>OY754495.1:12321296-12921296 GCA_963575735.1 Amblyjoppa fuscipennis | reverse complement strand
TCGAGAGAAAAATGAAGAAAAAAAATAATAATAACGAAAAATCCTCGTTTCCTCCTCTCTCACTCGCCACTTTTGCTTCTTCCTGATTTATCTTCGCCATCTTCGGTCATCGCGCACCGGGCTGTGCAACGCATCGCAGCTCCGTCAACCCCAGCTGCAGAGGCGCGAAAATCACCGCGACACGAGAATCCTGATTTTCTTTTAATTCGTTCCCTCCACATCGCTACATACGAACGAGCGATTTTGCGCAACGAGTCCCTCGCCTCATCCATCGGTTTCTCAGGCTCGAGAGCGGGCGCGAAGACCAGGACGAAAGCGATACCAGGCAAAAGCCGTGGATAAATCGAGATCCCCCCCCCCGAAGCGAGACGAGAGGTACGATTCAATTATCGACTTAGACGATTCCGAGAAGCTCGGAGGGATGCGGAGCCGCGCTCCAAGATTGAGACGAGACACGCTAGCCTTCCGTGCGCGTGGCTTTTCTCGGTAGATTGGATTTTTTTTCCGCTGTAAGGAATGCGCCGACGAGCACGCGAGGAAAGAGGGCCGCCTTTTGCGCCATAGACGAACTCGCAGCCGAGGGGCCGACTTGCACGAATTTCCATTCGCGGTTCATCGCGGTCTCGACCGCGGATTCCCATTAGCGTCGCGCGGCCGGCCTTATCCGTTCGAACAACTCGGCGAATTCGAAAGAGGCGCCGCCGACAAAGTTTTAATTGTAGTTTACGCAGCGAGGACGCGCTTTCATCGGGAGCGGTCGAGGAGGCAAGAGCTTTATCGGAATGTAACAAAGTCGTGTATATTCCGCGAGACAAAAATTCATCAGCGAATTGAAAATTAGTTAAATTAGTTTCCATGCGGTAGCGTCTCCGTTCGTCGGGCGGGCGAAGCTGAGCGCTGATTCCTGCGTCCGTCGGTGGAGCGGCGCTCTCCCGCCGGTGCGGAGACGGAAACCCGCCGCACCGAGGAGAGAGAGAGACTACGGACTAATTATCGAGTTAGCGATTCTTCGGCCAACAAGGCAAAGTGGCGTCAACGAGTGAGTTGTTCCCGGGGAGTTTCGTGCGCGCGACATTTCCATAACTCTTCTTGCGAAGGAGGGTCGCGATCGTTGGCCACTGGCCGGATGGTTATTGGCAGCGATGTAAAATCACCGTCATTTTGTACCTACGTCAGTGATAGGTCACGTGAGGTCATTTTCGTTTCCGACAATTTTCCATGTGAAAATCACCGTCATTTTATCCGAAGTCATGCGACGTGACGAGCAAATGACAAGCGTTTTGCTCCGTAGTAAGATTCTTCGGCCAACAAGGCGAAGTGGCGTCAACGAGTGAGTTTTTCCCGGGGAGTTTCGTGCGCGCGACATTTCCATAACTCTTCTTGCGAAGGAGGGTCGCGATCGTTGGCCACTGGCCGGATGGCTATTGGCAGCGATGTAAAATCACCGTCATTTTGTACTTGCGTCAGTGATAGGTCACGTGACCGTTATGTGACCGTCACGTGAGGTCACTTTCGTTTCCGACAATTTTCCATGTGAAAATCACCGTCATTTTATCCGAAGTCATGTGACGTGACGAGCGTTTCGCTCCGCAGTAAAATGGCGGCGTTCATCAACTTAGATGTAAAATGACGGTGATGACTTTTTCGGTCATTTCTTTTACGTCACAACATTTTTTAATGCACGATGACCGTAATTTCACGCTGGTCATGTCAGATGACGTGCCTCCGACATGATCAGCGTGACGTGAACGTCTGTATAGATGTAAAATGACGGTAATGATTTTTTCAGTCATTTTTTTCCGTCACAAAACTTGTAGATGAATGCTTTTCGCCGGGTCTTGGTCATTTTCGTCAATTTAGCATTCGTCATATGACGGTCACGTGACGGTCACGTGACCGTCGCGTTACGGCTGTACATCAGTGGTTACTGGCTCGCGAGGAAGCGCCGCCGGATGTGCGAAAGAACCGGCGACGACAATAACCGATGTAGTTTGGTCCGTCAATCTCGGTGCGACGCTTGGCGAATGGGGAAGGCTGACTTCTTCGCCCTACGTTTCCCTCGGCTCCCTTTAGCGTCTCCGCTCGTTGCCTCGTTACTAACCCGATTGTCTCGGCGAACCTACGGGCCGTGTAAAATAATTACGTCGGTACATCGGGCGGGCCGGGCGAGACGAACTCGAACTTTCCGAGTTTGCCTTCGTACCACTTACGTCCAACGATCCTCCACGTGTGTGCGAAGCGTTCGCCTGGTTTTCCCGAACGAAAAACCGCGGAGCGGCTACCGCGACAACGGCGTTTTGTACGTGGCGCGGAGTGCACTGTGTGTGTGTGTGTGTGCGCGCGTGTGTGTGTATGTGTGTGTGTATGTCGGTAGAAAAAGGTTTCACGATAAAAGAGTCGAGGGAAACGATAAGGCGCGACAAAAAGGCAGGCGCAATGCCCTGATAACGAGATCGAGCGTTTTCTCTCTTATCACGTGCCACGTTTCTCTCTCCCTCGCTCGTTTCTCTGTGTCGTTCGGCTGAGAGCGTTTTCTCTCGAAACCTCACTGATACGGCTCGATCGCGCGACACACTCTCCGAGACCACGATGGGATGCGCTATATATATATATATATATATATATATATATATATATATATATATATATATATATATATATATATATATATATATATATACATACATATATTGGACGTGTCGTCGAAAGAAAAGTTTATATTGTGAATGGCGTTATTGACAATCGTATTATAATACAGTAGGCCACCTCCGTTAAGCTAGCAGAGCACAAAGTTCCCAAAATGATTGTTTCTATACACCGAAAATTAAGTGCTTTTTATGTGACAATTTTGTGTGAAAATAATTATTCTAGTGCTCTTCTCATTTGGCGAGAAATCGAAAATCAAAAAAGTGCTCCGATAGCTTCCCACGAGCTCAGCAGAGCAACGACAATTCTAGGACAGCCGATAAATTAATGAACATAATATTAAAGTGCTTTTCATGTGCGCGACGAATAGCTAGGGGACAAACTCCGAAATTTGGTGTATAGTAAAATCATTTTGGGGACTTTTTTTTTCTGCTAGCTTCACGGACGTCAGTAGGACTGCGCTTATCCGAGCCTCCGCGTTGTCCGATGTACCCAATTAATCCGACCCGTCCGCGTTGTCCGAGGTGTTGGCTCGGACAATACGGACAACTCGGATAAAACTGACAAAGCATGCTCGCGCGCAGTGTAGTCTGTAACTGCTACATTGTTGCATACGCGCTTAAGCTTGTAAGAAGTTTGCTGCGTCTTTATATTGCGAGCTGTAAATACATCAGTTCAGATTAGCGAGTCAATGGAGGAACATCGTCGTGTCCCAAAAAGGGAAAAAAGTCGTGGTGAGTGTTGAGAAAAAATTGGAATCAATGAGACGATTGAATAGGGGCGACATTATTAGGAATGTCGCAGGCTGATTACGGCGTTGGAACGACCACTGTAAGTGATAGACGTTAGCGATACAATAGTGATACACGTTTCTAAAGATTAATAAGTATTCGTCCAGCTCTCACATGTTTATGCTTATGTGAAGTTAATGTCAATTAACTAAATTACAATTATATTAAAAAAAAAAAAAAAAAACTAAATTAACTAATAAAGCTAATGTTTAAATGAAGTGGTGTGTCATTTTTGAAATCTATAATAGTAGTACAAGTTTGCATTGGATGTGTTAGCTGTGTTGTCCGAGTTTTCGCTTATCCGACCTACCCTCTCTCCGCATTATCTCGGATAAACGGCTTTCTACCGTAGTGGATGCCAGTAATGAATAACGATAATGGTAATGATGAAGAAAAATTCGATCGACGAGTGGAATTTTGGTAAAGCTTTGGGCATTTCTCGCTCGTTCTGTTTAACAGGCGAATATCGTGGAAGGGACTGAATGCCCGCTGCGCGAGGTTAGCGCAATAAACAAAGCGCTAAGTAAGCTCGCTGCCGACGGCAAACGATAACAAACCGCGAACACCTTCCCCCTCCCAGCTACATTTCCATTTCGTCGATCCGCTTCTTTGCCTCTTTCTTTTTGTCCCCCTCCCTCCCCCCCCCCCCCCCCCGCTCCGTCGAGTAAACTGCCGAAATTCAATCGGGAGAAAAAAAACGTTGCAGTTAGCGGTGCGCTAACGGCGAGATAAAGAAGCCTTTCGAATGTAAACAAGAGCGACGATTATAGCCAAGCGCGGTGGCAAATACCAGCGAAGACACGTCGATGAACGTTTGCTTAGGGATTCCAGGCACGTGTACTGTTTATTCAATTATTTATCCCGACCTGTAGGCGGTTATCAATCGATGGTTCCATACTCGTCCATTAGTCGTTGAGTCACAGTCTACGCGCCGAAACAGCGCGTGTTTGACCCAGCCAATGGCAAACAAAGCTCGATATACACGTGTCGAGTTCACTGTGCATTTGGGTACGATTTCTTTCGTCGCATTGAAAAACGCGTTCTATTTTTTTTTTTTTTTTTGTTATCGCACTAAAATAACGATCGTGTGAAAAATCACACACGATTGGATTGTCCGTAACGCGGTGTCGCAGTCGTTTAAAAAACGTACCAGAGTTCGAATACAAAAAAGTGTAGAAATTACATTTTTTTTCTTTTTTCCAAAAAAAAAAAAAAAAAAAAAAAAATAGAGAAAATATTTTTTTTTTATCGAGCTTTTTTTATGGAAGCTGGGAATTTTTTCACACGGTCGCGACACCGCCGCGAATAATCGAACGCGCAGAATTTTTTCACACGATATTTTTGTTCCTCTAAAAATAAATAAAAGGCGTTTTTTGCCAGGAACCGTCGAAGCCGGACAAAAAATAAAATAAAAATAAAACCTACAAGCTACACAGCAGAAGCGCGGAAACTGCATCGATCGCATTTCTGCATTTCATTTCGTTCCTCATTCGGGATTCAGCACGACCGTGACGTGCCCCGAGCCGTGCAAAAGCTCGCGCACGTGCTCGCAACCGCTGCGGCCTCGGGAGAGAGGAGCGAGAGCAAGACAAGGGACAAGAAACCGAGAAGAATAATAAGAAGAGGAGACGGGGAGGAAGGGAAGAACGAACGAATTGACGGAAAGGAAGCGTTGCGCGAGGAGTGAAAAGGGCCGCCGCAAGTAAGGTGGCCGTCATGACGTAACCATATAGCCGTAATAAAATTCAAAGTAGCCGGAGGAGCGCCGCCCCTCCGAGCCTCTCGCCGTCTACCTTTTTTTTTTATTTATTTATTTTTTTTAAAGTTTTATTTCTCGATTTTTCATCAACCTTCTCAAGGCCGGTTGCTTCGCGCTCTCGCAAACCGGAAATGCGAGTCATCCTTTCGATTCCATTGATTATTTGGGCTCTCCGGTTCGACGGATACGTGTGCAATAAATTAATATAATAATGAGAGGTTCGTTGAAGGGAGTGAATTATCGTCGAGGGACGATACGGCGTTGCATCGCTCGAGTGCAGCATGTGAAGCGTATTGGATGCAGTCGTGGAGCTTTTGAATCCGGGTTGATATAATCGAGACTAATTCGGTAAGGGGGCGAAGACCACGAAGGCGATTGGAGATGTGATATATATATAATAACAATAATAATAAACGTCCAAAGATAAACGAAGATGCGGGTTCGACGTTTGGGCGGACGAGAAAAAGATATATATATATATATCTATTTTAATGAAATGAAATTAAAAGAAAAAGGAGGGGTGAGCGGTCACGATGAAGCTCATGTATCTATCAATTAATCCAAGTCACGTCTCGACAACAAAAGCCACGGGAGGAATCGAAATTCGGCTCCAACTTAAGCAACTTTCGTCTCGGCACCGCGCAAAAACGAAGTTACACGCACTTTTTCTATCAATTTGTTTATTTTATTTAATTTCATTTCTCCCCTCCCCACTTCCCGACCATCCTCCATCTCCATCGCATTCCCGCGGTATCGAAGCGAAGTACAAGAAGTGGGTTGGCCGAAGAGACGAAAAAAAAAAAAAAAATAAAACAAAATTCGTGACTGCTACCGGTTTTTGTGCACCAATCCGTGTATTGTGCCGATAGCCGAGAGACCGGATACCGCACGCGCACCTCGTTCCGACGGCGAGAGAATTCGGTGATTCTTTTTTTTTCTTTTTTCTTTTTTTTTCTCCTGATTTTTGTTTCCCGCTACCTCACACACGGCGCGTACACGGCAGCGTCCGTCACCTGCATAGCCCGCTGGACATCCCCGCCCAATACAATCGATAGCCCTCGATTATTCGAGTGAACAAATAAAATACAGCGAACGATACCAGGTTCGACCAAACTTTTGCGTTATACAAATCATTGCGGCTCGCTCTTTCCTTTTTTTTTCTTTTTTTTTTTTTTTTTATTTTATCGACCGGCCTCCTCTATTTCCAGTTTAACGAACGTACTTCGCCGACCGTGCTGTGTAGATAGATAACGTATTTTTTTTTTTTTTTTCTTTTTTTTTCTATCGCCCGTCGTTTGGATAATTTACCGTTATCGATCGTAAGTTTATCTTGCAATTCGGTTTTTCGCCGAGGCTCGCTTATGCACACGCTTTTAACGGCTCGTTTCCCATACTAATATTTTATTTCACATGATTTTTAGTTTTTTTTTTTTTTGAATATATATATTTTTTTTTTGTCCCTTCAAGTGTCGACGAGAAACATCGTACAGGGTATGAGGAACGCTCAGACGCACTGCGCAGAGGCGAGAAGGGCGAGGGTTCTCTCTCGGGGGAATAAATTTCAATTCGAATGCAATTCCACACGGCGAGCTCCCATCCGCCGTGTGTGTACTTCGCGTACGCACACGCGAGAAGGGGGGGGGGGGGGGGTGGAAGTGCTCGGCGCACGAACGCGAGGAGGGCACATGAGAGGAACGGTGTGGGAGGAAGCGATTCTCAGCGCCGGTGAGATTTCCTCGCTCGGGCGTATTGTACCATACTATAAACGTTCCGGAACGAGAGAGTATTTCAACAATGCACCGGTTATCCGCCACGACTGTTAAAAATACACGGTGAGTTATCGCCGGGACAGCTCGCTCCTCGCTGCCGCTACTCTGCACTCGAGCATTTTCGTATCTCGCCGAAAGATTGCGGGGAAAAAAAAAAAATTAATTAAAAATTCTGTTATCACAGTGAAAAGGAATTGCACGATACCTTTGCTGTATCACAGATCAAACGAAATTTACGAATGAGTCGTCGATGGTTTTTTTTTTTTTTTTTTTTCCTCTCGAATAATTTGCATTTCACATCGTCCGACTCGACAATGTATACGGTTCGTGCGAAAACGTGTATATATATATATATATATATATATATATATATATATATATATATATATATATATGTCAATTATTCTTGACTTTGAGCCGGGTATTCAAAGAGTTAGCCGGGAGTTTAATCTCGAAACGAAACGTGCCGCGGACACGCAAGCTCCTCCTCGTCGATATCGAGGCTGCTGCTCTCTCCGGCTACTAGTTTTGTTCCGCTACCGCGGATTGCCTCGTAGCGAAATCAATATTCATGAATCCGCCTGGCGCTCGGAACGGCCGAGAGCACCTACCGAGTGCCTCGTTAATATTTCATGTTCGCGCCCCCTTATTCCACTCCGAGTTTATGTATTAATATAAATTGTTATAATTCACATAATTGCATAATACCAAATATATATATATATATATATATATATATACATATGTGTGTTTGTGTGTGAATATACATACATGTAATGTATAAATCGAACGAGAATGGACCGTGCACAATGGCAAGATTTGTGCGCGAATGGAACGCCGAAGAAGAGAGATATTGCCTAGGATATAAATCAACGCGTTTCCGTTAACGATGCAGCCCGCTCGACCGCATAGCGAGCGGCTACAACGTATTTTCGATAAGCTTCCGGTCTCCCTAGCGCGCACGGAAGTAACGACGGGAGACCCATTGGCTCTCTCCGCGAGACTCGAATACTCTCGAATATCTGCGAACCGGTAAGCCCATCGTGCGGTGCCATCGTCGAATCGATTTCCAATGTTAAAGCTGGAACACCGCACACGGATCCGGTGGACTCGTGCCGTTTAAAGAAAAAAATCGGTAGAAAGAAAAAAAAAAATTCTTTTCAGAAACTTTTCAATTATGTGGAACTTCGATTTGCGAATCAAACTGCGAATTAAACCGAAAAACATCGATTTTTGGAAAAGCTTTGCGGTGACTAAGACCTGGGATGAACGGAACGAAAGAGAACGCTTCGACGTTAAATCGCCGCTGAGGGTCGCATATATTGGATCGCGATGAACTCAGAGAAAATTTGATAACTCGAATATGACCGCGACAAAGGAAAAATTCATTTTCTTTCGCAATTTCATGTTTATCGGAAAAATTTTCGTGTATAAACAAAAAATAGAATGCTTTCAGAAACTTTTCAAAATCGTGAAACTTCATGTTTCCTACGATATCGATTTTTTGGCAAAGCTTTGCGACGTGAGAAAGTGCGTTTGACGTTAAAAGGCTTAACTGAGGCCAAATTCAAATCACCGCCGAGGATCAGAGACATTGGATTAGGATAAACTTGTAGGAAATTCCATAATCCAGAAGTGACCGGGGTAAAGAAAAAAAAAAAAGAATTTAATAAAGAAAAAAAATTCATTCGAGAAACCTTTCAAGAGCGGAGAACTTCAAATCTTATCGCGAACTAAACCGAAGAATATCGATTTTTGGCCAAAGTTTGGCGGCTGACAAAGACGCGGCATCCGTCGGACCTCTAGACGGGGTTACGACGTGGTGAAAAAGTTCGTTTGGACGTTCACAGGATTAAATAAAGCCGAATTTAAATCGACGGTCAGAGACATTGGATTACGATAAATTCAGAGAAAATTGCATAATCCGGAAGTGACCGCGGTGGATACACCGAGGCAGCGGTGATGCAACCGAGTTACGTTACATGTCAGATAGCCAGTCTCCAATGGCGAAGCAGGTCGGAATAATTTTGGTCGACAGTCCACCGGCCGTCGGCGAACGAAAAAGAAAAAAAAAAAAAAAAAAAAAAAAAAAGATAAAAAGCAATTTCGTTCCTTGCCGAGTTTTAGCATTAGGCGATGTGTTTTATCGGCGATGTAAAACAAGTGGAGAAACTCACCGAGTCGGATCTGTGCTGTGGGCTCTTGGGTCGAGAAAAAAAAATAAAATAAAATAAAAACGAAAAATCGCGTCGACGTTGCAGACTTCACACTTCCCGTGCTCTTGACGAATCGCCCAATATTAATCTAATGTATCAGCGAAGAACTTTATCGTATCTGTCTCTCTCTCTCTCTCTTATATTGTTTCACGCACAAATATAATACCGAAAACAAAGGATTAAACTAACACATAAACGCGCGGATGTAGAAGAGTCGTTGAAAGACGGTGAAAGATATCAAAATGGAGAAAAAAAAGGGCGTTGAAATTTTTGTTCTCGTTCAATTGACGGAGAAAAATTGACGACCGAACGAGAAAGAGAAAACGAATTTCGACGATGGAGGATTTTGTTGAAAGTGGTCGTTCGAGCCTCCGGTCTGTCCGCGACGATATCACATTTGTCGAATCGAGCCGCGGGTTTCCCACGATGATTTCTTCACTTTGAAAAAAAAAATAAAAATAAAAAATGTCATTTAATTTTTTAAATATTTCTTTACGTCCGTTCACGATGAAATTTATTATGCTGGGTCTCTCCGTCGCTCCCGATACGATTATTCCACGACGACGACGGCGTTCCACCCTTTATCACGATTATTTTTTTGTTTATTATTATCACAAAGAGATCTCTACGTCTCAATTATCGAAAAAAAAAGCGAGAAAAGACAAAAACTTAAGCGAAAGAAACAAACGGGTCGAGCTGTGGCGTTTTCACGGGGAGGGCTAGAGATTTCTTCCCGACGTTCTCTTACTGGCTCCTCGAGGCGATTCGGCCTTTTCCTTCCGTTACTCGGAATAAAAAAACAAAATGCGAATCAACCTTTCGTCTCCGCCGTTTCTAGAATGCCGAGATGTCTCTTCGGAGGACTTTGCCACAAAATCTTGGTGGAATCCCTCGCTTCAGACCTTCCGTCTAGGCTTTTCCTACGACGAATCTTTTCGCACTGTCCTCTTTGTTCTTACTATTCTTCCCCCGGTACGCGATCCGCCTTTCCTCGGTGCACTCGTCCGGTTCCTCGTCGTGTCCTCCTCCAGTCTTCGATCAGCGTACGCCGTGTCCTTTCGTTTTCCTCGAAGCGTCTCTCCCTCGATCCGAGTCCTTTCGTTACTTTATCCTCCGACCTTCTTTCCTTACTCGTTTCGTAACGTCTATATATATATAATGTTCATATATATATATATATATATATAATCTTCAACTGTCTTTCCTCGAGGTGGTGCGGATGTTAGTAGTCCCTCGGAACAGCACCGTCATCTCCCTCCGGTGTCGCAGCGCCAACTGACAGCGAGCAGCGGCTCGCCGGTACCCTCGTGCACGACCGGCAGACAAAGATCCGAGGTTCGCCGAGTCGAGCCGAGCCGAGCCGAGGACCGGCCAGTCAGCTGGGATCCCGGTACCCTCGCGATGCTTCGATGTCGGCCGGGCCGCCTGCCGCTGCTGCTCGCCACCACTTCTCTACCGGCACTTCTATACCACCTCCGCCACAATCCTCTCCTCTATTCTCCACCGGGTGAACACAAGCCCGTTCGGCGGAGCTGCTGCCGTTGCAATTCCCACACGCACACACACACACTCGCACACACACGGACACCTCCGATCTCGCGCTGCCTTCACCGACGTTCGTCTGCGAGTTACTGCCTGCACCGCGCTCTCCCGCCCCGTCCACCCAGCCCCACCCTCGAGACTCGCTGCGCGCGCAGTCCTACAGGCGAACGCGCGACCTGCCACGAACTTTCCCGAGTCAGCTGTGACTGCAGCGCGCACACCGATGTATCTCCGAGAGACACCGGAAGCGCCGACGAGTCGTTCGCTCTCGTCACATTACGTCTCGGGGGGGGGGGGGGGGGGGGGGGGGGGGGCAATTCTCGAGTCACTCGTTTGCAAAGCATACGTATAGGTTCTGTCGCTGTGTGCGCGCAAACGTATGGATGAATAGAGCGATAGAACGTACAACGTTGTGCAAACTAGTGACCCTCCCGCGGACTTTTCTCGAGCCCGTATGCACGGGAAGATACTGACCGCCTTTAACTTTGTTTTTTTTTTTTTTTTTTTTTTTTTTTTTTTTTTTTTTTTTCTTAGATGTATTTGCCCCGTAGAGGCGATGCAAAACTCACCGGTGTATTCACTCGATACCGAGAAATCTCGTGCTGCTTTTCCATTAAGCCAATCGTGCGGACATTTCTTTTCTCTTTGTATCCGAATAAATGCCGGCAGAGACTCGTAGCGCGGAATCGCTGAAGCGAGAGTGTTTTTATTCCGGGATAGTACACAAGACGAAGGGACGAATATACGGTGTGAGGAGAGCCTTTGGGGATGAACTTTTTTTTGTATATGATTTTTCTCCACCATCCAGGACTTCGGCAGTTTACTGAGCTAGAGAGTGAACGAGAGAAAGGAGAGAGGAAGCGTGAAAGAGAGCGTAAGGGAGGATCGTTACCCGATATTTCACTCCATTTATCCCCCCCCTCGCCCCCCACTCCCGGTTGGTTGACTCGGCGCAACGTGCCAGCAGCAGCGGGGCAGCCTAGCCACACCGCACGATAATGGACGAAGTTTTCCAGAGTCAGCTGGTTATACTCCTCTTGGGCGGCCCGAGACGAGAGAAAGAGAGACACGTCCGAACTCACCGTTTACTTACTTTTCACCCGGAAAACGGGTATGACAGCAAACCCGAGTGGCGAGGTAGGGGGGGGGGGGGGGGGCAGAAAGCAAACACGCGAGATCCAAGGCCTCACGATTCTCTCTACAGACGACCTGTGCGCGAGTAGAAACTCTCGCCGGGCGGAGAATCTTCGGCGCATCTAGATCGTTTTCCCGATATTTCTTCAGCGGCGAGTGACTCCCGCTTCCGAGTTGATCTGGCTTCTTCTGTCACTGTCCCTCTTCAGACCGTCCTTCAATCTTTTCGCCAATCGCGAAGTCTCGGCGGAGGGGGGAGGACGAGGAGGGAATGAGATATTCGCCACCGAAAGGTTTCACCCTCAGGTGTTGAGCTATAAATTGCCTAAGCTTCTCTTATTTCGATTATATTATTTGTTTCCTCTTTTTTTTTTTTATTTTATGCAAGATTCATGGTGAATAATAATTCGCGGATTTATAGGAGGTTGGAAAATATCTGGATCGCCGTATAACGGAACTCTTAATTTTGACGATAGCACCCAGTCACGACCTTCCCTTATCTATCCGGCTCTTGCTCTCTTCCCTCCCTGACACCGTCCATCGCCGCGTTTGATAACGAGGAGCCCGATCACACGGGAGAAAAGAGATCGTCTTCGATCTTCCTCGCCCTCTCCTCTTACTCATCCAACCCCCTGTATCAACGCGCCACACACACGCTATATATAAACCCTCGCGATGATACGATTCCCCCGATATTACGAGATACTATTAAGCGATAACGTCACACGGGACTCGTTCGATCAACGCTCAGCGCGCAGCCGACAGAGAGACATCCCCCCCCCCCCCCCCGCCCCTACCGCCGGTATTCGCGACGACGATCGCGAGGAATTTAACCGCCTCGATCGATCCTTATCACGAAAAAGATCTCCCGGTTTAACTCGCATGAATATATGTGCTATATATATATATATATATTTTCTTCGATATTCCCGTGTAATGGTGCGAGAGAGCCGATGATTCTAAGAATCTCACGATTCTCATATCCTCACATATTCCGTTCTATGCACGGACGTACGTAAAAGTGCACTGTAACAAAATTATTTCGTTAAATCGAAATACGAATTTTCGTAAGAATAATTATGTTGAATAAGCGAGAAACTCGTTTGTTAACGTTCGAATGTACAGACCTGTCCCTTTATTTACCGTGTCATTGGCAATTTTAGTTTGTACGTTTTTTTCTTGTTTTTTTTTTTTTTCTATTAAACTACAAACCGCACAGTAAAATCGGCGAATTAACAAATAAAATTTTTTGAACTTTTGTGGACAATAAGTTGTTGTTGAACGTTAAAATATTTTGTTTACCGTGTAACAGAGGCAATGCACATCTATCGAAAAAATGTCCCTATCGCCTTTGAAAATCTTATTTTCCCTCTTATTTATTTTGATTTTTTTTTTTTCCTCGAGATAATAAAACGAAAGAACATTTCTACCCCAAATTTCCGAAGCGATTTCCCATCGTTCGGCCCTACCGTCGAAAAATATAATTCTCCGCTTCCTCTGACCGAGGGTCCTCTCGCTCTCTCTCTCTCCCCGCGCATGCACTCTCGCTCGCCCCCTCGAAAAATTCAAAGCGCTCTGCTCGTTCGTTCGCGAACACGGAAGTCGAGAGTTTGCGGGCAAAGGGGATCGAAAGATTCTAGGGCTCTCTCGAGCGTACGGTGAGCCGAGGGCCGCTGTTGTCGAGAGAGCCCACCCGAACGAATAAGGGCGTGGAATATATACATATATATATATGTGTATATATATATATATATATATATATATATATATATATATATATATATATACATATGTATATGTATAAAGTGAAATGAACTACATTTGAGAGGGATCGGACGCTAGGCGAGAGCGAGAGAGCTCCCTAGCAACGGGTGACCGTCGGGTGGGGCGAACAATTCGATTGAATATACAATGTACTCCGGCAACGTTATCGTTTTCTCTTCTCTCTATTCGTTTCTTTTTCTTTTTTTTTTTTTTTTCCTCTTCGATACTCTCCTCTCTTTCCCTGTCTCCCTATCGGCGGGGCACTCGGCAACATGCGTGCATGTAGGTCGACATCGCGAGAGAATGTGGGGTGCGTTCTATAAATCCGTGCATTGTTCTGCCCCGTCGGTGGCGGTCAGAAACGCCCCCTTGGAAACGAAAGGGTTGTAATTTAAGCGGCGAGCTCCACACCGACGAATTCTCGTACGAGTGCCAAAAAAGCGTCGAACGGAGAGTGAGAAAGATAGGCGCAGGAAAGAGCGGGTTAACGGGAATCGCGGGGCAATGGGAGTCACCGACATTGATTCGCGTTATAAATATTATAAATGAATTATACGCTTCGTCGAAGAATTTGCTTTCGGCATTGATTAAAAGATGTTAATTTAGAATTTTCGATACCGTCCTCTTATTTTTCCTTTGCTTAACCAAAATATTGCTACTCTTCGACGGATGACGGAGAATCGTGCAGGAAAGACGTGCAGGGATCAATGAAATCGCGCCATTGATTAGCGTTATGAATAAATCAATATCCACTGCGTGCAAGAATTTGCTTTCAGCGCTGTTGAAAGAATGTCAATTACAATTTTTGTTACCGACCTTTCGCTTTTATCTTTTTTTTTTAACAGAAATATTGGTAGTCTCCCTCAGGCAACCGAGAGTGAGAAAAACGCGCAGCGATGGACGAGTCAATGGGAATAACGGAGCAATGGGTTGATTCACGTTATAAATTGGTTCACATTATAAATAAATAAATATCCGCTATGGGCAAGAATTTTCTTTCAGCATTGGTAACAAAAAAAATATGAATTTACAATTTTCGATACCGTTCATTTATTTTTACTTTTCTTAACCAAAATATTGGTACTCTTCGACGTATGACGGAGAATCATAATGACGTGCAGGGAATAATGAAATCGCGTCATAAGTGAATCAATATCCACTTCGTGCAAGAATTTGCTTTCAGCAGCTGTTGAAAGAATATCAATTACAAGTTGTGACACGAACCTTTCACTCTTACTTTTTTTTTTTTTTTTTTTTTAACAAAAATATTCGTAAAATCAGACGACGGAGAGTGAGAAAGACGCGCAGCGAAGGACAAGTCAATGGGAATGACGGTTATAAATTGATTCACGTTATAAATGGGATAACGTTATAAATTGGTTCACATTATGGATAGACAAACATCCGTTACGGGCAAGAATTTGCTTTCAGCATTGTCAAAAGAATATCAATTGACAATTTTTTTTATACCGACCTATCACTCTTACTCTTTTTAACGAAAAACATTGGTACTCTCCCTCGGGCAACCCCCCCCCCCCCCCCATTAGCCCGTTCCACGTGCGCCTCGACAGCGGTGCAGTCCCACGGAGTGCGAAACGGGGTGGTGAGAGTGAATAGAGTTCGCGGCATGCGACCTTAAAGAGGCCGAATCGAAGAGTGGAGAGTGGAGTTTCGCGACATTGTTACGGTGTACGAGAAGGCGCAGGACCAAGTGGCTCTTTGCCCTCTTGGATTCGCTCCAGCCGACACGACTCCGAGCGAGCGAGATATAACCGGGCAACTCTTTTCATTCGCTGGTTCTCTCATCGCTCGCCGGCTCTTTGTGTTACATCGGCAATGTCGGCCGGGGAGAGACGCACGTGCGGACTGGGCCGGCAGCTGAGCACCGCAACACGACTACGAGGACGACGACTACTACGAGGCACGTCGAAGGTCCGCTAAAGAAATCTGGCGAGGAGAGCTACAGGAGAGTGACCCAGTGACCCCGACGGAGTGGCACGTGATTGCCGTAGTTCTCTATCGTGCGCGACACACGAGGCGCGACGATGAGTATTTATTGAAGAACAAAAAAAAAAAAAAAAAAATGGCCTCCACTTAACTCCGAGACGAATTGATGGAAAAGCGTTGACTATTAAATTTTCCAATTTACGACGAGGCACTGAAGGAATCGGGCCAATCAGAAAAACAAAAAAAAAATTGGTTGCGATCCAAGAAGCACCCTCTCGAGTATTCTGATTTTGGCATGGGGCTCTGCAAAGTTACAGTCTAACCTCGGTAATTGCACTTTTTGCACTTTACTCGAGTCTGTAGTGTTCTCGGCTTTGAATAAGAAAAATCGATCCGAGTGGAAAAATTTGCTCGACGAGGAACTCTCGTACCGGCCAAACTTCCGTCGGCGAGCTCAAACCGTCGCACCCCCCCCCCCCCCCCCCCTCTGACTTCTTCCGAGAGATGTTTGAAGGGTTTCGACGAAGCCTCGTAAAGACGTGAAGAGCGTGCTTCGCGGCCTCTCGGTTCCTTCGGTCGCTCCAGAGTAACCGCAGCTAGTTACACGCTTCAATCGTCCAAAATTCGTGGATAGCTTCGTGTATATATATATAAACTGCTAGGAATCAAAAGGGCGTATCCGACGGCGTTTAACGCGTTAAACGCTGCGAGATACGCCCTTCCGCTTCCCATCAGTCGAAATACACCCAAGGGGAGTGCGTGTTGCTAGGCACGGGTTCAAAACGAGGGTGAAACATTTTCGAAGCGAGAGAAAGCGAATTTTTACCCGGAGGGAAAATAACAACAGTCAAATCGAGTACCTGGATCGTTATTTTGAGACGCTTCTTGGAAACGATTTTTGTTTTCTCTTTTTTTTTTTTTTTTTTTTTTTTTTTTCCTCGGCTGTCAATGCGAATGACATGCAGCTGGAGGTAATTGTGAAAGCCGCGAGGTAGGCAAAACGCTCGATATTACCAGAGACCGTGGAGCCTTTTCACTTTTGATCTTTCGACTCTAAAGTAATTTCGCAAAAGACACGCGTACGAGGGCGACGAGAGTAACAGAGCCGATCGATGAGTAGCTCTGATCGTGTGCTTTAACGCTAAGCTCGCCGGCGGCAAAAGCTCGTCTCGGGACATTTACGAGGCGTCGTATACCCCTCAGGTTTCGACGTTGTCAGAGAGCTCGAACAAATGCTACGAGCTTGACGTTTTCGTGCGGCGCGAAGAGAGTGGAAGAGCCTTTGCCCCTCGTTCCGGAAGCTCTTGGGCGTCGGAGGTGTTCGGATGATGAACATTTAGCCGAGCTTGAAAACAAGCCCGGGCGATGTTTGACGACGCTTCGCGTCGCTCAATTCTCCGGTGCAAATCAGAAATCGCACCGGCCGAGGAAACAACATTATTGTGAGCGTCTATGCTAAATTTTGTCCGTCGATCGACTACAGCGTCGATTTGCATTATCATTATTATCGTTTATAGAATTTTAGTTTCCACTTTTTTTTATTTTTATACGATCTCATATGATGCAGCGTCACGTAAAAATATATGTATCGTATCATAATATTTTGCTTTTAAATTCATTTGACGCATTCCACCCGTCCCCAACACAATTGCACAAGGCATGTTTTCACGGATTAAAAACAAAAAAAAAAAAAAAATATTTCAAGCCCGCTTCTCCAACTTATATCGGTGTCGACGAAGACTTCGGTTGATTGACCGGCCTACTGACCAGTCAAAAGTTTCAAGGTTTCTGCGAGTCTCTCCTCTTTTCCGATGATCCCGAAGATATCTGCATGCGACTAAATTTCATCGAGTTCCAAAGGCTGTTGTTATCCCATCGAACAAAATCTGCTCGGGAAAGTTCACTTAGAAAGTAAAATTCTACATGTGAACAATTTCTTTTTCTTCCTAAAGCAGTGCATCGACGGAGACTTGCACAAATATAGAATTTGGTGTCACACACACGGTCATCTTTTCAGCCTATCAACGAGGGTTTTGAGATATGTAAGCTCTCCGGACGCTCGGAGTACGTCAGATTTCGTAGACCGAGCGGCAATTTGATCGCCCTTCGTTGCACTCTCTCCGACATTGCGATGTTTCCCGAGCGGTAAGATGACAAAATAACATACGTTTTCATATATCTTCTCAAATAAGACCAGTGTAATTTTCCTGAATGGTCTCCTTATAATGTCGATTAGAACGGGGCAAAATGGGACACTGAGCAAAATGCACGTTTCCAATAATATTTCGATGTCCCATTTTGCCCTGTTGGTACGTGTCCCGGCTTTTCTGTCCCGTTTTGCCCCATTGTCCCATCCGAAAATCATTGTAATGTGCACAGTAAAAAAAAAAAAAAAAAATGTGTACTTTTTACAACAAATCATTCTCCACAAACGTCCACAATTTTTTGTTTCTTAATTTTCTTGTTTTGCAAACAAAAGTACAAACTAAAATTGTCAATGATACACGAAATAAGAGAACAAAGCTCGTTTATTCAAATAAGTGACAAACGTGTTTGTCATTTATTTGAAAAAATTATTTTTCCAAAATTTTCGCATACCGATTTAACGAAATTATTTTTTACTGTGTGGCGTTTTGTCCCACTGTTGCATTTTGCCCCATCGTCCCACATTGCCCAGCTCTTCCCTATAGTACTTCGGCTAGCTTCGCTGGCTTTTTTGGGGGGACATCGCAGACGTCCCACTTGAGATCCTTTGCAACGGTAACTTCGAGATGACTTTGACCCTTTAATCAGTGAACAAGTGTTTCGAGACTCTACCGTCGTTTGAATTAATTTTTAAATTTTAATTATAACAAATAAGCAGACAAAATTAAAGACTAGCGCACGATCGTCATCGTAAAAAAAGCGAATGAGGCAACTGTGCTTCCCTCCGCGGTGAAACGCGCGGCTCGCTCACGCATCGTATCTCAATGCCGCGAGTGGCTCCGTCACTGACTCCATAGTCAGAGAGTGTACGAGCCTGAGACACGCGTCACTCGCTCGCTTTCCTCTGAATATTCATGAGGAGCAAAGCGTTAACCGGCATCTCGTCGTTGCTGTGGCCGTCTCTAAGAGCTGAGAACAGTAACGCAGTTTCTTCTCTACCGTTCGCGCGGCTCGATTCTCCGCGAGAACCTGCACTCCCGCTATATCCACACAGTCCGTACACAGTCCAGTCACGGTATCGAAAGTACCGCGGACCATTCTCCCTTGTATTCGTCTCCCGAGTGAATCTCTCACTTCGAACAAAGAGAGACAACATTCTCGTCGACCGTTGCGGTTTGGCTCTTAGCTTACACTAAAAACCATTCGAGTGCGCGATATTGCCCGGCGTCTTTAAAATTCTCGTAACAGTCTGAGGCCGCGGGCGCGAAAAATGGCGTGAACGTTACAGCTTTACGATTCCACCGTACCACATACGGAAGTGTGCGCGTAGCAGTAATGTAAAATAACCATGCGCAGGGGTACACGAGTCTGGTGATGCTTTTAGTGATATACCCACGAGAACGGCAGTAAAAGCCCCAATGGCTCATCAAATTATCCCGGAGCGCGAAGCGAGAAATGAGCACTTTTTTTTTTCTTTATGATTTCTCAGTAAGATTTTATACACAATGGTTCCGTTTGTTGATGGAAGAGGAAAAAAAACAAGAAAATCATGCGAGGGCATCTTTAGGCTTCTGAATGAAAAGTGTCCTCAAAAAGCATGAGACCAAATAAAAAAACCCGCAAAGGGGAGGGGGGAGGCGTTGTCGAAGAAGAGCTCCGGTGACTTATCAAATAATTCTTCGTAATGATTCCTCAGTAAGATTGTATATACAATGGTTGGGGTTGTCGATAAAAAAAAATAAATAAATAAAAAAAAAGAAAAAAAAGAAAATGATGCGAGAGCATCTTTAGGCTTCTGAATGAAAAGTGTCCTCAAAAAGCAAGAGACCGTACAAGAAGACCCTTAAAAGGGCGGAGGGAGGCGTCGATGAAGAAGATCAAATAATTGTTCGTAATGATTCCTCAGTAAGATTGTATATACAATGGTTGCGGTTCTTGATAGAAAAAAAAAAAAGAAAATTATGCGCGATCATCTTTAGACTTCTGAATGAAAAGTGTCCTCAGAAAGCGAGATATTCAGCAAGATTACCGGCAAGACATCGAACAAGAAAACCGGTAAAGGAGAGGGGGGGGGGGGAGTGGTCGCGGTCGCTGGGGAAGAGAAGCAGGCGATTCCTCAGGACCGGTAAGAGTTTGCTGGAGCGAGACGTTGGGTTTAGAGAGTGAGAGAAGGATACACGTATGTATACATATACATAAAAAATATATGCCATATATACGGCGACGGGAGCTCGCATCGGCCACAGGAATACGTAATAAGAGGGTGCTTTTCCCCTGCGGTGTGAAAATTGAATATCCCCGTCGGGTTGTAGAGCTAAGAGGGTTTTAAAAACTCTATAGTATATTATAATATTATGCACTCTGGTATATCTATATAGCGAGGGGCCTTCGTTCCCGGGGCGAGGGGGGGGGGGGGGGATATCGAATAATCGATCATAGAGAACCCCCGGAACTTTCAGCCCGGGAAAAGAGAAGTTTAAGCTAAAGATAAATTTTTCCAAAGACCGACCCCTTTTTTCCGTTGTTGCACCGTATTATTCTTTTGCGCATAGACACAGATGAATGCAGCTGTGTACGGCAAGAATCACAATAATGGCACGCACGAAGAACCCTCCTAGGAGAGCGAGAGAACAAAAGTAATGAAAAAGTTTGCCCAAGTACTTCCTCCTTATTCCGATGCAGTATGTGCTTTACATAGGGAAAAAGAAAATTTGTCTGCTTGCTAAAAAAAAAAAAAAAAAAAAAAAAAAAAGAAACGAGGCAAAAGAAGTTGAGGCTCTCTCGACGTTGTTTCCGGCAAAGCCGTTCGTTCGTCCGGGGGGCCTTGGAGTGTCTCTGCGGCAGGACCATCAGCGAGCAGCCTGCAAGATCCCCCCCGAGGGTTAAGGACTACTCTCCTCGTTTGAGAGAAGCGAGTGGCGAACGCGCCCGTACGGCAATCGAGGTCGAGGCTCGCTCGAGCGTGGGGGAGACCAAGCGAAAAATCGACTTCGCGGGTGCCCCGCGCCCGATATCGAAAAAGAGCCTCTCTCGGGCTCTCGCCTTGCTCGCGGACGAGAGCGAATGAGCGAGAGAAGAGAGAAGAGAGTCGGAGGCGTTCGACTCAATGGGCGTGTAAAAGGCAATGGGTTTAACGTAACGCGACGTAACTGCCCGAGGCGCGGCGCCAACTCGTCGCGAGCCCTGGCGAACTCGACGTTTCCTATCGTATCGCCGAATGAATCGATTATTCGACCGGGCTCCTGTGTAGTGCTGTGTGATTCTCCTTCCACGATTCCCGTACGGGCTTTGCCACCACCCGCGTCTTGTCGATCCCGAGATCGCGGCCCCTCGAAACGTCTCCCGCTCTCGCCTCCTCGAACTCTCTTTCTTGATGGTACAACGATATTATTTTCGCACTGCATCGAAGAGATCTACCTAATTATCATCGTCAAATAATAATAATAATAATAATAATAATAATAATAATAATAATAGTTATTATTATCGTACATTTGAGGAAGTCGAGGAATAAATATTAATCCTTCCTTCGCTGTTCCAAAATTCTCATCGTTCGTGATCGCTTTAGTTTCTCGTTATCTTCAATCATGAACGAGGAAATGCATTATATGGTGTATATAAAGTGGAATCTCAGAGAAATCTGTCTATCGATCGAGAGATTCGACGATATATATATATATATATATATATATATATACGGTCGTACATGACCATTGACGTTCACCAGACTTCTCGCCTTGTAGGCATATCTCGGCGAGACACACGCATGGTACTTTCTTTTTCGCACGCGTTTGCATATGCTAAACGAGTTTCTTCCTCGTCGACGCCGGTTTCTTCGGTGTTTTTTTTTTTTTTTCAATTTATTATTATTATTATTATTATTATTATTATTATTATTGTTATTATTATTATTTTCATATCACGTTGCTTCGCGCGGCGGACTCCTCTCACCAGACTACGTGTCTATCGGCGTCTCGTATGCTGTACCAGACGCCATCGAGACTCGACGCGAATACAACTTCTGCTTTTTTTTTGTTTTGTTTTGCTTTCCACTTTATTCGTTTTTTTTTCCTCTCCCTCTCTCGGTGCTCGCCGATAAAATTATGCGAGCTACCCAGATTATCGCCCTCGTGTTCGTGATGTGTTTGAGACAAAAAGTTATCGTCTCAAATTTAAATACCGTACTGTCGCATGCAGAAAAAAACAATCAAAGCTCATTTATAACGAGGGATCTCGACGAGAATCAACGGAGAACGAGGACGTTCATTAAGTGAATCCATACTTGGATCGAGATAAAAGATAATATTAATTGTTTCTTCATAAAACAACCGTATCCTTCCAGCTGAATTCAACGCTGCGACGTTTATACAAACAGTCCGTGGAAGCCGTTCCCCGGAGCTTGGAAAGAGTCAATTGTCAGGGTCTTGTGGAGCGGAGGATCATCAAGGCCGTATTAATAATTGGTGGCAAGTGCGATTATGACCATTGTACACATCTTTCAGCCAGTGCTGTTTATGCGCACGGTAACGAAACTCCGAGCTGCCGGAGGATTGGCGTGTAAAATCGCCCGTTGTCACTCATAATCAGGAGGGGACCTTGATAACAAACAAAAAAAAAAATCGTCGCAGTTCTCATCACCCAAGCGACCTAGAGCTTCTTCTCTCGAGGGCCTTTAATGAGAAAAAAAAAAAAAAAACCTTACTCAGCCGTCATTGAGTGGATTAAAGAAGTCTTCGTTAATACAAATTTGTCTCTATTCGTGAAGAAAATAAAAGAAAAGAAGGCGAGCTCTGCTGTCGTTATGCGAATAAGGCGACAAGGAAACCCTTCGATATTTCGAGATGTTTCTTAGAGCGGATTTTATTTATTTTTAGATGAAAAGGCATCGGGGACCGAACATCGATATCAACTTTACTCTTTCGAGTACAAGCTCCTTCGCTCCTATTTTTTTTTTTTTTTTTTTTTTTTTTTCTTTGCCGTACGGTAGCGTATTCGTGTGTCGTATTCGGTAGCGTATCGGGTCTGGGTCGTAACTTAATTATCCCGGATTGATGTTGCCGGGAGGACTTCATCCATCCTCATCCGGCGACGAAGAAGGAAGCCAAAGATGACGGGTCCCGGCTGGCTGATATAACTGTGCAATCATCGATGTTCGCCACTCGGTTTCTCTCTACATGACGTGATCGCCGTCGCCAGTACGTTGTAAGGAAAGCGAGGACAAAGAACCTGGCTTGTCCTCCTTCGAGCCTTTCGGCTCACTCGTCCACTTCACAATATCCCCTTCTCCTCTTTCACATAAACATATAAACGCGAAAGCCACTATAAAATATCTTGCCTTCCATAAATAAGAACATTCTACGATCGACAAAAAAAAAAATGCTGCGACGATTTACGATCCCTTCGACTTATAACCGGAAGTGTATTAACGACATCTACAAACTTTTGATTTGATCTTTTCCTGATTTTTAAGCCTGTAATTTTTCAAACCGGAGAGCTGTTTTTTCGTTTAAACTTTACGGGATTCGATTGGGGATGCTCTGTACCGACACAGACCTTTGCTTGCAAACGGCCACTTATTATCTTTAGTAAAAGATAAACCTTCTCGATAATCGAACAATTTGGATAATTCACCGTAAGCCCACTTATAACCGGAAGTATATTAACAACAGCCACAAACTATTGTTTCGATCTTTTCCTGATATTGAACCCAGTCATTTTTTGACCTGTAGAGGTGTTTTTTTTCCTTCGTTTAGAATGTACGGGATTCAATTGTTGATGCTCTGTACCGGCAAAGTGGGCGCTCTCCGTGCAAACGGTTATCTATTATCTTTGAAAAAAGATAAACCTTCTCGATAACGAAACCGTTTGTATAATTCACCGTAAGCTCACTTATAACCAGAAGTGTATTAACAACAGCCACAAAGTATTGTTTCGATCTTTTCCTGATATTGAACTCCGTCATTTTTTGACCTGTAGAGGTGTTTTTTTTTTGTTTCTTTCGTTTAGAATGTACGGGATTCAATTGTTGATGCTCTGTACCGGCAAAGTGGGCGCTCTCCATGCAAACGGTCATCTATTATCTTTGAAGAAAGATAAACCTTCTCGATAACGAAATCGTTTGTATAATTCACCGTAAGCTCACTTATAACCGTATGTGTATTAACAGCCACAAACTTTTCTTTCGATCTTTTCCTGATATTGAACTCCGTCATTTTTTGACCTGTGGAGGTGTTTTTTTTTTGTTTCTTTCGTTTAGAATGCACGGGATCCAATTGGGGATGCTCTGTACCGGCAAAGTGGGCGCTCTCCGTGCAAACGGCCATCTATTAGCTTTAAAAAAAAAAAGGTAAACCTTCCCGATAATGAGACCGTTTGTGTAATTCACTGTAAGCTAACTTGAAACGTTGAGCGAGGAGATGGGCGGTACGGTAGCGAAAGTACGGGGGTGAGTTTATGGTGGTAGGTGGATTTCCCATTAACCAGGGCGTTTTATCGATTGGCACACGGGGGCAAGCGTGCCGCGCGGCGCGCGCGACCGAGGACAAAGAGGACGGGAGGCCGCGTGCGCCACTGCCACACAAAGAGACCTCGGGGTTCAATCCCTGCGAGCGGCGGCAGCGGCTCGACTTCTCTCTCTGTCTGTCTTTACCACTTGTCGAACTTCTATCCTTGCCTCTTTATGTTTCCTTCTCACTCCGTCTCACCCCTTTTCCGGCTTGGCGGAGCTTCCCTCGGTACCCTCAGCAGCGCTGCTGCGCCGCCATGGCGTCAGACCGAATACCGAATCCCGCGCAACCCCCCAACGCCGCTTCCTACTGACGTATATATATGACGTATAACATACAAACGTACATATATATTACACACACACACACACACACACACACACACACACACACACACACACACACACACACACACACACACACACACACACACACACACACACACACACACACACACACACACACACACACACACACACACACACACACACACACACACACACGCACACATATTATGTGTATACATAGCAAGATCGCAGAACGAGGATGCCTCCCGGCCACGATGCTGCACCTCCCCGGCCTCGCCCAGCCACCCTAAATCTTGTGCAACTTCTACACACGGAAGGCGACGAGCCGAAGGAAAACGATGAGGCCTCGCACTTCGTCTGTTTTTTTTTTCTTTTTTCTTTTTTTTTCTCTCCCTCGACACATTACGAAACTCGAGTGAGAAACAATGCGAAGATCACCGATAGCGATAGGCGCGCGGTTGGTGTGTGACTCTGGCGGTCCAGGCAGTACAAAGTCAAGCAGTAGTGCTCGCGATCAGTACTTGGATGGGTGACGGCCTAGACGCGCGCTGGCCGGCGCATCGAATCGTCGAGCGGGAGATCATTTTCTCGGTGATTGGTGATTATCGTTTAGGAACGCCAATTTCTGGGGAGAGAGCCGTTTCTCCATGGACACACGGAGAAAAATTGTTATGTTTCTCTAACAAAATGTCATTCGTTAATAAATCTCTTGTTGCGGCAGCAAAAATATTTGGTCGCTACAGCAAAATATTAGCTGCAACAGCAAAATATCTGTTGCCACAGCAAAATATCTGTTGCCACATCAAAATATTAGCTGCAACAGCAAAATATTTGTTGCCAAAGTAAAATATTTGTTGCCACAGCAAAATATTTTGTTGTCCCTATCTTAACGAGGTAAATCAGTTATGATAACAAAATTCTCGTTGTGCCAACAATTTTTTTTTTCTCCGTGCAGGTTTTCTGTTGTTTTCCCGTCCCTTGTGCGAATGCGACACAGTAAGGGGGGTAAGTCAGCTGCGGACGCAATCCGGGGGGGGGGGGGGATGAGGCATGTGTAAAAAGGGAAAAGACCCCGTACGAGTGGAACAGATATAAAAAAAAAAAAATGCGAAGTTTTATTATTTCTTTGGAGATTTAATGTCCAGCCGATTTCCGCAGTCGTCCATTAATGTCGACGCAATGAGGGTAGGCGATATCGCCCAAAAGCTGTCGACAAAGCAGCGGCGTCATCATCGCAGTACGAGCAGCCCCCCGAATATTCCGTCGTCCTATCAAGCTCGGTGTACTACGAGGCACTCGAGTACGAAAACGTTCGAGCACTCGTAAAGGTGACGGATCGAATCGGGCGGAAGCGGAGATCGTCACCGGGCGATCCGATCCACTCTCGATCTCGGCTCATCGCTCAACAAAACAAAAAAAAAAAAAAAAAAAAGGAAAGAATAAAAAGGGGTGCAGGAGAGAAAGACAGCGAGAGAGAGAGAGAGAGAGAGGTCTGAAATATTGCGTTCCATATTAAATATCGCCGTAACCCTGGGGGAGTGAACCTTTCCGACTGCGCAGCCCCGGAGATTGTGTAAGATAGGATAATACAACTTTCGGCTCATCAATCATTATAATGTCTCGGGGTGCGAAAGTGCGTGCCTATAAAGGTTTGCGTTTAGTTCACACTTTTGCCCGCCAACGTCTAATTTATCGTGCTTCTTTCGATTGCGAGGGAGAGAGAAAAGAATTTAAAAAAAAAAAAAAACAACAAGAAAAGATCGATACGCAAGGTATATTCGAAACTTGTTCATGTAAATACACCTGCGACCACACCGGTTTCTTTATTTTTTGCATTTGCTTCGACAGCCTAGAGAGTGAAAGATAGCGCGGGTATATTCACGGGCGTTTTATACACCGGCTCCACTTGGCCGCTTTCCTCGGTGAAGTTAGAGTTCTTAAAGAGGAGGGAGCCGTATCGCATTTAGTAGCTTTTATTTGTTTTCTTTTCACTTTTCACTTTTTTTTTTTTTTTTGTATCACCAGTTCTCATCCTGTCTCCATATAAGCCCCAACCCTCCACGATTCCCAGTTTATCGCGTTACGCGATCTCTGACATTCTCCACACTCAATTAACGTTACGTGAGCGCGCGGCGCAAGAGAGTTCCGACGGCTGTTTTTTTTTTCTTTTTTTTTTTGTTCACCCCGCTAACGCACGAAGTGCACGAAAAACAGGCGCCGAATGGATTCTCTCGCTAAACTAAGACCATATACGAAAAGGGAAAACGTTTCGCAGATGCATATCAGCGGGGTTCTTTGTTTCGGCGGAACTACCAAGGGAATATGTGCTTGCGTTGAGCGAGCGATGCAGAAATCGGATCGTCGAGCAAGGGGAGACTCGACGCTTATGATTTCGAGCGGACTGCTCAGAGAGATTATCGATTTGTGTATTCCAACGTTCGGAATCGTCAAAGCAGTCTAGTCGCGATGACACCGATCAATCAATGGCTCGACAACCAACATAGACAGTAAAAAAAAAAAAGTTTGGAATTTCACCACAACAATTTATTGTCTACGAACGTCAACAATTTTTCATTCGTTAATTTTCCGATCCGACGATCCGGTTGCCAGTTTTACAAACAAAGGTACAAACTAAAATTGTCAATGTGCAGGGGAAGTAAAATGACAGATTTGTAGAATTCAAACCTTAACCGACGAGTTTTTCACTTATTTAACAAAAATGATTTTTACGAAACTTCGTATTCGGATTTTACGAAATTATTTTTTCACTGTATGCCATAGAGACGGTGTGGGTATTCGAGAGAGTAATAAAAACGAGAGACCCGGAAAAGTGAAGAATTGGCGATATAATAGTCGAGATCGGAGGACGATGCATGAGGATGAAAACGCGGTACATTATGAGGAGAGAGGAGCCGTAATATCGCCACGTAGCGGACCACACGTCCGCAACCGTAAACATAAATTCAACAGGGTATTGTGTCGACAAGCATTGTTGCAGCGTACATACGAGCCGTGTACCTATTTCCTACGCACGGTCGGAGAGCGGTACGAAGAGCTCACGAAACACGGCAAGGGATCCGGCGAGGATCCCGAATCGCATGTGCACGCACGGGAGAGAGCGTTGCGAAAAAAGTAGGGAAAAAAAGGAGAAAAAAAAAAAAACTGAAGAGGGCCAGCGATAGGTTTGGGTATTCTCGGACGACGGGGTCAGTTAAGCAGGAGCAAAGTAGCCTAAAAAAAAAAAAAGAACGCAAAAGGGGGCGAGAATAAGGACGATGACCCACGTACCAGCAGGGACAAAGACCTCTGCAGTTCCCTCGGTCCTCTTCAACTTCGAAGTGGATTCCCGCTTCGTCTTTTTACCACTCTTTGTGCTCTCTTTGTCGCCCCCTTCCACACATGCGCGTGTGGACGATATCCATGAAGAGAATAAAAAAGAAAGTAGGACACAAGATCCTCATGAGCCGCTTCATTTTTCCTGCGGTGTCTTTATCGTCGAAGCGCTATTGACATGAGCCACGCGCAGCCGGGGACAAAGCCGCGATATCCCGGATACTTCGCTCCGTACAAAGGACGAGATGCAGGACCTGACAGACTTCTTAGGCACGAGGACCGTGAGGATCCCCCCCCCCCCCCCTGCGGGGATCTCGGAGAAGAAGCGGAGTGCCGATAGCGCGTTCGCATCTCCCAGCCCGAATCCGGCCGGCGATGTGGGGCCGAAAGCGGAGTCTCGAATTTGTAACAGCGCTAGAGGAAACCTTTGTTCCGGGTGGGACAGGGGCGAGCTTAAAGACGATGTATTCAGGAATATACGCCGCGCTGTGGTGGACGGACAAAGGGGCAACACGAGAATTCTGGATCGGTACAGGATTCGCTCGATTGTTCGTCGCTCCCGCGGCGATGATGCTTTCAGCGACACAAACGCGCCGTGCATGTTCAATTCTTCAAGCATCAAAATAATTACACATCCTCGATATCGCAAGTAAAGCTGCAAAGGTGTGGGAACCATTTTTTTGGAGTATAAGTTCTTTACCTTCGGGTTCTCTCGCTCGCCGTTATCCTTGATCTTCGTGTTTGGCGCAGCCCTCGCTTCCTCTGTTTCGTGTTTTTTCCCCTCAGGGGAGAATAACGTTTCCTCGTCCACACTCGATTAACGTCCTATCCCTGGCAATGATACCGGCACGACCTCGCAGCCGTGTCTCTTCCCTCTATCTCCCTTTAGCGCCGGTTGTCCCGGAGGAAGAACCTTTCTTCAGGAAAGATGGTACGGGGCCATCGTCGCTCTCGCTAGCTTCTCCGCTACCGAAAAATGCCCGGCAAGCGGAGAAACAAAGAGGTCGAGAGATAGGAAGCGCTCGAGAACACGGTAATGGCTCTTATTACTTGAACAAAAAAAAAAAAACAGGGCCGAGTTGTCGAGCGTTTTGGGTGCGATCTTTAAAGATGATAGGAAACTGGGAACGCTGCGCGCTCGGAATTCATCGGGTTCACGAGGTCTGCATTAAGTTTTTCCCTCGAATCATTTTCCCAGGTTTATACCGCGGCTGCCTCCGTCCATGATCACCCTTCGGATACTAATCAGCTTTGACCGTAACTCCCTCCCGTCCAGAACGCACTCTCTTCCGCACTAAATTTTATCTCCTCTCACGATTCCCCGATAACCTTCCTTTGTCAAGAGCCAAAAGATTTCATTAGGCGGTTCCCACTTCGATCCGACAACCACGTTTCATTACTTGGAGGTACGACGGGCGTTCCTCGTCTCATTTTCGTTTCGAGGGGAACCGGCGAAGCGATCCGGGCGACACAAAGGCTCGCCTTTTTGTATGACGCCTCTGCACGATCCACACGGACGTTCGACCGGGACGAAATTATTTCGTTCTTTCGAATCCCTTTCAACACTGAGAAAAGGATCTAGTACACATTGCCAATCATCTAAGAAAAATTACCACGGCACAATAGTAGTAGAGTGTTTGGGCGACACACTGAGATAAGGATCTCGTAAAAATTACCAATCATCTAAGAAAAATTACCATAGCACATAGTAGTAGAGTGTTTGGACGTCACACTGAGAGAAGGATCTAGTAAAAATTACCGATCATCTAAGAAAAATTACTATGTACTATAGTATTACAGCGCCAGCGCGCCACCTATGATAGAAAGTCTGAGATATCTAAGAATTTTTACCATAGTATCTAAGAAAAATTCTTATAAATCCGCTACTTCCTACCATATGTGGCGCCCTAAAGCTCTACTACTAGGGTAAACGTGGCGAATATAGACCAACCCGATTAACACGTCAATCAACGAAATACGAACCGGTCCATATTCCCCACTTTTACCCTATGTGCAATGGTAATTTTTCTTAGACGATTGGTAATTTTTACTAGATCCTTCTCTCAGTGGACCTATGGCAGGAAGTACCGGATTTATAGGAATTTTTCTTAGATATTGTGGTGAAAATTCTTGGATATCTAAGACTTTCATAGGTGGCGCGCTAGCGCCGTACTACTATAGGCTATGGTAATTTTTCTCAGATGATCGGCAATGTGTACTAGATCCTTTTCTCAGTGTACCTGTCGGGAATCTATCCAAGTATACGTCTATCACCGAAGAGAGTCAATGTTACGATCGAGCGAATTAAATAACACGCATACATTTTTGAGTTCCACATCAGTTCCCGGATGAGGTTCGGAAAAGGCCTGATAAGACTCCGCTCCAAAGCCCTGAAACTTCCACCGGAGTCGTCGCGTTCGCCGTACCCACGTCAAAATTACCTTCGGAACGCCTTCGTCGCACACGGTGACATTCTGTGGTAGACTACGGCATGACTAGGCTGTCACACTAACTATACTGCTATATTCGCCCGAGCCGTATACGGCACGGATACTACTGCTAGGTATAGCAGTGTCCCAGCAGGTGCTGCGAAAGTTTTGCCATAATCGGCGCCGTTCACGGGGAACGGGAAGTGGAACGTGTGCGGAACTCTGGAAAACCGGTTCCCTCTATCCATCCCTTTGGGTCTCTTCCTTGTTGCCCGTTTCGCCTCTTTCCTTTTGCCTCGTATAACGCGCGTCCTACGGAGTTTGATACTCGGAATCCACGTCAGCGATTCCATTGAAGAATTTTTACGCTCGCCCGCCGTTATCTTTCGCCGGCCCGCTCTGCATTTCCGGCGCTAAACTGACCGATCGGCGATGGGGGACGGGAACGGCCATCGAGGCCCCCGGGGACGACGCGGGGTTCGCAATCAGTTTGATATACCGTCGGGGAATGAAAGGACTCGGACGAGAGCGCTGAAATAGAAATAGCCCCGACGTCTTATGAGTCCCAGACGAGGAGAACGGCTCGGCTGCGAGTACTGAAACTTATCCGATTACCCACGACGTTTTACGAGCCAACTTTTCGATGGCCGGAGACGGAGACGGCCCCAAACCCCGACGGTGGATGGGCGAGCAGAGGAGGGTTTAACAGCGCGACGAAGTATACGCGGGCTTCAGCTGCGGGGGACACAAAACACAACAAAAAATTAACAACAAAAAAAAAAGTCAGTACTGCGACGTTGTAATTCGACAAACCGAGATGGAGTAGAGTCAAAGAAAAGTCGTCACGCTGCGGCAAGAAAAAGTGTAACTGAGGTGATATTGAATCTGGTTCAGTTTCTCAATGACTCGATTTCAGTCGTCTTTGCTCCAACCATGATTACATAAAAAAAAAAAAAGGTCGATTAGACAATTTTCTTTTCTGCACGGAATACGGAAAACGTACAAGAAGGAATAAGGCCGTTTCGGCGCAATAAATATTGAGAGAGTGAGAAGATCCATATCTGTAGCAAAAGTCGCATAAAAATAACATATTTTTACGTTACCGCCGAGGGAAGAGGGTGCCGTTTTCATAAATTCCGATTATTACGATCTCCGGAAGGCGTTTACCGAGGGCGTGAAGATTCGCAGAGAGGGGTTGGAAATAGAAGTGTTTGAAAATGACTCGCTAACAATTTTTATACTATCGCCTGGATGTGCGGTCGGGAGGCATGAAAAATCGAGACCCCGACAGGGAGTGGGAGAGAGGGCGGCTGTGAAATTGACAGCTCAGGCGGAGATCGGCGCAGCAACAGTGTCCTATAAATGTGGGCTTTATATGAGCCACGTGGAAATAGTGCCTCTATAAGAGCATCGCCAATCCGTAACGCAAACGAAATCGTCGCTCTCAAACGACAGCCTACCGGGGCATATTGTATAAACCATGCGCGTGCATATAAAAAGATGAAGAAAAAATCAAACGGGCACGAAGGGTCGCCCAAAGATTTTACGAGCCGCGCGAATTCACGATCGTTTTCCCCAGTCGGATTTTAACTCGCACTGGAGTTTTCCTCTCTCGGTGCACGTGCGTGAGACCCGCCCATGGACGATGTTTCAGCACGGAAAGTCGTCTGTCAGTCCGTCGGCTGGTTCTGTCTGCCCGCTATGGTGTGCTTATTCCCACACACGAACGACAAACAGGATAGGAAAAAAAAAAAAAAAAAAACACAGTAAAAAGAGTGAAAGCGCTGAGCGACCAGACTAACCGAAAAGGAAAACTGTGAACTCCCGAAATTTTACGACCGACCCGTACTTCGAGACAGGGAGAGACCGGTCGCTCGGTACAGTCGAGCTTTTCGGGTCCAACATTGAAACGACCGGGATGCGTGATTCATGTCTCGTGTCCCGACAAAAATGAGGGACTGAATAATTCGGAAAGTTTTACGAGCTCGCACACGGGACGATTTCACGAATGGTTCCTGGTATTATCGTGATTTCGACGCGCCGCTGTTGCTGGTCCCTCCTGCCAGGACGCACAGTAGTCGTTCGGAGGACCACGTGGCCGGGTGCACCGGGGATCGGAGGCAGGAGGGGTCGCCGCCCGACAGCCAAGCCGGAGCCAGAAAAAACAATTCGAAAATTTTACGAGCCCGCTCGAACGCGCGCAACCGGCTGTCACTGGCGATGTCACAAACGGGATTCGCTGGCCCGGAGGGAGCGGAAAAAAAAATTAGCTCCGCGGGTAGTTTTGGAGAGACTGTAACGCGAAGAGAAACACGAGAGGAGCGGAGAGAGGCCAGAAGGGGCGGATTTTTCCATTCGGCGGATGTCAGTTGGCCGTGTCATTCCGGGTAGGTGGAATCGACGTGACATTTTTTTCCCCTGTCACCGGAGTTGTCGGAATGGGATGCCTTGATACTTTTTTTTTCCATATTATTCAATTGCTATCTACTGTATTATCGTTCGATGAAAATTCGCTGAAATGGTCGATCCAGTCGTCGGAAAATCATTCGTCCCTCTAAAAATCTTCTTTTTTTTCTCGCATCCTGTATCCCTCGCGTGGATCATTCGTCTTAATGCGATTCTCGAGAAGATGGAGGGCGATGCGGTTCTTTGTCCGTCTTTCGGACGAATCTCGGACGAGAGTTTCGACGTACTCCGGATCACTTTCATTCGGTGGCTCAGCCATTTCCCAGCCTCCCCTCGTTCGCGCGTCCATTGTTACAATTTTTATTGGCAATTCCTCGCTCCGTGTACCGTAGACATCTGCATGGGATCGGTGCTTTATCAAGGGATCGTTTCGTTGATGGAGATTGATCCGGCGAAACGAAAACAAAGAGCGCCGAGGGGAAAGGGAGATGGAGAGATTGGGAACACAAAAGGGGTTCCTTTTTATTCCCCGTATCAACGATATTCTCCGATAACGAAACAAGCCACTACCATTAATATCAAAAGCTGATGAAAGTGACGCAATTTTTTCAAAAACGATACTAAAAAGAGCCTGATAACTTCGACTACATACCAAAGTATCATTAACTGTAAACGTAAGATCTCGTATGACTACGTTTTCCATAACACCGTACAAAATAAAAACGCTTTATGACGAATGCGAATTATCCGTGTATTTCAATTATTCCGGTACTCTCCGGTCCCGCCCTCCCCCGAGGGCGGGACCGAAATCGAGGTTCTACTCTATGCTCAACAGCAACAGCGCTTCGCTGGATCAACCTTAAGGGGAGCAAAATTCGTGACGAACACGAGCACCAAAGACTGGATCGCTATCGAACGAATTCATAGAGCCTCATACATTATCCGACCCGACAGAATGTCCGGTATTTATCATGGATATCGATCGTAAAACTTATCATAACCCACATTGGTACGCAAAAACAAGAAAAGACAAAAACCAACACTAATGCGGTACATCGTCATCGCGCATTTCCGAGCATACCGCTCCCCAAAAATAACAGTTCCCGCTGAATAATCCCTTCGGCTCGCCCCAACTTTCGGTGATCTGCGAGAGGAGAGAGTATAAACTCTTGGAATTTTCCGGTTCCGGCCCCGTCGTCGTGAAAAGTTCCGCACCCGGGGGGAGAGAACGTGAGACTTTCGCTACCTTCTTTTCCATCTCATTATGCTTTTCAATTAAACGCTCCGAGTAATTGGCGAGTTAACCCATTACGAATTCATTTGAGAGTTAAAAGAACATTTCAGTCTGGCGGAGCGTGGCTCGATGTGGACATAGAATAATCCGCTGGATATAGCCATTGCCGGAATGGGCACGGAACCTTCGATTCGATCGTCGCACCAACTCCAATTTCTACGATTCTAGCATCCTTTCACGAACATTCGCAAGTTTCATTCGATAAAAAAAAAAAAACGAGACTGTGTGAAAACGACGAGGAAGCGAATTCCGGCTCTCCAACATTTCCCTGCCGCGGGACGAGAGAGAACGGGATCTCCCTTCATCTTCCCACGATCCTCGGCGTCGTCTGGAACTTTAACGTATTCATATACACGCACGAATTTGAAAGTTTTACACCCGTGGAATGGAGCTTTTCAAAAAATTTGTTAGTCTACAACCGAAAGAGCTGATGCAGCGAGTTTTCGTCTAGGCGGAGCAGCAGGTGAGGGGGGGGGGGGGAGGGTGGGTGAGGATTGCGCGGAGTGAGGTTGATTTCTCGAAGGAGCCAGCAAACTGTGCATATAACGAAGTTAACGACGTTGCTGCGCCCTCCGAGACGCCCAAGTTCTGGGGGAGAAACGGGAGATGGGGACGGGGGGGGAGGGGGGCGTTTACGAGCTTTCGACGAAAGCGCGAGTTCGCGGTGCTCGGAAATGCTATTGGAAGGAGAAGAGAGCCGGAGGAGGAGGAAAGGGTTGACGACGAGGAAAAGGGGGATGTTCGAGTATCTCAACCGATTATTAATCGAGCCTGGACGGCAGGTAATTTACATCTCTACGGGGAAGCTTCGGCGTTGGCTTTATTAAGAATTACGACGAGAGATGCCGACGACGCCTGTGAAGTAACTATCTCTCTGTATCTCACTTTTGCCCCCTCCCCCCCATCACCCCCCACCATCACCCCCGCCGCGTATATTTCGTTCCTCGCTCGGCTCTCCCGGACTGCCGTGTGTGAGAGCGGTCGAGCGAACTGCGAACGCTGTCGAGTAGACTCTTCTTACGAGGAAGAAGAGAGAAGCAGGAGCACCAGTGCGGAGAGCAGAAGCAAAAGCAGAAGCAGCAGCCGAGGCTCTCGCGTCGACGCCGCGATAAATCACTGCTCACCCTGCTATCCCCTCCCCCACGCGAGGAAACTCCGGGGAAGCATTCGGCTGGAATCTCGCGAGTGAGTTTCGCGGATAGTTCTTTTTTTTTCTTTTTTTTTTTTCTTATTGTAAAAAAATAAAATAAAATAAAAAGATGAAAGCGGATGTAGGAAGAGTCTGAAGTTTGGCAATCACGCCAAAGTAAAAAAAAAACAAAAAAGAAACCTAGTCCACTGTAACATCAAAATTGTTTCATTTCGATTGAGTCATTGAATCAGCAAAAGTGTCCCAAATGGCTGACGTTCTATAGAATCATTGATTCAGGTTCTAATCGCGACAGATAATATTCAGTACTTCTATCCATGCCGTGAACCAAAATCCAACCATTAGAAAGTTTATGATTTATAGTAGACTAGTAGACTAGGTTTCTTTTTTTAAACTTTGGCCTGATTGCCAAACTTCAGACTCTCTTCCTACATCCACTCTCATCTTTTAGCCTAAATGTAGCCTATAGGCTACATTTCCTAGTCGTTGAATTTTAGCTCGCGCAATAGAAATATGTCACTAGCAGTGAGTGCCGTTACATATATGAAGCGAATTTGCCGATTGTAAATGTCTCCATTCAGCCGTTCTTTTCGCCCCGGAGAAAGAAGCATTCGAGAATAAAAAAAAAAAAACTCGAGTAAAAACACGCAGAGTGCAAGCAAAAAGCGAGTATGCTAAGCGGAAGCCGCAGCTCTCAACTATCGTCCCTTCCGGGCGCTTGCCCCCTCTCCTCGGTACACCCCGCACGGAACGAAGCGAAAGGGTTGTACCCACTATAACAAGTACGGCCCGTTTCGAGGCCACAGGGCTTGAGGTATCGACGGAATTTAATTGGAATTGGACAAAAATGCGAAGCTCTCCTTTGTTCTAGCGGTCGATGGGGGTGGCGCCGATGGGGGGGGGGGGGCTGAATTTTCTAGCTGCGCTGCTCCTGGTCCTGGGGCAAAAGAGAGCGCCGTCGGAAGCCCGCCTATCGTACTTTATTCCAGTTTACTAGAGTAAAGGTCCGCTGGCCATCAGAGGAAACTGGCAAACCTCTCCCAGCCCTTCCCCCTCCCCCTTTCCATCCCGAAAGAGAAAAACGACACGAGAATTACGTGAATGAAAAGGAGGATGAAGCGGAAAGACGAGGAGAGACGAAGAAAAGAAAATTTAAAGCTTGGAGTGAGAAAGCTAGTCACGGTAGAGTTGAATCGGTATGCTCGGTGTATATACATGTATACGTATGTATGTATGTATGTATGTATGTATATATATATATATATATATATATATATATATATATATATATATATATATATATATATATGTACACTGTGCACGTAATGTGTAATACCCACTCGTGAGAGTGAGAGAAGGAAGGGAAAGAGTTGAGGTGGAAGGCTTGAATCCAGCTTGAAAGCGATGAGGAGGAGGGGGTGAGACGGGGGCAGGGAGGGTAAGCGAGAAGGAGAGCCGAAGGGACACACCGAGCATGCCTACTTCGGATGGGTTCACTCTGGAGGGGGGGGGGGGGGGGGGGGGGGGGGGGGGGGGGGGGGGGGAGAGGGCAGGGGGTCGGACGACAGAGGGTGGGTTTTCTGCAACCCCACGGATCGATATGTCCTACTGAACCAACTGAGTAAGCCCAAAGCCCCCTCTCCGCCGATGCCGCGCAGTCGGCAAACTGAGCTTCCACATGGATAGGAAACTTACGTACACGGGAGAAATACGACGACTAACATTGGATAAAATGTGAAGCTGGTGTACGAATTGCGAGGTATACATATATATATACACACATATATATATACATATACATATACATATATATACACGTATGTACAATATAGGGAGAATGGGGGGTTGGGTTGAGCAGCGTCGACATCGCCACAGAGAAGCTCGGCTCTCGAACGGCTCAGCTCACCAGCTAACTCCCTCCAGCGCAACCAACCACTTCACCTTCTCTCTTCACCGTCTCTCGCCCTCCAGCGCGCATTCGCGTTTCGTTGCCTACCTCGAATACAAATCCATAAACGTTTCCTTTACAAACCACTACACGTTCGTTGTGAGTAGGGCAGATACGGGAGAAGAACGGAGAGAGCTCGGAATCGCACGTGTTCGTAGAGACATAAGAGAGAGAGAAAGAGAGAGAGAGAGAAAGAGAGCGGGGCAAAACGGAGACTTCCATTTGAAATAAGTCTTTTTTTTTTTTGCATGCCACGAAAAAAAAATCCTAAAAAATGGTGCGTTTTGCCCCGCTCTACGCCACCAATACAGCACGCAGCATAGCGGGATGCCCACACGTTGATGCGACGAAAACTTTCAATCCCTCACCTCCCCATTCCGCCCTCCAAATCCCGGATAGCAAATCGTCCCGTGCCCTCTGATCTCTTACTCTTCCCCGTTCCATTTAACCCACGCACTTTGTTATCCACCAAGTGTACAGCGATGCGTGCGCAAAGCCGAAACACCTTTATCTCTTGTGTTCTCCCGATTTTCGCGCGATCCTCTCTCTCTCTCTCCTTTCCTACCGGACGTAAATTCAGAGATTTCACGAGTGAAAAATGTTTTCTTCGCGACCTCTCCCGCAGACCCCCGCCGAGCGCGAGAATTTTTCGAGCCGCCACTCAGATCCGCCGAGGGCTTGGGCTGAGAGAACCAAAGAGAGAGCAGCGCCGAGAGAATGAGGGATGAAAGGAGAGTGAACACGATTTCGAATATCCATAAATTTATGAAAGAAGATCCTCTCCACGTCGTGTACAGCTCAGTGTGTATGTGTGTGTGTACGAACCGGCAGCACCTTTTGGCGCTGAGCGCACCACCTTTCTCTCCGCGTAAGCGGCGACGTCGTCGTCGACGACGGAATCGCGAAGGTGCAGCGAATGCACACCAGCAGTGAGATGCATAATGCATAACGCATAATGCACCCTACTACAACATGCGCGCAAAGGGGGGGCGGGGCGGGGGGGGGGGGGTTATGTAGGAAAGCGAGAGAATAAAGAGAGGGAGAGAGAGAAGTCGAGGACGATGGATTTCGTTATCGGACATATCGCGGCGAGAGGAGTTAATGCCATTCGTTTCGTCGAGCGTGCTCTCGATGGTCGAGAAACCTTTCTTTTTTTTTTTTTTTTCTCTTCGTTTTTGTCCTCTTCTTTATTCTTTTTCTCATCCGCTGTTTCGTTCCTTCTTTATTCCAGCCTCGAGTGCCACCGTCTCGCTCCCAACGGCTTCTGTAATAATAAAAGCCAGAGGTGGTCTCTTTTGTATTTTCTTCTTCGCCGGGAACCGCAGAGTTCCGTCGTCGACGGCCGCTCGGTCAACGATCGTCACTCCCTTGGAAGAAGTGTTTTTGTTTCTTTTTTTTTGGTTTTTTTTTTCTTTTGCCGAACAGTTTTGCCGACGATAAGGCAAAAGTCGAGCGTACCAATTCCTTCGAGGCACAGTGAAACGCGAGGCCAGACGATAACACGGCTACGAGAGCCACCGCCGTTTGTGGACGCAGACTTATTAAAATGATTTAAATGATTTCTATGCAATAACGAGTGGGAGAGCGAGAGGGGGGGGGGGGGAGGCAGAACTGGCGTGTCTTTCGCGAACTGCTATCGAAATCGAACTGGGCACGAAATCGAGTAAAATTGCGTTCTTGCAATTTCCACGGACTTTATTATCCGCAAAAGCCTGAATTATGGAAACCCGATGGATTATAACAGTCGTTGCGGAGGCAGGAGAGTCGACTGTGCCCTACGCTACAAGACCATCTGTGTGTGGGTCCAATCTCTCGAATTGGATGATAATCCGGAACGGCGATGGCGGTCGAATGTTATTTTCAAATAAAACGAAGAAAAAAAGAAAAAAAAGAAACAAAAACAAACAAACTCTATCCAGCCGGATCACGTACCACCGTTTCGCAACCAGTCGATCGACCGAAAAGGCAGGGGGCAGAATCCACACGCTCGCAAAATAAATATTGTTCGATCCGCAAGGCGAAAGTCTAATCGCGCAGCTGGTTCCGCGTTGTAACGCCGATTAGATAGTGCGCGAACTGTGAAGTTGATCCTGAAACACGCGTTCCACATATCGAGTGGACGAGACGAATAAAACGGAAAAAAAATAATAATTTAAAGAAAACAAAAAAAAAGAAACAACAAGAAACGTCACTTCCGATCTGGTCATTTCATTCTTCCGGTAAATCTCGCGATAAATGTAGCGGTTTCTTGGTACTTTCCGACTGACAAATCTTTAATGAGAAAGCGATGTGCAACTTCATTCGCATCATATTTTTAAATACAACAAAATTCGCAATGCAATTTTGCAATGCGTCGACGGTGGATTTGCGGCGACGAAATATTTTGAAAGGTTGGGTGGTCCCGCGCGCGTCGTCTTCGGAGAGATAAACAATTTCAGCTTATATGGGGCCTTACGTTGACGATGAAGTTCGTCGCGCTTCCGTCCACGGCCGGTTTTTCCAGACGGAACGATCCTCCAGACAAAGTGGACTCTCGCCCGAGCATTCAGCGTCTTGTGAATTTTTTAATGGAAGCAACGAACAAGCGTCGTCCCTCAAAGAGAAACCCACGCGCATGCGCACATTCCTTGCGACTCGAGATAAAATCTCAACTGTGCACACATAGCCTAATTGAATGATAATGATAAGCAAATAATTCTAACGACTATTTGCTAAAAAAAAAAAAAAAAAAAAAGGAGCACATCGATTAAATTGAAAAGGCTTGCGGGCCACGCATATCTGAAGTGCGGCAAATTGTGAACGCGCACTGCATAGAAGATGCAGTACACGTGTGTTCTCTCTCTCTCTCTGTCCTTCGTGAAATCACAGTGACCCGGCGGGTTGCAATCGGACAAAGCGAGAGGGCTCTGTCACCGTAAACGGGACAGCATCTGCAAGTAGCGTCGGTTCGCCGTTCGCTACTCGCGCGAAAGTACGCGGGACGGATGTATGCGAAATATATTTTCACTGTAGACACACGCGGAGAAAAGGTAGGGTTTCGCGAGAGCAAATATTGTCATACGGAGGGTCCTCAAGATAAACAACTTTGGATCCCCGAAGCGGCGCATTACTACCGGGCAAACCTTTGTACCGGCAGCGTACTACACACTGCCGGAGTTCGTTCCTGACGTTATTCTCATCTCTGCAGCTCCCGTTTTATCTCGTATACACGCGCGTACATAAACATGTGTGTGTGTATATATACATATATGTATAAATACGGAGAGGATGGAAACTGCAGGGAAAAATTCAGGAATCAAATAGACACATGAAAGACATACGGAAAGATACACGAATAGGAAGTTTCATATTTGTAATATCCAGGAGTTCATACGTGTGTGTGTGTGTGTGTGTGTGTGAGTGTGTGCTTTGTTAGCTAGAAGCACCGCAAACTCAACGGTAATGAGGTGCATGACATGAAAGAGTAAGAAAAAGGTTGATGATAATAATGATAATAATGACAGTCAATTTGAATGATAGGAGGGAGCTGAAGCCTTCGCGTGTTCCGCGTTTTCAAAGGCATAATGACGCGATGAAGAGCGCCGGTTGAAGCGTATGGAAAAAAAAAATAAAAATAAAATAAAATAAGAGACTCGAGATATCTGCAGCAGGGTTGATAGAATAACGACGAGGACAGTCCGATAGTTTCGTAGTTGGAAGGAGCAAGCGCGTAGGAATAAGTAAATATTAATGTCAACGATAAACCATTTGCAACAATGTAGCGCTAATTAAGTTGTTGCGTGCTCGCGCGCCTCGCGAGATAATTGGAGAATGGGGGAATAATTATGCGCGCTGCAGCAGCAGCAGCAGCAGGAGCAGGAGCAGGAGCAGCAGCAGCAGCAGCAACAACAGCCAACGACTAAATCTCATCGCGAGCTTGCGCCGTTGCTTACGAGCGTCCCTATTTCTCCGCGTTCCCCAACTCTCTCCCGCTCTCTCTCTCCGGCGAAGACTCGCTGCCAGAAATGAGCAATTAAATGCGAGGACGAGATGCGAAGCCGAGTGAGCGGAGTTGCGAACTGGCGAACGCAGCGAGAGATGAGACATCCGCGAACCACGCTCTCGTAAATCAAAGAGTTCCCTCGCTCCGTCATCGTAACACCAGGGATACGGCGGTGCCCACGACGGTGCACGTCAGCACAATTCTCCGCTGTTATTTTCATATACCCGCGCATCCGCGTATCTCTGCAGATATTAATATAACACTCGTCCAACACGTCCCATACACGGTAGAAAATGTTTGCACTCTCTCAACGGCTTGTCCAATTTTCAAACTTTTTGTTATCCGTTCATATTTTCCGATCGCACCATTCGGCTCCAGCTTTACGAACAAAGGTACAAAACTAAAATTGCCAATGACGCAGGAAATAAAAGGACAGTTTTGTGCATTAAAGCATGAACAAACGAATTAGTCACTTTACTTGACAGAATTATTTTTACGAAACTTTGTACTCCGATTTTACGAGAGTATTTTTTGCCGTGTGATTTTCTCCTCTCGCGACGATCCTCGGCCCTTATCTTGGTTTCGGGAATGTCAACTGAAAATACCGAAGCGAAATGGATCGGGTCTCGGGGGGACGTCGGCCGTTCGCGCCCGACCCTCCTCACTTGTTATCGGCGTCGTTATGCAACGGCGCAACAGCCGGCCTGCGAGCTTTATCGCCGTTACGCAAAAAGCATTACACTCTTCTGTCATCTTTCGTGTCTCCCTCCTGGGTTGTGTACGGGCATTGTTATTATTATCATCATCACAGTGTATCCCTTTCAATTCGACGTTCTGCCAGTGGCAGTGCCGCTGACATGGCGCCTCTTCGACAACGAAACTCCGTTGGTCATTCCCGGAGGGGATCCCGGTCGCGAGTCCCCGTTTATCCTGTGTACACGGAATCGAAAGTTCCCCCTGGCAGGAGAGGCAAACCCAGCCAGAGGTACGGAAACTTCGAGGCAGCGGCAACGTTAAAGTCCGGCTATGGGTGGCGTAGGTGGGCGTCGCAGTGAGATATACGATCCTGCGAAGTCTCACTTCTAGCCTCCAGTACAGTATCCCAATATCCCAGAGGAGTCGTACGTCTGGATTGAAATTCTTGGCGGTTGTCAGAACTCAATAAATAATCGTTAGCCTGGCGTGGCAAACTGCACTGGAGAGCGACGTTCCGACCGTTGACTCAGTCCCAGGTGCCGCGGGCAGAGTCCGCGTCAACGTTTTCCCAAAAATCCATTAATATCGGTCCCATATCGAGGCAACGACAATCAGGACATTAAGGTAGCTATGTCGTTACGCCGCACTCACAGACATCAGCGGTCTATATGACATCAAAAATTAATTGCAAGTGGTACTTTGTCTGCATCAATGATATTATAAAAAATTATGGAGTATCTATGAAAATGCTCGCAATTAGACTAAACCGATTATCTGCAAGTAGATTATTTGTTTGGTGTGGAGTTGACTTCATTTTTGCGACACTTAGGTTAGGAAACGTCATTTGATCCGAGAGCGTGCACTTTGATCGCAGTTCTATTGAACATTCGTCCGGTGACTTAACTTTTTTTATTTTTGTTGCGCATGAATTCCTGAATGATTCGCCGATCCGCGGTGCTTCACATTCTTTTTCTCTATCTCTGATCTGAGTACGTTAAATCTCGATTTGAAGATCAATTTCGCCAGCGCTCCCCCTGAAGCGCCTTCTAAAAAGACCGATCTTCAAGATCTAATTGTTCATTCGAACGGTCGATAAGAGCCTTCGAGATTTTGTACAAGTAAAATTTCATTGTTAAATTGCAGTATGTCAGAAGTTTGTGCACATGACTTTGGATTGCCTTCGCGACATGACTACCTCAATGACGGTGCGTCGCGATGGACACGCCACAGAGTCGAGAGACGGTGAAGAGGGAATCTTTCCCATGCGCGATACAAAGAGATTCGCTGAAGAGATCCCTTCCGGTACGCGAATCTTTTCCGGTTTGCCCGACCCGTTCTCCATTCTTCGCTATCGGAAAGCGTGTCTCCCCGGGTCGGGGCCTTCAGCAACAGCGCAACTAGCACAGAGGTGCCTCGTAGGCCGGTGCCTCTGTGCTCGTGCGTTTCCTCCTTCGCTGCTCGTAAAAGTAAGAGGAGAAAAAAAAAAAAAAAGAACGATGACAACTCGAAATCCACTAAAACGGAGGAGGTATGTGGACCGCGTGTACCGCGTGTGAAAACTGTAGGGGGTTGGGCCCCTATCTCACTTTTACGATCTCCCGGCACTCCGCGCGCCTTCCCCGTCGTTCTGGATCTTTGGCGACTCGACGAGTGTACCAGCGACGAGAATGACGCGGATTTCCACTCGTCTCCGTCGGCGGAAAAACTCGAGGATACTCTCGGAAGACCGAGCTTGGAATAATATTTTACGTATCTGGCGGCAGAGAGAAAGAGAGGGAGAGAGTATGAACGCGCGATAGGAGGAAAAACGGCGGAAGCACGGAAACATGGAAAACGATATAGGAGACGTACCGGCGGATGGTGGGGCTGGGGGGGGGGGGGGGACAAAGAGCGTTACGTAAAAGGAACTGTTCGATTTCGTCGATATTATTCTATCGTTATGCTGGCGCCGAAAGTCTCTCCGGCTTCTTGCAGGGATTGAAAAAAAAATATATTAAAAATCTGCCTCGTATAAAGCATGTCTCTAAGTGTCGAATTTTAAGACATTAGTTTGAATTTAAGATCGAACTTGAGATCGAAGTTTGGCCCGAACTTTATTCCGTGTTTAAGTTTGATCTTAAGTTCGGGCTTGACTTTGATCGGAAGTTCGGATTTAAGTTTGATCTTAAGTTCGGACTTACGTTTGATCTTAAGTTCGATCTCAAGTTGAGACTAATGTCTTAAAGTTCGACCCTAAGAGGAGGAAAACTCTAGGCGCTCCGTTTTAAATTTTGGAGTAAGAAAAATATCATTAAAATGTAATTTAATGAAGAATAAAATCACAAAAGTATCGGATCTCTGTGATTAAGAAATATTTGTCGAACCTGCATTTTTTTTTTTTTTTCGCCTGTACATCGGTGTGTATCGCCGGGACTGCATTATCGGCAAGTAAACTCGTAACGAGCGTGGAAAATGACTCGAGACCGCCGTACAGTCTGCACGGGCGTTCTGGCCTACGTAACGCAACGCGTCTCTCGCGGGGTAAAGTCTCTCGGGTTTGTGTCTGTGCGCACAGACGAGCCGCGTCACGAACGGTAGCCCAAGCCAGAGACGAAAAGAGACGGGGACATAGAGTGGAGAACGAGCGTGAAACGAAGGCCGAGCGATATTGCGGCGACGCCTGACTGTCTGCTGATCTGCCTTCTGGCTCCCTGGCCACGACAAAACGAGACAACAACGCGCGGCCCGCGTCGTGAGATATCAAGTGCAAGAAGCAAACGCGAACGATAAAGACAGAGATTAATAGCCCGAGGAATAGAGACCGAGCGTCTTCGGGGAAATATCGCAACGTTCGAGTGAGCGGGACGGCAGGAACGTCGACGATGATTAGGCAATGACCGCGACTGCGTCACGTGTGTGTCATCGCTATACATAGATCGCGCCTACTACTGTGCACTCGACGATGTGTCCTCCCGGTAACACTGCACATCATTATGTTGACGCGTTCGTATTATACGGCGAATGTAGCGGGGCAAAACGGGTCGCGAAAAAGTGCCGGCGAAAAATTTGTAAAAAAAAACTCGCCCGTGTTGCCCCGCTCACTCACCGTAAGGTAAATGAATGTCCCTAAGGAATGTCCGTAAGGAATGTCCGTAAGGAATGTCCCTATTCCTGACCATGCTTCCTCTACCGAACATTTCGGCGTATAAGGTAATTTACGAGGTAATTCGTAAAAACGTTTATCAGTGGTCGAGAAATATTCAGGATTTTGTGTAGTGTGAAAGGATTGTAACGTGCAGGATAAGTGTAATAATTAGAACATAATATTATCGCTTTTTTACGGCACGTCACCACCCAAGCGGTTTCTTAGAAGTGAGGTTAAGGATTGCCGATCGCATACACAGTAAATGTTTCGGTATAAGCCATTTTTAACGAACAGTTCGAGCGTTAAATGGTTCGTTGGAATTCGGTTTACATATTCCGAAAAAAAAAAAAATAGTCGGAGAACCTTCTTTTTTTTCACTGGTCGAGATTGGGCACAGAAAAACTCTTGCCTGTCCCCATTACCGTACATATGAACGGCAGTTTATTGTCATATATATAGTTTAAAAAAAAAACAATAAAAATGTAAAAGAATGCCAGAGTAATGACAGAAATAACTTGTCTTTCTGAAGAGTTTCCGTTGTCAGTTGGAAATGAAGAGTCACAAATATAAAATTATTAAAAGTTAAGCTAATATTAGCAATTATTTGGTATCTTTGAATTGAAATAGAATGTTTATTTTCATCATTTACCTTTATCTTTATTTTTATTTTTATAATCGTTAATCGTTCATTTATATTTATTTTTCCTTTGCAATCTCTGTCATTGACGCTGTGAAAAAAGGTGGTCGGTAATGGGGACCCGGTCGGAATTGGACGCAGCTGGTCGTTAGATGGCACACGCACTAGTGCGACTTTATTATTTTGCATCTAGGAAAATACTTGACGGAATGGATTGAGTCTACGATTTTTGGAAAGTGTCTCGTTTAAAGCTATCTATCGACATGAAAATTATTCTCGAATTTAGTTTTGTCACGCCGGACAACGCCATTCCTCTGCCTCGTCGGCCTCATGGGGGTCGGCTATACACGCAGAAAAATAATTTATTTGACGGCTACCGTTTATTAAGATTAAGTAAAATATTCATTTGATTTAAGTGAATGTTTATTTGAATTAAGTAAACAATTACTTAAATCAAATAAACGATGGTCATCAAATAATTTATTTTTCTGGGTGTAGGGATATTCACCTTACCACGCACACGAGGAGAATGGAACCGTGCACGCCGTTGGCGCGCGACTACTGTGCACCCGAACTTTTTCCATCGTATAATTACAACGTCTGCCCGATAATTATGCTCATTTACGGCTCTCGCTACTCTCAGGTGGACGGCGATTTGGTGCCATTCGAAAATTGACCGGTCCGAGTTTCTTTAATGGCCGATGCAGGAAAGCTAGGAAACGGTCAGAGCCACGCCCGTGTAGATTGCACATTAATTATCAGCAAGTGCGGAGAGGGAACATGAGATAAATAACGATTTCTCGAAACGCGCGCGAAGTTTCATTCGCTCTTGTCGCTTTTCTCTTAGTCGTTGGCTACGGGGGCAAGCCCGATTGGCACTCTCAAGTGACGCACGCACGCGGTCGTGTGTAATGGAGACCGCGTGGCTCGAACGACTCGCGCGTTCGTTTCTCTATTTAAACGAGCGGTCATTATATGCGCCGGGAGAATGATGCAAGTATCGCGCTCGTTTGCGTTGCTAATGCCGGCCCGCCGGTGCTTATCTCGTGGCTGTTGACCTTGGCTGATCGACGAGCCGCTATCTCGCGGCGAGAACTTTATTAGCGCCCCTAGGGCTATCTCGCGAGATAGCGCGAGCGGTATAGCTCGACGCCCCGTCGTCTCGTCGAGCGGTGTCACCGCGAGATCCGTCGAGAGGCACAGCGATGAAAGTGCAATCGGGCGGTCGTAGAGCCGAGCTCGCGTCGAGACTCGCGCGATGGCCCAGGACAAAGTGCACTCGCGGGGAGAAGAGACCCTCCTCGTTACGCGTGGGTGACCGTCGTCACGCCTGTCCGAGCTCCTGCGATCCTCAGTTTCCTCGGGCCGGGCTCGGGAGCGTCCGTTCCACGAATATCCACGCCCCTCGCGGCACAAGTGCTTCGGATTGTCACGATTTTCGCAGCCGCACGTATCGCGGGAACCGTTAATGATCCGGCGATCTAATAATACGGTGTAATGCGACATGGGCGTGCGATTCCGCGCTACTGGCACGATCGTGTGATCGATAGACGTCGGATTTATCGAGCCAGCGCGGCCTGACCCGCCCACGGCTGTCGGAGTTTGCCCGCGGTTTCTAATTCATAACTCCATCCAGTCGGAACGATGAGAGACATGCCTAGGCGGCGCACTACCGTTTCAGCGTCAGAAAGACCTCGCATGTTTCCGATCACTTTCAGCCGATTTCTTTGGCTCCTTCTCGCGGAGCGTCGCGCCGAGTGGAGGGCTCACGAGGATTTTTCCACGTTCGACGGGAGGCGAGCTCCTGGCCGCTCCGTACCAGGTGACGATAATCGGACCTGATCGCGGAGAAACGCATTCCAGCGTCGCTGAACGTGCGGACTTCTTTTCTGTCCCTCACCCTCTCGCTTTGTCGATCGCGGGCCGGCTGGGAGAAGGGCTCAAGGCCCGAGCGACGTTTATAGCCGCGGCACATCGGGAGACCCTCGCCCCGGCCAGTTCTCCAGGACTATAATCACCGGTTCCTGCGGGACTTTTGTTGGTCGATTCACGAGGGACCGCTCTCTCTCTCTCTCGCGCGCGCGCTGTGTGTGCATGTGCATCGGCTTCTTCTGTCTCCCGTTTCTCGTCTCTACGTTGGTCAGGTACAAAGAGAGAAACGGCCAAGAGGAGAAAAAAAAAATCGTTCGCCAGGTATATAAAATATAGGTACGTCGGGCGTCGAAGGAAATGGAAAATTATCGACCCCCGTTGGGATTCCCCTCAGGGCTACGTTCTTTTTCCCTCGAGTAAGCTACCGAGTGGAGAGAATCTCTTCAGCGTCTCGCCCGATGATCGAGCGCAGTTTTTCCATCCGCCGATTTTACTTCCGTCTCGTCGATTACAATTATCGGGCCCTGAGGGCGAATTCGTAGACACTGAAGTCGACAAAAAAAAAAAAAAAAAAAATTAATGAAAACAAAATAAAGCGGAGGAACGGAAATACATTCGGATAGAGAAACGAGAGACGAGAGCGTGTAGCGCGAACGATTTAACGCTCCGAATTTTCCGAGTCTCGGTGAGGTGATTTATTAACTCCGCTCGGATATCTGATGCGCTCCCATTTCTTAACTTTCACCGTTACTCCAGTGTAAATACATGTTTCGGTATATTTTCGTGTTTTTACGTATCGAAGCGAGACTCCCGATTCGTCCGGCGAAGATGAAGAAAAAGAGAAAAGTTGAATATATTTTTCTCAAAGGGAATAAGAGATAAGGCCTCGCCCGCGGTGTTACCGCTATACCACCGATGTATACAACGCCCTCTCTCTCGGGCGTATTTCAGCCGACGACACTAAAAACAGCGGTTACGTCTCCGGAAAATCCGAAGCCCTTGGCACCGGTCCAGAGCGGTTAGAGGGGAGCCTCTCTACTTTCGTTCTGCTGGCATTCTTCTGTCGCCCCGCTGATATCCCTCTAACCCACTGAACTCGGCTCCGAGTTTTCGCGGACCGTGGAACGGCACCGGGAAGGGAACGCCGAGGTGAACGCACTCCGAAACAATCGGCCTCGACGGAAGAGTATATCTGACTCTCCGTTCAATCGTTCGGCCACCCACGCGTCCCGAATATCGTTCGCATAAAAACTTTCGAAGGGAGAACTCGACACGGCTTGCCCCGCTGAAAGTAAAGGAAAACGCTACGAAAGTCAAATAACTTTTTCGCGAAGATTCTGTGGGTCTACATAAAAAAAAAAAAAAAATTCGAAAACTATGGAAAACCTCGCGGTTATACGTGGAGGGAGAGATATGGAAAAATGTGGATTCACGGAAAGCAGAAGGTTATCTTCTCTCTGGGGTAGTTTCGAGCGAGCGAAAGAGTAACGACAAGAGTCAAACGAGCGAGCCAACACGAGAGTTCTCGTGTAAAACAAAAATCTGATCTACGATTGACTGCACAGTAAAAAATGATTTCGTAAAATCGGAATACGAAGTGTCGTAACAATAATTTTGCTAAATAAGTGACGAATCTAAGAAACCGCAGACCGTCATCATATAAAATCATATATTGACCGGATCATATAAAATCGTATATTGACCGGATCATATAAAATCGTATACTGCTTGACAAAAGATATTATTGGATACAAGTTCGAATATTGAGACGAGACGTGCACGCTTTGGGGACTCTTCGTAGAATGACTCGCTGGCTCGGCGACGCGAGGCGTCTCCTCGTAGTACTTGAGATTGGTGGCTCCTCCGTGTGAGGTCCAAAAAGGGTCTTCTATGTCCATGTTATAAACAAAGGGTCGATAAGGCGTCCATAAGCCGTCTGCTGGCTCTGCGGCAGGGCGCCGAAGAGACGAGTTGCTTTCACAAACTCGTTCGTTAACGTTTGAATATACAAATCTGTCCTCTTATTTCCGGTGTCATTAACAATTTTAGTTTATACCTTTTTTTTTGTTTGTAAAACTAGAAACCGTATAGTGGAATCGGCAAATCAACAAATAAAAAATTGTGGACGTTTGTCGACAATGAGTCGTTGTTAAAAGTGCGAATATTTTTTACTGTCTGGGGGGGGAGGAAATCCATCGCGCCCGTCTACAAAGAGTCCGAGAGCCGAAGTGGAAAGTCAAAGTTTCACGCCAACGTCGGCAGAGCTGCAGACTTTTGGTTAGACCATCGTCATTTAGTCTTCGACCTGGCAACTTCAATCTACTCCCCGCGTATGCAGTCTCGGTCACGCACTTGCATTCTCGTTTCCCAGCGGGTTTTTTTTTTTTTTTTTTTTTTTTTTTTTTTTTTTTTTTTAAATTCTCCTCTCACGGAGGAAAGGGCGCATTGCTTTCGTTGTAACACAAACGACGCCGGCGCGACTTCCTCAGCCACGCGAACACGCGAGTTCCCGGAAAATGGTTTACGATCGTTTCCTTCGATTTAATGGGCCGGTCGAGGCACTGTACTCTTCCGCTCTCCTCGAGCGTGCAGCACAAGTCCGATTGCCCACGGACTTCTATTATATCTACAAAACCCCCACCGGTTTTACTCGTCACAGTCTCTCTCTTGGCTCTCGTTAACTTCTGTTTCTCTCGACTCCTCCGTCGTCGCTGTCTTGTTTTACTATATTTTTTTAACGTCAGCTCGCACAGCCGGTTAACGGGATCGTCTTTCGCAATCTAACGAGACCTCCGGCCCGAATTCTTGGCTCGGCGTACGTCGACTTCATGATCAAAATTTTTGCCCACTTCGTAAAATGATTCTGTACTTTCTGCAAACGTTATTCGCTGGCGTTCGTTGCAGCCAGAGAACGATCGGACTATTATTCGATGTGAATTGCAATCGACAGTGAACAACCCAGGGTCACTTTTGTCTTGGGTTCGGTCTTTGCATGCGCTGATAATTTATGCTCCGATGAGGCTATTTAGCGTCTAGCTTCCAGACTCGTCCGAAACGTCCGATTTTTTTTTTTTTTTTTTTTTCAGCCATCGACGATTTCGCAATCGTCGCGCGTTGACCCGCAGCGTCGGCGATCGCGCTTATTCGGAATGGATTATAGCACGATCGGCACGAGCCAATTCTTAGCGGCGTCGATTGCCGACGCGCCGATGCATCGCACCGTGGTACATGCCGAACGCCCGATGGAACAAGCCGACTGGAATTTTCCACGTATCCTTACACGGAACATGGCCGGAAAGCGTGTCGGTGCATTTCCCAGAACAACGCTCCCGACAGAGCCGACAGCTAATAGTCTGGCTCTTACTGCAACGCTCTTGCCGCCGCTCACGGCCGGCTGCAGTCGCAACGCGATTCACCCGCTTACGTAACGGTCACGCGACTGCCGTGATTACGAAATTCTTTTTTTTTCCATTATTTTTCAGTAAAAAAAAAAAAAAAAAAAAAAATATAGATCGCATCAAAAATCCCACGAGACTGGTTCGTCGCGGTATTCTGATCTAGTGGAAAAATTCGCGGTTTCGAATACAAAAAAATTGTTGGAGTGCCACTTTTTTAAATTCAATATATATATATATATATTTTGTATTTTAGATAAGTCCCGTTAGCGTTAGTTTAAATGTACATGTTCCGAATCGGGTGTTACGCAATGCACAGGAGACGTTATTTCGTGAGGAGCTTCACCCTACGAACACGACGGCGAACGCGACAATAGCGCGTTTGCTCGACACTGGAAATAGATACTCGGCACTTGGACTCACGGGCCAGTCTTTCAACGACTTTGCGATAATAGCTAAAAGAACTATTGTAAAGTACGAGTAGTTAGTCGACTGAAGGGGAAGCTCCCACGATCCCACGTTCTTCTGTATCTCTGCATATACTTCGCGAGTCATTTCATCCAAGATAATTTATTTGTAACTAGTATTATTATTTAATTGTGTTAATTTCTAACCAGCGTTGTCATTTAATCTTGTATTTGTTTTGAAGCAAGAAGGGAACACATGTGATAACAAAATAAGTCAAATAGTCATTGAAACGTTCTATTTTGGTATACGTAACTGTTAACGGAGTAATCCGTTAATAAATATATCAATATCAATGTTTACTATTTTTCGAGGATGATACACAGTAAAAAAGATTTGTACTTAAAAAAAAAAAAAAAATTTCTGTCCACAAACGTCCACAATTTTTGATTTGTTAACTTTCCAGTTTTACAAACAAAAGTACAAACTAAAATTGTCAATAATGCAGGAAATAAAACGACAGGCTCGTATATTCACATAAGTGACGGACAAGTTTTTCACTTGTTTAACAAAATAATTTTTACGAAATTTCCCATTCCGATTTTACGAAATTATTTTTTACTGTGTAGCACACTGAGAAAAATAAATGATTGGATTAACGAAGGCGCGGTGAAATATGTTCAAATGTGTCATTTCGTTGGTACAACAGAGATGTTTGTTTGAATCGACAGATTTTGAATCGATCGAAGCAAATGGTTTAACAAAACGATGCTTTATTTGTATCAAACAAATAACAGCTTCGAACTTACGTCACCGCGACTTTTGGCTAACGAAACAAACCTATATATATATATATATATATTTTTTTTTTTTTTTTTTTTACCAATGGCTAAGCAAACGATTTTCGCTTCTCGACATACTCCTACGATTTATTACACTCGATCCTGGGAATCTTTTTTACGTTACTCGAACGCTTCGATGAGCAATCAATAGCATCGATTTTTTTTTGTACGATTTCATTTTAGCGAATAAAAATGAATAAAGCAGTTTTATTCTGCTCGAAAGACTTTGACAATAGGGAACGAATGGTCCGCGACTCTTCTCTTCGGTGAAGCGATTTCTTTATTCCGCGATATCATACTCTCCGTATACATTATTGACGCAATCGAAGGAGTTCCTGGCGAGCCGAGGCAAATGAAAAATCCTCATCTCGCTCGGGCGGATTTTTCTGATTAAGTCCAAGGAGAATTGCGAGCGAGTAAACCGAGCGAAAAGGCTAATCGACGCAGAAGGAGCGAGAGAGGAAATTCGCGACGCGCACCCACGATAGCTTCGAGGATTATTCCGTTTCGTTCATTCGTCCCGACGATTCCCTTTCGGCGCAGTGAGTCGCATCGATGACGACGACGACGACGACGACGACGACAAGTTACTTTTTTTTTTCTCTCGTTTCTTTTCTCTTCGACTCTCCGATGAAAGGATCAACGAGGGTGAGAAAAGTGCAGCAACGATAGAAACAAAGCGAGAAGGTGAAGCCTTTGTGCGCAGAAGCGCCAGCACGGCAATTGAAATCTCCGGTAATTTATTTACTTACACAGTAAAAAATAATTTCGTAAAATCGGAATGGGAAATTTCGTAAAAATGATTTTGTTAAGTAAGTGACAAACTTGTTTGTCACTTACTTGAATATACGAATCTGTCCTTTTATTTCCTGTATTATTGACAATTTTAGTTTTTACTTTTGTTTGTAAAACTAGAAAGTTAACAAATAAAAAAAATTGTGAACGTTTGTGGACAATAATTTTTGTGTAAAGAGTACAAATCTTTTTTACTGCGTACTCTCGCAGGGCAAAAGCGACCATTTTGATATTTTTTTTTGTTCGCCCCCATGCACAACAAAACGCTCGTATCGAACCGTTCTTTTTTTTGGCCCGCCACGGTCAGGAACCGCCCCGCAAAGATCGTCGGGATGGGTGAAGCCCCTTTAATAGCCAAAAACCGATTTATCTACAGAGACGAAAGCGGAGAAGGGTTCCTCGCCCGCCTGGCGTGGAGGCACGCGATGATTTCTCAGCCAGACACACCGAGCACCGGCTTTCCTACGATTTTCCACGAATCACCTGGGAAACAGCTGTCTGTCAAAAATGGAATAATCCGAAGGCGCCCCGTGGCTCTTTAAATTCTCGAATTCTCATCGCTGCCTTCCGCATCTGCCGCGAGGTCGGGCACATACCTGACGGACTGTCAGCGAAGAAATTACACGTTGCTCGTGATTCTTTGTCGTTTATGTTCGTCCGTTTCGTGCACCGAGCCTTTATTAATTTCCAAAGATTCTAAGCCAAATCCGAGCGAGACATTCGGAAGATGTTCGCGCATGTCGAGGCGTCCGCATGACAGTGAATTCGGCGATATGCCTGCCGGGGATCTTCGCGTTCCCTCGCGCTGTCGGAACTCGAGAGACACGCCACGGGAAAATCGACGCGACGGAGGAATAACCGGGATACCGTGGCCCGTCGTGCGCTCACGACGAAAAGGGGGATGGACGGGAAGTGGGTTGAGACGCAGGGCGTTGGAGAATGCAAATGGGGAATTCGCGTCTCTCTCGAGGTCCACCGGGAGGGTATCGGGTTCCTGCCGACGCGGAGATTAGCGTGAGACACGGCAGCTGTCATTCTCGCGAAACCGTTTTCAATGACACCACAAGAGAGAGAGAGAGTGAGTGAGTGAGCGTTCCTTTCTTCCTCGGCGGCTCACGGCTTTCACCTCCTCTCCTACTCCTCTTACAGCTGACTCTGTATCTTCTGTGTCGCAGCTTCTCCGAGAAATTATGCCCGTCAAAGGTCTACCGCCGGCACTGGATCCATTCGTTGCTACGAAATAATTACTCGAAGGAAAGATTGAACTGTCAACATATAATATGGTGTCCAGCGAAAGTCCCTAAAAAAATTCCATGATTTTTCCATGATTTTTCTATGATTTTTCCATGATTTTTCCATGATTTTCCCATGATTTTTCCATGATTTTTCCATGATTTTTCCATGATTTTTCCATGATTTTTCCACGATTTTTCCTTGATTTCTCCATGATCTTTCAAGGATGCATATAAAAGACAAAATTAGTTGAAAATTGGTGTGAAATAAAACGTATTTATTATCTATTTTTGTGAGTGTGAGCGAGAGCCGGTCCCGCCGCTGTGAATGAAATCAAGGTCCTAGTGTATTCGTAACTCTCAGCGGCAAAGAGAGTCAATGACGATGAGCGACCAGTTTACGCCAACCAATGAGCAACCAATGTACACTGATATTTCATATTTCAAAGTAAATACCGTGAATTTCAATATTGCTCATTCAATTATTTTTAGAATCGTAATAATGAAATGGGAAAAGAAAAATTTGAATCTGTTTTTTACAAAAGGCTGGACGAAAAGTTTCTTGAAAACAAACATTGTAAAAATATCCCTGATAGACCGAAAAATTCCATAATATTTCCATGATTTTTCCAGAATCGTAAAGTTTCATGATATTTCCCTGACGTCCCTGATTTCCATGATCGCTCGACACCATGCTATAAAAGGTAGGGAAGAGCGGATCAAAATGGTGACGATGGGGCAACATGGGACAGTGGGGCAAAATTCAGTGTTCCAATCATTTTCGGACGGGAGAATGCGGCAAACCGGGTCAGAAAATCCGGATCTATCAACGAGGCGAAATGGGACATCCAAAAATGATTGAAAAATTGCGTTATACTCCTTGTCCCGTTTTGCCCCACCGTCCCATTTCGCCCCGCTCTACCAGAGCAATCCTAGTTTCAGAGGAGAGCTCAAGACTGTCGAGCCGACGAAATATAAGATACACCGACTTCGCGACGCTGAATTAACTTGATCCTTTGCTTAAATCCGGAAGATACTCCAATAATATTTCAGGGTGTACGTCTTCTCGGGAAACCCACCGACGAACAGGTCATCAGGGATATAAAAGGGGTGACGAGGGAAAGAAGCGTGGCGCGCCGGTCGATTCGATATGCAAGTGAATTCGATTTTCGCCTCGCAGCATCAGCAGCATCGCAGCTGGACCACCACCAGCCTCGGAGTTTATTCCTCGACGAGTCATGTCGGTCACGTTCGACGTTAATTATTAATTATTCCACGCGATTTGTCGCGTTCCGTTCTGCCCCCCCCCCCCCCCCCCCCCCCCCTCGCGGCTCGGTGCATGCCCGACGGTGGTTATACGGAGCGGAGTTAGCTTCGCCCCGCCGAGCGGCAGCTTCTTTCCCGTTGAGCGACGCAAAGTCGTTACCGAGGAATGACAGGGACGAGAGTTGTCGGGAACTAAAAACGTCGGCTATGGAATGAGCGAGGTAAGAGGAGGCAGCAAAGCCGATATGCAAAAGAGATGAACGTGGCCTCCACCTCGGAGCGCCTGCACCTCGGTCGCTTCTCCCGCGGTGTCAACTCGCCCCCGCCTACGCCGTTCACCCTTCCGCAATCTCTTTCCCACCGGCCGCTCTCTTTCCCGCACTGTCTCCTCTCCGTACAGCAGGATAGTATTAATTATGAGCGATGCCGGAAACGCGGGCGAAGCGCCCAGGTACGATCACGGAATTTATATGAAATCCCCGGCATGACAGTGTACACTATAGCGGTATTATATTGTATGGACGGGAGTGGTCGGATCGCGAACGAGAATAATTATTGTACGAGCGAAGGAGGACGATAGATCCTTCGCTCCCTCGCTCGGGCCACGATTTCCCACCTCACCCCCCCCCCCCCCCCCGACCGTCTTTCGATATCACTGTCTCTACCGAGTCCTCTCGCGGATTCCCGCGAGTTTGCTCTTCGTTCTTCCGCTCGTCAACGCTCTCGCGACACGTGTCAACCGCGATCACGACGAGCTGCGCACGGAGATCCGTAAAGACACATTGATCGACGATGACAATTATATGCATCACGAGAGGGAAGTTAAGTATTGTTAATAAATGTAGCATTGTTTATTTTATGATTATAAATCCATTATTTAATTTAATTAATAAAAATAATTATTAAATTATTATTTAATAATTATAAACTGTGTGACAATCGCAATTTTTTGTAATCGTTAAAAGGGAAGGTCTATCTTAGCCGACGATTCTTAGGCCTGTGAAAGATTGTGAAGGATTACCGAGGGAGAGTTATTTTCGTGGGTGTGCTCGAAATCGAATTAGAGTCTCGAGAATGGACCGCGACCGCCTGCTAGATAATCCGAAAATTACGAAATAACTATGGCCGGAGCCATCGGGCATCCTCGGGCAATTCGAACGGAGCGCGCGTGGAAGCGGCGCGTGTATGACCGCAAGACACGGATATAGGTGGAGAGCCTCCAGCTGGCGTTTGGTGAGCCACGGTAAGGACAATAAACGGATTCGAGAGAGATTATTAAGCGTCGGCGTACCTCTTCATATGCAAATCACTTCGCTGTACGGTACTTCTCTCATGCATGTGCGCGGCTCGTATGGAACTGGCGTAAAAGGGCGAGCCGTCCCGATCGATGGGAACATCGTGTGGCGATATATAACACGGAAGACGGATCGGCAGTAGTGGAGCGGAATTTCTCGGTGAGCCCGATTAATGTACCTTGTCGAGATAATAAAGCTATAAGTCACTCTCTAATTATTAAAATGACTGGAATGAACTCCGGGTAAAATATCTACCCCCCCCCCCCCCCTCCCCCTCTTACCGCGGTTACTCGTGAGGCGGAAAAAAATCAATTCAACCCTATCCCTCGATTCGCAGAAATTTGCATAACACTTTGTAAGAGTGCAATTACCTATGCACTGTAATTCATAAAATATTATTACATGGAAATTCTCTATGAAAATTGAAGGTTGCCGAGGTGGCTCGCGCGCTCTGAGAACCTCGCGTATGAGCTGCATATTTATCGTGTGGCTTACAGTGTAGCAGTATAATGAAAGAATGAGAGAAGTTTAAAGGGATATATCCTCGAGAGGATGCTCTTCCTTCTCCCCATCTCTCCCTCTCGCGGTCTTCCGTCGGTTATTACTGTGCAAGTGGAGTTGCATCCGAGAGCATCCACGGGTGCAAGCCGCCACGTTTCAGGTTCAGGATCGTTACGCGGACTATATTCACGCGGAATAACATGAGGCATTAAGCCAGGGATAGATCTTGCATACGCGCGTGTAGAATGTGTATGACTGAACAACGCACGCGTTCCTACACCGCCTGATTTTGCTGTACATGCTAATACACACGGTTTCTCTGGCACGGGGGGCCTTCCGGCTTGTGCGGTACAGTAGCCTCTCGCTAAGTGCGCGTAACGTCACGTCCGATCTGAAAATTTCACTTTTAAGCCTCAAGAGACGTCACACTGGAAAAGGTCACTTCCCGTTTAAAAATCGCGATTTTTAACCGGAAGTGTCGTACAGTAGCCTCTGGTTAAGTGCGTGTACCGTCACATCCAGTTTGAAAATCTTCGTTTTCGACCGGAAGTCACATTACAGAGAAAATTTTCCTCTGGCATGACGTCACATAGGAAAACGTCACTTCCGACTTGAAAATCTTCGTTTTTGACCGGAAGTCACATTACAGAGAAAATTTTCCTCTGGCATGACGTCACACAGAAAAACGTCGCTTCCGGTTTGAAAATCTTCGTTGTCGACCGAAGGTGACATTACAGAGAAAATTTTCTTCCTGCACGTATCTCGAATGCAGCAAGTGACGGAAGCGCGTGAATTAAAAAACATAGCAAAATGGGTAAAAGAACATGTGTGATGGATTTTAAATGGGTTTGAAATTAATCTCGAATGTAGCCAGCGATAGAAATGGATGAATTAAGAAACATAGAGGAATGCGTCTCGTCGCCGTTCACGTGCGTTCTGAGTTGGGAAATGTTTTCAAAAAAACGTTACCGGCGCCGCCACCGACGGCGCGCACATAGCGAGATACCACTGTATCTCTGTTTAGTTGACCTCATGGATTTCTATCGGGATCCTACTGGTCGTATGTACTCTCGTAATATACGAATAATATACGGTTAATATATCCGCACTCTCTGCTTCGATTCTCGGTATACACGAGCCGCGGTCGAGTGTGCGGTAAGCGGCGGAGCTCAGTCTTCAGCCCAGAGCTTAATGCCTAATAATTTGCCCTGGAACTCATCAGGCTAATCTCTTTTGGTCCTCGGGGGCTTTTGGCTGAGCTCCCTCTCAGTCTCTCCGTCCTACTCCATCTTGCTCGCCGGCCAAATGGGTAAGCCTCTCTCGAATCGGTCGACTTAATCTCCCTATGAATTATGTCGGCCATCCGGTCCTTCGTTCGAACTTTGTTCTCGCGCGTATGCTCGCCCCGTCGCGATTGTGCTCGAGGGATCGGAAAATTCAAGCTAATGCCGACACGACACGTAAGTTCTGACTGTGTTTCGTACAGTTATGCATTATGTAGCGCGTCGGTTAAATCCTTAGACGAATATCATTCAATATTCAAACGAGTCCATGACGAAAAAAAAAAGAGAAGCTGGATAAAACTTCCACGAACCTTGTACGACATATCGTTATTATTATTAATGTGCATGAATCCTACGTGATTCGACGAACGACTGATATATACGAAGGGAATCCACGCTCTCGAGTTTTACGTAACTCAACCGGGAGCGGGGGAGTGACGTAAAAATAGTATGCTGTTTCGTCGTTTCTTTTTCTTCACTGCACGTTCTTTCTTTAGCTCGCTCAGTTTTTTTTTTTTTGGTTTTTTTTCTCCTCTCGAAGTCCTCGGGCACGCGAATGCAACGCGCGCTCGTGATTTATTCGGTCCCGCTCGACCGTGAATCGTCGACGATTTTCTCGTTCCCTCGGTGGTCTTTCTTGTTTTCTCTCGCCACGTCTGTCTCTCCGTCTGTCCCTCTTTCCACGCCGCGACGGCAATTCGTCGTTTGTATACCTACTTGAGCAAGGTTAGTTACCGGATTATGTTAGACCGCCGCGACGCTACGAATCTCCAGTCGGGAAAAGATGAAATTTGCAATTCTAATCAGCGCGGTCGTCAATTAGAATGAAGAATGAAAAAAAAAAAAAAAAAAAAAAAAAGACGGTAAAAAGAGCACCGGAGCCGCGAAGTGAACAAACATGGCCTTTTATTACGAGAGTAGTTTGGAGCAGCCAAGTGTTCACCCGTGCGATATCTGTTTGTGTTCGTTTCGCGTTCTCGGACAGGAGGCCGTTGTGGAAATCGGCAGCTGTATTTCGTTCGCTCCGAACCTTGTTTCGCTCTCTTTCAACGAGAGTCCGCTCGGCGAACATCTGATTCTCGAGAGATGTTGGTGCGTTTTTTTTTTTTTTTTTTTTAAAGAACCGAGTCCCTTTAAACTTTTAAAGGGCCAGCCGCGCGGGGCCGAGGGAACTCAGACAAGGTGTGCGGGAGAAGAAGGAAGAGAGGCTCTATAGAACGAGGAACCCTCGAGGGCCCCGAAAATTCCAGGAAGAGTAAATGGTCCCTGTGAGGAGGCGTGCACAGTTGCTTCAGGGACAAAGAACAGAAGGGAGCACGTGCTCTCTCCTCGACGCCGACTAAACGCCAAAGGGAAAAAGCCCGCACGCGGCCCTCTCTCTCGCCGTCTAGACTTCTGTAACTCGCATTCACCGGAGAAGTATCTGAGAAATAGCTGGCAGCGATTTCTCAACCGCACCGAGAAGGAGAAGTAACAGACTTCGGGTCTGTAATAATAACATCGATGATAGAGACGAGATTCTCGAAATACGAGATGGAGGAGAAAAGGAAAAAAGCGAGCGATGTTCGCGCAATTCACGCGCAGCAATAACGACAGCAGAAATTGTAGTCGCACGGCGGAAAATCATTTTACCTCAAAAAGACCGAATTAATTGGTTCGCGATAGACAAATTTTCTTCGCGTAATTCACGTGCAGTTAACGGTGAGAGAAATTATACTCGTACGGAGAATAAAAAAATAGTCCCTAAAAAAAAAAATCCGAATTATCTGATCAGCAAACAACCAATTTTGGGGCCCGACCAACTGATCTCCCAGCCGCGCTTTTGCTCGGAGCGCGTTTTTGTCGTATTTAACCGCCCTCTTGCTCGCGGCAACTAATTATTTCGTGAAAAGTGAAAAGATGATAAAAAGAAAGCAGTGGCGAACTAATAACAAAAAAAAATGCTTCTGACGTCTGAACGGACGTTTTTCCGTCGACGGGGCGTTCTATTTTCCAGCAAATTTCAATATACCTGAAGCGTGTTACTACACGGCGGGTACTCCAGAGCGTATACCGCTTCGGCGACGTACGAAGAGGTGCACAGAAGGAGACGATATAGAGGTGCTGCGCTCCTCTCTGTACATCGCTTCAGGAAGCCCTTTCATAGAAAACAGGTTACCGCCGCGAAGGTGGCTGAGAGTTTCCGTAATGAGGTCGCGAGAAACATGGTGGGTTGCCTTGTAAGGGCGATGTAACCAGGCGTGTGCGTACATATCGTTTGAGAGAGAAAAAAAAAAGAAGAAAAAGAAAAGCACAGTACGAGAGAAGCGTGAGAGGGCGCAGAAGGCGAGCTGGAGGGTGTTCGCGCGATAAGGGTGAGAACAAAGTAAGGACGCGATCTTGAGAACGGCGGTGGTGGAGCGCAGTTAAAGAGGCGTAAGTGCAAAGGTGCGGCGGTTGGTTGGCATGAAAGCGCGACGGCGATACACACTTCGGGGCAATGCGAGCGGAGAAACAGAAGCGGGAGGTGAACGAAAAAAAAATGGGGTGGGTGGTCTGACATGATGGGGCTGCAAATGAAAGGAAGGTCGAGAAAGGGCGGAAGCGCAACAGTCGAGAGAAAGAGAACCCGGGGTGAATACGTGCGACCAATAACGACCGTTTTTCTCTGTTGCCAGGGGGGGGGGGGGGGGGCGACAAGCGCGCCACCGTTTCGCAGCCGCAGCTGCGCCGGTAGCTGCAAGGACAGTGAAAACAGATAAAGCTACGAAAGTGGCCGCCGAGTGAAATTGCAACGTGTCCGCATGCGCGAGTCTTTCGAATCGAACCCCGTTTCGTTCGGGCAGGCGGCACGGGAGTTAATGGAAATTAGACAGGTCAAAACGGACCTTCGCTTTTTCTTGCAAACGCGCCGCGGTACGCCGATGCAACGGGCAGTTGATACGTCAAAAGAAATTAGAGGCGCCCGGTGCCCGGCGAGCTCGCCAACGAAACGCTCGTTGTTTCGCCTCGCTCGTTCGCGACGAACTTGCGCGCTGGAAAGTTTTTAATTAAATTTCATCGCGACTTTCGTCCCGGCGGTCCTCGTCGTTGTCGCGCCCGGATCCTCTGCCTCCCCTCCAAAGGAAAGAGGAAAAGAAGCGACGAAATTATGAGAGAGGAAAGAAAGGAAAAAAAAAAACGGCACCGAGAAGATAAAGAGGAAAAGGAAGCCTTCACCTTCTTTATTTTAAAACCTTGTCTCTTGCATCACGAGCAAAATTCCCGGAGCTCCGGTGTTCTTTCAGCTCAAAGCGATACGCGCACGCAGGTGTTTGCTGCTGCTGCTGCTACCGCCGGCGGGCGACCTGTTCCCGCATTATTATACACGCTCGTGAATGCTCCTGAGTTATTAGCCGTATGGCGACTCTGGCTGCGCCAGTGGAAAGTAGGCGCGAAAAAAGGAATAATAAAAAATAAAAAAAAACGACAAAGAGTTAAAGAGTTTCCGGTGGTGAACCGTACCGTAAAACCTATCGTCATCGCTCCCGACTTTCCGACGTGCGTCTCTCGCCCGGTGTGTTGCCATGCGCCGATAGCCAACGGGCTCGGGATACGCGAAACGTTTATCCGGGCAATGGGTGTATTTTCCGTGCCGTAAGATAGCGAGGAGCGAACCACCGGTGGTCGCGTGGCGCCGATTATAGACGCGCCTTCGTTGTCCAGGCCACTTAGCCGCCGCTGGCGATTTATCAAGGCAACGCCCGTCGGGCTTCGTCTTCCTCCGCTTCCCCCTGTGCCAACTCGGCTATGGACGTCCTACGATGTCCCGTTTGATAAGTATAGAGTTCATTCTCGTCTTTATCCACCGGCGCTGGACGGTCGCAAAAGCCCGACCGCATCGAAGTGGGAGAGCCTTTGTGCCGTCGTGCGGAGGAAGCCACCAAGGCAACACCGAGGTGGCAAGATTTTCGCGGCAACGACGGGCCAAGGAATCCTGGATCTTCTCACCCGCAGCGTGGATCCATTAAAACACCGGTGGCAAAGCTCCAATCAGCTGACGGGCACCTTCGGATCTGAGGCGTCGACGGGTTGCGTCGTATCTCCGTCTTCCTCTCGCCTCTTGCGCAGGTGCATGGCGTTGTCTCGCATACGTCTCCGACTGCTCGCGAGAGTGGAAGGATGGAGCAGTGGCGGTTGCTCGAAGGTCGCGAGTGAACGCTGCGAGATCCCAAGAGAGCTCAGCTTCATACACACGAACGCGCGACGACGGCCCTCTATTTCGGTACTCGCGCTCGTCAAACGCACGCAATGACATTATAAATGGTCCCGCATGTTCATCTCACGCTCACAGTCGCACACCATCCTCCTCGCCCGGCTCTCGCCCTGCCGGGCTCAGAAAATTTTTGATTATCGCTCAGAAATAACAAGGGAACTCGACACCTGCACGAGCGTCTGGCTTTGGTTACGGAGATCGAAACCCAATGCCGTTGACCGAATTGTCTTTCTATAAAAAAAAAAAAAAATGTCAATTAATTTTGAGGAAGAAGCTCCAGAGATCGAAATGCGCGATCCAGTAGACTGTTACCATGCGCCCCGAAACAACGTGAATAGCCGCAAGCGCGTCGATTCAAACTGTTTGTCTCGTCAGCTGAAGTGTCCGGTGACAATAAGCTATGCCCCGTGTCATCAGAAATACCAATTACACCACTGAATACCCCGTATGTGGGGGAGGAGGGGGGGGGGGGGGGGGGGGGGGGTCAATGAATTATTCAAAAAGCCTTCCGATCCCGTGGAGCACAGTGTCCCGGTTTCGGTTAGTCGTGTTGCCAACCGGGAAACCATCCGCTGGTACGGATGGAGAGGAGAGCACGTGCAGTATAGCAACAGACGTGCAGTCAGCCGCAGCCGATGTACGATTATAAACCTCGCGGTCTGCTCGAATACCGGCCCTGCATGCATACACACGGAGAGAGACAGAGAGAGAGAGAGAGAGAGAGAGAGAGAGAGAGAGAGAGAGAGAGATACGGAGCAGACAAGCGGATAGATAGGACATACACATAGTCGATGTCGATCGATAGATGAATGGCTCGACGACATCGCGTGTCAATTCAGTTGCCACTGTCGCCAGGCGAGCAGCAATAGAAGCGATAGGCTAGGGTGGACGGGGTGGGCCGTGTTCGGGTGCTAGGGCGGACCTGCTGAGCAACCACCACGAAGACGACGATGACGACGACGACAACGACGACGACGACGACAACGACAGGTGCGCGAACGCGCAGGACGAGACGGCGCGCGCTGTGAAGAGCGACGACGAGGAGCAAGATATAGAGGCGGTGGCGGATCTCCGGAGGTGCACGGTCGTCGAGATAGGGGATGTGCATGAGGGCTGGGTTGCGCACGCGCCGCTCTACCCGGCAACTGGCAAATCAAATATTAACATCGGCTTAAAGCTCCGGGATTTCTGGGTGCTACAGTTACAGGGAAATCGCACAGGACGCCGAGAGGATTGAAACGGTTGAACCTGGCAATGATCAGTGGACGATGGACCAAGTTCGGATGGACGAGGGTGATGAGGAAAGAACGGAATCCTGCCCCAAAAAAAAAAAAAAAAAAATGTATTTAAATCAAATAAAATTTATTTAGAGCAAATAAAATTGCTTATTTTAATTTTGTTGAAATCTAATAAACTTTATTAGAGTTAAATATCGCATATACTTGAATCAAGTAAAAATATCCTTGTGTCAAATAAAAATTTAATTAATTAAAATCAAAATATTCTAATATCCGATTTTATTGACGATTAATAAACTTTTTTTCTGGGTGTGGGAAGGAGGGCGGTTTATAATAAAAACGAAATATTGCAGATTGCGAGAGGGGTCATCGTCGTGATGGACAATTCTCGCGATTTTGGTATACGTTCCGCACTCGTTAAAGTTCCCCGCACTTACCTCCGGCTGGACTCGCTGCAGGGCACGAAAAAAAAAAAAAAAAAACGACCCGCGGGATATAAATTATTAATGTCCGGGAGAGAAGAATACCGAGATATAAATCGGGAGCTCCGCGAGCCGAGAAAACGAGCGCGTCAGGTGGGTTTTATTTCTGCAACGGCGAGTACCCCCGCGTGTTACCGGGGGGGAACCTCGCGCATAGATCGCGATCCACTCCTCTCGTCGGTGTTTCCGATGATAAATACCCGTTGCGAGAATAATTCCAGAATGCGAGAAACGAAACCTCTAATAATTATTATTAATTCATACATATCCCGGCCCGCGTTCGGCTGTGTGGGTGTGTGTGTGTGTGTGCGCGTGCACGGTACTGTGTTAATTACAGTCCGCGTACTCGAGCGTGAAGCGCGCGGAAAAAGAAATTCATTATTACCCTGCGTGTACGGCGATCAAGCCCGGAATAAATGTACTATCTCGTCGGATCGTTGCACGTAATTTATATAGTAGCGAAATAAATAATAAGAAAAAAAAAAAAAATTCGACTCACCAGTGTTCGCTTGGGAAGCGCGCTGACGTTCTGCAACAGAGAAAGAAAGGTTTCCATTCATCACACATGTACACTGATAAGATCTCTTTGCGTACGGCTCTCTCTCTCTCTCTCTCTCTCTCTCTCTCTCTCTCTCTCGTGTACGTCTCGTGTCTACACGGTGGCGGGTGAGTTTGACGCAATACCCGGGGGTTCAGTCTCCGGGCCTCGAGCCTCTCCCAGATTCATACTTTGTACACTGCGCCGAAGGTACCGCTCGAATCTGAGGGACGGCGGGGAGCAGTCTCGTCCGCTTTACCTCCGCAGAATAGAGCAAAATCTACTCCACGGCAGACACCTACAAGAGGTTCCTGTGACCTGTCCTCGGGCCGCCTCGAGGCCTCTCTACGGATTCCCTTTGGCGCCCTGAGCAAGGGAGATCCTCTCGTTGGCATCAAAGCCAACGCTTGTACCGACCACTTAAAATTTACGAAGCCTAAGAAGAGTAAGAACGGTCGCAGGGCTGCTTCCGCGTCTTCGACCTGGCTGTTGCTCCGCTGTCTCGGCAGCTCCGTATAACGCAGCTCTCCCACTTGCTCTCCTCCGCCGCCGGAGACATTGTCGATCACAATGGATTCGCCGAAATCCTTCCTGCGGCCTTTTGTCAGAGAGTGATTGTTTTTCATACGTAACTGCGGTACTAAATTCTCCATAACCGTGCGACATTGGCTGAGACGCCGAGAGCCCCGACGTTCGTGCCCGGCGGACGGCCGGAGCCTCCTCGCGGATTCGCGCATCGACGTCTCGAGACGGTGAGATTTTATGTATAATACATCGTCGCGCTCGCCTCTCACACCGGCGCGCAGTAACATCGCCCACGATCATTTCTTGATTTATTCAGACAGCGAGAGTCTGCGGAACTTTATACGGTATTCGTTCTCGGATATAGATACTGCATTTGGGGAAACGTCGCTGACAAACGCCGCCCGTGAGATATCTATTATGTGTCCTCCGTTCCGAACAGAGCGGGAACTGAGACAATCGCGGTGTATGAGGGAGACTCCGCGTTCGCTCCTTCCACGAAGTCTCTATCCTGTCTTCCGGTATACTTTAGTCTCGCGAGGGGGAGATGTGCACACGGAACGCTCGAAATCGAGAGACTTAGATGCCGTAAGAGATTCATTATTCAGGGATGAGAGCCACGTAGCGGAACATCTCGTCGGTAACCCTCGGGATGAACCACCGTAGACTAACATCCCCTCCCCCCCCCCCCCCCCCCCACGTCCCGTTCCTCTCTATCTCGGTCGTTCTTGGAAATACCGGGAACGAGAACAGTGTGAAACCCTCTCTGTATACTCGAAAGCCTGTCTACGCCTTGCCACCGAAATTCCGGATTTTCATCCATGGTATAGTACAAGTATAGTTACGCATGAGAACATAACCACCTCCAACGGAATTCACTTTCTCGCCACCCCCCTCCCGACCCCTTCATCATAATTGCAAATTAATTATGCATCTTTCAGCCGAGGGTAATATTCTCTCTGGAGGATATCTTTTAAGGTGCATTTTTAATAGTCGCAGGTAAAGGGGATAAGCCGGGCATGCAGGAGAGAGTGGACCGATGACGGACCCCATGAGAGAAGCGCCAAACAACGCGGCTCTCGCAGAGAGATTCGTTCAAGAAGCGAGATCGCGAGTGAAAGAACCTCGATATCTCAGCTGCGAACGTTGGTTCTTCATTCTTTGCGTCGGTGTGAAACTGCAATTAACTGATAAGGCAGAACGCGGGAGTAGCGCAGAGAGATTCATACATCGAAAAGAAGATTTGGTAATATCAATCTCACAGCTGCGGTCACGGAAAATTGGTTTGAATCAATCCAGGCGCATTTAAATAGGCTGCAGCGTTGTTGAAACAATAAAACTGGTGTGGTTGTGTCAATTAATTGCCTATTCCGATCGATCGAGCATATTCTTAGTTGGAACAGTGAAATTATTTACTTAATGCTGATATAACTATGTAGTATACTTGACGAAATATTTCCTTCGTCACCCGCAACCGCCGGATTTCGTTGATTCAAACAAATGTTGTCTGATCTTACCAAACCTTTCTTTCGGTGTAGCACATAGGGTGATTTTGTTGATACTGGGAATAGGGCTGTTTTTCAGCGGCAATAGATAGGCTATCTGGCCAGTGTCGAAGGGACGATGTATATAGTACAGTAAATCGCGTGTGCGACGCGTCAGAATCTCGATTTCCGGAATTCGGAGCACACGTGTGTGGGTGCGTAAAAATGTGAATACATAGATTCGGCAGAATACAGAAAGACACGAGCAACGAAACGCGTGCGTAGATCGTCGGCGGTGATATCGTGTCGCAGAGAGCGCGGGGCAACCGGCAACCCGGTGTGTTGCGGGCAACAACGGCGATACTGGGCATTAAATTTTCAACGGGTATATATACATCCGGCAATGACAGTGCAACAGTAGAGACCGCCATACCCCTCGTTTGCTGGCCCACCCGCGCTCACCTGAGCCGCCAGAAAATACGCTTTAAAAGGCGATAACTATAAATAAGGGAGAGCTGTAATTCTCTACGCGCCAGGGTGCCCGAGATTCATGGGGCGAAAAGAGAAGCGGAGCTCTTCGCGCCCCCTCCCTCTCGTGGACCACGCGCCGGAGGATCGAACCGGCGACACAACGCGGACCACCCTCGACCCTACGTTAACTGAACGCACGGTTTTTTTTTTTTTTTCATGGTGGGTAAGTCACCGATTTTCTTTACGAAATCCTTAAGGATTTTCCTCTACTCAGCTTGCTTGCCGATTCGATCGTCCCTTGCCCAATTTCTTTATCCATCGGATTGAAAGATTTGGGACATAACTCGACTCTACATCAAACATTTACCACGAATGCGCAGCCACTGAGCGGACATTTGATCACGATTATCCGGCAATGCGTCGATCGTAGCTCCCCGGTGTGAAAATGGTCTCCAACCGTGTCTATCGTTACTCGCATTAAAGGCCATTGCTATTGGTACGATCATATACCTACGGTCATTTATTCTCCGCAGCTGTTCTCTTTTTCCCCTGTGCGGATGAACTTTTTATTTTCGATCCTCCGCAGTAACAGAAGCGCATTAGGATGAGGTATAGGCGTATAATATACTGTATGTATGGAATACACAGGCCGGCCCGATTCATATGCAATGTTCAACCCTTCGATGATTCGCACGAATGCTTCCATTCACCACCGCGAGCCAATCGGCCGTGGCGTAAACATCGATAATGATCGGAAACGCTTTCTCGTCTATCACTCTCTCTCTCTCTCTCACCCTTGCCCACCGACTCACCTCGCTTCCATCGCGGGAACTCGTCGGACCGAGAGAACTCGAGGGAAAATGCCCGGAAGTCTGTACGCCGCTGCGCCCCGCTTATATCCCGCCGAAGCATTTTTCTGATTCGTCAGATGCCATTTCGTGGGTACGATGAAAAAAAAAACAAACAAAAAAACATTTCCATTTGACTTTTTCAAAGCTCTCGTAGAGAGATTTTTTCGAGAAGCGAGATCGCGAGACAGTGAAGGAATTCGATAGACGTTAACGAACTGATCGTGTTACGAGGGTGCGGATAAATCAATGTCTCCGCGTGACTCTGCACCCCACTGATTCGCATCCGATTGCGACGATGATGTGTTCGACTTTTGGTCTGAAAATTTCTGTTTTCTACCGGAAGTGACGTCGTACCGGAAACACGTCACTTCCGGTTCGAAGAACTGATTCGTCGATGGTTAAATCCCACCGGGGTGGATGAAGAAAAATTTGTAACGCATTACAATAATGCCGAACAGAAATTCATGGACATATGAGCTGACCCGAAGTGTCGCGAATGCGACACTGGTACAAGCAACGGTGCGTAACAACGTGTCGATAAATCACAGTGATTCCGTCACGCTTGCGATGGGAATCCCATACCCCCCCCCGCTGATTGGGATCCGATTGGACGACTGTGTCGATGATGAGCGAGAGTCTGAACGTTCTCTCTCGGAGCTGTTATTACTGGGGCTTTTCCACGGCGTGTGAGTAAACGTACGTACAGCGCACTCATATTTGTTAAACCTTCTCTCCCCCCCCCCCCCTGTCCCCACCCCCCTCCATTCACGGTATTGATTTTTAATGGGGGAGGAAGAGAGAACCCGGCGCGAGACGAGAAGACGAATCGGACGGAGCCAATGGCTCGAGAAATAATCTTTGATAAATGTGTTTTCGCGCAGATATATGTGTCCTGTACGTACGGTTATACCTGCAATGCATGGAATACCGAGAGTTAGGGAGCAAGTCTACCGTTAAGAATACGTGTACGTTAGTCAACTGTACATTCATACACGGTAGAAAAGTTTAGTACGTTCCCGTGCAAAAAGTACTTCCGTATACAAAGAAATTATCGGATATTATTTTTCTTGGTCATTGTACTATTTTTTTTTTTTTTTTACTAAAAGGGTTTGGTTTGTTGGCATAAAAAATTGTAAAATTGACAAGAAAGATAAACCGTGAGGCTTCGTTACAGGAGACGTTTGTTAAATGTCCAAGCACTTTGTTAAATCACAAGCCTTCCTTATCGTGCAGGTATACTCTGGTGACCCCGACGAATTTTCGATAATATCTATCAAGGGCGGACTGTGATATTCGCGAGCGGGAGGTGAGCCTTTGCCTTCGTGGAATTTGCCGCAGTATTATTTCCTGTCTCTCCGGGGTTATATTGGTTGACGCTAGTCTTTATAGTCGTCGTCCCCTCGCCAGAGCGGGCTTAATAGGAGCGTCGAATTACAAATTCCACAGGCAGGTGAATACCAATAATGCCGATGGTAAACGACAGTCGGGCTGTGAGCTTGCTTTATCCGTCAGTCGGCTGCTTTGCCGTCACCGGGATGAGTCCAACGGCGGAAAAGTTTCGTGCAGCCGCAGCCTTGTCCGTATAGTCGAACTATACCGTAAACACGTTCATTATTTCGTGACGTTGTCTATCGTTACCATCTAGGCGACGAAATTTCTCCGACTCAAAGTACACCCGCCGCGTTTCCACCAACAACGTCGCTGATATTAAATTTGGAATTTCTCGCTGGGAGCTAGACTGTTTGAAGTTTCGGTTAAAGGTCGGAAGCAACAGGATATCCGGTAGTAATAACGATGTCGCAGCGTACGCGCGACAATTCCCGTACCTGGAAATTCTAGTCGTGCCCTTTGTCGATAACTGGTCGAGCTATGCAGCTAAATAGATCAATTTGGAGATGCACAAAGAAACGGTTCAGCGAGGGTGGACGAAGTGGGGAAGACCTTCGCTGCACTGATACCGGCTCTGGAGAGCTCAGTCTCGTTCAGCCGTGAATTCGAACTGAAAACCAGCGTTAACGAACGCGATGCACTAACGAGACGTCGAACTCTTCCACCGGCGTCAATCGCACAAAGCTCCCTTATCACGGTGATTTTGTATCTTCAAGAAGGAACGCCCTCTCTCTCTCTCTCTCTCGTCGTTAATTCGATAAGCTTCGACGAATTTCAATTGCGCCAACGCTCTTCCAACGATAATCAATGTAATGGCAAATGGCTCAGAGAACGGTCCACGGATCGCTATAATTATATACGATGTTCGTTCATTAATCAATTCTTCGCCTAGGAAATAGGGAATGAAATAGCCGGTAACGAGGAATGGAAAAGAAGAAAAGGGACGTATGAAAAAGAAGAATCGATGCGATAACGCTCCGATTCCAGCTGTTGCCGCTGTTTATTTCATTTCTCACTGTGAAAGGAGCGCTTTTTCCATCGCTGCTCATTGGGGATCCCGTTTGATCCGTCAATCAAATGTGAGACGACAATGACCACGAGAGCGTGCGCCACGTTCGATCGGATGAATTCACCGCAGGCATTCGGAAACCCAGTCGGCTCGACACGCTCGATAAGGGCCGGGGGTTCCCGAGCCGGGATGAATCGGCTAAGGAAAAAAGCCGAACGAACCGCGCAGCAGGCTCGTCGTGTTACCCTGGTAGGGCATCATTGCGATTTCGGGGATAGGCCATTGTGGTAGGTATGTTTCATGCGAATTGTCGGAGGGTACCGAATAGGGGAAATTCACGTACAGAAACACGTTTTAGTATTTTATGCCGAAAACCCGAATACTATTTGGATCACTTAGTACGACTTGCAACGCTGATCTCTGGTTGATCGTCCTTGTGCCTCGCTGTATCGCTGGAATTGAAGTGTCAATCATCGATTGACAGAGCGAGAGGGCCAGTAGGCCGAGGAACGGTCCCCGTCGAACGGGGATATAAATACGTTCACGAGCTAAAGCGCCGGGGATCTCGTCAGATCGGCCTGTCTGACAAGCGAAAAAAATATTCAGAAGGATGAGCGCCTTAGGAGAGAGATGGCAGTGAAACGCAGAAGTGATGGGGATCTAAGTGGCCTAAAGGAGAATTCGAATATCGACGTGAAAAATAAGCTATTGCCAATAGGTCAAACAGCAGAGGAAACCTTGAAATGTCTACTACACAGTAAAAAAATTATATCGTAAAATCGGAATGCGAAATTTCGTTAAAATAATTTTGTTAAATAAGTGACAAAGTCGTTTGTCGATCACCATTTCCAAATGATCCCGATTACCACGTCATCCCCACAATGAGAGAAGGATCTAGTAAAAATCACCAATCATCTAAGAAAAATTACCATAGCACATACTAGTAGAGCGTTGGGGCGGCACCTATGGTAGAAAGTACCGGATTCATAAGAATTTTTCTTAGATATTATGGTCAAAATGTTTTGTTATCTCAGACTTTCCAACGTAGGTGGCGCGCTGGCGCCGTACTACTATGCTCTATGGTAATTTTTCCTAGATCCTTCTCTCAGTGCAGAAAGGGAGGTGGCTGATAGAAACAGGATTAAAAAAAGATACAGAAAGCAACAGAGTATATACATCGGCTGAGGGACCAAGAGGGTGAAAGGGAGTCAGGAACGCAGCGGAAGAGGATGTTCCGTGCGAATTTTTTGGCCGAGCTGTCACGCGCGATGTGGAATGCGCGGATGAGAGATACAGAGAGAAAGAGAGAGCGCTGGCAGCGGGACCGAGAACGGCGAGACGGAATGGTGAAATACTCCGGTGAAACGTTACCATTCAGGTCCGGCGCGAAGGGCGACTACCCCGAAGAGCGAACAAAGGATGGAAACGCGCCGACAAAAAGTATCGAGAAGATATCCTTCGACGTGCAAGCTTCGATGGGGGAGGGAGACAGAGGAGGGCGGGAATAAGAGAGCCTTTGGAGTGACACGTGTTATCCACGGGCCGTTGGTGACGCGTTTGTTACTATCATTATTATACCAACTACATGAATTCTGTCCTATGAGAGGAGCGGTACGAGACGATGAGTGACCCTTGTTCAGCAGCAACAGTGTCGCGACCGCAGCAACGATCCTGTCACCCTTCGAATCGGGGGATGGATCGGAGTTTACGGATAAGACACACACTCGAGGGGACAACACTTCATCGTTCGAGTTCTTCCTCTTAACTTGGCGGGATTCACTTGGCGCCCGATCGAGCTTCTTCGCCTCGATTATTCAAATTCATTAAGGCAGACTCCTTAAACTTTGGCAGGAAAGAAGAATCGAAGAAGGTTCGTTCGTTACAAAGATAGTAGTTACTCGAAGAGGAGGAAGCCACGTTTCTGTGAAACAAGGAAGGTGAAGACAGAGAGAAAGAGAGGTTGATAAGAAACTCTGAGGGGAATACATAATCTGAAAGTTGGCCGAAAGTTTCCCTTGCTGGTGGATGCTACTACAAAAAAAAACATGATAATGTGGCGAACCGGAAGAATTCGAGAAGGAAACTATTTCTTATTTCTCACAGCTCTCGTTTCCTTCATTCACTCAGCTTCGCGTTCTTGTTCGCGGTGTGTATTTCTTCGGGACTTCGACGGATGGATTCTCCCTGGCTCCTCCAATTTCTGTGTATTTTTAGTAAATTTCTCTCTCAATGGTCCTTCAAATACCTCAAATAACCGACGGCTCGGCTACGGTAAACTATACAGAAGCCCGGAGCGTCTAGAAGTTTCCTGAACAAACTCAATTCTCGTTCCTTAACGGAGCTCGATAGCGGGATACGGCCTTTCTGCGAGGTAGCTCGAGCTGTTGGAAAATACCGTATGGGTGTAAAAGTAATTACGAAAAAAAGAAAAAAAACGTGGAAAGACAAGTCGATATTGACCGTTTGAATTGCCTTCTCGACACTTGGACCACGACACTGTATTTTCACGTCGCAAATTTGACGTATCTAACAATGATTTCTTCTGTCTCTGTACATATGTGGTATTTTTCGTCGTCATCTGGACTTAAGACTGGAGCTGTTGCCTCAGCAGGCCACCCAAACTGCTCGAGAACGGTGAACACCCGATCCCTCGGATTTCTACTTTCGCTTGAGCGGGTTCAAGATTATCCCTGTATTGCCTCGGAAATCCAAGAATTTCGAACTCTATACCAGATACCCGACTCGATAGATGCAAAAAAAAAAGAGAAGGAAAATCAAGGAAGTTCAAGAGTTTGAGAAAAGCCAAATCATTCGCGTCCGAGAGATCCTTGAACTCGGCTCTGGGCGTGTGCAGCGATAAATTATTATCCCTGCGGCGAATAAGCGCCAAGAGGGGACGTGATCATTCAAGATGCTACTGGCCGGCCGTTGGTAGTTCGAGTCTTCTCACCTGTCGTCTGCAGGTATGTTACGGCAGTAGCAGGAGCGGAGGAGCCCCTGGCGTGTATGCCCGTGACTCACCCCTTATTACAGTGGACCGTAATCGATACCTTTGTGTTGATCGTGCACCCGCAAGGGAAGAGAGTACCTGGAACTCCTCTGAATTCCGTGGTGATCGGCCACAGAGAGATCAGCAGACCATGTATTCGCGGCTCAATGATCAGCGTTGACTGGCTATAATTGCCAATTTACCGGGTATATAACCGCGGAATGTCACGAGAAACATGATCCAACGAGACGTAGACACGGGCGGGTGGGATAGAAAAATCATCACTAATATCGGATTGATGTCCTTATTATATCATAGACATTGTGGACAGTTGTTCGTCCCAATGGACACTTGCTGATAGCTTTGGGCAGAAACTCACGTAGCGGATGAAGTGATATTTCAGATTGTAGGATAACGATAGAATTAACATATTCGCGATGGACATTTGGAAATATCACGGTGATATTCCCTGCGGATCGACGCGAGGATTCGAACTCCTCCCAGCGACGAAAAACCTGCCGTGCACTATAATTCACTCCCTTTACGGCTTCAGCGGTCGATCATCGGCTGCAGTTTGCTCCGATAGATAAACCTGTTGCCAGGATGAGCCTCGAACCTTCTCTATCTTTCTTCCTTGTCATTGTTCGCCACCGCCGCTACCTTTCTCCGTTATTTTCCCTCGTTTCGCACCTTCGCATACCACATTCGTCTGCGGGCCATTCCCTATGTGTCTCTCTGATGCCAGACACACCAGCCGCACTCTTCCCGCTGATCATCCATCGGGCCCCATAGCTCGTTGCTCGGGCGCATTGTGATACATAGTAAATCCCCGTGTACCATATAGGCCAGCAGCCATATCCAACTGGTGAACCGGTGAGGCATAGAGACCGCGAGAGCCAACGCTGTGCAACCGCGCGCCGTATTTATGTACGCTCCCTTATTTATGTGCGTACGAGCGATAAATCGCGTGTACCTCCCGCTCCGAAACCCGCGAAAGCGCCAGAGAGAGCTTTTCCACGTACGACCGAGGGAGAGGTAGAGTCACGGAGAACCCCCCCCCCCCCGCGCTCCTCCCCCGTGCGTGTTACTACGTGACCGGGGAACGCACTCGGTTTTGCGTGTACGCACGAAACTCACCCGACTCGTTATCTGCAATTTTGTGGTATTCGCGAGCCGCTGTTTTCCGTGTTACACTATAACTGTACGGCGTTGGCGGCGTTCGGTACAGCGCACGCTTTCTGTATCGTATTTCGGATCTATCTCCGTGCGGCGCGTAGGATGCGGCAACAAAATTGCCTGGCAGAGTCGTTGTCGTTACTCGTCTCACACGAGTCGCAAGTTACATTGTTAACGTGTTACGGGAAATTAAGATCAAGTGCCGAGTATGACGGATGTTATAACGTTTCAGTGGACGCGCTCTGGATTCTGGTTTTTGCTCGAGGTCCGAGACGAGATCCATCGGCGACACGTGTAAAAAAAAGTTGTGTGGGAGGAATAAGGGTATCATTTACGCCGAAACTCATTTCCGCCAAAAAGTAACTAGGTTGCAGAAACATTATGAGTCCGAATCTTTCATATATGGCTTATATAGATGACGCTGGAAGGCTACTTTGGACAGAATTCAGCTGTAATCGAAACACATATTTTTAATTCTGTATAAGTTCCTTGTGATTGGGCGCGTCCAAAGCCTGTCGTAGATAATCTCAGCATTGCGCGTTCATGCCCGACTTTATGCAATTCTTTTGTGTTGTTTTTAAAAATTATTTTTATTAATGTCGTCATCGTTTCGAATTCCTGTTCTTAAATCTCATTTTTCGACCGGTGATACGTCACTTTCAGTCGAAAAAATGAGATCATCCAATCGGAATTAAGAACGGTGGCGAAAATAGAAAAACAACGAAGAAAGAAAATGGCTTAAAGTCTGTCGCGAACTCGAAATGCTCAGGTTATCTGCAATAGGCTGTAATGCGCTTATACAAAAACCACAGAGCATTTATTTAAAGAAAAAAGAAGAAAGTTGCGGCATATGTTCATTCGCAGGGTTGCTTAGTATTGGTCAAAAGTTCAATTCTGTCCAAGCGCCTCACAGCGCCATCTACAATATGTAAGATTCGGATACATGGCGCTTCTCCAGCCTAATTAGTTTTTAACGAAAGTCAGTTTCCGCTGAACCGAATTTGGCGTAAATGATACCTTATCGGGGAAGAGGCTGCCGGAAATCGATTAATCGAAACGCGAATCGGTGCCGTACCGACAAGCAGTCTGTAACGTTTTAACGTCACGATGGAAGAGTCCAGTCCTTCGGTTTCTAATTTTGCGATGATGCGTCGGCCGCGTTGACGGACGGACTGCGGACGTGGCTACATAATATAATAGATCCATGCAGAAGTTCCAAGAATTTGCTAACGACGTGTCGGCCGAACGCACCGGGACAACGGGTGACGAGTGAAGAGCGTATATATATATTTTTTTTCTGGCACGTCTCATTCAGACCGTTTGAGAAAACACTCGAGACAAAAGGGGGTCAGAGAGGTGATTTCGTGACTGTAGTCGGGCACCTTGGGTATTGTCGAAATTTCATTATTTCGGTAATGCCAGCTGAAGTCTCGCCTCCGCTATGCGCTCACGGCTGCCAGAAACGAGACTACGAGACAGCCTACAGAAATAATTGACAAAAACAAAAAAATGAATCCTTCGCTATGCTGATGGATCGCGGGTGTTGCTCTTCTTGGGCGAAAATACTCCAGATCAAAATATGACACACGATCCTTGGTCAGACTAACGCGTATTAATTCTTTTTCATACACTGAGAAAAAGAAATGGTTGGATTAAGAAAACGCACGGTGACATACGTTCAAAGGTCCATTTTGTTGGTACAAAAAAATGTTTCTTTCGATCGACAGATTTTGAATAAATTCAAGCGACTAATCGTTTAACAAGACAATGCTTTGTTTGTGCCAAACAAATAACAGCTTTGAACGTATCTCACCGCAACTTTTGGTTAATATACAACCAATTTTTTTTTCTCAGTGTACGCCGCATTGTGACGTCTCCTTCGGGACGACTGCATCCACCGATGCACCGTCATTCGTGCTGTGGGTCGTTTTTTTTCTCAACAACGCCCGAGAGCGTGAGGAATATGTATGGCATAGCCGATGGGCGACGGTGCGGGCGTGGTCTCTCCGCGTTCCCTCGGCGAAGAGAACAGCGATGAGAGAGGACGGTGGTAAAATAAATGTACACGTACGGAACGGACAGCCAGACTACACACGACGACGACAACGACGACGACGACTAGATCAGATTGCAGTGTGGTATACTACTCTCGTTAGTGGTCTGGTAATGAGAACCATTACACTTTGTAATAAGAGCTCATAAGGAGAGCAATAAATAAGGCAAGAGAGCGGTCTTGCGTGCTCGGAGCGCGCTCACGACGTGTGTACTTGCACGTACGTTACGAACTCCTCGCGCGCAACAGCAAGAGCGTGTACATTGGGTACGGTGTGCAGTATCGACTCGTCGGGGTCTTCTCATGTTCAACGAGCTGATCTTGCTCCGATAATCTCGAACACAACTGCGATGAGCGAGAGGGGCGGGGGGGGGGGGGGGGGGGGGGAGCGAAGACACAATATCATATCAATTACAAATTGATATAATTGCCGCTATCCATGAAAAAAAAATAAAAATAAAAATAAATCCCTGAGCGCGCGAAGCACCTCTCCATTCGACGGTAGATTTGGATGAGTAATGCGTACGAGCCGAACATTAATCAACACGCGATTGTGTTAAACACTTACACACCGATACTGGAATTATTCCAGGGTTTCTTTACTCCGGGATCTCGGTGTATACACGTGAAGCCGGCGAAGCAAGTACATATGCCCCGGCAAACATTTCAGCTCGCAAATTAATTGAATATCAGAGGGAGGGAGAGCGGGAGGGAGCTCGGAATAACTTTGAAACAATTTGTATACATTACGAGTCATGCATGAAAGATTCATCGGCATGAAAAAAAAAAGAGAGAATAAAAAATTGGCGATATACATCTCGGTGAGGGATCGTCGGGAATGTATCCTGAGCGAGTACAAGCGGGAGATTCTTCGAAGGACTCCTCCTACCGGCAGACGACACTTTTGTGAGAGGCGGTCTTTATTAATCAACAGCCTAAATAAAATTACAAAAAAAAAAAAAAAAAAATGTCGCCTCTACCACCGCTCGTATTACGCCAGCGAGGACGAATCTTCCCATTATGCTTGTTGCGAATCGAGTTGACGAGCTGTGTCTCGCGTGTAGAACAGCATGAAATCTTTGCTGGAGGCGTCGTCGTCCGCAGGGCTCGCCCGGGATGAGACAACCGGCGGAAACAAAAAAGTGTGTTTGGACGCCAGGGCGTCTGGGCAGTTGCTGCCGCTTCTGCCGCTTGCGTAAGCGCGACCGTTCTCGTGTACACCGCGCGCACGAGCGCGCATGATGCAAGGCGTCGGTGGACCGCTGCCATAACTCAGCGGAAAAAACAATAGGGACGCGGGCTCGCGAGGGAGCGAGCGTTTCGTATGTAAAGCGCGCGCGACGGGGAAACCGCCTTTTGGCACGCACATACCGGAGAGAAACATGAACTCGCGGCAACGCCAGACTCTCTCGTCGAGCTTCCTACCAGTCTCGCCTCTGTTTTGCTTTCTTCTGGCTCTATCCTCCTCCGGGACTACCGGCCGCCACCCCCAACCCCACCAGCCCCACCGTCCGCCGACTGGCAAGACAAAAGTTTGCAAGAAGTCGCTCGCCAGTTTCGAAGTGCGAAAGAACATCCCCGAACCGGCCTCATTGTCTCGCAAAAATCGCGCTGTTCCGCGTACTCGGTCTTATCGTTGTAAGCTCTGGACATTAAAAATAATTATTATTGTTCGTATGGGTAACAGCAACAAAATTACTTTTATATTTATGGAATATTTCCAAAAAATAAGAGAAAATTTCAGATACTTCTCGACGGTATAAAAATCTGAAAACATTCACGCATATTAGAGGCACTGAAAACGATTAATTTAGCATAATAATAATTCAAAAATGTTATTAACGAATTAATTTAAAAAAATTAATTGTTTCACAAATTTCCCGGCGACGAAACATTTCTTTCTTATGAAAATTATTCGTTCATTTTTCTGAATACGTATCCATTTTTTCAGTCCCAATTTTTGCCTCGCGCTCCCCTAAAACATCATTGCTGGCCACGATCTTAAAATCAGAATGTTAGTGACTTACGATTACATACTTACACTCATGAGAATGAGATTACAGATAGCGTGAGAGTGGGAATCGACGGGTTATCATCGGGAGCAGAAGGACCGGCTGTTGTGTGACTGTTCGTGCATGTACAATGTAATACGAAGTCGGTCGAAGCTATGCCAGCAACTACAAGCTGGCAGGCGCATTAATCGTCGAAAGAGGTAAAGCCCGCGTGTGCATGCGCGCGTGAGTTGCCACGCCGTTGGCTGAGGCTAGCATGCTCGAATTGCTGCTTGACTGGTTGGCGAGCAGCACGCGAGAGCGTACACGAAATTGACGGGACCGAAGAGTTGTAAGCGAATCGAGCCAAGTTTCAGTGGCACACTCCAATTAATTCATTAATTCCTGTAGTCGTGAGAGGGAGCGCGAAAGGGGAGAGGAGAATGAAACGGAGAAAGAGTGGAATAGGAGGTGCATTCGCGCTCGCGCGCCGCTGGCGGGCGGGTAGGAGGGTAAAAGCGAGCATTCGCGGAATTGCTCTGGCCTACCCGAAGAGTCAAGTGCCAATTATACAATTATGTAACGGCGAGGGCCCATTAAGTTGAACGTTCTCTCGGGTTCGATGTGTGTATGTGTGCGTGCGTGCGTGCGTGTGTGTGCGCGCGCGCGCGCGCGCGTGTGTGTGTGTGTGTGTGTGTGTGTGTGTGTGTGTGTGTGTGTGTGTGTGTGTGTGTGTGTGTGTGTGTGTGTGTGTGTGTGTGTGTGACGAAGCCTCTGCGTGCACGGGGACGTAGGTAGAGTTCGCACAAAGGAGAAAAAAAAACATCGAGGCGTGCAGAAAATAATCCGAGAAAAGAGGACCGAGAACGAAAGGATAGAAGGAGATGTAATTTCTAAATCTCAACTGTGCAAATGGACACGGTCGGTTTTTCTTCATTTTTTTTTTTTTAATATTTTTTTTTTTTCAAGAGCTGTACGGTCAATCATTTTAATGAGCGAGATACAGTGTGATTGGCGCATAAAGCTCCAGCAGTCGGGGGCATTCGAAGGCAGGGAGGAGTCGAGTGGTCAGCAGTGGATGATCCTACATGTGGCGCTCGTCATGCAACGATAACCGCAAACAATGACATGGATGAGGCGGACGTGGTAATGTTATGCATTGTGAAAATATATTGTTTGACCTCACCCCCTCCCCCTGCCCCCCACCCCCCGTCGTTGTACTAGAACATCGCTCCTTTATACGCGAAGAGCCGCACACGGTTCTCGTAGATACAAGATAAAGGAGCAAAATTGAGAGAAGGAAAAAGGTGCCGGAATGAAACACGTTGATGACCGAAAACCAAGCCGGGGAAACGTTCATGACGGCAAGTGCGAATAACCGGGGAAGCCAAGAAGAGAAAGGAGGAAGGACGACAGACGCATCGTAATTGCAATGCAATGGGAACCAACCGCCTCGGACAATGGTGTTGCACCGCAGTGTGCAAGACGGCCCGGAGATCCCCTTTTTTTTATTTTTCTCTTCCTCGTCACGCAGAGGCCGTTTCGCTTTTTGGGCATTTTTGGGCTCCGACCGTCGGTCTCGCCAGTTGTCGGGCACCGACGTTCCGGAACGGGCTTTTAGTGTATGCACGGTTATATTATATATACATATGTATGTGTGCACGTGCAGGCACGTATATCAATGCAGTCACTGTCCTCACGGGAGTTACGCTAGAGGGTGTAATTTACTTTGGCGGGTTGGATTACCGTGGGCTCGTGAATGCAGGGCACTTCCTGCCGCGACGCCAAAGTGCCGTTTTTTTTTTTTTGTTCCTGCGTTAGGCTCGTTTCTTTCCGCGCGGTACTGCTACACGGATCAAGAGATAAATTTATTATTATTCCGAGTTGTCAGTTTCGTCCGCAAAGGTTGTCCACATTTTTTGTTAATTTTTTGATCGCACCATCCAGCATTGAGTTTTACAAACAAAAGTGCAAATTAAAATTGTTAATGAGACGCGAAACAAAACGACAGGTTTGCATATTCAAACCTGAAGAAACGAAATTCTCACTTATTTAACAAAAGTACTTTTACGAAACCTTGTACTCGAAATTTTACGAAATTATTTTTTTACTGTGCGTATGAGGTAGGATAAAGGCACAAAGATATGGATATAAAGTTCATTGAAGTTTAAAGGACTTCATTTTTTTACTTTATTTTTGCGAGTTGCATCGCACAGTAAAAAATAATTTCGTAAAATCGGAATGGGAAATTTCGTAAAAATTATTTTGTTAGATAAGTGACAAGCTTGTTTGTCACTTATATGAATATACGAACCCGTTCTTTTATATCCTGTATTATTGACAATTTTAGTTTGAACATTTGTTTGTAAAACTAGAAAGTCAACATATAAAAAAATTGTGGCCGTTTGTGGACAACAATTTTTTTTGTAAAAAGTACACATTTTTTTTTTACTGTGTAGCCTATCGGATGGTTACCGACAGTCGGTAACGTAGAGCAGAGAATAAAAAAATCTTTGACGAGTGAAATACGAACCTCGGTTTTTCTATATATATATATATTATTTCAATGAGATTCATGTTAAATCTTCTAATAATTCTGGCGTAGTCAAGTGCAACGCGAAAGGGTCGTTAGAAATATCGACCGTAATGACAGTAGGTAGTAAAAGCACTCGAGACGACACGAACGTTTCTTATTCCATCCTGGTGCACTTACTGTCTCGTAATTACCTTTCCTATATACTATACATATATACCGCAATAGGAACTATCTCCTTTCTCTTCGCTACTACACATTATGAGTACATATATATATATATATATATATATATATATATGTATATATATATATAAATATGTGTACACTGTACCTTCATTGTACGGTATACGTCACTTCCGTTTCCGCTGTTTCGCGCCGCGCGGTAGAGAGAAGAAACAATGAAAACAATGCGAATCGAGTAACGTCGCATCGTTTCAACAGCGGGGAGAAGGAGGCAGGAGAAAGAGTGCATTAGTCTCGGAGGCGGGAAAATATCGCGAGTAATCCATTTCGTCGTCGCTCGTTGCGGTCACCGAGTTCTTTCCTCCTCCTCGCGGTGTCGACAAAACGAGATAGAAAAAAGAACCCCTCCCGAGTCGTCGCTCATTTTTGCCTTCATTATCGTCTTTACGTCGTTGCCGCTGAAAAGTTGAACGCGAAAAGTTGATATCCTCTCACTGCACTTTCGCCGTTCCCTCCCACCGCGGGGCCCGCCGTCGTCTGATTCGACCTCGACGACTCGTGGTTTCGAAAACGTTATAATCCCGATATTTTCTCATCGCAGCCAGAGGCGCGCTTTCCTCGAGAAACTCTTCGCCCAAGTTGATGCACCGGAGGCGTCGAGACTCCGAGATTCCCAGGGTCGGCACTGTGGCGGGAGAACGGGGCGAGACGGACCGTTCTTACTCAAAATTGTTAAATTTTGTTTCCCGGTGTGCCCCTTTGCCCCGCTCTCTCCTACGTATTACTCGAGCGTCACTGTACCGTGTACTCCGACTGTTTATTCAGGTTCTCCGGTGATGGAGACAACTCCGCAATTTCTCCTTTTTCCACATCATCGCCGCCACGGTCGCCTCGGTTGGATTTTACGTACGACGACAAGTGGATAGTTCATTTATGCGACGCTGCGACGAGGACGATTCTGAATTTTTATCGGAATGAGCGATGGAAATAAGAGGAATGGGCGAAGTGGCTTCGATTGGAAAGCGAGGGGGAATTCTCGATGGCCCGATAGAGGGGACTGATGCAAACTGTGAGATAGAGGTGTACTATCGAGAGTGGAAAAATAAAGTTAGGAAAATATAGCTATAACACGCGAGGAACGGAAAAAAAAAACACGGAACCGAAATGGAAATGCGATATTGTCGAAATAATTACCGAGTCTCAAACCCTTTCTCTCTCTCTCTCTCCCCCTCTCTCTCTCTCTCTCTCTACTGTAGGCTCTTTTTTCTCTCGCTCCCGTACCCCGAGGACCGACAGCAATAATCGTTCGCCACTCGCGTGAATAATACATGAAGAGGATGAACGTGGAGCGCGTTCCTGCCGGGGGTGAGCTTATCGTCAGCTCGCGCCGCGAATAATATTTATGTCCGTGCCGATGGCACGCCTAGCGAACGCGCTCGTGCAAACTTTTCAGAGTGAAGCTGCAAGCGTGCGAGCTTCTCCATTCACGGTACCCTCGAGGACTCTTCGTGCATACGGGAAATGTTTGTTAATTATTTTTATGCCGAATGGTAAAAATTCAAAGTCTCTCAAAGTCCGATTCGTTCCATTCGGCTAAGCTTCTAAAATATATATGTATATATATATATAAAATAACCAAAAAAACATGAAACCGAAAATTCGGAGACTCCGAAAAGCATAAAAATTGTATTGAGAAAGTGTCTCCGATGCAGTTGGAGAACACGAGTGCAAAAATTCATCAGGCGCTTCCTCCGATCGTCGATTAAAGAGATAACATAAAATTGACATTCGTTAGACGAGAGACAAACGCGCAAAATTTATTTGAACGCAAAAAACAAATATTTCACGGTCGCACGATACTGTCAGACCTATCTGCTAAAAATTGGACAGCGGCAAATTGGTCGATGCATGCACACGAGCTCGGCGAGTAGATTGAAAATTACAGTATAACGGAGAACGTACTTTCATCCAGTTATCGGTCGTATACCCTACCGGCTATAAAATTGTCGTTTCCTCTTGGCTCGACGTTTCCGCCCGAAGCGGGCAGCACGCAGGTAGAGCGCACGCGATTATTAATACGACGAAAGAGCTTGTGGAGAGCGGTTGTGAGTTTCGCAGCGCGCGAGTACACGGATGGTCGGAGGTGCCGAGGAGGCCGATCTTTCCGCGATCATGGTACCTCTGCCCGGAATCGCGGAATCGGTACCATTGACGGTGGTAAAACCATCGGCGGCACTTTTGTCCGTCGGTGCAGCCTCGGCACGGTAAGACCTTTCTCTCGCTCTCTTGCGGGTAGTTTTCAATATTGGTTGCAGCTATCTCTCCGCCACGCCTCTGGGGTTATATCGTCGGGCCGAGGCTTCCTATTCGCGTCGTGCTCTGCGAGCCGGATCGAGTGGGTTAATCGACTCTCGATCGACGAGCGGAGCGTGATCGAGACTCGGATAGAGAATCGCTCGAGGGAGGGGGTAATATCCTCCGGCGTACGTGGCTAGTTATAGTCCGGCGAGATCGTAAAATATCGTACGTGTGCGGATGATCGCGTGCCGCGGTCATTTATTTAAGATTTCACGCGCGATATTAATCGATGCTCCCCGGCTCCCGTTCTTCTTTGACCGCCTCCACGTACCGTCGATAAACTTTCTCGTCCAATGGGCACGGTCAAATATTATCGCTGCAAGATAATAAAAAATAAAAAAATAAAAATTAAAATAAAACTCGCCTCAGTGCGGCTTCTCATTGCGCTAGTTGGAACGTTTTACCGGGAACTCTCGGTGCTATCCCGACAGACAGATCTTCCCGTTCAATCCGCCTTCCATTCAATATACCCGTACAATGTAACACGACAGATGAATTGCATGGTTAAATATATAATTATTCGAGCGGCGGCACGCAACGGGAAATTACCAATCGGACTCACGGAGATTTTCTACTTCATTCTCATTCGCCCTAAGATACGCCGTTCGACATGTCAGCTTGCGTTCCTGTCGATGAACTTTCCCGTTCAACGGACACGGTCAAATACTATTGTATCGTCTCAAAAACCCAGGTGGGATTTTCTGCTGTAACTGGAGAAGGTCACCTCCGGTTTGGAAATGTCGATTTTTCATTCGCCCTAAGATACGCCGTTCGACATGTCAGCTTGCGTTCCTGTCGATGAACTTTCCCGTTCAACGGACACGGTAAAATATTATTGTATTGTCTGAAACCCAGATGGGATTTTCTGCTGTAACTGGAGAACGTCACCTCCGGTTTGGAAATGTCGATTTTCAATCGGTAGTGACGTATTTGACGGTCTTTCTGTGCAATATACAGCGACAGATAAATTACACGGCAAAATGCATGATTACGAAATGACCAATCAGCGCCATCAATTATCTATTCATAGTAAAACCCCCATGAGATGTAAAACGCATAGCGTGTCCCGTACTATCGGCCGCGTTCCGTAATTCATGTATTCTCTTTACCGACGCTTCCACCCCGAAGGCCTCAAATTATTCGGCGACAGAGAGGAGGCGCGCATAGCGAGAGAGGTCCGCGTCGATGCGGCGCAGCATCCTCGATGCAACGGGCTCTCGCCCATGGCGCGGATCGGTAATTTTACGCACCGACATGCATGCCGTGGAGGCCTCGTGTATATGCATGTTCTCCTTTCTCGAGCGAAACTCCGTTGTGCATCCGACGAGGGTACTACATTGTGAATAATCGAGGCTATTTTGTATGCGACTTTATAATAGCGCGCGACAGTTATATAGAGACGGCGCGGGGTTTTCGTGGTACACGCGTGTATACACGGCGTTCACGCACGAGGGAGATACACACGTTACCCGCAGATTGGAAATCCGGGCGAGAAGAGTGTTCGTGCGTGCTGACGCAGTGTGTGCACCGACGGCCAATGGCGAGCGACGACGGGCCAGGCGTCGCTCGGACCCGCCCGACCGCGAGCGGTATTGATTAATACGATAATTATAACCGCCGCTCTGTAGAATGGGAGATGGGTGGCGGCGACGGTGGGTGCCTCGAAGCAGCGGGGGAGCAGCGGCGCACGTCCAGAAGCGTGGGCCGAAGCGAGTCTCTTCCCATTCCGTACCTTCCGTCGATCGGGGCCGTTACCGTATCGATCGAGGATCGATTTATGGCGACTTTTGAGCGAATAAGCCGAAGGGCGTATCTCGCGGCGTTTCGGGCGTTGAGCGCGACGAGCTGCGCCCTTACGCCTCCCGGCTCGACGACCGCGGCTCGTGCATGTAAGAAGGACGGTCGGAGTGCGTTAGTATAACTGTTCGATCCGTTCGGCACGCCTCGACGTCTCTCAGAGCGGTATTAATGTTGGCGCAGCGACGACCGGTACTTGCACCTCATTAACGGAGCATTTGCATACGGGCGAACTTATACGATCGCGGACGGGCAAGCGCCCGCTCGTGTCCTCATGTATGGGATGCACCTGGACACATCCCGCGGCTTGTCATACGCAGAGAACTCAATGGAGAACAGCTGACGCGATGGCCGGTAACCCGGGGATGGAATATCGTAGACGGGCGTATAATAGGCATGTGCGGCTAGATCGTATACCTGTGGGCCGTGCGCACCGGCGGTGTATGAATACGGTATGGCGGTCGAATACACATTTGTGTACTCGTGCGGAATCGATCGGTTAATTCGTATAATTATCGACGGTGTGTGCACGGAAGTACCGAGAATTCCGATCTGGTGTGTGCGTTGCTCGCTGTATAGACCGACACAGCCTCCGGGAGATCGCGCAGCGGTCAGCGGGACAAAGTGGACCGCGATTCGGACAGTTATCATTTGCGCAGAGTACAAGTAGACTTTCTTTTTTTTTAAGGTAGTTCTGTCGCTTCGTATTCATTTCGCATACGTTCGAGAAAAGTGAGATAAAATTGCTAACACTTCTCGATGGTATAAAAATATGAAAAAATGCATGCATATTAAAAGTACTGAAAATATAGATTCCGCATAATAATAAGTCCAAAATGTCATTAACATATTAAACAAAAAATTAATTTGTTTAACAAATTACCCGGCAAACTAATTTTTTTTTATTACGAAAATGATTCGTTCATTTTTCTGAATACGTATGAATTCTTTCAGATTTTTAAATTTGCTTTGAATTTTACGTTTTTTTTTCCATATAAAAAAAAAAAAATCAAAGCAAATTTAAAAATCTGAAAAAATTCATACTTACTTGGAAAAATTAACGAATCATATGCATTAAAAAAAATGGGTTTCCGGGAAATTTGTTATCCAATTTTCTTTTTTCATCAATTTGTTAATAACATTTTGGAATTATTATTATGCAAAATTAATATTTTCAGTACCTTTACTATGCATGAATTTTTAAAGATTTTTATATCATCGAGAAGTGTTTGCAATTTTATATAATTTTTCTCGAACTTATGCGAAATGATTACCAAGCGACAGAACTACCTTAAGAGACTAAAAAAGGAGAGGTTGACGTTTTTGCCAAACAATTTTATTGATTTTTCGAACGAGTCCATTTTACCCCGCGTGTACGATTTTTCCCCTGGGATAAGATTAATAGATTGTCAATAGAATTTGGTAATCTCTCGATAGACGCTACGGGGTATCGAGAGATAGACGAGAAACACGAGTGGGTGGATTGCCATTACGGTGAGATCTCAACCGACTGATTATCCGACGAAAACCAGATACTGGAAATGATAAAAAAAAAAAAAAAATCAACCGAGAATTATAGAGTCGGAGAGTTGTCCGAGTGGAAATTTCTCTCCCGGTCTGTTTCTCGTAAAGTTAATCGATTCTATTCCGCGCGACAGTTATATGTGCACAGTCGTGTCTGATTTATGACTCAAATAAAGTACCGAGAGAGTCATTGTGGTTTGACCGCAAAAAGGGGAGACGTGGCAAAAAGTACAAAGACGGACGATAGTTGCTTCGCGAAGAGAGTCCGATGTTGCGTCTACTGAGTGGCTTAAACCAAGCGTGACCGTTTCTGAGTAACTTATTGGGACGTGAAACGATCGCGAACCGAACGGGGCAGTGTTAACTCAGAAATGGTACGACGACTGCGACTTCGCTGCGCCTGCGAGGTGAAAGAACGAGCCAGCGAGCATGCTGCTCTCGCCGATCGTTACCACAGAGTCGTTAGAGCTCTGTGGTTTTCCGACGGAAAAAGAACCCCACCGCCTCGGCCCAACGGGACGTGGTTGCGATCGCGGGATGCGCGGTTTTCTCAACTAAACAGCTTTCAAAACTTCATTCGTACGCAACGACCGACGAACAATTCACTTGTTCTTACTATAATTTTAGAAGAATATTGAACAAGGTATCTCCCGAAGTCCCTTGAAAAATCCGATTCTCGCTCCGATGGGGACTCAGAGTGATTAGGGGAGAGCGGGGCAAAATGGCACAGCGGGGCAAAACGGGATAATGAGACAAAACGCAATTTTCCAATAACTTTTGGATGGGGGCTGATACGAGCACGATAAAAAATAATTTCGTAAAATCGTAATGCGAAATTTCGTAAAAATAATTTATACGTTTACGAAATAAATAATTTAATTTAAGTTACATTTAATTATTTATTAATTTAATGAAAAAATAATTTATATTTATATAAGTGACAAATTCGTTTGTCACTTATTTGAATATACGAACCTGTCCTTTTATTTCCCGTCTCATCGACAATTTTAGTTTGTACTTTTGTTTGTAAAACTAGAAAATTACCAAATAAAAAATTGTGAACGTTTGTGGACAATAAGTTGTTGTAAAAAGTACAAACTTTTTTCAATGGTTGAGGCAAAAGGGGTTTGAAAATCCGGATGTATCGTTGGGACGAAATGGGCCATCCAAAAGTTATTGTAAGATTGAGTTTTGCCCTCATTGTCCCGTTTTGCCCCGCCGTGTCATTTTGCCCCGGTCTCCCCCAGGACCTGCGAGTGGTTTTCTTGAAACCCATTGTACCGTGTCTGGATGATAATAAAAAAAAATCCCACCCGATCGTAAAATTCCTGAAAACATTTTCCCACGCAATTTCGTTGAGTGCACGCAGTTGTACTCGCCTCTTTTTTTTTTAGTGTATCGTTGACCTCGATTTTGCCCCTATCGTGAGTTCCGATGACACACCAGTTGAATATTAGCCTCGTTATTGAAAGCACGGCCGACTAACGTGTACAATAATGTTTATCGCATGAAGATATCATCGATCGGTCGCACACGCTACCTTGGTTCGAGATCGCAAACAAAGTTCGCGGGACACGGATCCGATGTATTCTTTCGCTTGGTGGATCGCGAGTATCTATAGTCTACATACATTATATAGGTCGCTACAATAATGATCCAATTGCCGATCGTGACCTGCAGTTAAGCTTGACTCTCGAGACGCCAAACCGAGAGAGGATCTTGGCCTCTATTATGGTATATATATATATGTATATATATATATATATATCACGCATGTACAAACACACGACACGCGAGATGCAGAAGAACGGCTCATCGACTTATGGTACCGGTCGATGTATTATCTCTCATCGAGACGTCTTTCGTGACTGAATTTTTTTTATTTCATTTTTTTCCTACTTCATTCCGTACTCGGAAGGTCTCCCATACACGATAATCCTAATAGGCGACATAGCCGGGAATTTTCGAGTTAAATTATACGGGGATGTCGGTAAGAAAGTGGCGAGAACGGGGGGGAATAGAGGACAGGAGTGACATCGGTGCGGTGAATGCAATCTTGTCGTTGACTTAGCCAGTCACGTTTCGGTAAAACGTGCCCGAGGGTGGGCCAATTCGCCAGCGGGGGTTGGGAAACGAAAGTCCGGACGGATTCTCTCGACGAGGACGACATCCACGAGAGCGAATAATAATTTTCTATCCCCGTCCCGCGTTGAGTGTCGTCGAGTTCTCCGCCCTCGGTGAACTTCCCTGTTCCATACAGAACGACGGATTTCCGTGCGCCCCGTCGGATCCTCCCCGCGCCTTCCCCCTTTCCTTCTCTTTCTCTCGTCACTTCAACATTGGTACAGCGGCGTGGAAGTCGCGGGACGGATATCCCTCGGAGGAGTATAGTCACGAAGCGCGACGTACCTTCCGCAGGAGTGCGGGGGCTTAGCGAGAATATACCCCGTTGCTCCCGTCGAACTTTGGCCGAGGAGACTCTCCACTCCGGTGAACGCCGCGGAGTTCCATACAGCCGGGTAGATATACACGCGCCGGAGCACTCAGGTGATTAGGTGCACGTAAGCTTCGGCAACGCCGACAAAGCAGCCGCTTTCCTTCCCCCCCCCCCCCTCGATCCGAACTGAATTCTGAGCAGGCACTCGGTAATCAATTTTCTATTTCCCTCGATTAGATGGAGATCCGACGGTAAAAGCACCGCTGCATACGCCCGAAAAAGAATTAGTACATTCGAGAAACATTTTTTTTTTTATCGATCGCCAATTTGTCATTTACTTTTCTGCCAAAAATATCGTTGACGAGAAAACAAACAAAGACGATACAATTGCAAACCAATCTTATCGTGTACAACGAAAAAAAAGGTTTGGTAATATCAACTAAGCTGCGATTGCGGGTGGCGAAGGAAATGTTTGGTCGATTGAACAAAATGTTTGTTCAATTCAAGTGACTATTCGTTGAAGCAACTAAATATTAGGTGGAACTACTAAATATTCTTTCAATCGACCAAATATTTCCTTCGCCACCACGCAACCGCAGCTTAGTTTGATTGATTGCCAAACCTTTTTTTCGGTGTAGCTTCTTCATTTTTCTTTCATTTTTTTTTTTTTTCCTACTGATTATTCAATCTCGCAAGCTTCGCGACTCTTTGAACGAGGGGTACGACGTGTAGCCAAGGTGGTCGTGCAATCGCGTATGTATATAAAATATGTATAGACGTACACCTGAAAGCACGGACCGGAGACTCATTATCGTTAAGGAAATTGATTAATCTCGGGTATGCATCGACACGTGCCAAATATGCTCGAGCCCATTGGCTCGGTCGTGCCTCCTGCCGTCCGGGCTCTCCTGATTTCGCAAGTACGTGGCCTACCCGCCGCGAAGCCAGTCCCGGTAAGTGTTCTACTAATGCTACCACCACCGAGAATCTCCACGCATACCATGAAGGGCGAAGCGTACGTAGCTACAATGTGCTCGTAGCAATGGCACTGCCGACGCTGCTACTCCGATGGGCGTTGCCACAGTGGCTTGTCAAAGCACAGCAATCGACTTGGCACAAATTTCTGAACGATACGTCGGGTCTTTGCCAGGCCCCGGTTTGGCCCTTTCCTGAACTTATCGGTGCTTCGTTTAACGCTCGAGAACTCATCGTCATGGGACCATCGCGAACGTAAAAAAAAAAATGGCACCCCAATGGCAATGACTGATCCGTCGACGGTCAACGACTGGATCGTTCGCTTCAGCAAATAGTAACATCAGAAAGAGCGCTAGTAGTAGTGGCAGTGCCGGCCGACCAGAGGCGAATAAGCAAGGAGAACCGACTTGCGGGTCGACGACCCCTCAGCAGCACGAGTACTGTTCTAGGAGAATAGCTCTTTTGCAAGCGAATGTGTGTCACGTGTACCTAGCCGGTCAGGGCGTACTGCTGGCTGCTATTCGTTCCTTCCACTATCCTCTCTGTCCCGCTTGCTCCAATAGCTCGCTGATCGGTCTCTGCACTCACGTGGCTCTCCCTTCTCGGGGACGGTGAACGCTACCGCTGCAACTCGGCACTGCCGCCGCCGGTGTTGCGTGTACAGTACGTAACCGCGTGCGTGCAAACGACGCAAGTTCGATCGACGAGTCGGGTTGGAAAATCGCGACCACGTAAGTCGGCGAGGGTACTTTTCGAGGGTCCGCGAACCCGCCCGGTGAAAAGAGAATACCTAAAGTCCATCCCTACCGCTAAAGAGTAAAAAAAAAAATTGTACTCTTTACATCAAATTATTGTCCACAAACATCCACAATTCTTTATTTGTTAATTTTCTACGTTTGCAAACAAACAGTACAATCTAAAATTGTCAATGATACGGAAAATAAAATGACAGTTTCGTATATTAAAATAAGTGACAAACGAGTTTGTCACTTATTGAAAAAAATGATTTTTTTTCGAAATATCGCTTTGCCATTTTGCGAAATTATTTTTTACTGTCTAGAGAGAAAGAACACATGGAAAGTTCCGAACGGGAGGCGGAGTGGGGCTTCGAGGCAATGTGCTCGTGCCTAATTGGCTCGCCTCTCGCGATTCAAACTTATCGAGCCGTGTACTGTAGTTAGTCTACCTGCTGGCAAGTACGTATCCACGGTGCACACGTATGGAAGGTACATACGTTCGGCACACCGTCAACCGGGACACATGCATTGTGTAGCCGAGTATAGAGCACGATACAGTCCATTCTCGTCGCTCGCTGGTTTTAACTCAGCGTATTCACGAGAAGTTACGTTTGCACGTAGCAACACTATACCCCTCCCCGGTATCCACGTAGTTACGTACGTGCTCTTGAGATCACTAGCCCTGTAGTAATACGCCGCTGCACTTGGCGTGTATGTTTCACAGCGTTTTGAGAACGAGGGTCTCTCTCTCTCTACGTCGAGCGAACGGGAGCCCCGTGCGAACAAAAGTCAACGATTGTGTCGCTGCGAGCTACAACGAAAGCATCTTGATTTTTTTTTTTTTTCATCCTTTTCTTCTTCTTTTTTCGTTGTACGGATGCTAATGGTGACATTAAAGATTGAGAAACTTCTTTATCAGGGAGCAAAGTTCATCGGCGAACATGAGGAACGGCGGAGGCGCGGACGCCGACTCTCTTTTGCATAGAAGAGGTAATAGTACTTTGCTCGTGGCGTAAAATCGCACGAGGAACTTCGTGTCACTCGTTAATTATCGGATGCGTGAGCGGCGATCGAGCGTTGAATCTAATTGTCCGTGGCGCACGGGCGAGTCCCCTCGGTTCTCTTTATCCGTGATTAAACGCGGCACGCTTCGACGACTTCTGCCACCTTCGAGACTGCCATAGTTAGCTTTACTGAACGCTGGCGCTCCAATTACAAGTTCGACATCCCCGAATCTCCTCAATTTTCTTCGAATACCTTTCCGTCGTAGGAGTTGGTTTTTTTTTTTTTTTTTTAGCGAAAGGAAAATCAAAATTTATCGTCGCGAATAAGAAAACTCGGAAGTCGCGGGTACGGCCGGTCTTCCTGATTTCCCGTTGACCTCGGTTGACCCGCGCCAGCGGCGGCGGTGCACTTTCTCACTTTCTACCGTGCACATAGGTACGTACATAGCCGGGGGCCACGTGAGCTTACCATAATCGGCGTTATTGCCAGCGGGACACGTAGCGCATAGGTACGAAACGAGGAAAAGGTTTACCGTACGGCAAACGTGTGTCTAGCTCGCACGCTATAGAGCGCAAACCCCCGTGAGCCGAACGTACAAGAACAGTCGTCAGCGGTACGGAGGAGAATGTACAAGACATTCGGAAATAAACGAGAAGGTAGAGGCAATAAGGTATATGGTAACAGTGGTGGTACGTCGGCGAGCGGGTTGTATATGGCACATAGCCCAGAGGAGAAGGATTAATGCAGAAGTATCTGGTCAAGTCACGTCGCCTCGATGACCTCCGATCTCAATTAACGTCCAGCGAGAGGCGAGTCCCGCTCTATCCATCGCAACGAACGATACGAGCCTCGGTTATGTCGGGCTCGTATCTCGGCGTCATCTAGCCCAAGACGGGAGAGATACGCGCTCGGCTCTCGCGGACGCGGTGCCGTATGCATGTATTGTCTACTTTATGGCACGGGAAAAATCTTGTGGTTCCAGTCCGGGCATGGAAAATGTGGATTAGATTTCTTCTGCCTTCGTATTTATTTATTTATTTTTTTATTTTTATTTGTTTATTTGTTTATTTATTTATTTTTAACATGTGATGTACGAGCCGGGAAGCGGAGAGAAAAGCATTCGCAGCCGAGCGTTCGCATGAAAGATAGATGTACAATGTACCACGGGGGGGACTAGGCGATACGTGAAAGGCTTGCGCAAGAATCCGAGAGCTCCGCTTGAAGGCGACCGGGGCGCGGGGCTTTACTAATCGCCTCGTTCTTTATAAGGATCGGCGACTCGACCGATTCATCGGCCGGCGAGAAGCGCGATCTTCTCTCTTACTTTCCCGTACTATCTTTCAATGAATAATAATAATAATAATAATAATAATAATAATATAATAATAATAATCTGGGGTTCAACGGATCGCTGGCGATGTTTAAAGAAGCAGCAGAGAAGATCTTGCACTACGCTTGAAGATACGAAATCTAGAGAAGCCATTGCCACGTTATATTTTTCCATTTTCTATTTTCGATTTGTATGTACCCGGAAGTGTTAATTTTATATGAAGATTCTATATTTGAAATGTTAAAAATGTATAAATGTTCCTATTATAATTGAAATACTGCTTAATAATATGTAAAAGGGCAGATCCCGTAAATAAATAAAATAAAATAATAATAATAATAATAATCGAAAAGGAGAGGCACTACTCGTCGGGATGCCGTGTGGTGTCGCGCTTTCATGAGTAGCGATTCGTACTTCGTCGAGAAGAAGTTCACACTTCGGAGCTACTTTTCTCTCGACGAGAAAGAAGCAAAAGATGTGAGGAGAAAAAAAGGAAGAGACGGTTGTTTTTTTTTTTTTTTTTTTGCTCAACGAGTCGCGTGACTCGTCGTCGTTGAAGACGGTGACTTTCACGCCTGGCATCTCAGCCACGTTGTCCTCGAGGCTGTGTCCCATATGGTCTCGCGCTGCTACCGGTGCCGAGGATCACTCGGCGACCGTCGGATTGTTCGGGCAACTTGCATCATGGGACATACACATGTATGCGTTTGCTAGAACGGAAACGCGACGAGAAACTGTCGTACTTCCGATGGATCGATGGAGGGCGCTCGGAAAATTACTTCGAACGAGATGGACTATGAATGTCCAGAGTGAATTTCACAATTCACGAACAGCTTTCGTGTAGAAAATTCCTTTAAAAAATAGATGAATAAGAAGAGAACTGCGTTTTTACCGGTGAAAGAAAATTCCGCTCGAGCCGCAGCTCTCGGAGGTACAACAGAACGCGGGCCAATCCGTCGATCGATTGTAAATCGGTGAAAGCACGAGGCTCCCAGCAAGCTCTCGAGCGTCGCTCGTAGCGGTGCACACGTAGGAGCGCGGTGCGACTGACCTGCGCAATCGTCGAGTGCGTAAGCTAGTAGCAGCGATGAGGAATGACGACGTTGTGTTGCTCGGGTCGTGGCGAGCGGGGGGGACACGTACGCGATAGAGCCTACGTACGACGAAAGCCAAAGTAGATGGATATACGCGGCTTGAATACGTCGAGCGTTGAGAATCGCGGTGATAGGTAAGGTTGTGTGTCAAATCCAAACGAGCGAAGACCAACAGTCGAGTATAAGCCGATACGTGCATGCATGCATATTCCTTTCAATGTATTGAAAGAAAAAAAAAAAAAAAAAAAGAAAACACATATTCACGAGCTAAACTTTCTTTGCAGCAATCTTAATGACGATTGTAAAGGAGGGATGAGATAAGCGTAAAGAGTTCGCTGACACGAGTGTGCGCGCGCACTCGCATTGTGGCTTTTCTCTCTCGATCCGTCTCGAGAAATCTTTAATAAATAATGCAACGCGGCGAACCCGCGAGATAAATAGTCCTGTATTACATTGGGTTATACCATTTGCGGCTACCGTGCGTGTTTCCCGGTGCTGTTAAACTTTGCCGTTATAATCTTCGGCTCTATCCTTTCTTCGGTTATGGGCCCGTTATCGCTACTGGTTTAAATGTCATCGGAGCCACAATTCGTTCTCTTTGTGTTTACGCTATATGACACTAAACGCATGTAAGCGAGTGCCGATAGTACAATGACACACGCGAGCGAGGGAGAGATAAGGGCGCGTGCATGTGTGTGTTTCTGTTGCGATACAGAGAGAGAGAGACCGTATCGTTTACTCGTTATAAACTTTGCGCAACGTTTCTTGCCTCGAATCGCACTCCGCCACGGAGATAGGAAACAAATTGAGATTATACTAGTCGTACAAGTTTAGAGGGTTGTTTGCTAAATAACGATAGACGTTGTCTAGCGGATAGTACACACGCGCTCGCTGCATTCGAACGCTTACGTGAGCGTATGTGTGCGGGAGTTTCCGATGCTCGCAGTAGAAACGGACCGTGCAGATCAGACAAGCCGAAAGATAGTTGCAACGTGCAGGGAGTTTCGAAGCCGGTGTGCACGTATCGTCTAATACCGACGTATGTTTGTTTATACGTGATAACGAAGGAGAGTCGTTGTCGAGCGACATCGGCAAATATTGGCTTTAACGCCACGTACGAAATACGCCGGAGACACTCGAGTATGTTCTTAGCGTATGAATGCACACAAACCGTGTGTTCCTCAATTCATCCGTTTCTGCCGCTGGCTACATTCGAGACGAATTTCAAATACACTTGGGACGTATCGCGCAAGTTCTTTTGTCCACTTGACTTTGCTCGTTGATTCGCGCGTTTCTATCGCAAGCCGAATTCGAAATGCGTTCCGGAGAAAAATTAAAAATGTTTATTGCGGTGTCACTTCGGGGTTTCGAGAATCTCGCGTTCAAACCGTAACTGACTGCACGCGAAGAAAAAAAAAAAAAAAAAAAAAAGAGTTCTCGAGCGCCAATTTGCGCTCGAGCGCGGTTAGACAGTCCGAGAATGATAGACGAAAAACGAACCTTTGCGGAATCCCATTAAAAACATTTCTGTTCGGCGGCTCTTAATTGAGAGAAATTCGGTCTCGTCACGGGAAGCGGAGCGTGCCGAGCCCGACGTACCCGACAGGGTGCGGTGGCGGTCGCTCTCTTGCCAAAATTACCGTCCGCGCGAATTTCTTTCTCTCGAAACTTTCGAGTAGCCGCACGCGCACAGACGGTGCTGCAGCGAGGCGCACCGATTCATCTGGAATGAAACTCCGGTGCCCCTTTTCTTACGTTTTCAATCTCTTTTCTTTTCGCGAGTCTCGCCCGCGAGAATGCATTTACATATCTATATACACACATTTATACATACCCATCCCCGCCCATCCCGCCGAGACCCCGTTCGTTGACGTTCGTTCGAAACCGAACTTTGGATTCGCGCCAGTCTATTCATACTGCGACGGCATATCTATTCCTGTTGGAGGAATGGAATAATGTAACGAGGCTAATTATTCCACCCTGAAGCTACTTGTCCCTGGGAGCGGAGGAGAGCGCGGAAGCGGAGGCAGCCAAGAAGCGTAGGTTGCACGCAGAGCTACTGTTTTCCAGTGGAATTCTCTTGCTCTCTCTCTCTCTCTCTCTCTCCCCATCCAGTGTAACTTGTGTACCGCACATATGCCTTTATACAATCACGGACGATAATGAAAAGGGGGTAACCTTAATCCGTTTAACACGGGGGATGCGCCCGTTTGATTCTTAGCCGACGCATGAATGTATACACATGTATATATAGATCAGCTTCGTGCCTCTGTGCGAGACCGAGGCATACGTACATCAGCATGAATTCTCGTTGCACTCTGACGAACGTTTCCGGGGACACCCGGTATGCATAATCGCCGGACTGATTGGAACGGAACGTTGGATCGGAGCCAGCTAAAACTGCAGTGCAGTGTACAATATATAAACTCGATACGCTCTAGTCCGATTTACTTCACAATTTGCCTACGTACCTCCGTACGAAATATAATCGATTCAACGTTGGCGGCTCTTCTCGCGATGGTTATGGCTGTGGCGAGTTCCGAAGAGGTCGGTTAAATTATTAATCGAAATGACGCAAAAAAAATAAAAATAAAAATAAAAAATAAAAGGCGAAAAGTTGCATCTGGTATGAAACTTGATAGTAAGTAAATAACAGAGCGATGCAAGGGCGCTCTGTTTGAAAAGTTAACAGTCGCCGTTGACTATCCCCGAAGACGGTGCCGCGTCGGAATCATTCGTTTACACGCCGTGTACGTAGGGAAGACCATGGCGACGAGGGGCATAATGGGCCACCCTAAACAAAACAACTAGAAGGCTGCAACAGCCTTCTAGTTGTCTTGTTCATTATTGACGCATGAGCGCTACTGATAGGTGAAAGTAGGGAAACTCAAGATATATCGAGAGTAAAGGCAGGGGTTAAAAAAAGTGAACAATTTAACGCTAGCCAGTCTCGACCCAGCCCATTTTTTTTTTTTTTCGGACGCGCTATAAAACTGAAAATACAATTGACGGATGGCAAACAATAAATTAGGCTTTCGTTGTAGCCGCATTATTTGCTTAGGGGGGGGCCATCTTGCCCGGTCTCCCCTACATCATTCGTCGATGAGCAGAGCTTTTTTAATTTTAATTTTACGCCGAGTAAAATTAAGTTGTGTTAAATTCGCTCGTACGTTAATCACCTCTCGAGGCGGACGTAGGTTAAAGACAACCTGCGATACACTCGAACCTCATGCGACTCGTCGTTCTCGACGACAGGAATACGAACAGTTAAAAAAAAGAAAAAGAAAAACAGTTTTCCCGTTAAGTTCGAGTTCCACGAGGTGATTTCGAAGCCTCGCCCAGCCTACTCTCCTGTGTGTCGTATTGCCGTACAAATGTGGCATTACGACGGGTAACACGGCATTAGCGGTAAGTACAGACTTTTCCGTCGTTACCGAAGGGAGATAAGGGGGATCGAGCCGGCAACGGTGATTAGCCGCACCGTGCATCTCCGGCATCGGTATGCGGAGCTTGCGATCGCTTCCACACACGAACACACACACACACACACATGGGAAGTATCTCGCGCGGATCCGGTCGCATACCGGTCTCGTTTGCATAAGCGACGCCTCGTCCACTTATGGATTAGCCTAATTAAATCGTACGGTAATGATGCGACGGCTGTTGCCGGTGCTGCTGCAGCGATTAATGAAATAATCTCGACTACCGCTCCTCGAACGGATATCACTCCGGCGGCGGTCCGGTAGAGCATAATTTATATCCATCGTAAATATTCCCGAGTATCGTACGATCGGACGCTGTCGAACTTTCACTCGAAACGATCGAGACGACGACGACGACGACGACGGCGGCGAGAAATTTATCGTATACCAGAATAGAGGGGGGAAAATACCGCAATGCAAGAAAACACTCCGCGAGTTGATTACCCAAACGCAACAAAATTAATGCTTTTCCTATAAAAATATATCGTTGCAACTCGTGTCTCCGTCCGTGTTGTTGTTTCGCTGCAAAAACTCAGAGACGATTGATCGGTCTCGCTCCCGAGTCGGATTCCTCCCGGCGAGGGGACGACCGAGAGAGTGGATTCTCCCTCTCGACGGCGGTCGAGGGAGAAACGGAGAAGCGGAGACCGAGTGGGCGATCGGTGTAAGTGAAGAAGCGCACAGGAAGATCGGTAGCGCCGAAGGGAGTCGCGCGCTTTACCGGCGGAGGAGAAGGAAGCGCATTCGCGATGTAAAAAGCGGATGACGAAGTGGGATTTAGAGAGGAAAGAACCGAGACACGGACGTCGGAGTTATACGCCGCAATGAGAGAAATAAAAATTGCGTACGAACGTTAGCGAGCGCGAGTGAGTTATGACTGGATAGGAGTGGCGGCGAGGGAGGATGGAAGAGTATCGAGAGATTTCTCGGTACCGATACGATCCATAGGTATATCGCGAGGGCTGGAGGCGAGGGAAGAGATCGGGCGCGGGCATCGCAGGGCGGGAGAGAAGTCAAACGAGGCGGATGGAGAGCGCGGCGGAGAGTGCATTTTATTAGATCTCGTTGAGCGCAAAGTTCACAACAAAACGAGACGGACGATTGATGGAGTGGATGTCCGAGGAGACGCTAACAAACGAGAGAAAGAAATATTATCGAAGACGATGAGAATCCTCGATCTTTATCACCGGGAGTTAATCGAGGGCAAAAGGAGAGCTCGGATCGTTAGTCATCGGAATTGACGGCGTAACGAGTATAGTCATTTTTTTTTATTTTTTTATTTTTTGCTCTCTCATCGCGTACCAAGCTTGTAAGGAGATAAAATTATAGTAAACGTGTTCCAATTGTTCCGGAGTAAAAAATCCCGCATGGCCATCCGTCCGTTGAGATTTCCGCGTTTTGCGACATCGATAAAACGCGAAGGAGATCAATGTCGTGGTGAAGTTTACTGTGACGCAACACTGCTTCCTCAGCCTCGCTCCGATTATACCTGCTCGGTATCTCGTCGAGTGTCGCCTGGCGGACCATTTCTGTGGGCAATTCTACAGACGTAATAACTCCAAGGTGATAATCCTACTTGGAGTTCCTTAAACCCCGCGACAATTCCGCATAAAGTCGCTCGACATTTATATATACATATATATATATATATATATATACATGTCACAACTATAATAGCGCTATAAGTCTGAATCGTGACTGTGTAACAAGCAGCGCTCCGTGTACTTCGGAGGTTTCAGTCCTTGGCCTGAATGCCCCGCAGAGTATCGGCCGAGCGAGAGCAAACGAGAGAGAATGCAGCACTTTGAGTATACGCGCGTACGACACTGATACAGTCCGTAAAGCTTTCGGTGTGTTGACGCGTAAGAGCCTTAAAACTCTCCTCGCCTGGTACCCGAAACTAATTGGTTTACGTTTCCGTGGGTCCTTATAAAGGGATAGCGGTGTTGTACGGGGTTACACGCCCGAATTAAACAATAGCCGGTGGAATTTAACGATTCGGGCAGTGGCCTTCCCCTCGTTGCAGTCGGGAGAACAGAGAAGCGGTCAGAGGACGGTCCGTCTCTTTATGGACAATTTGCTTACATTCGAGAGACGGAGAAAGAGAGAGAGAGAGAGAGAGAGACTCGTCCGTTTACGAGCGACCGTCGAGGGACCGAATGCGGGTCGAGCGTAGTTCGAGAGTGTACGAAGCAGGACGAGTGCACAGGGAAATGGGGAAGCGGGCGAGTCATTTCGCAAGGATATACGTCGATGGTCCGGATCGCATCCGACGTCATCAGATAATACGCGAGGAGTCGAGGATAAGATTTTCTTGACCGTCGTGACTCGGGCTTTAGTTCGGCTCTTGAAGTTTACGAGGCGAAGAGAACTCTGCGAACGGCTCTCATTAAGTTAACTCCCTTATCACACAGAAACTGAACTGCGGAGGAGGAAGTGACGATTCCACGGTTGCACGGAAGCGAACTTGCGGAAGGAATGGGAGCTGGTGGGGCAAAACGGACAGGTGTTCTCCATTTTCTTTGTGTACCGCGAAAAATATGTAGAGACTGTCCATTTTGCCCCATTCTCGCTTGGCCCTGCGACTATCTCATCTTCGGGATATTCCCCGGTTTCTCTCCTTCAAATCGCGTCTCCTGTACACCTGCCGACTTCGGGTGGGAGTGGCGTTTTCCTACTTTAGCGCAAAGCATCTCCTCTGCCAGGGAATCCCAGCGAGAAAGGTAACAGAGCCAAGAGGAGAAGCCTGTGCAGAGAAGAAAGGTTTGCCTCCGTTGATGCCAGACGGAAAAGGAGGTACGATCGGACGTTCGTGCGATAGGAAGTCGTGACCATAGAAGAAAAAGGAATTGACCCAAGATTTACCACGGTGGAAGAGATGACTGCCCGATCGGATTGAGTGCAAGGCTGCTCGGAGCGAGGCAAAAGGCGATCAAGTGAAAAAGGACGCGCTATGGTCAGACCAGATGCACGCTGGAAGGCGCCGTTGCATTAGACTTCCGGTTCAACGCGAACTCGCACAAAAAAAACGGAAAAGCTAGGTACGGAACGAAGCTTGATGCAGGTGTGGCAGAAGCTGGACAAGGATCGTATCCCATATTCTTATCGGCAAGACCGCTTGGAACGTGAGTTGAACCCACCGCTCCCTGAAATCGTCCCCATAAGTCAAAGTGGAGAAGCTAATGATTCAGTCCGACTAACGAGAGTACGGCAGAAGGTAAACTCGCCGCATCGTTGAAGTTGCGAGGCGTTCAAGATTAAACTCTTCCGATAAAGCAGCGCGCGGACGTCCCGCTGGGACTTGAGCTGCCGACGGCTGACCCCGTCTAACTCTTCGTCCCTCGTTCACCGTAAACGACTGAATGAGATACATAGTTCTGCGAGACTATTGCGCAATGAGTGCAAAAGCGAAGTACGGCAGCCGCGCGAGCCGAGTGGGTTATAAATTGTGGAACAAAGAAACTCGCGAAACAATTAGAATCAACGGAGCGAGAAGGCCGGCACGGGACTGCAGTCTTTTACGTACTGCGAGCGTGCGATATAGCCTATCGCGAAAACAGGCGCGGATGGGGGGGGAAGGATCGTAACGCGGTGGCGATTACCCGCATCCTCGAAGCGGGCCAAGCGGGCGTCCGACACTTCTCGAAATGCCTTTGCGCCTCGATGAGTTACTACAGTTGCTATTATATACTTCGTCGTTCTTCTTATTCCTCCTCTTGGTCTTCATCGTCGAAAGTTTACGGTGATATAGAACTTCCCGGGGATTACTCACTTCGCCGAACACGAAGATAAGAAGTACAAAAAGAAGTTCGTCCGCTCGGTATTTCTTGCCGGTGTAATTGCCAGTGCCAACGACGCCGGCTTACAATACACCATTGTATACTCATTCGACTGACGGTCTTTTATTTTCCCTATTCGCACTTTGTCGCATTAGTATCCGCGGTAAAGTGGAAAATGCTTTCCGAATCTCTGCGACGTTAAAGAGCAAAGAGCACTTTGGCCTTTTCTTTGATTATTCCTTCGTGTTTTTTTTTTTTTTCTTTTCATTTTCAACGTCGAAGCAAACAATGCGGATAGGAGAACGTTGGCGAAGATGATAGAGAGAAATAATTGGCGGGCAAGAGTGGGCGTACAGGGTTTCGTGCTACGCTCGAAGCTAGCTCTATACGCGCGGGGCAACTTCTATATGCGAGCGAAGTGCGATCTCCGGCCGGCGAGTCTCTCACGGGGGGGAGGCGTTTCGCGTCGAAAAGCGGAACGATTAATCATCCCCCACGGTGGTCCGCGCGCGCCTTAGCGTTTCCATCGGAGTGATGAGGAGAACGAGGGAACGAGCCAACTTCCCCTCTCGGAGAACGCCGGGGCGTCCGCTCGCAAAGTGCGCTCCGTGTCGTTACCTCGAACTCGGCAACATAGTTGTGTTTCGCGAGAACTGCCAGTAAATAGAACGCGGCGTTGAAGCGGGACGGTGAAGGTTTCGAAGGGAAGAAAATGGAATATATAAGAGTGCACATAGGCGCTTAGTACATACGCGGCGAAGAAGATGGGAGTGGGGGTAGAGCGGGGTGGGGATAAAAAGAAAGGAGAGTAAAATGGTACGGTGGGTCGGCGACCCCCTCGGGCCCCCCTTAATGATAATTATATTCGCATTAGAGTTCTCGTCGTGAGTCGAGCTCGTCCATCAGCCACGGCCTGTGCACCGCGCGGTGTTGGCCTGCAAAAGAGTTTCGCCTGCGTTTCGACTAACGACAAACCGGCGCTGGAATCGGTAGAGATAATTTTCTCAGTCGTTTCGCTGATCCCCCGGACACACTATCGCCATCGGCAACGGGGCACATATCGAGCCGAAGAACTATAAACGGAATCGAGTCTTAGGTGTACGGAGAAAAATAATTGGTCTGCTCCATTCGACTGGAGGGGTTGAAGTAATTGATTGACAACCAATCGATTGACTTGAGCCAACCGGCCAAATTAACCGCGGCGTATTCAGCCGTGCGTTTGGCCGGGGCAACCGATTTTATTTTTTCCGAGACACGGGGAAAGACATCGAGGAGTCTCATCGTGAAAGGATAGAACCGAGGCGATAAGCGGTCGGAGCGTGAATGCTTAATGACACGCACACTGCAGTATTTTACAGTCTTTTGCTCTTGGCAAGAAAACCGTTTTTACCGGTGAATGGGATGAGGGTAAGGGCGATCATCAACGGGTTCTTTCTGCTGAAAGGCGAAAGAGTATGAAAAGGTAGTGCAGAAAGGAGACACCGGAAGCTTTTCCGTCTCTAAGCTTTTGGCAGAGTTTCTCGGTGGCCCCCGTACTCTGCTGCCGGTCGTCCCGGTCACCGGTGCCGTTTCTGTGAAAACCCCTTTAGATGCCGTTCGAGCGACGTCTCTGTGTCAAATCCCAAAGCGATATTGGATTAGAGACAAGTCCAGGGTCCGCGGAACGACGACGGCCGAGTCGCGACGACCACAACAAAGCCAGAAAGTGCTGGCTATGCGCGACTTCGCATTGGTACCCCGACACTGTGTCGCACCGTGGCGACGATGTACCAATGTGTCAAAGTCAGAGTGCAAGCGGGCGAACGGAGGCGTCGTGGGTTCCTCCGCGTTGGAGCGTTAGTCTCTCGGAGCTATCCAACGATGGCCAATATCGTTGCCTAGGAAATCGGTCCCGCGGATAGAGAGACATGCAGGGAAGCGGGATGGGACGCAAGGGTCGGGGCGACACTTTGCCCTGTACAACGGCTTGCCGACAACGCCTCTTCGTCCTCGGTCTACTCGAATGGCAAAGGAATTCGACAATTTGCGCCAAGGAAGTGAAACTATCTCGAGCGAGAAAACTCGATTCTATACCATACTTTCTTTTTAATATCGGTACTTGTTTACCGCACGACTGATGACTATTTCAGCCCCCCCCCCGAATGATGAAAGGTGTAATGGAAAGAATCTAAATTTGGACTACTCCGATCTTTTATTTTTATTTAAAGTGTCTCGTTGTTGGGTTCGTGGTCGTGCTAGCTGTTCGTCGAGCTGGTTGCGAGTGGGATTAGCGCGCAGCACTGGTACTTCCGCGCACGACCGGCTCAACCATACTGCACCACCGTTTGCATAATCGTAACGCTAATATTAGTGAACGCTCCCTTCGCCCATCTTGGTTTCTCTCCACGGCTCCCTTGAGCTCGGAGCCATTATATCAACATTTAGATTTCGTTTGCCCGGGACTTAATCCGCATAGAGCGAATTGGGGAAGAGCAAAGGAACTCCATGCACTTGTGTGGCCATTAATGTAACTCCTCGGAGTAATTTTTATCTGGGTATATGCGTGACTGCCTCTTTACTGGGATTTTTTTTTTCTTTTCTCTTATAATCTTATAATCTATTTTGATTGTAATTTCAGTGGTCGTATATAGCATAGCAATCAGCGTTCGCGACTCGGAGTCCCTGGAGTATCAGTGGAAACGTCATGCCCAGTATGCATTCGGTAATACACAACTCATGCCCGCTTGCACAATCTCTTGCTGCAACGCTAATATTAGATCGTGTGCACCAAAGCGAGCTTCGGTTGCATCGTAAAATGGGGTATTAGGACCGCATCCAGACGCCGAACGGAACGAACGTTTGACCGAGAGAGAGATGGAGAGAAAGATGACAAGCGGGCGTGTCGTTTGGACGAATCTAGGATAAGATTCGGTCTCTGCTCGTAATACCTTCTCTCCGCAAAAGTGAGCTCGACATCGGGAGGGAGACGGAACCCGAACGGGGAATCGCGCGAGACTGCACTTCGCATCTACATGGAGCCACATTTCGGACCGAAGTCCTGCAACCGGCTATCGCCACGAGACCATTTCGAAACAGGGCCTTCGGTCGTCTCGCTGGATTGTCGTTGCCGCAGCCAGTCGACGCTCGTAAAATTCTATTCGAGCTAAATCAGATCCGCGCCGAGCACCATCGGCGTCGCAGGACGCTATTACCGAGTTACTTCATCGGGGAGCTGATATTGACGCACAAACGATCCGTGAAACTACACGATCTTTTTTTTTTCGTAATTATATTATCTTTTTTTGTCAGTTTTAAAATCTTTTTCTTGTTGATACGAGAATTTTTTTGATTATTGCAATAATGCGGTACGTTGATCAACAAAAAATCTGTGCATTCGAAGTGATGAAAATTATATATCTTTCCGCAACAGAAATGCTTGTTAAGGTAGTACTTGCGGTACAGTCCCGCCAAACGTGAGTTTCAGAGAACATTTCGAACACTTCTTGATGGAATAAAAATCTGAAAAGAATCAAGTGTATGGGAGATGCTACAAAGATTGTTTTTGTGAAATAACAATTCCAATTTTTCATTAACAAATTGAAGATAAAAATCATTATTTAACAAATTATCCGGCAACTCAACTATTTTCCTTCATAAAAATAATTTGTTTATTTTTCTTGAATACCTATGAATTTTTTCAGAATTTTTTGTAATCTTTGAAAATCGCGTTTTTTCTATGTTCGAGCTGTGAAAAAACGCGATTTTCAGAGATTACAAAAAATTCTGAAAATATTCATAGGTATTCAGAAAAATAAACGAATTATTTTTATGAAGGAAGATAGTTAAGTTGCCGGGTAATTTGTTGAATAATAATTTTTATCTTCAATTTGTTAATGACAAATTGCAATTATTATTTGTATATACACTTGATGTTTTTTTTCGGATTTTTATCCCATCAAGAAGTTTTTGAAACTTTCTCCGAAACTCACGTTTGGCGGAACTGTACCGCAAGTGCTACCTTAAATGTCCGGACCTTTTTTTTACTGTCCGGACTTTGGTGTCCAGAGGGTAAAAAAAAAAAAAGAGTCGACGATTCTAAGCCGCGAATCGTTTCGCCAAGGGACCGAGGGCGAACGGTAGGGCTGACGAGGTCGTAATGCTCAATGAAATCGTCGAGCATGACGGTCGAGGTGAAAGGTGGATGCGAGAGAGCAATCCCCGACATCGGCTATAAAAGTCGATGTTGACGACGATGAAGGACGGGTGCTCGTGCGGTTGCTCGGCAAAGTACACGAGGCCCGGCAAGCAGCGGCAGCATCATTCTACCCTTTCTCGCGTTTACCTCGCCGATGTCGTTGCTAATGCCGATAATCGCGGAAAGATCGTTTTGAATTTTCACTCCCCGCCCACGGCATGCGAATCGCTCGTAAACCTTTCCATAACATAATTTATCGCTGGCACGATAATTCAATCGTGTATTAGCGTTGGTTTCCAACATCGGTAACAGCCTAAGAGCGACGCGGTGTGTGTGTGTGCGTGCGTGCGTGTGTGTGTGCGTGCATACATTACCGGTTGGAATTGCGCCACTCTGCACGTCACGTCTCGGATCGTGCGCCACGTAGATAGATACATGAAACAAGTACAGCGGAACGTTGGACGCGGAAGGAGCTGGCACGGGATCGTGCGAAAGAAAAATTAATTCATGTTCCCGATGAATAATAAATTTTTACCCCACATTACCACGCCGGGGATCTGCGAGACCCCCCGGAAAGTTGTTTTTTTTTTCTTCAACCGGCACATCTTCTCCTTCGTGCCATTAACTTTTTTTTTTTTTTTAACTCAAAAGGACTCCTTCCTGATCGACTCCCGATCGACCGAAATAAATTACACTGAAACAGGTCCATTTTAGTTGGAGTTGGGAATACAAACCGGAGTAGAGTTCGGTATGTTAGGCTCGACAATCTCCGAAGAAGCATCGAGAGGACAATCGATATTCGCAAAATCGTCGGTAGCGTTTTCTCTCATCGTCGATACAAAATTATAATGAACCGGTTGTAAAAGCGTGCATAATACGCGGCAGCGTGCTTGTGTATGTGTGTGACTCGTCGTTGCAATTAAGGTCACCGGTACCGCGAGCGCCGCGGGCTTAATTAAACCGAGGCTCGCATGAGTGGATTGAAAGCTGCATTGTTCATCGATGGGAAGAGACCGGCGGGAGGTGGATGAGAGAGAGAGAGAGAGAGGGAGAGAGAAACACGCGTGCAACGGGTGTACATGCGGCTGTGGGAGTGGGCGAACGATTCGTCGTCGTTGCAATCCTGTCGACGCATCGATTGGAAATGATTAACTGCCGGGGGTCACCTGTGAATATATGGGAGGGAGCGGGGCAGAATGGGACACCAAGATAATTTACGGAAAATATTTATTGAAACGCTGGAGGGACTGGGGTGAAATTGTCGGCACTGAATCGGTACAAATTTTCCATTGGGCCGAATGAACTCTTCCATGGGCCAGCCTCTTTTCTTTTTCAACGATCGTCCATTCTTACACCCAGAAAAATAATTTATTTGACGGCCACCGTTTATTTAGATTAAGTAGTATATTTATTTGATTTAAATGAATATTTAAGTCAAGTAAATAGTTACTTAAACGAAATAAATATTTATGTAAATCAAATAAATATTTCACTTAATCTGAATAAACGGTGGCCGTCAAATAAATTATTTTTCTGGGTCGTAGCTTTCCCATTTTGCCCCTCCCCCCCCCCCCCCCCCCCTACCCACGTAGCAACATGTGGATCGTATATGCACTCGTATATTCGAACGTCAACGGTTCAAGAAAACAAAAAAAGGAAGAACAACGCCTCAGCGACGAGTGAAGGTAATAAGAGAGACGCTAATGCGCAGGGTAATGTATCTAGCCATTCGTACACGGTTAAATGAAAAATACCGACGAGACACAAGTTACCGTCTGGTACTCTCGATGAAAGAAATGTTGTCAGTTATATCTCGGCGGTGGGGTTGTAGCACAAGAAAGGCTACAGGCGCGGCCCCGAGAGATTCCCCTGCACCGCAAACGACACACTTGTCAATTTTCATGCTTCGCGTGACATGCGATGAAAAATGAAGCGTTTCCAGAGCTCGACCCGTGCGTCATTAAATCCGCGGAGTAGTACGTATATCTCGGAGCTTTTACGAGCATCGGCGCCGACCCCCTTAATACGACGATGTGTGCATAGATCGTGGGCTCGTGGGCGAGGGGTACGCACTCCTCTCGAACGACTGCGTACCCGTGGGTACGCGGTATAAAATAGACTGGCTGTAAAATAATATACATGACATCGGTGTGTATAGCTTTATCCGACAGTCGGGTATGCACGTAACGTCGAGTGGAGCGCGCGAACTATACGCGTATAGAGACACGGTTCATGGAAACGTTTATTTTCCCCTCGCTGTTTTTTTTTCTTTTTCTTTTTTTTCTTTTTTTTTTTTTTTTTAGCAACTTCAAAGTTTCCCGAAGCAAAGAAGGAAATGCAATAAAGTTATATAGACTTTTACGATACGAATGTAGGCACACCCCGGTGTGCAGATACTCCGTTAACGCATTGGATTTGCGTTACGCAAACTCTCGTATGTGGCCTCTTACGACACACACTCGGAGCAACGGTACTCTTGCGGTACAAAATTCATTTAAGAAAATAAAAGATGTTAATGAAAATAAAAAAAAAAACGATTGCACCCTCCTCGAGCATCAAAACCGTGGTTTATTCGATATTGCGAGCAGTTATTTTCTGTTCGAACTTCGCAGGGTCGTATATTATTTATAGCATTCTCTCGTCCCGGAGCCATTTGCCAACTAGTTTTTACTGCGTAATATCCGGCAAGCTGCCAAGCAGGGGTTCCGTCCGACTTGCAATTAATCTTCGCCTTTCACGTAAACATTGTATCGCCATGGTATATATCTGTTAATTTCGCCGCACCGAAGAAACTGGTTCTGCTATCGGCTCGCATTAATAATTCCCCTCGCTATATCATTTAATTACAGCGGATTTTTTCGTGTTAATTTAACTATTTTTTTTTTTTTTTTCATCTTAAAATAAAGTTTTTCTTTGCCGTACGCCATCCAATACACAGTATCGTGCAGTATGACTGTTATTGTCTTCGGCGCAAAAAATAAAAAAAATAAAAAAACCGGTTCTGCTATCGTTTCGTATCAGCGGCGCTAATGCGCTACGCATATTATTTAGATAGTTGGCAGACAAATTGTGAATAACTAATCGTGGAAGCTTATCGTACCGTGCGATAAACGCCGATAACTTTGATTTACCTCGAAAAACTTAGCCGACCGAACAACAAAAAAAAATAATGTTCCATATTCGCACCGTATCTGCTATGATGTATCGCTTGCCGCGATTGTGTACGTGGCATACTCGCCTCCGTCTACACTTTGTATATACACACGTTCCATTCGAGACCGAATCGCTCGTCGACTTTTTACCCCCGTCGGCAAGCACCCCCTGCGCGAAGGCCAACGGCGCTCCGCGTTACCACGCCCGTTTGCTGTTTCAATTCAACTCATCCGCCGAATCAACGATCCATTATCACGAACGCCATTACTCACGTGCCTGGCGTAAGCAGGCGCCCCCGCGGAGCTTTTCCATTCTCTCGGCCTCTAACGTTTTGTTTCTTCCACTCTCACTGTCTGTTATCTATTCTTCTTTCGACCAACCGCCATACGCTCTTCGCTGTGTTCTGTAATTTTTTTTTACATTTTTTTTTTCTTTCGATCCACAAGAACACTGTAACGCTATCCGTCACGGAATTTTATGCATTTGGCATATACTATTATTACAGTTACTATATTTGTTATTCATCAATCATAGAAAAACTGCGAGTTCAATATACTTGCAATATATTTTTATTGCAAACAATTGATTATCTCCTATTTGATTATTTATATTTATTAGAGTTTCCACTCTCTCAACCGTTAACGATTTCTTTCCTCCGCTCTCAGTGTCTGTCGTCTATGTGCTCCAATTTTTTTTCTTTTTCTTCGATCCACAAGAATACTATAACGTCATTCGTCGCGCTATTTTATGTAGTGAAGAGCGGGACAAAATGGGACGGTGGGTCAAAACGCCATATACCAATTCTTTTTCGATGGGACAACGGTGCAAAACGGGCCAGACAATCCTAATGTATCAACAGGACAAAATGGGACATCCGACAATGATTTGGAACTAGCGTTTCGCTCACTGTCCCATTTTGCCCCGCTCTATCCTATGCGATACAACTATTATTACAATTATAATATTTTTTTCTTTATTAATCATAGAATAAAAGCGGCAAATCCGACATTCCAGCTATATATTTTTGTTGCATATGTTTAATTACCGTGGGTGCTGTTACACGCTGGCGAATCGATTTTCCGCGGCCGTTGTCGGACGACGAGACAGTTTCTTCAAGTATACTTTCATCGCCTACTACTGCCGCATTATCCGCTCGTTATATGTCGTGGGGGGAAAAAAAAAGAAAAAGCTGACGTGAAAATAGCCTGTCGCGAGGTGCTCGAAAGAATCGATTTCACGTTGCGGTCTCAGCGAGTAGCTGAAGAACCCGGACGGGGTCTCTGGATGCATGCACACCGCACGGGGTCTGCTCGACTGTGTACGCGTAAGCGTGGACATGCGATAACGTCACGCAGCGTATTCGCGCGGGTGCTTGGAAATAACGCGAGAAGGAAGATACCGACGGGGGGGGGGGGCGAGAGAGAGAAGAGGCCGTAGCGATCGAACGATCGCGAATCACGAGGCCGCCAGGATTGAGCCACTATTGGAGACACCTCAATCCCACAGAACGATGCACGCGATCGATTTATTCGAGGGGGATTGCCATCCACTCGTTCCCCATAGCGCTTTCGAGAGAGCTGGCGATCGGGTGCCTTTCGATCAACGGATAAAAACCCCGGTTTGATGGGGGGGGGGGGGGGGGGGGGGACCAAAAAACTGTCTCACATTGCAGCAATATCGGCGCGATGTTGGCCGATCGTGACATTGGGAACCGACGATAATAATTCGAAGGCCATTGACCGCGATATCGCTCGTGGCACGGAACGAAAAAAAACGACGAACCGGGCCGCGGATCGCGTGACGCGAAAAATAACAAAATAACAGAAGAGACACCTCGATGAGTCGGAACTTCGACTATTTGTTTTTCAAACGAACGCGAAGAGATTCTCTTTCGCTGCCCCCCCCCCCCCCCCGCCCCACCGATTCTCCCCATTCTCTCCGTCTCAGTGTTCTCCGCGCGTAAACGCTAGCCCGTTCGCTAATTTGCATCGACCCGCTCGTTAATCTTCTAGCCAGCTCGCTAAATGACTGATGGACGCCACGGCCCAACGACAGCCAGCCCGGCGGCTCGCACACGAGCGCGAAAGCTCGCCTATCGCCGGCTCGCGTTTTCTCTGCACAATCCCCGGGCGAAAAGCTCGCCGAGCTTCGGACAGAAGTTGAGGAACGCGTGTACCGATGCATACCCCGTATACGTATACGTATACGTATATGTTCTTCCGCAACATGCCGCTCGGGGGAGGGGATACATGACCGTGCATACGGCGGGCAGGTTCGCGGGTGAGCGAAAGGGTGCAGAGACCCGCTACAAGGGGGGGGGGGGGAGGGGGGGCAAAGCCCGCAAAGGGGTAAACTCGCGCGCGCTTCTGTTTTGCACGCAACTCACGATCGCGGCTCTGCACGAAGCTGGCCGGTCGGATCGTACGAATATGCACATCCATACAATGTAGCGGGCCATGAATATGCGCGGCTATAACTATTGCCGAGCGAAGCCGAGGGAGAAGCCTCGCGCGGCGTGACTTGAGGAAGATAAAGAGCCCCCCCCCCCGACCACGCGGACCAACGGACCGCTCCAGCGCCGAGTCATCAGCGTACATACAGCGTGCACGGCCTCGTCTACATTGTACGGGGAGGAACTGTGTGAGAAAAAAAAAAAAAAAAAAAAAAAAAAAAAAAAAAAAAAACGGCAGGTAAAACAATTAGTGTCGGTTGTTTGGCACGAGCTCTTGCCGTCGAAGCCTCCGAGGAAACATAAGTATCGAGCGCGAGAGCGCGCACGCGTTGTGCGCGGTACGAGTTCAAGGAATTCGCATGCTCTCGTGTCTAATAGACATTACACCGTACGATGCACTCGAGATCACCCGGCGCGCAATACGCGCATTAGCGGGCTGTATTAGCATTAGATAGATGCGCTGTACGATTGTTACGATTGTTAGTCGTTTCAACTTGTACGGTAGTTCGGAATTTTCTGGGCTCATGCAGATAACGCGGCAGGAGAACACTGCGCGACGGAGCGGAGGATCTCGCAGGGTTGGGCGGGTCAGAACGGAGCAGAGTTCTCCATTCGCAATGGGACTTCTTGTTTTTATCTCCCGCGGCAAGATTCGTGGAAATTGTCCGTTTTGCCCCGATCTCTTCTTTGAACATCGGTCGCTAAGAAACAGATGGGCTTATTCCACGCCATTTTTAATGGTGTCCAGTAAAACGTCCGTACGGTACTCAAGGACTTCAAGGACAATTTCCAGGACATTTAAAGCTTGTATTGGAACATTTATAAAAAAATTATAATATGCATATCACTCGCGATATACTAAATAATATTTAGTTCGATAACCGTTTTCGTTTGCGTTGGAATCGGTTTTAAAAAAACTGTTCACTATGCACGTATGTATATATGTGTGTCTCAGCGAATCTGAGATACGAATTTTTTTTTAGGATGGTCGCTAGTAATATATACTCTGAAAGAAACTCAAATTTACGTGGGAATAAAAAATTCAGGGACATTCAAGGTGGAATTCAAGGACAGTTCTAGGACTTTTTCAAGGACAGGTAAAATTCAAGAACAGTTCCAGGACTTCAAGCACCGCTGGACACCATGATTATTCCACGTCATTTACTACGTAAAACTATGATACGCTCTTTTGCTTCTTAGCAACTGATATGTATTTTTTAAAATCTCTTCGTCGTTCTTTTTATTTCATCGCGTTTGGAGTCCGATGGGGGGAGGGATAACTATAGACGCGACGCACGTATTCCGCGGACGACGTCGGAAGGCACCGCCCAGAATTACGAGTATCACAGGTGCATAGGTGACCATAAAATGCGCGGAGGGTATCTCGGATGTGTGCGGTTTAGTCTACGGGTCTACGACCTCGGTATCCTCCTTCTTTCCTAACCCCCACCCGCCCCTCCCGACGCCTCATCGTCGCAACTAACGCCCGCTCCGGCGTCATTTCGCGTTTTTTTTTTTCTTCTTTTTGCCCACTTCACTTTCACCGCGTCGTGTCGTTAAGAGAATAGCACCGACCACCGAGTCGACGATCGTGTTCCGCTCGCGAGGAGACGAAGAGGGCAGACGGCTGGGCAACGTCGGGAACGAGGAGCGAAAAAGAAAAAAATGGAATAAGAGGAAGGAGAAGAGGGAATGAAACAAATATATATAAAACCCTGCGGGTCGAGGAAAAACTCTTGTGAGCGGCTAATGAGATGGCGCGAGCAAAAAAAAAAAAAAAATGAAGCACTGGGTGTGCTTCGCGGCGAAATCCCCGCAAATCCACTCACCGATGGAATCTCGGGAGTGGAGAAAAATTATCAATCAGGAGAAGATTGAGAGGCGAACGAAGGGGCACAATCAGCGACGGTCGGAAGAAGTGAGTTAGAAATTTGGTCGTCACTCGTTGGGAGGTCGGTAATTTGGCATAATGTTTTGCGAAAGCGGAGAGACGAGCGCGCGTTAGATACGAGTAGGATAGAGCGGGGCAAAATGGGACAGCGGGGCAAAACGGGGCAATGAGCGAAACTCAATTTTCCAATCATTTTCGGATGTTCCATTTTGTCCCGCTGATAGATAGAATTTTATTGGGTCCTGGGATATCTCCCCTAAGGACCAATGCGACACAGGCAAAGAATGAGGAGATCAGTGCAGAGTACAACAAGCAGAAAAACATAAGCACAAAAATATTAGCGAAAAAACGTAAACAGAAAAAACATACATCCGGATGCATCCGGATTATCTGGCCCGTTTTTCCCCCACTGTCCCATTTTGCCCCGCTCTTTCCTATTTGTCTCTATCTTTCTCATGCGGTTCTTCGGACGACAGAGGTGATTATCCACATGATATGATATTATCTGACCACGGTAATTTAACATGGCCTTAAACAAGATCGCTAAACTGTTCCGGCATAACAATAAAAAAAAGGGCTGATTATCCGTTCGCCACGCTCCACAGGGCGAGTCATGTGGGAGAGGCGTAGCTGTCGAATGTACATTCTACATCAGGCCGACGTCTCTCGGCCTACGGGAGAAACGTATAAATTAATCCGCTTTCGTGCTGATCCGACAGCTCCGAATATGTGAGTGTGGGATGTACGGTACGCACGTCCCGAATTCGGAACAGCAGTCATCAGCGGCCTCGTGTGCGCGATAGTCTGCGCGAAGATTTGCACACGCAACGCTCTTGCCTAACGCGATACCGTTCGCGGGGATGATAAGCCGATGTTTCAAAGATTAATACCTTCGGGGCCGCGATACGCGTACTCGCCGCTCGGCTATCGATCGATCGAATACCGGGAGCGTTCTATCGAGTACCCGAAGGTACTCGCCCGTTGCGGATACACGGCGAATACCGTTACCGTTTATGTACAGTTATGGCATACGTGATGCGGATACACAGACGCTTCCCATTGCCGTTGTACTATTGCCAGGCGCGCAGATGAGAGAGGAGCGTATGCTAAACGGGACGCGATTATGCGAGGCTCCTATTCCTACATAATATAGCCCCAGGGTGCGGGACCAACAGCGGCAGGTAGTATATGCTAAGTACGTGAGATCTCTCGCCGGAGGCAGGTGCCGGGCGCTAGGGCGCTCTGGATGAGGTACAATACCGTGGGCTCTCCGTCCGTCCGTCCCCCCCCCCCCCGCCCCCCTTGGTGCTTCCAGAGTTCGAGATTATCTCGCTTCGCTTCGACAGACTCTCCCTCTCGTGGCTTTTCATAAGAAGATCACGAAAGTTCGAGGCCACTTTCCAAGCGAAACGATAACCGGGAGTGCCCCGGCCACGGGCAAGGAGGGAGGATGAAGAGGATGAGGACCGCCGATGGGCAGCCGAATAGCCGCCGAATGAGAAACTTCTCATCGGGCAACTCACATCGGATGAATTAATTTTTCGAACGGTAAATCTACGATTGGAAGTGACGAATAAATTATGCGTTGACAAGATCGTATTCATCACTTGTACCCTATGGGAAATTTGTAGACTTCGGGTATATTTTTTCGATCATATAAACAGGTCGAATACATATAATGTATTTCGATTGTACATGTTGGTGCATATATTTGATTAACGCGGGGGCGTTACAGCTTCGGTCGCCTATCAAGTTGATATATTTATTGTTTTAATTAGTGAATTTAATGAACCGCGATACAGCAGTCGGGTAGGAGAACACGGGTGTATGAACCGGACGAATTTAGTAATCCGACGAATTTTTCAATCGACGGTTGATTTTTTTCGTTTTTTTTTTTTTTTTTTTTCCCCCAAGTCTCGATTGTTCCCAGTGAAAATATGGAATTCGTATCTGGGCGTTCAATTCGAATGCGAGAGAGCGATTTTGTTGGAAGAGGTCAGCCAGAGTTCACAGCCCGAGGTCCCCTTCCGGCTGGCCGGCCGAGCGGCTAATGGACGTTTAAATATTCGGTATTCCAAAACTTCCATTGGATGCATACCGTGCGAGTTTCGAGAATTCTCCGTGCACACGAGAGAGACTGGGGGATGTGCGGTGGCTCGGGAAAAAAAAAAAAAAAAAACGAAAATCGATTGGACGACCGCGAGGTCGGGGAGTACGAGCTGCGCCGAGAGGGCTGTCCGGCGAAGCCTCGAGCTTTTCCAGTGCGGACCCACGGAATTCGACAGGAAAGCCCGATCTTTTTCCCAGGTGCCGCAAAATAGATTTGCCAAGCGGTGACTCCCGGCTATTGTATAATATACTGGCAGGTTGTTACAGGTCGGGCGCTTCGGGGCCGAGCTATGGACGATGAAATTTAGACACCAAAAATTTTGATTTTCACAGATATATCGGATTACGGGTTGAAAATCAAATTTTTCGACCATTCCAGGAGAGCCCCCGGATTCTTGAAAATTGGGACAAACAAATATATACAGAGAAAAAAATGTTTGGCAATATCAAACTAAGCTGCGGTTGCGTGTGGCGAAGGAAATATTTGGTCGATTGAAAGAAATATTTAGTTTATCGAACGTATATCTAGTAGTCTGACCTAATATTTAGTTGCTTCAACGAATAGTCACTTGAATCGAACAAACATTTTTGTTCAATCGACCAAATATTTTCTTCGTCACCCGCAACTGCAGCTTAAGTTGATATTACCAAACCTTTGTTTTCTGTGCAGTTAAGATTCTCACGGATATAAAAATAAAGAGGAAGTAATAGCAAGACATTTCATCCGACCCTGATGAATGTTGCATATTTAAAGAGGGTTGGGGCCGAAAAAAAGAAAATAGAAAAAGAAGAAACCGAGGGAAGAAAAGAGTCGCCGGATGAGGTCGTGCAGAGAAGTTTGCTGGAACGGCGTCAAGCGACGACGACGACGACGACGACAAGGGCCGGTTCAGAAGAAGCCTCGGAGTCTCGAGTCGCTAGACGAGACCTCTCGAGCGTGAGGAAATTTGTCTCGCGGGTCTCGCTCTCGAGTGAGGACTGCCGATCCTGCTGCTGCCTGTTTGCCCCTGCCGGGCCAAAGTTATAGCCCGTATTCATCGATATTGCACTAGAAGTCTCTTTGCTTTCTTCCTCCCTTTTCGCATTATTTCTCGCTTTCCTTTTACAGCTCTGCGATAGGACGAGGGAACGCGACGAGGCGGTGTGAGAGAATGGTACGAAACGGAAGAGAGCTCGCTGACCGGAAGTTCCGAGGAAGCCCGGACGACGGGGACGACACTTTGAACGGAAGTGTCAACTTTTCTGTTTACGCCACTCTTTGCCGCCTTGACTCTTTCGTCGAGTGACAACGACCGCCTTTCCCGTTGAACTTTTTTTTCATTCTTCTTTTCGATTCCGCAACGAAAGCTTCCAACGGTTATTTGTCAGGGTCTCTCGAGAAATTATTTGTTGCGATAAATATCATAAACGAATCACAGTTACGATCGAAACGTCAGGATATACCAAATATTATATTATATTATATTATATGCAAAGACAGGATATAATATTATATCCTGTCTTTACTGTACTGGTATTGTACTGGTATTTAGTCAATTTAGTCATTCACAAATATTATACGCACAATAAAGAACTTTCAAGTTCTTTCGATATTTCAATGTCAAATCATTGAAGTTGAGTCTAAGTTAATGACGGAGAATAACTTATATATCCGATTCAAGATTACTAATCAATAAGTGATTGTAGCGCAGTGGTAATTTACTAGGTCAGAATGCGTCAGTTTCGGCGTTCGAACCCCACTGGGATATACAGAATTTTTATTTGTAAAAATTGTGTTATATTGATAAGCAGCGATGTACTGATAACAATTGAACATATAAAACGCGATGTAGCCATGTATGAAATTAATTGGTAACAAACAACATAAATAACAGAACTGGGACCCAACTCCAGATTAAATCAGACCAAACTTTTTTTCCTTTGTGGGACCAGATATTTGTTATGAACAAACGTTTTTTTTCGATATAATTGTCTATTCTGTTCGATCAAGCACATTCTTAGTTGGGACAATCAAATTATTTTTTTAATGCTGACGTAACTTTTTAGTCAGCTAACTAAATATTTCCTTCGCCACCCGCGACCGCCGGATTTGGTTGATTCAAATAAATGTTGTTTCATCTGGTAAGCCTTTTCTTCGGTAAACCTTTTGTTTGGTGTACAAAAGTAGCTAAGTAAAAAAAAAAAAAAAAAAAAAAAAAAAAATTGGTAGACAAAAAGTGAAGATTTTGTCGAAACGGCTCGAATCCACGCGATCCATATGTGCGGCGGTTCTACGATTAACGATACGAGAGAAATTATTTTAAATTACCGCACCAATTACTCGTTAACATTAAATGGATAATGCATCTTTTACGGCCGAGCGGGCGCGACACGGGGAGGCCTTGATGAAATTGTCTGGTGTAATTTTGAAGCCCGCCGGACGCTGCCGCTTCTGCCGAACCGCCCATCGTATATAAAGTGGGTACGCTTCCTCGGGCTCGGTGAAGTTGAGCGGTGAATTTTTAAGAGAGGGGCTGTTAAGCTACTAACCAGCAGAAGCATCGTAATTGACCCGGCGGATATCTCCCCGGTAACTTCGTTACCGTTCAGCAGAGGGACGTTCCATAACGGTGGGAGGGCTCCAATCATTTCGCACCGCTCGCCACCGGTCTCTCTGTCCCTCTTCTCCTCAAAACCCCTCGTGGCTCCTCTCATCCCGACGGGCATCGCCGTCGCGGACTGGCCTAACGCTCGCTCGACAGCATCCGCGGCGGCGGAGGCGCGCTCCTGGGATTCCTAACGCGGCCTAATGCAATTTCACGCCCGATATATAACCCGACCGGGTGAATATTCGTCGGTACCTGGTACCGGCATCCTCAGCTCGGGGAGGGAGAGGAAGCTATAGACCGTAGCGAACCTCGGAGCTACCTACCTCCAGTCACCACCGGGGCTAAATGGCTACCGAACTACGTTACTTCCGAAAGGAGCCGAAGAAAATATCCACTAAAAGGGACGTTGAAGTAAATTTGCGTCTGCGAGACTGGTTAGCCCTATTACTTGGGTGGGCGAATAAGGGATGGATGGGAATACCGATGAGGTTGATTTTAAAGCGAGGCAAAACCTCCCTTACGCGTGGGCCGGGCGCTCAGTCGGTAGAAAACTGTAAACCATTCTTCTCCGTGGGTATCAAACTTTTCTGATGATCAAACTTTCCCTGGCAGAAAATCTCGATCGACGAGGTTCATCCAGTTATCGACCAGGCGCGAAACGGGCCTTACGTAAGTCCTCGTGAGACTGTCGATAAAGCAGACTCGCCATCTGTCGCGGACATCAATGCAACGTTTGGGAGGCTCGCCAGTTATCACCGAATCGTCGTGAAGCGCTGAAACGTACGAGGGTGAAAAACGTGAGATATGTAATACCATTGGAGCAAGGAGAATCCGCGTCTGGCACGAGTGTCGCAACATCCGTCAGGAGCATCGTCCTCAGAGACAGACACTTTTTGTCGGCTTTGTCGCGAACACGGCACCGGAAGCCGAGTGTCCAAACAGAGAAAGAGCCCCACCTATCGAAAGGACCGGTGAGCGTGATACCCGAAGTTGCGGGAGGAAGAGAGGGGGGAGAAGAGACAAATCGAAAGACTCGGTTGGACGGAGTGAGAGGAATCCGGGTGAGGCAAGTGGCGCTGGAGTCGGGCTAATTAATTGTATAATTAATCGAGCGAACGAATCGGTGGCACGGGGGCGTAAGTAGCTCCGGACGGGCTGTCAGGCGCAGAGTACCCGTCTGACCGATGTCGACCTGTCCCCCGCCAGTGGCTAGATCCTTTGTCGTTTACGCCCGCTTCTCCGTGCCGTGCCTCGAAACCTTATCCTGAATTAGAAACCTCGAAAAGCCGACGGAGATATTCCGATGTAGCGACACGGAGACTCGTGGAGGAGTTTTCTTTTTTTTTTCCGGACTAAAGTGAAGTTTTAACTACATTACGATGTGTGACGAGCAAAGTGGATAGCCCACTCTCCCTGACACACAGTTAAACAGCGATGAAATATTCAGTTGCGGGCTTCGGGGCTGTTTGCCGTCGGAGAACCCGAAGCTTCTCGGAGAAAGAAAAGGGTAAGATAAATAAAAAAAAAAAGCGAATGGACTTGAGGACGGCTGAAAGTGGAGAAATTAAGAAGAGATCGCAGACGGACGAGGATGAGCTGGACTGCTCGACGCTCAAACCCGATACTCTCGGTGAGTAGAAAACCAGTCTCGAAATTAATAATGCCGTTAACTGTGAATCGCCAGTTGATTAATTACGTGATCGAGTTAATTTAAGTTTAATAATTAAAAATAAAATAAAATTACTACGTCAATGAAGCTTTCGAAATTATCTTCATAACATGTTGTTATTACTATTTCACTGATATACAGAGGCTCGTGGTGGAGAGGCAATACATGCGGTTTAGAGGGTTTGCATTAGCTTGCCGGAAACTCCGCCAGCCCAGCGGTTAAAGAGGCTTAGAAGTGAAGAGCTTTCGGTGGAGAGCTCATGGAAACATCCGCACTGCCGAATTTCTACTGAAAGCCGATCTGCGGAATGTTCAATGATATTTTTCAAAATGAACCCTGAAATCGGATATTCGAAATTCCACTGACGTAGAACAATGTTGTACCAGCCGGCTGGAAATATCTCTCTTTCGTGTCTGACCCCGAACCGGCATGCGTTCTGCGGTTAAACTATAATTAATTCTCGGGGGCTTACCATATAAAATATATGGAAAAAATGTAATTCATTTATCGTACATTAATAATTATTTAAACATAAAAATTGCTTGTATTGAATGTTATACTCCAAAATCCGGGATATGAAAATTATATATATAATTTTCGATTTAAATCCGTATACGACGCATACACTTTTTTCCATGTGAGGTGCGAAACCTTTCGTATATTTCATTATACTTTATAAGGATCAACTCTGCCTATTATACCTCGTAAAATAATAATTTCCACTTGTGTCTCAACGTCGGAGAGTTTGCCAGACCCACTCGAGCATACGCAGACAGACGAAATTTATCCTGCTCTATAATACGCTCTCGGAAATTCTGGTTTTAGTGGTTGAACAACCACTCAGGTTCGGCTCCACACTCCGGCTGGAGTTTCACGGTTCATATTCTCCACAACGGTTTAATTTTCCGCGATATTACGCAGAAAGAGAAATATCCCTCGTTAGCGAACTATTAATGACAGGAGCGTATTATATTGTATGTACACGTATAATACCGTAATGGAGTTTTTTTTTTTTTAATTTAAATATGCGGCAAAGGTCATCAAGGCTGCAAATAAATGGAAAAAAAATAGTCTTGTAAGCTTACCGGATGCTGAAATCTCCCCGTATACCTGGAAGTCGTCGGAGAGCTTGCGAAACTCGACGAGCTGCTCGCTGAGTCCGGCGACATGGATCTTTGATTGTTGCAGTTGGTTTTCGAAGAGATCGAGCTTCTCGGCGACGTCAGACAAGATCTCAGGAATTTCGTAGTCGGAAAGAAAGTCTGAAACAAGAACGAAAAAAATTGGTAAATAATATACGAAAGTCAATATAATACATATGTGCGACACGCGAATGCGGAAAATATCTCGAAAACATATAGTGCGGTACATGGAGGCTTTGCCCGTGACCTCGAGTAATGCACGCAATATTGGATCGGACAGACGGGAGAGAAAAAGGGAGATGAAAAAGATATATATATATATATATATATATATATATATATATATATATATATATATATATATATAGAAATTCGGTAATATATATATATATATATATATATATATATAGAAATTCGGTAAAAAGTACTGGGGCCGGAGGAGTTCGATAAGCCGGGAGAGAAGAACTTGGCAGAGGTAGAAAACGCATCATTGGAATTTCCGGTTCGAAACGATTACGAGCAAGGATGAATTCGGGATTTGGTAGAGCGCCAGTCTCCTTCGAGCGAAGCCGCTATAATTTACTTAATTGAAGGCTCCAGATGTCGCAGACCCGGTCGCCGTACCGTACGAACGGGGGAACGACTTCTTTTTTTTTTCGAACTTGAATGGAGTTCCGTCGTCCAAGTTTGATGAACCTCGGGCGCGAGAAATTTATTCCGGCGATAGATCATTTCGGGGGGGGATTCCCCGGTAAGCCGGTTACAAATCGTTGCGCTCGTTTCGACGACGATCACCACCAAAACGCGGGAAAAATTAGTCCACCAACTGTTCGAAATCCGATTCGGACACATTTACCGCTTCCGATTCCGCAAGTGTGTAACGGTACGAATATAATAGGTAAACTCCCCGACCGCAGAAGCATTAGAATCGAAGCTCCTATGGCTTCGCGAGCCAGACCAGCAGACACTACTGAAAGCCCGTAGACATGTACACCCTCGACTAAAGCCGGTGAGCATACGGGCTCGTGCCTTCTGCAACGGTAATAATTCAACTAATGGAACCAATGGATGTCATAGAGTACCAACTACCGTTACTGCAAGCTGTGCACCTTACAATCGAAATTACTCGACACTGAGAATATATCTCGCCCAGTTCTGCCTCGTTCTCTCAGGAGCCTTGGAGCGGGAGCAAGCTCGATGTTGCTTAATTGAGAGATCGTGTAGGCAACGATTAATAATTGTGATACGCGGCGACCGGCACCTAAATACATTGTGTAATTGCCTCACGAACGAGGACCTTGATATATCATCTGCAGAGTCAAGTTTTTATCGAAAATCTTAAACAGCCGTGAACTTTGGTATGTGAATCAGCAAATCCCAGCACAAATAATTACACAAACGGTCGCACCGATGCGAGAGATCCGCAAGAACGACACATTCGGCTGCGTATGAAGCTCTCACCTCGAACACGTCTTTCGAAGACGGATCGATATTCGGTCAAGACCGATACCGTGTTCTCGTGCACGCAGCTATAATTCATCTAATGGAACTGGCGGCTCGCCGCGCGTAAACGTAGGAAAAGAGCGCGTTCCGCAAGGAAGAACAAGTTAGACACGTGTGTAATAAGGTAAGTGCAAGAGAAAAACGTAACATCGGGAAAACGAGGTATCTCAGATTTAACGAGTATAGCCCGAAGGAGAGACTTCGTTTTATCCCCTGCGCCATGCTTGTCCGTGTGTGTTCGGTACCCTTCGTTGCTTCGTCGCATTCATCAGCCCTTTGATCCGAGAGAGCATGGAAGATATAACGCGGGTGAAAGAAATGAACCGAAGAAAAATGTACGTGGCGCATTTATGTATCGTGATCCAACGCAGCTGGACTAAAAGTCTATGATCTACGTGCACTAAAAAAAAAGAAAAGAAAAAAAGAAAGAAATGACCTACGATAGTGTGTAACGGCACTCGGACCGAGTGGACTGCGAAGCACGTTGAGGCATCGATGAAAGCATAAAACGGATCGAGTGAAAGAGGGAAAAGGAGCGTGCAGGAAAGGTTAATGCGAGTATTTGGAGACACGCCAGGAATGGAAAGTGGCGATACCATAATTTACCTAATGGAAGTTGGCCGCACGATGCATTTCGTCGGGATGCAGAGAGGCATATCATCGCCACGATGGTACAGTATTATATCTATATAGGATAATAGCGGTGCGGGGACGAGGCTGACTTTCCCCGGTGGTGGGTGCTGCGTCGGGACTCTCGAGCAAAGGCTCTTCCCTGCCAAGGTATTGAACTTTGAGGAAAGCGTTACCGGATAATGGGCGGCGACGAGACGCGCACGTGGACCGTTTCGTGGCTCAAGGTGAAAGGGTTGCACAAGCGGAGGGTTGAACGTACACCCTAGCTGGCTTACCCAATACAGTCGCAATGACACTGGCACGTCTTTGTCCGCTGAATGAGAAGCGGGAACCGAGCCTTCGGCGTACTGCGGTATAGCTAACGGTACAAATATATATGATAGTGGGGCAAAGTGGAACAGTCGATCCATGGAGTTTCATCGATCTGCGCAAGATATCTCAACTTTTCTTTTTTTCAAGGCGCAAAATGAATCTGACAGACTCTTACGGCGAAGTGCAATTAGACGGGAGAAAATGAACCGCCGTGCCCGAGTGACGTCGAAGTTTCGTTGGGCTTCGGATCGAGTCCATTTTACACCGCGCTATAACTTTGTCCCGCTCACCCCTGTACCCATTCGTGGTAGTTTCGGGCGTGTTTGTGGGCCGATGGACGGAAGGGTGGGTCGGTCATGCCGGAGGGAATCCGGGCAGTAAGCAAACGAATAAGGGAGAATGAATTGCGTGAAAGGGCTGAAACAGCAGCAGCTGGGGCTGCATGTGGCTACCGGTCGGTCGGGAGGGCACGAGGCAAGACCGAAACAGCGAGAAAAGCCCCGGGAGGCCGTTTCGTAACCTCTCTTGCGTTATTATTCGAAAAATATCGCACGCGTTATGCAAAGTGTCCCCGTATGTGTGTGTGCGCGTGTGTGTATGTGTATGTGTATGTAGGTGCACGGTGTCAGCTGGGCGAGCCAGCTACTATTCGGTTCTCTGCATCCCTGACGCAATGCACAATGAAACTGGACGCCTGCGCGAGCGCGCAAGTCGCCCGAGAATCGTCGCGCATTACACCCTAATTGGCCACGCGAATCTCCATCCGATAATCCCTCCGTCGAGTATAATATACCTATGCATGTGTATCGTACGTCGGCGGATCGATTAGAGATTTTTCGGTGTGCACAAAAGAAAATATAAATCTCATTTCAACTGGACAACGCGGGTCGTTTTTTCCCCCATGCCACCCGATCGAGACACCGCTTTTTCTGTCCGAACCGCGAAAACAACTCCAGCTGCAGTTGCATCCAACCGCGGTACGTCCAGTGCCCGACGACCGTTCCGGCGAGAGCAGCCGACCGATAATTAGTCGACGAGCCGGGTTTGCCCCTCGCATTCGTCCGCTCTCACCGTTGTTTGTCGTCGGAATTCCCTCAGCGAGTTTGAAATTGACGAAGTTTCTATGGAAAATATTCGCCAGGACGGGGTGGGGAGCCCACTCGAGTTCTTTCGCCCCGGGGCCTTTTTCGAACTTCGATTCCGGCGAGATTAAACTTCTTTTTTTTTAATTCTGCGAACCAGCCAACAGGAACCCCGGAGACTTTCGCAGTAACGGAATCGTCGGCGCCGATAATTAATCCTATAATTTCACTGATCTATAATCCTCACACGTCGCCAACTAAAATGGAATGAGTATTTGCGGTTTCTGTCCTCCGGGCGAGTGCAGTAAAACCTCGGTTGCCGAAGAACCGGCTTGGAGGTTTTACTGCACCATCCAAAAACGATCCCAGCCAAGAGTGGACCATATTTGGTGGCACAATCACCACCAAACAAGAAAAAAAAAACCCGCAATTAGGTCGACCCAATGACACCTGTCGCGAATCTCACGGTCATTAAACATATCAGAAAACCGCTCTATCAGCACGAACTCGATTGCACTCTCCGTCACTCTTATAATTTCGATGAGAAGCAGAGCCCTGACAGAGACGACTACATAAAGTCAGCTATACAGGCTGCATAGGAACCCTCGTGAGAAAACACGATCCTGTGGGTTGTGCGTGCCGAGTGACGCGCGTCCTCCGGCAGGGGTGGAACTCCTGCTGCTGTCGCTGTTCGCGCACAAAAATTCGTACATACGATCGGTACATCGGTGTTTGGGACACGGGGTAGTCGGGTTACTCTTGCGGCGTTGAAGAGAAGAGACCCGAAATTCGAGGACACGCAACACCCACGTACACACACGTGCACGCCAAAGTGGAGAGCTATACGCGAGACAATCGGCTCGCACTGCGTGACACAAACGAACAGATCGTTGCGCCACGCATTGTTCCACCCCCTATCTCGCCCACACCGGGAAATCCTTTCATCTACGGGACGCCCAAACGTGCAACGCTGTACTCTATGCAGGCGGACCGAGAGGAAGCCTCGCAGAAAATATAACAGCGATGACAGCTGACGCGTGATCGACCCGTGTGCGCTTTGACAATGAACGTACATGGAGAACCCGGTAGGGAGGTGGACGAATACACGTCAAAGGTCGACCGGCCAGGTTGCAGATGGCCGCCGGTCGGTATGCATAACCCGTGTTACACCTTTCACGATCTATCGCACTATCGCGGCAGGACTCGCGCTGCCTTTTCGTCGTCAGCGTTGCGCTGCGAATCGCCGAAGCTTAACTAACTTGGAAAAATATGGATTATGCAATATTATTGTAATATAATATAAATATTGTGTTATATAAAGATATGGATGGCCGTTAAGTCGAGCTAAAACTGACTCAGTCGATAACAAAAACTGTACTGAATGGCATTCGGAGATGGTACACCGAAAAAAGGTTTGGTTAAATCAAACAAAATTTGTTTGAACTAACTAAAAATAATAAATAGTTACGTTGACTAAAAAGGTACATCAGCATTAAAAAAATCATTTCATTGTCCCAACTAAGAATATGTTTGATCGAATAGAATAGGCAATCATATCGAAAAAAAAACCTTTGTTTGAAACAAATATCTAGTCACACAAAGGAAAAAAAAAAAGTCCAGCCAAACTCAATCTGGAGTTGGGTTCTGTTACTGATATTAACGTTATTTGTTACCAATTAATTTCACACATAGTTACATCGTGTTTTATATGTTGAATTGTTATCGGGACATTGCTGTTTATCAATATAACACAATTTTTACAAACAAAAATTCTATATGTCCTAGCGGGGCTCGAAACCCGAAACTAACGCATCCTGACCTAGTACCTTACCACTATGCTACAATCGCTCATTGATATGTGTAATCTTGATTCGGATCTATAAGTTATTCTCCGTCATTAACGTAGACTCAACTTCGATGATTTGACATTGAGATCGCGAAATAACTTGAAAGTTGTTTATTGTGGGTATAATATTTGTGAATGTCTAAATTCACGTCTTGTCGAATTGAATAAAATCATTTTCAAGATGCCAAATGTTCGTATATATACGCACACATCGAATCACATTTTTTTTTTTCCAATCGACCAAATATACAATCAAGTCAAAATAATATACCTTCTGTATGGTGACAGTAGATACGATTGAATCGAGAAAAAAGTTGTTGATCTAATGCAGTTTTGGTTCGCTTTGAACCAACGTTGTAATAGCAATAACTGCTATACGTAATTGACACAACCACACCAGTTTTATTGTTTCAACAAGGGTGCCGCCTATTTAAATACGCCTGGATTGATTCAAACCAATTTCCCGCAACCGCAGCTGCGAAGTTGATATTACCAAACGTTTTTTCGGTGCAGACCTGATTTAGAATTCAATACCGCGTCCGCTGATACTTCACTTTGACCCCAAATGTCAAGCATCTTTTTTTTACATGGCATTGATTTGAAAAATGCAAGTCGCTTGCACTCATATGTCACGCGGTACACGTTTCAACTCACCTTAACACAGATTTGCGGTGCAGGCTCCTCTTCGGTTTGCGAGGAAAGCCGGGAAGAGTAATGTGCTCTCTGCGTGGAAATCCTGTTCCGCGAGGAGAGATCCTCGCGAGAGCACGGTAGGGAGATGGATGAATGCACGTCAAAGGTCGCCCGGCCAGGACGCAGATGGCCGTCGGCCTGTATGCGTAACCCCTGTTACACCTTTCGCAATCTATCGCAATATCGTCGCAGGACTCTCGCTGATTTTCGTGGCCAGCGTTACGTCGCGAATCCCCGAAGCTTAGCTGCCTTGGGAAAAATATGGATTACAGTTTGTGTTACCGACCGAGTCCGGGGGTAGTGGGGTAGCTTTCGCATCGTCGTTAACACAGATTCGCGGTGCAAGCTCCACTTAGGTTTGCGAGGAAAACCGGAAGAGTCGAAGAGTAATGTGCTCTCTTCGTGGAAATCCTGTTCCGCGAGGAGAGATCCTCGCGTGGGTTAGCTTACTTTAACCAGCTAATTGCGTGACCCGAGGCAGTTGCCATTCGGGCCGTCCCTCTCGCTGTTTTCCCTTCACATTTTTATTTCCTCCCTCTTTAAACCTCGGTCTTTCGACGTTTCGAGATTTTTCTTCTCTATGAATTTCATTTTTCTTTTTCTCAGACAGGATATGCATTCAACCGTCGTCACTTCAAGTCCTCGACTCCGTTATCCATCTCGAGACTGCAAAATCCCCGGTTTAACTGCCTTCATCACGCTTCCTCTTCGAATTTATATATTTATCGGCAAATTTGCCAGAGCCGATGATTCCGTGCATTCAGAGCCTTCGAGCAACCGTTCGCAACCGGAAGTGGCTGTAATCGTCGTTAACAAAAGCCGAAGTGATGAATCACTCGTCGGGGAAAATTCAACAACCCTTGCTTTCAGCGTAAGCGCGAACTTCGTCAACTTTTTCTCGCCGGGCTGCGATGTAGTTGTAGGCAGCGGTATAAGTAGCGGTAGTATGCGCTGTAGCTCGTAGTGGTATATTATGTAGTTTCATGAGTTCTCCCCCCAAGCGCTTTGTTACCCCACGCCGCTGGTTTTGTTCGAGGGGTAGAAACGCCGTACATACATCGACGGCTGAAAATTAAATGGTCGTATGTCCCAGATTGAAGTGTGCGAGTTACGCCCATTTGATTCTTAGCAGTCCGTACATACACCAAAGGCGACGGTGGGACCGAGGCGTGCACGCTAGATCCGCTTTGGCAAAGTCCGAGAGCGAACTCAACTGACGCGCGGGTCTCTCCGTGTGGAAGGCAAATTTGCGAATCCATCTTCGCAACCCGTCCGAATTTTCAGCTGCCGGTTATGCGCCGGCGAGCATCCAGGCGGCGGTCATCGATCAACCCATTGACACCCCGAAACTTCAAGGCGGCGAGAACGGTGGAATCCGAAGAAAGGAATCTATGAAAAGTGTTTCTCCGGAATTTCGGTAATCCTTCGTCGGACGGAATACAAACTATGAAGTTACGAAATTGCAGGCTAAACTGCTGATCCATTTTTCCGTTTTTAATCACCAGATCGGAAGGTTTTTTTTTTTGAATTTGTTCCGTTGATCGAGTTGTTCTTTCGCCGAGTCATCTCCAGAGGGGTTTTCGCGGAAGGGTAAAAGGGTTTCTCCCTCCCCGTTCGACTGGATGAACGATAGGAGGGCAAAAAGAGGCTCCGAGTGACGGGACCGGTGACGCGAGTCATCAGTCATAGTTGTTTGCTCGAACTTGCACGCTTGTCAGGCCGGACTTTTTAACGTATCGTCGTCGTCGTCGTCGTTTGCTGCCCTCTATGGACACTCCTCTCTTCGGCGCAAAAAAAAAAAATAAAATAAAAAAAACGATCAAATAAACTTCAGCGGACGTGTAATGGAAGGCGTGTATTCGCACCGTAACAATAACCGATTCGTCGCCCAGAGAAACGAGAATAATGAAAGTACCGAGCTCCTTCCGTGAGGGAGCATCGTATGCAATTTTTTGCTTACTCATCGAGGAAGCTTGGAAAATAAAAGAATAAAGAAAATGAGCGGACATATTCTCGAAAAAGAAGAGAATGTTCACCAGAACAAACCATCCTCGACGAGGAATAAAAAAAAAAGAGGGCAGCAAACAGTAGTCTCGGCCTCGCGTGTGTTCACTGATAAGTCAAAGATCCATAAAACCTTTCGGAGGGCATAAAATAAACGAGATGACGCGGGAGCCGACCGCCAGGACGAGTGATGATGGCGGAACGAGTTTTCGAGCCTAGTAGCTGGAGTTGAACAGCCCAAGGAGGTTTTTTTTTTTTTTTTTTTTTGATTAAACGCCTTCAGCCTCGAGGTTCCGGCTGGGCAGCTCGACTGCTCGTTTGCCCGCGGGCTCGAGTCCCGACGCGACGGTCAAAGTCAAGGACTCGGTAGTGGTCTAGCGGCACCGGCGGTGATTCAAGGATCCGCGGAGCATATCGAGAGAGGGAGACGGGATGTTGGCCCCGCACCGAACCGACGTTGAAGAGACGAAGGATGACGAGCGTCGTGCGGAACGTGGCGGATAAGGATCTCCCCGTTTACGTCTAAGGATCCTTTTCCTAGCTCCTCTCAGATTCACGAAGGCGGCCGGAGAGCAGCCCGGCACAGACGCTTTCCGTCTGTCTTCACGCTCGGACGGTTCGGTAAAGAGGACATCCACAGGCGAATCGTGTACGGAACGGAGATACGTGAGGCTGAAGTAAGTCCTCTCTTCGGCTTCTGCATTGATAGTACCAACCGCTGAAAAGCCCCGGACCGGCTGGCTGCGGCTTCTCTCTTATACCGGTACAACGTCGTCTCTTTCTCATTCCTCTCGCCGGATCTTTATCAGCCCCTTGACGGCTCGCTCGGTAGATCACTTCGTGGAACTCTCGAGGATCCTCTCTCGCTCGGAGCCATCTCCGCAGTGTTGAGATACGCGAGAAGTGAGGACGGGATGTTGAGTTGCTGATAGTCCGATCACGTTCGTCATCTACTTGCCCCGACCGTGTGTAATGTTATTTTCATTTTTTTTGTTTTTTTTTTTTCTCCGTTTCAAGTAAAAATCCTTCGTGTCTCCTTCATATTTATCTCGTCATATATCCGAGCCGGGAATTGCCAGCTCCGGCGAGATTGGCCGATCGGGAGTCGGGAGAGGCGAGTCTCGGGCAGTCGGAAAAGACCTCCACCGTGGCTCTTCATCCCTCTCACGTGATTAAGGCTACATTCAAGCCTCTTTCGCCGCAATCACGCGACGTACACCTACAGTGGATATCGCGTTTGGTGCCCCAGCGCTCGCAACGACGACGCTCTCTCCAACCGAGAAACGGTCAGAGCAACGCACGGAAGACGTGGAGTTATCGCTGCAGCAATAAAGCGTCATTCCGCGGAGGGAGCAATATATTCCAGCGTTGGCTTCGCGCTATGCGCCCGGTGGCCACGGGATTGAAATACTGCCGAGCTGCATGCTCGTTCACCGTTTCCTGCAGTCGCCCCCGACGCTAAACCTCGACCTCCACCACTCACCGTTTCTCTCCCTTCCTCGCCCGATGGCGACTCTCTTTCTTTTCCGTTTCCATACACGGGATCATACATATCCCTCGCCGTCCCCGCAAGATCGATCGGCTATTCTCATTCTCGTGCTCGACGGCTACTCGCTTTTTGACACCTCGTAATATCAGACCAAGAGCTATCGCCCTCTTTCGCTGACACGCACGAAGGTCGTTACAGTTATACCCCGCCAAAGAGATTCTAGTCGAACCTCGAGGCCCTTGCGCAAACTCCTCGGGACTAACCCGGTGTAGGTTTTTAAAAAAATCCTGTTTGTCTCGACTATAAAACGGAGCTTGTTTCTCTATGTTTTTTTTTATGGCGATCGAGAATGATGGGAAGAGTTTTTAAGGACATGTGAAACGACTCAGTCGGTAACCAAAATCTGTAATGAATGCGATCCGGAGACAATAAACTTTTCGGGAAGAAGCTAAGCATTAGCGAATGAAGAATTTAATACTGTGTCCGATGATGCTTCCGTTTTATCCGAAACGTCCAACCGTTTTAAATGGCATTGATTCGAAAAATCCAACTATCTCTCTTGCACTCATATGTCACGTGGTACATCTTTCACATGGCCTTAAGGCAGTTCTGCCGCTTGGTATCCATTTCGCATAAGTTCGAGAAAAGTGAGATATAATTATAAATACTTCTCGATGGTATACAAATCTGAAAAAATTCATGCATATTAAAGGTACTGAAAAGTTTGATTTCGCATAATAACAAGTCCAACATTTTATTAACAAATTAAACAAAAAATTAATTTAACAAATTACCCGGCAAACTAATTTTTTTAATTACGAAAATGATTCGTTCATTTTTTCTGAATACGTATAAATTTTTTGAAATTTTTAAATTTGCTTTGAATTTTGTGTTTTTTGTTTTCATATAAAAAAAAAATCAAAGCAAATTTAAAAATCTGAAAAAATTCATACGTACTTAAAAAAATGAACGAATCATTTTCATTTAAAAAAATGGGTTTCCGGGAAATTTTTTAAACAATTTTTTTTTTTCATCAATTTGTTAGTAACATTTTGAAATTATTATTATGCAAAATTAATATTTTTTCAGTACCATTACTAGGCATTAATTTTTTCAGATTTTCATACCGTCGAGAAGTATTTGCAATTTTATCTCATTTATCTCGAACTCATGCGAAATGAATATCAAGCGACAGAACTACCTTAAGTCTTCTTTTCTCTTTGCGATCGCGTACGGTAGTCTAAACTTGGCGATTTTTTTTTTTTTTTTTGGCGCTGACGAAAGCCTGTCCCAATTTTTTTTCCTCACTCTGGAAGACCGCATCGTCGGTGCTCGAAGTTATGCAGCACGCACGGCAATGTTCGGCCAGCGAGAGTTTCGAGGGTGTCGGGCCGTTAGGAGCGGAAAGCAAAGGAGGCAAGTATCATGACGCTTCGGCCGTTCGTTCGGGTGCGATGTAACGGAGCGCGGTGGCTCCACGTCAAGGCCTAACGATGTTTTGGCGGGCGCTTCGAGGTAATGGGATGTTTTCGCGCGTCAGCCTGATATTAATTACCGGCGAGAGAGGGAGAGAGCGAGGCCAGAAGCGAGAACCGGGCTCTCGCGACCGGGAACCCCTGTCCGGCACGTCGACGGAGGGATCCCACAGCCTCGATCCCGAGACAGCCCGTTATCGTGGCTCATCATTCTTCCGACTATCGACCGGAGACTCGTTCGCACGAGGCTGAACCCTGTATGTTCAATTTTCGCACGATGATGCATTACAATGACGCAGAGAGAAACAATGTCATCGTCCCTTTGGCACTCGAAGATCTTTGAGTTGTAAAAAAAAGCTCCGCAAATTTTCACACCATCTTCACCCAGAAAAATCATTTATTTGACGGTAACCGTTTATTCAGATTAAGTAAAATATTTATTTGATTTAAATAAATATTTATTTACATTAAGTGAATAGTCACTTAAGTGAAATAAATATTTATTTAAATCAAATAAATATTTTACTTAATCTGAATAAACGGTGTCAAATAAATTATATTCGTGAAGTTTTCGAATATCTCGGCACCACTTGAAAATAAATGGTTGCCGAGTGAAGCGGCGGTCAACGAAATTAGAGCCGGAAAACGAGGCGCATTCGACGTCTCCAAGATGCCGCGGGGGAAAGAGCTTCATCGATGATTCTCACGTCGGATCTCGCCATCCCGAGAATTTCGCATGACCCACATGCGGACGAATATACCACGGGAAAATCCGACGTCCGAGTTTGGATCCACCGTAATATTATTAACGCGCGAGATGCTCGAAAGCTCTGTTGGCAAGACAAAAAGCGCGGACGGAAACTTAGAGGGAGTCTTCGCTGGGGGGGGGGAGATGCGGGGTGCGCGAGACAAAAGCTTTAAAGGGTTGCTTTGTCGATGATTTAAAAAAAGACAAGTACAAGACAAAGTAGAAGAGTAGGAGGAATGAGAAGAAGCGAAGAGTAGGATAACAGGCAACGAGCCAAGCTTCAAATAATTACATCATGTTCTTACCGGGAGGGGCCGAGTTTCGAAGCCAATCAACTCGAGTTTCAAGCTGTTTCGAGCCGAGTAGGAAGCACGCTACTGACGTAATAAAAAGAAAACATCGTGACTAACCAACGTCGAGGAGAGCATCTAGAAAAAGATTTCAAACGGGTGTTTAGTAGAAACCCTTCTGCCGGTCGGAGTACGCTGGCGAAGCGGCGGCGATTAACAAAAAAAAAGAAAAAAGAAGAACGAACCACACGATCTAACGGCAGCCGACGATTCTATTGATCTTTTTAAAAATTTATTTCTGGCAGCTAAAATATTTTTCGCTATGACGCCTCCCATCCGGCGAATAACGATTAGGAGGTTTCATAAAGTGTCCGACATGTTTCCGGTTTCCTTTACTCCCACTCCGCCCTTTGTTGCCAGCATTAATTTTGTGTTTCTGTCTGTAACCGATAGGAATGTAATTATAGTGGCATTTTCCATTTAATTGAAAAGGCGCGGTGGCCGGCAACGTCGACGCTTTGGTGTGTTCGCAGAAGAGCGAGGGCTTCGATATTCAGCTATTCGATAATATCGCTCCGACGGTGCGGAGAGAGTTTCGCACAGGCTCGAACGAGGGAGCTTCGGAAGGTGCGGAGAGAGAGAGAGGAATAGCCGTGACTCGCATGCCCGTATGTGTTCCCATATCGATTCGCATACCTAGCGTCAGGGCTTGCGGAACATCGATGACCTGCCGAAATTACATATCGCTCCGCCTCCCCCTGTGCACGGAGCCAGGGGACGAAAAAAAAAAAACAAAATGTTTCCCTGGCACGGTCGAAATTGTTCGGCAAAAATCGTCGGTGGACTGAAAATTCCGGCTCGATTGCGTAATCCATTTACCTCCGCACCTTGGCCTCCCTCGTGCAACTCCACCGTCGGTCTCTACACTTTGCACCCTGAATTGCAGTGTTTACAGGACGCTTTAAATTCACTCGAAGCGTTGTGCAGTAGGAGAGCAGCAGGTAGTGGCGCGCTCGGAGGACGGCGAGGAATAATCGCGTCGGTTGCCTCGGCGAACGCGCGCGCTAGAGGGAGCCCCGAGAACGAGCAGGTAACCGATTGGCTGTAAATCGTGGACGGATTCGCACTCCCGGCCCTCGGACGTCGGCTGCTGCAACTGCTGTTAGCTACGACGCAGCTTCTCTCCAGAACAGCACAGAATTTCGTGCCCGCTGCCACGGCGGGTTTATTGCCGCGCTCCGGGTGATTAAGGGTCCCGATGCATGCCCCGGTGAGCAATCCTCCGATAAATTCGAACGCTGTACAAGCCGAGCTGGGAACAATAGCGAAGAGGCAGAGAAGCCGGCGCGCGAGCGACCGAGGCGACCGGAATCGCACTGCAAAAATAATGCTGCGACTCTCTCGCCGCACGATGGAGCGCTATATGAGGAGAGAAAAAAAAATGGACACGCATTATTACTCGACCGTATTAAGGTGGCTACCGCGTGGCACACTAGTCAGACGAGCGCTAAATTTTTACGATTGCCTAACCAAAATTGTATGCATTTATTGAGAGTAGAGGAGGTTGATCCGCGGAGGAGGTTCTCGTATTTCAACTGAGAGAAATATTAATGACGATGGTCTTGCGAGAACAACTGGTAAATGCAAATTTCCATGATACTGCTTTTCTGTTAGAATTTTTTCAAAGCAAAAACCGTTTTTTTTAAACCGATTTTAATGTACGACGGCTCATTTTGTTTCACAAACTTTGTAGATTTTTGTAGATTTAACCGTTTAGAAAATAGGGCCCATTGTCTAACCGGAGAATTTTGTTCCTGCAAACAAACTGCTCTCATTTTTAAACGGTCAAATCTGTTTAAAACATCCACTCGATGAATTCGCAGAGCAACGACTGAGGAAGCAAAAAATGAGCCGTGGTACATTAAAATTGGTTGAAAAATAAGGATTCTTCTTTGAATAAACTCAACGACAATGTATCGCCATGGAAATTTGAATTTATCTGTTTATGCATTTGCAAAAACATCGTTATCGCTAGTCTCCTTGATTGAGAAAACCTTAACCTACACTACACCTTAAGGTGAAGTGAACGTCACGTGACGGGGCCACGAGTGTTAGAGAGATAGTTGCAATTTTCAAATGAACTTCGTTCAATGGTGTTCATTTTGTTGCAACAAAAATGAATTCGGGCCGGATGCGAAATTACCGTGTGCATCCGGCTCGAATTTGCTTTTCCTTAAAAAAAATTTAAAAAAAAAAAAAAAATGTGCACCCATGAGAAAAGTTCATTACAGTTTTTATTACCGACCGCGATATTTTACTTCCCCTTAAGGGTGTACCGGATTACAAATTCTACCGGAATATAATTTCGCGGGGGAAAGTTTTCTGGTGGAGTTGTAACGCGGGGGCGTTACGATACGGCGGAGATGTGGGCCGATAATTGGTAAGCGGAGAGATTTTATGTTGTGCCGGAGTATTGCCGTTCCCCCGATGCCCTGTCGGGCATCCACGAGTTATTGTGACAAAAGTTTGCGTGTCACGTACATAATGAACGGGGAGAGAACGCCGACGGAGAATGAGGTAAAACGGACGGAACGCGAAAGAGACGTGAAATCGATAGACGGGTGAATTCGCGTGTCAAGTCCCAAGTCTCCGGGCTCCGGTGGATGGGATAAAAAATTCAAGAGATTCTCGACGGATGGAAAGCGTGTCCTATCGGGGAGGTGCTCTTGTCGATAAACAATGAGGACCGATGAAGACCGATTCTCTTTCCATAACCGAATCCCATTGATATATTGGGGGGGGATGAACCAGAGGCGTAAAACGGGACCGAAAATAGGAAAGTATCGATGGGACAAAATGGAACATCTAAAAATGATTGGAAAATCATGTCTGTCCCACTGTCCCATTTTGCCCCGCTCTCCCCTACTATCGATGCAGCACTATAATTCTGCACTGAGCGAAGGTTCTAGTAAAAATTACCAATCATCTAAGAAAAATTAGCATAGCGTATAGTAGTACGGCGCCAACGCACCAACTATGGTAGAAAGTCTGAGAGATCCAAGAATTTTTACCGTAATATCTAAGAAAAATTCTTATAAATCCGGTACACTTCCTACCATATGTGACGCCCTAACGCTCTACTACTATGTGCTATAGTAATTTTTCTTGGATGATTGGTAATTTTTACTTGATCCTTCTCTCCGTGTGGAAATCGCTTGGCTAACTTCGGTTCATTTATTCGAGAGATTCTTCACGGCCGAAAAGCGAATAGCGGCAGGCAACTATGTCTGGAAAGGCTTATTTAAATTAAAAAAAAAAAACACCTATGATCTCTAGTATGGGAAAATGTACCAAACGTGCCTATGACTCAGAGGTCGAATACCTAATCACTCGTGTGAGTGAGTGATTTTATAAGTAAAGAAGTTTCGGCTCGTCGAGCGCTGTAAAGACACGGCAAAGTTGCGACACACGTCAGTGTCATTTGTAGTACATAAGCCACGGAAATTGTACGTAACTTTGCTACTGTAACGACGAAAACTGTTGCCGATAAAAATACCCGGTACGGTTCGCCTCTTTTCGCTACCTTTTAAAAATAAAGAGTTTCCTTCCACGTTGACTACTCGTTCCTCCGCGAAAGAAACTTTTTGGGTCTTCACCGTCTCCGAGTCTACGGGATCCACGGTCTCTCTTCCTCCCTGCCCGCGTGCAACCCCGAAAGCTCGGCGGTGAGTTATGAAAACGGTGATTGATCGTTAGTTCGGAGTTTGCGGTTAGCGCCGAACCGACCGAGCAAGTTTCCCGGAGACGCGAGAGGAGAGAGCGAGGCCGGGTTTGAGGAAGGACGATTTGTAGTAGCCACCGAGCGACGGGGAGGGCCCCGGGCAAGCCGCAACGGACTTACGCTATTGCCCGACCAGGTAATTGAACTGCCAGGGCTGTTATGTGCCGAACTGGAGGGAAAACCGGTTCTTGGAAACTCCAATTTACGAGTAAATGTGCAACTTAGTGGCACACGAAGTAGTATCACGTGGCTGGGCAACCTTGTCCGAGGCTTTTCATGTGCGAGCCAAACCAGCCCGGTGTGTAAACTAGCCGCAACTCACTTATCTTGGCCCGCGTCTCGGGTAGCTCCACCGAGCGCTGGACTTCATTCGAGCCTCCGATCGTGCTACGATCGGACGCATCCACTTCTTTAACCCTACAACGCGTCTATGGGGCAACGCCCCATGCTAAATTCAAAAAAGAAATCCTGGAAAAGATGCGATTTTTTACCATTTTTGTTACACTTTGGGCTTTAAGTGCAATTTTCAACCCCTAAACTTCAATAGAATTTCATTTACCAAATGCGACTCTCTTTCTTATTAAATTTCTTACCATTCACGTGCGAAATAGCCCATTTACCGCTTATAGGGCCCTTGTACGTAGAAGAAAGGCACCGAGTGAACACATCTACCCCACTCACGAGTTAGGAGGTAGAAAAAAGATACACGAGTTGTGTAGGTTTAATCGTAGGCAAGTACTAACTTTTTTCGATATGTAGAGCTTGCGTCCCTGAAGAAACATGTACGTCTTTTTCCAGGTTCTCGAATCCTCGTCGCGCAGCCAAACAAAGCTGAAGACTTGCGGACACTCGGCGTCGTTACGAGTTAGATAGGACTGAAAAAAAAAAAAACAACAAAAAAATTATTACGACAAAGGTGTTAAGAAAATAAAAGCCGATAGGAAAACTCGTTCTCACCCTCAAGGCGCTCTCGTCGTCGCGGAACTGTCCCAGATCGTCCTCAGTCGGAAAGGACACCATGTCCGAGGGGAAAAATTGCTGAAACACGTAAGATGATACGGTTAAGGTAGTGTAACGTATACGAATGAAAAAAAAAAAGAAAAAAAACATTGGGTAAAAAAATAATAATAAACGAATAATCGTACGTTTAATTGAATGATAGTCGCTCATTAGTATCGCTGACCGGCATATAAACGCTACTAAAGCCATCGCTCTCGGAGACTTGTTAATAAATTTGTGATGGTCTTTTAATTATACACCGTTTGGATTACACACGCCTCTCGCAAACGAATACTACACGCGAAGGAGAGCATTACCGTACAGTGAAAGCTATCGTACCCCGCCATCTCGAACAGGTGTGAGGAACTTAATCGCATTTTAATAGCCGAAGCCAAGCCTCTCCGGAGGATCCCGATCTCCGGTCTCTACCCCCGGTTAATTGATCTCCTTTGCGAAAAGAATTCTTGCCACACGTGAGAATGGAGAACCCGCGTTATTTATTATCATCATCGGGTTAGAGTTAATTGGCTTGATCGCTGCTATCTTGGAATGAAACTTCGCTCAGAGGATTCTTCAACGCGACTTGGGTGAATGTTACAAATGATACACAACAAATCAAGATACGGTAGCGCAGGAATTACATCGTTTTATTGCCACGAACGAAATAGGGAGAGAGAGAGAGAGAGAAAGAGAGAGAGAGAGAGAGCGGGGCAACACGGACCAGGGTTCCCCATTCGAGAAGGAATTTCTTTTCAAGTCTCGAGAAAAAAAAAAAAGATGATTAAAAATGGTCCGTTCTGCCCCACTCGTCGCTACGTTTCATTACCGTGCAACGCGAATGTTATATACATATACATTCGAGTTTCCTCTCTTTCGCCATTGCGTTTAACATTCTCGCCGTCAGATTGTACATTCTCTCTTGGCACAAGCCGATGTAATCTTTCTCCGCTTTTGATTATTCATGCGTACTTGTCGTTGCGGAAATTCACGTTTTGGCCCGACGCGATATAGCATGAGCGAGAGACGTCCCTCCCGTCGACGTCGGGTATTGGACAAAGCCGGCAGTGTTTCTACGGTCGGAGGGTTGCCCGATGCGCGAGAGGCGTAAAAAAAAAAAGAAAGAAGAAAAAAAAAAGGAAGTAGACGCAGCGCGAGAAGGGTGAAACAAAAAAGAAGAAGCGTGTCTAGGGCCCTTAGCAGTTTTCGTAGGGGGCGTCGGTGCAGTCTGGCGAGCAGAGGGAAAGGAGGTTCCCTTCTCCAAAGCTCGCGCCGGTGGAAATGGTAGGCGCGCAATAGGGGAAAAAAAAAAAACACACCGAAAAAAAATGTCAACGAAAGGGGAGAGATTCCAGCGGCAATTACGAAAATTAAAAACCAGGCACATGGCAACGCGTGGGCGCGCATTGCAGACGCGACTGGGCGCGATGAATCTGCGAGAACGAAATTGCCGTGGCGGAGAGAGGAGCCATTTCTCTCTCTCTCTCTCTGCTCGCCGGAGGAAAATTAGAGGGAAGAGTTACGGAAGTGTGCAACCCTCGAGAACGATGCCGCTCGTAAGCAGCTAAAACCGAAGAACCGTAGGGTTTCTGTGCAATCCTAATTGGTGATTCTACTAATTGCTCCCGTATTTTTTCCACAATCGGCGATAATTTTCGTCGGGTTAATCGTTCCCCGACGCACGAGGAAAAACGACCGAGGAAGTGGGTGTTTCGTTTATAGTCGTTTGTAGTGAAAGATGCCTCGAAATTCCGAGCCTCGAATAACGCCCTCTTCGAACGGACCGTTAAAATTGAATACAATTTTTATGTAAGCGGTTCAGTCGTGTCGACGGTAAAAACAATAGGAGTCCTCCTTAACGACAGACAACCGCTGACCTCGGACGTGGTGCAGGATAGTTTCGGGAGTCAGTAAGGAATATTTCTACTCTGCCCGATATCGGTAATGCAGGCAGCCGTTGGTAAGTCGCATGGGTAACCACTGCAGACGTCTCTACTGGTCAACAGTTGGAAAGTAGCTCCGTGATTACCACGGGTAACGCCGAATAGAGCAGTACCCACTGCTGATGGAGTACCAACGTGTGTCGCTGTGACTAGCAGCCGGTAACGCCCGCATTGCAGATTCCTTCCATTCGACACACCCACTCCGCGCTATCGATACTCGGTACATCATCGGCGGCGGCTTCTCACCTTCGGATCGATGAAGAATTCGTACTTGAGGAAGTCTATGCAGAAGATGAATTTTCTCTCGTGATGCGAGACGAACATTTCCATCTCGCGGTGCGTCGCGAGGATGTCCTCGTGGTCCTCGAGCGTACGTTCTGAAAAAAAAAAATAAAGACTCTATCAAATATAATGTTTTGTCGCGATAACTTTTGTAGATACTGTGTTGAAAATTTCTGTATGAAAATTCATAAAATGTATACGAAGATTTATGCATATACACTGTATGAAATTTCATTGACACGTATGTACGAATATTGCGTTACCGGTATATTAAAAACAATATTATTTATATAATATTTGTAATAATAACATAATTTCCATACACGGATGTCTTAATTTTCAATGCCATTGCCGGTAATTTTAATATACAGGTACTGTATTTAAGATTATTTTATTAAAATTCAAATACAATGTAGGGTATGAGAGCGGGGCAAAATGGGACAGTGGGACAAAACGGAACAATGAGCGCAACACAATTTTCCAATAATTTTTGGATGTCCCATTTTGCCTCGCACTTCCCTATATGAGTCTTAAGTTCATATACCGAGGTTGTATATTTCATATAACTTTGTATATTAAACGTGTTGTAAATTTCATAACATTTTTAGAAGTGTACATTTTCTCTTGTATTTATAAATATAAATATAAATGGCCATCTCATTTTCAATGCGGCGTGCAGGGATTTTCTTACGCTACGAGAAGTTCGCGCGGTCGATGACAGAGAGTCAAACCGCCGCTGCAGATATGCAATATATGCAGTCTGCCGATGTGAAAGAGGGATTGAAACGAGACCGTAAATCGAGGGAATGGAGAAACCACGCAGGTGCATTTTGCGGAGGGCGTAATTGGCTCAACGTGCAATGACAAAACGTCCAATCAGATGGGGATAATGGAAAAGGGGATATGGGAAGATTCGCGGGTTCGTTCTTTTTTTTTTTTCATTATTTCTCTACACTTCACTGGGAAAAATCAATTATGGTTCGGCGTCATGTCAGTCGGGTTGGTGGCTTCGTAGTCGACACGTTGGAAATGGTTATCGCAACTACTACGCAGTTAAGCATGGAACGCCACAGATATCTTTGCACCTAACTAACATCACACATGGGCCTGACGGATCAGGCGACTTTGCCTACTCCACTTTGCCAAAAATAGATAGATAGATAGCGCCGTTTGTTTGTGTCAGGAGGCAAGTGACCTCAGCACACCGTCATTCAAAAGTACGACAACAAATAACGAAGAAAACGTGCAGCAAAAAATGATAAAGTGAGAAATATCAAAAAAATAACAAATAAAAATTATACAATGAAGAATAAATATTTTTCGATTCAATTGTAGTGAAATCGAAACACCAGTCTGTAAGTGACATGTTTCTCAAAGTAGAGTAGAAACCCCGATTAACCGGGGTCGGATTAACCGGAAAGCGAATTAACCGTGCATCTTCCGAGATTTTTTTTTTTTATGTTTGGAGCAAACCCAATTCACCGAGTACTTCCAAAAAAGACTACCTTACGTACTATTAATGAAAAGAAACATTCAAAGTTTTACATTCTAGTTTACACTATTTAACAATGAAGTGCAAGTTGTGCCAAATGTCATTGTATATAAAATAAAGTTGTATCATTAGCTATTATTGACTTATATACTTTCGCTGTATATTCGGATTAACCGGAATTTCGCTTATCCGGGGACTCTTCGGTCCCGATTAATCGGGATTTCACTGTACCATAAACAGTGAACATTATAGAAGTTACATGCTCTAGGATCTTTTTCTAATAAAATTTCCCAAGGTCCATGTGTGGTGTCTCGTTAATTGCAGAGTCGCTGACATTGAGCGGTAACAAATTATTCGTGTTAAAATTGCGATCGAGATTGTGGCAGATAAGTCGTCCGGATGCTTCCCCGTCGCGTCGGTATAACGACGAGGATCCCGGCGCGGGCCCGCGGCGTGCAACGACGGAACGCGATAGTCCTGCTCGTTCCCTCGTCCGTGAATCGAGCGGCGCCAATTAAAACGTTACGCCAATTATGTAAACGAAGTTCGAAAATAAAAGCTTGCCGCGAGTTACCGGAGGGGAGCGTCAGCGAATTGTGTATATACAATCCGTCGAAGACACGCGAGGCAACGGTGTATTTCACAATACGCCGCTGCGATTTCGCTGCCCGATCGACGATCAGTCCGGATCATGAAGTTCCGATGAACCCCCGAAGAATCGAGTCATCAGTCGCGTTTCGTGTTCTTACACTTTACTTTTTTCAGACCAAAATGGACCGCTTTGGCCGGACGGTAGTGTCTTCAACATGTTCTCAAAATTTCATTGAATCTCTAATAAGGAAACATTTCCAAGTGTCCTGCCTCGATTTTGATAATACTTATATATATGTTGTAGACCTCGAAAATCTAAGAAACACGTATTTTTTTTATTCACAGAGGTGACCATCGGCAGAGGTGCTTTGCAAAAACATGTCAATTCTATTTTTATATAAGCATTAACGTCACCTTATTTTTATTTCGATCGGACTGTTCGTTCACGAACAAAAAAAAATTTAAGGGTAGTTTACCCCTTACGGGGGTGCACCATTGTCAGACAATATGGTTTTTGGATCGTGCTGACATGAAATATATTCGTGTCAAGTTTCATTGAAATCCGTCGAGTGCTTCTATGAAAATCAAAATTGCAAACGATTTTTCGCCAAACTTTGGGGGCCTGTTTCACGCCTTAAATGGTCACCTCTCCCGACAAAAAAAAAAAAAAAAACGTGTCTCTTAGATTTTCGAGGTCTACAACATGTATGAGAATTATCAAAATCGGGGTGGGACACTTGAGAATGTTTCCTTGTAAGCCAGTCCATTTCGCCCCATCCTCCCTTGTAGACGTGCGCATATGACCATTGCATCTCTCATCCCCCAAGCCTATCTCACTTTTCCTTCCTCGTCCGTCGCACCGCGGCTGTCTTTACTGCGCTTCCTGAATTTTATGATTCGAGGGAGACCCGCCGTTTCGTCGCCCCTTTTGGCGCGGGTTTTCCTGCACAATGCAGGCCGTGAATCGATACCCGGCAGCAGCAGCAGCAGCAGCAGCAGTAGCAATAGCAGTAGCAGTAGGAGCAGCAGCGCAGCGTCGGTCTAGCCACTCGCGAGTTGGCCCAGGTCGTGGCATCCTTTATACTCCACATACACGTACACGGAGGGGGAGATGCAAATGTAGGCTTTATCCAGAGCTCGTCGTGGGGGCGACGTATAACTGCCAGGCCGACTGGGCGTTAAGCGCGGGAGCGTCTGTGAGGCGAAGGAGTCAAGTATCATCGCAGACTATGAGAGCTAAAAGTGGGAACTGGATGGAACAAGCCGGGGAGGGCACCGAATGAGGCTTCTTCTCTGTTAACGCGAGGAGCGCAGCACACGTTGCGAGGACGGAGCAACGTAGGATGTCCGGCGTTATTATGCACCTACTCCTAATTGGTTCCATGTACCGGAGCCGACTTGGCTCTTTCGACGCTTCCGGTTCGCGTCGCTCGATGGACTGCGTCTATTATAGCCCGCCGACGTTCGTGCGCGGCGGAAGGCGGCTCGACCGTGGGTGTGATTATAACACCAGAGGTGTGAGAAATTTTTATTTGCGAAACGTCTTTCGCACTCCGACCGTTCGGAATTGAAAATCGATTCGGCGGGTCGAACTTTTGGGGCGACCAACTATACTTTTTCCGCGTCGATCGCCCGTTGACCCAGTTCTGCAAATTTTTCGGAAACTATCGGCCGGATAGAGGCGAAACAATTATGGAAAGTTTATGCGATTATGGATACTCTGAGCACTCTAGAATATTTCTAAGGCGTCATATATTCACATGGTGTCCAGCGAAAGTCCCTAAAAAAATTTCCATGATTTTTCCATGACTACGCCGAACCATTCAAGAATGCATATAAGAGACAAAATTAGTCGAAAATTGGCATGAAATAAAACGTATTTATTATCTATTTTCGTGGGTGTGGGCACGTCCATCTAAAACAATCCGTTTTAGATGGACGTGAATTTCAATATTGCTCATTCAATTGTTTTTAAAATCTTAATAATGAAATGAGGTAAAAAAAAACAATTTTTTTTTTTTTTTTTTCAAAAGGCTGGACGAAAGGTTGCTTGAAAACAAACATTGCAAAAATTTCCCCGATGGACCGAAAAAATCCATGATATTTTCATGGTTTTTTTCAGAATCGTAAAGTTTCGTCATATTTCCCTGACGTCCCTGATTTCCATGATCGCTGGACACCATGATCCAAAAAAAAAAAAAAATTAATGAGGACAGCTGGTAAAAAAAAAAAAAATTGAAATGTGTGTCGCTTGCCGGATCAGTTTGACTCGCGGTCGCAACGAAGGGTTAACGACGTCGGCGGAAAAATGTGCGATGCACCGTGCGGGCTACGGTGTTGTACATAAGTTTAATACAACGTCGGAAGCCCCGCTGGATGATCGTGTACATGCGGACGCGTATTTTGCACCGGTGCAACCACAGGCCCGTTGTCTCTCCGTCGGTTTACACGTGTCGAGAACGTCGACGACGAGCGTGCGAGAGAGGCATCGGGAATGTGACGAGGCGGTAACCGCTCGACCGCGAAGAATGTGTACCCGTCGAGGTTTCCCTATTTGCACGAAAGACCATCCCCTCGAGGCCGCCTCTCTCCACCGGTGCTATTACACTTCACCTCTCGCGTGTCCCCGTTTTACACCTACTCCGTACAAGCTTATTGGCACCTTCGTGGCTCAACAGTGTAATAACATCTTCGCCACTCGATTCGAGAAGGCGAAGAGAAACATTTTTTTAAATGCAGCTCCATTACTCCCAATTTTTTTTTTTTGAGAACTTTGAGCCAAATCGGAAATTTAATAGAAACATTTATCGGACTCGAAGGAAGTTCGGAGGCGAGCTATAATTTCGAGTTTCGTTTTTATTTGGAGTCGGGAAAAAGGAACTGTAGTGAAAATTTGAAAATACACATAAATGCCGTAATTATTGATTTTTGTCCGAGTATTGTATATAATTTTTTTTCGTTAGGGGGAACGAGTTTTTCGTTTTACTCGCAGCTACGCCCCCCCGGGGCCGATTGCCAAAAAAAAAAGGGTACCAGACGCTGCGCTGCCTCACGCGGATCTTGCGGACGGGTGGTCCACATGAGAGACGCACAACCGTGCCCGGGTATTCGGGAGAGTCGTTGCCTGCACACTCTGTTTACCAACAAACCGTGTGGAAAAAAATCGAGCATAGGACGCGGTGAGGCGAACAGTCGAGCGAACACGAGGGGCCTCCCCAAACCTCGGAGGAGAAGAATAATAAAAAATGCAAAGAGAACGACCGCGGGAGGGACGAGGATAGTCGCAGGAATGTCATTGGGTGGGATGTTTTTTGCACTCCGCGGTCCACCGCTCTTTCTCTCGTCCTGTCTCGCGAGGTCGCCCGCCGGATTCTGTTACCTCGCACGGTGGAAGTTTGGTAGCGGCGATGGGACGGGGGACGAGGAACCGAAACCCACGATTTATCGTCCATTCGAAGATACCGATGCGCTCAGTACGAGCGTTAGTTTACATTTCGATTCGACCGGTTTTGTTAATTACGATTTCTCTTCGATGAAGTTAATTCACAGTGAAAAATAAGGACATTTCACAAGCATTTTTCATTCACAAGGATCATTAACTAAGGAAAATTGTAAAATTAGCGTGATAAAAAAACAAATTGTCGTCGTCGGACAAGAAATGTTTGCCAAATTTACAGCCATTTTCAGAGCTGGGGAAAGTACCGAAAAGTACTTAAAGTACCAAGTACTAAGCACCGCAAGTACTTTAAGTACAAAGTAATTTCCTTACTTAAAGTACTTTTATAAAATACAAAGTACTTTTTCTTCTTAATCGGAAGGTGCGGAGTTCCGCGAGTACGAAATTTAGAGAGAAATTTTCAAATCAAACGGCCCTGTTCGGGGCCAACATTTTTTTCCAAACCGGCCAAAGTCTTCGTTTCTAATACTTGGTAACAGACTAATCGACTGGACCTTGGAGTAGTGAGTGGAGGTCGACTGGATGTATAACAACCAAATCTAGGACATATGGAGCTAGTACAGTGATCGACAGTGTGAAGGTCTGAAAGTTTATGCATCAAAAATCGTATTTTTGGCATTTAAATGGAAAATATTGGCCAGGGAGTAAAATAATTTTATAAGACAGACATTTGTTTACGTTACGAAAGAGGTGCAAAGTAATTTGCACATGGCTTCCTCATTTATTACAATTTTGAGTATAGATTCATCGAAGAGGAAGCTATGCTCAAAATTGTACAAGTACTTTGGTCTTAGTACTCAGTAATGGTACTTAAAGTACCGACAAGTATTTTGATACTTTAAGTACCAAACAAGTACTCATGTACTTTAACTGTTTTATTTTTCATATTTTTTTTAATCGTCTCCTGGAAGATACCGATCTGTTCAACGCCAGCGTTAGTTTAGCTTTCGAATCGTGCGGCTTTGTTAATTTCGATTTCTCTTCGATAAAGTAAATACACGGTAAAAAAAAAAAGTACATGTCCCAACCACCAATGTCCACAAAGGTCGTTAACTAACGACAATTGTGAAATTAGCGTGGTAAAAAGAGAATTGATCAGGTAACAAATTTGCGATCCAGTTTACAGCCATTTTTCACCGTGTTTTATTTTTCAAATTTTTCTTTAGTGTACCTCAGCTACCTCAACTAACAATTCGTGACGACGAAAAGCTCGGAGGTAAAGATGCATAGATTCATTTTTTGTTTCCAGATGTGCGATGAGCGTAACTAAGATTTATATCGTTCAGAGATTTTTTGTCTCCTTGCCCCCTTCGCCATACTTCTCGTTTCCTATATATATACACATATATATATCGCCCCGTCGTTCGTGCATCCCGAGGGATCGCGTCACGCGAAGGCTCACTTTGAGATCGCAGAGCGCACCACTATCCCGTACGTGCGACGACCTCGAAATAATGGGAAAGCTTCCAAGACTCGCTGTGTGTCTCCCTCGCCGACTCAGTCGGCTGCTGAAGATCCTGCGACATGGGCACTCTACCCTGCTCTACCTCACGCGGCGCCAGCAGCAGCATCAAAACCGAGAAAATCCTTTATCCGTCTTCGCCGGGAGCGACGAGACCTCGCGAATCTCGTTGTGCTCTCACAGAGCCCAGATTTCGCACACCAGTAAAAGATATCCCGGTAATAATTTATCGGTTTTGCGGTAGACTCGTGCACAGCGAGCTTCGAAGCCGCGCGACTTCTCGCTCTCGTTTCCGACTGCAGTTCGCGCCATGCTCGCTGAGATGAAAGTGCCGCAATCAAACTAATTCGGTGGCTCGAACTGTATGATTAATATACGAACCCGGCAACATCTGCGCGATCGAGCCCGGTCAGAGCAAATTTTTTTTGTTTTTTTTTTAAATCATTATCAGCACGACTGGAAGTTTCTCACGAACTGCATCAAACTTCAGCCTCGCGCGAAAGCCGCTTCACCGGACGAACGAAGCGACGGCAACGTCCTTCCATTTCTCGATGCATAATCGATCGATCCGGATACTATTTGCCAATGGCTAAATGTCAAACTCTACCTTCCATATTCGCCAAGTTCCCAAGGTGGAAGGAAGAGTTAAGAACAAACCAACACGCACAGCAAAAGTCTGAGGGAAATCCTTTTACCTTCAGCAACAATGCACAAAACCCGCTTATGCGTCGATTCTTGGCCCCTGCTTCCGCACCCTCTCGAGTCGCTCCCCTCCGTCCAGAAAAGAGCACGACCCTTATCCCTCTCACCTCCGCCCATCCTCGAGAAAACTTGGTCGTTCGCCACGTCTTTTTCTTCCCTAACTTCTCTCTTCTGCCCTTCTTATGTACGCTCTCTCTCTCTCTCTCTCTCCTTATCAACGACATTCAACCCCCCCCCCCCGACCACGGCCGGATTCGCCGATACGAGACTCTTTTATATAGAATTTTTACGTCTTTTTCTCTCTCTTCCCCCAGATCAATTTTTCGCTGTACGTTGCTCTTCCTTTCTCCTAACTTTCTCCACATATTCATCAATCTTAGCTGTGCTTTCTAAGATCAAGATAAAGAAGAAGAAAAAAAACATCGACCTCAGAGTTCCTCCATCAGCTTTCTGTATATTTTTTTTTCGTTTTTTTCATCGACGAACTACAGCCGCGAAAAAGAAATCTTACCCTCCGCCGGTCGCGTCTGCCATGCGAGATCTTTTCCACTTTCTTTCATTCTTTCCCATCCGACCAAGCTCTACCAGCATCACGTTAGCTTTCTTTATCATCGTAATCTCTCTACGTCTCAGCCCACTTTTTCATCCCTTCCTTTGTGTCTCTCGTTCGAGGGAGGACTTTCCCGTACCGGCCGCGAGGAGCGACCCTTGTGCCGCTACCGTCCGTGTGTTTACATCGAGCCAGGACGATGCCCTCTGGGCTCACCCGTTCCCTCCCTCTCGACCCTTTCGCATTTCTCGATCGCTTCTCCCAACCGTCGCTCTGTTCACCCCTCTTCGCTCCCCTCCGCGCCCTGGCCCGGAGACTCCCGCCCCGTTCGAGGCCCTCCACCCTTCGAGGCGCGCATACATAGCCCAGTCCGGACATACCCGATGTCACATATTTACAGGAAAATGGGGTAAAACGAACCATTTTTACTACTTATTTTTTTTATTCGGATAATAAAAATGAAGTCTGATGTCAAATGGAGCTCCATTTTGCCCCAGTCTGCCCCCACTGATACTCAGAAACTAACCCCGCAACCCATCCGAGTATCGATACGAAGCTCTCGGCTCGTACGAAGACCGAGACGCGTCCTCGGGCGCGCGAGAATATGCGAGTCTCGTTCTCGTCGCCCGGGGTCGAGGCATCCAAACTTTTTTACTCAACTCCCCGATATATTCCTTGCTCCCTCTTTCGGTCATCACTTTATTTGCCACGGAAACCTTAAACTTCGGTCCCTCCAGCATCCGTTCCGCGGCGGTGTTCCTTCGGTGAGATAAAGGGCCCAGTTTCTGACACTTGCCCAGCTTATGACAGAGGTGCCTGTAGCATAGTCGGCTCTCCCCACCATTCGATATGCAGTCAATGAGTAGCGCGCCTTCGAGGTGTCAGAAATTGCGACACTTGGTCCTCCTTATTTATCCCTATGATTTAACACGCTTAAAGTGAGAGAGCTGCGCAGAAGTGTCAGAAACTGGACCCTTTACCTTATATCGCATCCCTCTAAGGCGATGCGAAACCTCCTGCTCACCGCTCAAGTAGTGCCCGGTCGGTAACATAAACTGTAAACTATTTTGTTTCCCTACCACGCTAAAAAGGACCTATTTCATGCCTGTATCGGGGGTGGAAGGTGGCCGATTCTTGACGAGTGGGAGGAAAAGTGATTTAGCGGGAGGAAAACTAAACTTTTCCTACCGCTAAATTACTTTTCCTCCTGCTCATCAAGACTCGGCCAATTACGGTCCCCGTTCCAGGCATAGAAATATGGCCACTTTTTGGTACAGTCGGGAAGAAAATAGCCTATGCCACTCGGGAGGAAGTGCCTCTTCGCCTCGTGTGAATTTCTGCCCCTGTTTCGCTCGAGCATCAAACTTCACACTCGGTGGAATTACGCACTTTCCTCCCTTGTAGCACAATATACTATTTTTACGCCTATTATCTACCAATGATCACCATTAACCTGTGCGCATGCCTAGTACTGTTTTATTGCTCCCTAGGCCAATAGGGCTGATTATTCACTTTGGAAGTCCAATTGCTTTCGGTGAATAATGATCATTGGCGAATAGAGTAGAGCGGCGAGTGAATAAAGAGTTACGCAGATGTAAAAGCCAGTGAATAGACTTTTTTATGCACGTGCTCGTATGAAAAGTGTCCAGTGACGTAAGAAACGTTGTTATTTTAAAGAATTTTCACCGCATGCGATTGCTGTCCTCGCTTCGCTTGGGCAGCGAAATTAGCACGCGTCAAAAATCGCCCATTTCCCTCCCGTGTAGCATAATACACTATTTTACTCGAACCCGCTGAGTCGTACAGCGATTACCATTTGCCACAGTTACGTCCAGCTCTGTACTTGCGTGCAAAAGACAAAAAAAATGAATCGGCTATGTGTATTTTGTCCGAGTTTTCGTGGGTGGGCAGTAGTCTGGTCGGAGATGCGAGGAGGTGAAAGTTATCGCACGATAAAGTCAAGAACACGAGAAAACGACGCCGTCTAGTGCCCATGGCAATGGGCGACGGAGTCTGAACAGCGCGGAGAACGAGACGAGAAGAGACTCTTCGCGAAAGTCTTTCCGGTAGGACGCCCTCGACGGACACCGCGAAACTTTGTTAATAAGTTGCGAAAGAGTACGGGGGGGGGGGGGGGGGCGTAAGGAGGAACGAAGGGTCGGGAGTGAAGTGGTAGCGGGAGGGCAGTGCTTCGTGTCGTAGAAAATCTATCGTGAAAAGTTTCGACTCTCGGCGAGGGAGCATGAGGATTCCGATGATATTGAAAGTTTCGCAAATGAATGCCGAATATCGGCTTCTACACCCTTCGCAAATATATAACCCGGCCAAAATCCCTTTCTTATATACGTCAATCGGCAAACGTAATGAGAATTCGTCAGATATCTCATTGAGTGCCGATGACCTCGGAGAGAGAGGCCGATGACTCACCGATTCCGAGCTCCGGCCACGTTTCCACGATGGACCAAGCGTTCCCGGACGCATTCCTCTTCACTTTGAGAAGCTCGCAGAGGTCGATCGTCCGAAGATTCTTCTCAACGCAGACATTCGTCCACGTTAGATCGACGTTGTAAAATGTCAATTCCGCCTGTAAAAGTAAAAACAAATAATAATCATTGGAGTGCGATTTAAGAGAATCAATAAAATTGCAATAAGAAAATTCATCAGAAACGACTTTTTTGATCATTATTTTATCCTGTTTGTATATCGTCTGTTGAAGACTAATGTCATTAGCAAATTTGTAAAAGGTCTCTACCTAAAACAAGTAAATATTCTATTCTATTCTACATAAAAAACGACGCGCTTATAGAAAACACTACGCAGCAAAAAAGAAGAATCAATTGAGTCAACAAAATGTACGCTTACGGGTGGCGAAATAAATGTTTGGCTGATCGACAAGAATACCTCGTTGATTATAAACAAACAGACCGTTGAATCGAATATTTCTTTACTTACTACAATTTTTTTGTTCGATCAACCAAAAAAAAAATGTCGCCACCCGTAAGCGCTCATTTTGCTGAGTCAATCAATTTCCTTTCTCAGTGTCAGCTTGACGGACCCTCCGAAAGAGGGCGCCTTCGCGAGTCTGTACGGCCACCATCAAGATACGAGCTTTCTTATGAGCGAGTAGCATTAAAAAAAAAGTCATTTGAGATTCTCTTACCTGTCTCTCGCTGTCGATGGACTCCTCCGCGTTATTGGCCGCCAGTCTTCGAGCCCTTTGCATCATTCTGCTGTAATCGAAGAGGGTCGGATCGGATCCGAGGCGCTCGTAGCTCCCGGAATGGCCGGACGCACAGCCGCCCGACATCGCGGACCCTCCGTCCAAGCATGAACACATTTTTGGGAACCAATCTGTAATATATACAACAACAACAAAAACGAGATATTAATACAACGATCGTTCTGTTTGTTCGATACAGCTTAACGAGAAAAAGAGAACGCAAAGATACATAGAAATGAAGAAGCGACAAGCATCCGATATACGTTTATCGTCGATATCGGGTGCCGGAGAGAGCCCTTCTTGTGCCTATTTAAATGTTTAATCTACAATTCGGGCTCGACCACATAATTGAACTCGACGTGATACGGTATTTTTAGTACGCAAGTACGCTCAGTGGCCTCGTGCGGCTCGTGCCACATACACCGGTGTAATAACTATCGATACAGATTATTAACTTCGAGATAAAGCAAAGTGTAAGATATATATGTATATGTATATATATATATAAGAAGATGGAAGATATATAAATAGAAATACAAATTAATTAAGTGTTTAAGTAGTTAATTATAGAGAGTGAAACGAGATGTACACGGAGAGAAATATTTACGGTACGATAAGAAGGGATCTCGTGTACTAGTGTGAATATTTGCAACGATTCAATTACGTTTTCACAAGAGAAAGCTTTCAGCTTTTTTATTTTTTTTTTATTTATTTATTTTTTTTTTTCGAAAACTCCGATAACATTTGTAAGCGTCGACTGAGATTTTTATCAGGGAGGATCGTGTAAGTTCCGAAATTGAACGCTTCAATGTGTCGCGATGATACGAAACTCTGAAGTTTCGTGCATTCTTGTAATTTGATTTAGTGACATAATTTTCTCTTCATGTAAATGTCATGGCGATAGAAACGTATGCATACAATGGCGGTGACAACATTATGGCGTGACGAAATTCGATTGTCCCATCGAAAGTACGATCGACGGTTAATTGAGTTTGACAAAGCTTTGTTGTCACGATATTCGGTGTGATTTACATTTTTTGTTCGCAAACTTTTTTCCTTGGTTTTCGATTAACTCTCGCAATATTTTTTTGTTCATTGCGGGACTGGCACTTTGCATAGCGGGTACTGGAATGGATGGGATTATGCATACACATCGTTATTAATAACAAGAGTCGCGGAGACGATGGGGGGGGGAAGATGCTTCGAACCGGTCATCGACGTGGTCCCGTCTCGCAGTCGAGAGAGGCGTCTCGTCGACGAGGATGCTGGCTACTCGCGTGGAGCCACTGCGGTGGCACATGGTGAAACCCCAAGGCCGAGGGTCGCCTCTCGGGGCCGAGCTTCTCACGACTCTTGCGTGTCACGCCTCGCGGTCGTCGCGGACCGGCCGCAGAGAGGACGCCGCCATTTGTTTTTACCTCGTCGCAACTCGATAGTATTATCCGTTCGAGTGCACAGCACCGTGCGCGAGCCTCAAAGTGCACAGCTCGGTGCGCGAGCCTCGAAGTGCACGTGGGGTCCGGGCTGACCCCAAAAACCGTCCAAAACCTCCTTCGTGCGCGCAAATTATCAATGCCGAACGGGCGACGAAAAATAAAACTTCACTGACTAATCGAGAACTTTTTGTTTATTATAAATTCGATAAATCACAACTTCCCAGACACGTTTATCGCAGTGTGTACACAACGTGCCGCAGCCCGCGCGCCGCTCGGCGAACGCTACGGTGCGCGCCTCGAGATTTCATAAAACAGCCCCGTGTATTTATCGTGGCAATTAATTATCTCGCAATTGCTTGGACCAGGGTTGTTCGAGAGAGGCGCCTGCCACAAAGTAAATGGGAACGGTCGGGGGGCCAGAGCCCGAGAGAGAGAGAGAGAGAGAGAGAGAGCGATAAGTATGCTAATTGTCGGGGGCTGTCGCGACAACCGACTTTCACTCCTTTTTCCCCGCCCAGCCAGTATTTTTTCCTCCCAATGCCCCACACCGATTATTATTCCCTCCGCTGGTCGAGGCACAAACTCGAACTCGACGATCAAACTCGCGTCCTTCTTTGCCGATATTTATTGCGATACTTTCCTGCACTTTTTAAGCAAAAAAAAAGACGGTCCAGTGACTCCATTTTACTTTTACAAAATTGTTGATTTCGATCGGCGGTAACTTACCGGTTACCAGATAATAATAATGATAATGATAATGACATTACTATTACTATTATTATTATTATTATTATTATTATTATTATTATTATTATTATTATTATTATTATTATTATTATTATTATTATTATTTGATGGCAGTATCGCGACCGTGACATGACCGTTCATAAATCGAACTCGCATCGCTGGTTCATCTACGATGTTAGAATACAATGGTGCAAGGAGAAGGCAATTTCCGTGAAGATGTGGCTGATGGCTCGGCGTTGCCCGGAGCCTGAGGATTGGGAGGCCGTATATACCTATACAATATTCACAGCGCATAACCGTTATGCCATAAACAGTGTAGATTAAAAAAAATAAAATGGGTAGGCCGGTCGAAGAAGACTTTCTCGGGGCCCCGAGGATGACAGACGTGCAGCATACATATGCTTACGCCGCATGAACGAAAGACTAAGGGCCCCTCGGTGAGAAGGAGAGGCCGCTCGGGCTGATCCCCGTTCAGGGCCACCTTTCCCCCGACGATGCATTTATCCGTGGCTCGTAAAAATTTAGCACCGATAATTGCGGGATACGCGATAGCCTCCAAGGAGAAGAGCCTCGCCCCCGTCTCTGTTTATGCGCCCGCGCCCGCTCTTGCGTTTATATTATCCTCGCATCTTGCGCGCGAGAGAGCTCCGTGTTATACTGGACTCGTTCGCCGTCGACGCCCGAGCTCTCTCTCTCTCCCTCTCTCTCTCTTTCTCTCTCGCCCTCCCCCTGCATCCCGGCTTCTCCTGATCGACGATTCTTATTATTAATGGATTGCTCTTCGGTACACGAAAACGCCACGGGGAAAACGGCTCGCAACGACGCCCCCCCCCCCCCCCCCCCTACCTCGTCGCTCAATGGATCGGAACATTTGTGTTTACAACTATCTAATTTCCGAGACATTTCTTAATGAAACAATTCAAGCGAGTCCTTTCGAAAGGAGTGAGTCATCGGAATAAATTTTAGTGAGAGGGAGAAACGAGGTGGACGCTTCGAGTTCGGTGCTTTTGACGGAAAATTATCCTTCAAATTTGCTCAGAAGCTTTTGCCCATCGGGTCGATAGCGACAAGGCTCCGAGTGCTCCTCATCCAGAAACAGAATATTCCACTTGGAAAAGTGTGTGTGGGAAAAAAAAAAAAAAAAAAATTGCCCACTGTGGCTCGATGAAATTTCAAGGGTTCGCGTCCGAATGCGAGAGAGCACGAGTTCTCGGGGCCGAAGGCGATGGGAACGACGTTCGGAAAGATCGAGGCTTCCGGCCGTCTCGCTGACTGTGAGGCTCATTCCGAGCGTCTAGACACTCACTCCACGCGGAGGCTCGATAAACAGCTGATACGAGCCCAGGGACCGAGAAGCGGCAGGAGGGAGAAGCGAGCGGGCAAATGGCGAATGTGGAGGATGAAGTCCCAAGGCGGCAAATCGGCGTCTCGAATCTACACATAATCCAATCCGAGTAAACACAGAATGCACGCGTGAGCAAAATATCGGGCGTTATAGAATCTCTCATCAGTAAATTCCAATTAAGTTTCAGGTAACGCAGTCGGAAATCTCGACGAGAGTCGGACGCGCGATGTCATCCCTGGTTTTCCGTGTAGCGTCGATAGTCTTTATTATCCGAGGGACTTTTTTTTTTTTTTTTTCCACTGCGAGAACGAGACGCTTCGAGGTATCTACAAGCGATCCAATAAATTCAAGGCGATAGCCGGCCTCGCCCAGCGCACGCGGTCGCACGCAGTTAGTCGACAAAGATATTCAGGTAACGAGGGTAACTTCCACCGTTAATTGGCTGTTTGTCCGGCGTTTTACTGGGACTGCGCGAGAAAAGCTGTTCTCTCCTTTCCGCCAGATATCGAAGCGGCGTAAATATCACAGATAAGCGCGAGCGAGTTGGTTATCCGTGGAGGAAAACAGTTTGCGCCGGAGCACGCACCGAAAAAAAAAAAGCTTCGCCAATGACAAACTGAGCTGCGGCTGCGGGTGGCGAAGGAAATATTTCGTCGATCGAAAGAAATGTTTGTTCAATTGAAGTAACTATTCGTTGAAGCAACTGAATGTTAGGTCAAACCACTGAATATTCGCTCAATCAACTAGGTATTTCTTTCGATCGACGAAATATTTCGTTCGCCAGCCTCAACCGCAGCTTAGTTTGACATTGCCAAACACCTTTTTTTTTTTCGAAAACGGTTTGCGCCGGAGCATTCACCGAAAAAAAAAGCTTTGGCAATGTCAAACTGAGCTGCGGTTGCCGGTGGCGAAGGAAATATTTCGTCGCGATCGAAAGAAATACCTAGTTGATCGAACGAATATTCATTAGTTTGACCTAATATTTAGTTAAAAGACTAGTTACTCGAATTGAAGAAACATTTTGTTCAATCGACCGAATATTTTCTTCGCCACCCGCCAACCGCAGCTTAGTTGATATTACCGAACCTTTTATGACGTGTCCTCAAATAAGCAAGGACGCGTGAACTTTTTTGTAAGCACATACGCCCTTCTGGCATGGGACCATCGACAGCCGCATTTGTACAGTCGAGGAGACAACGGAGAGGCTGCGGCCAGCTCGGCTAGATGAGATTCGCAACGAGACGACGGGAGCGAACCGAAGCGGATCCCCGCAGCCTTGGCCTACTGAGCGATCAGCAGCTCCGGTGTGTCTACTGGTGTTTCCCTTTTTTCTCTTACCCATGTGTTTGTTAGCCGTCGAGCGAGAGTTTACCCGCGCGAAGTGCACATCGGGAGACTCATCGAGCGCGAAGCGACGAGAGGATCGACGCGACCTTCGAAGCAGTCGACGACAAGTAGTGGACAATTGAGCCGCCCAAAGAGGCAGAAGTGGAGAAGGTGTGTTGGCTGCTTTGAGTTCGACATCCAGCTGCAGGATTGTCAAGGATGGCTGGGGTGGTGGACATTCGCCGAGGGCGATTTTGCTTCGCTGGATCTGGAGAGGAGCCGGGCCGATTATGGCCAATATCGGACACAAAGTACCCTTTGACTCGAATTAATTGGCAGTATCGTCGATTTGTCAGCTTAGCTATTCATGAGGAACAGCCAGTCGAGCCGCGGCCGCTGGAACTGAAATGTTGCTCCGGCAATTACGTGACGTTTGACTTTGGGTCAAGATTTTATGCTCCTAGATCAAGAGGTAATGCCAGGGCATTTGTTCCCGGCAATAGATTCATGAATCATCCGACCGGCATCTGGCTGAGCGCCGGTACGATTATAGGATCGATAACTCCGAGTATACTTTGCGACTTTCGTCCCCTTAACTCATTTAACTCGAATGGCAGGTTCCTCGATCGGTGAATCGTAAAACGAGCCGACAAAGTATTATACTATTTAGGGGTGAAGGGAGGGGAGGGAACTGCGATGTCGTGCATCGCGTTGAGTAACGGGTCGACGGGTGGACAGCGCGGGGCCGTGCACCAAACGCGCTTGCATAAATAAGGTGCACCGAGTCGCGATACCTACCGAGGGCTATAATCATGTGCCATAACACGATATCACTCGGAACCAATCTTGCGCCGGACGGCGAATGAGAGTTGAGGTGGCGAGCCGGGTATCGTCAAAGATCGGCGTCGTTATTTAACGACAATTGACCCAATGAAGTGGCTAATTGAGGTATCCGTTAAGGAAATAATGAGGATAAAGAGCGAATGAACGAAGATACTGAGTCCCGATCAAGCCGAACGGAAGCATTTGGTTTGGATACCGTGGACGGAGATGAAACAAACAGTCTGCAGGGAGAGCAAGAATTTCTTTTAACGCAAACAACTTACGTACTCAATGAAAAGGCTTTAGACTCTATGTTACTGCTGAGGCCAATTTAAAAATCGTACATTACGATACTAGTGCAAAAAAACTTTTTCTCACGAGTGTGAATTTGCAGCACGAGGCGAAGGCGAGTATTGCAATCACACGATTTCAAAAAATGCTTTTCGCACGACTTTCGTACAAAGTTTTATTTCACAAGGTGTAAAAACGAGAGTTTTCGCACGCGATGCGTGTGCAAAACTCCCATTTTCACATCCCGTGAAATAAAATAATAGACACATAGAATACATCAAAGGAGATACCGACGTTATCGGTCAGACGTGGAAACTATTCGCTTCGAGAAATAAGTACGTAGACCCGTTCAATTTTTAATTCGGTTTAAACAGCGATCGCTCGAAGGGACTATTTTTTTTTTTTATCGAATTCGAATCGACCCTTTAATCAACGGCAGCAGTTAAACAAAACAAAACGTAATGCAAACATCAGACAGACGCGCCTGTAATGCGCGAGCTCTCTAATATCATCCTATTCGTGACCCTAATTAGGATCACGTGCGACCCTGGAGGGGCGGCGCGTTTCTGCCACCTTGCCACGCGACGACTGCGTGGGACTGCGTTTGGTGAAGGGAATTTGCCAATTCTGGATATCATCCATAGAATCTGCGGTTTCGAATTTCGTTAAAAATGTTGAAAAAAAAAAGAAGAGAGACCTCACTTTTCGCATACGATGCCCATGAAAGCGTGCGCTCAATTCGCAGCGCTCAAAATGACTTGCCAACGGAAAATAGCGCGTTAAAGTGTATCGAGGTTTATGACGATGCTATTGTGTTTTCCGCAGGGTCCGCGCAGCGAAGGAAGGATCGCGAGAGAACGATGCGGGCCGCGATGTTACTGCGTTGTGATACTCGCATATGACGCAGTGTGGAAGTGCCCGTACGTGGCGATTATGCGAGCTCGATGCGTTTATCATTGTGTCCCGACACCTAGAGACTATCGGGGTCACTCGCCTCCTGGACGTTAATGGCTAAACGACGTAGAAATCTACGGCGCTTGTAAACAATAAATTAGTTTAATGGGTGCAGAGATATAATGGCGAGAGTTTGCTTCCTCGAACGGTACACGGTACAAAAATGATTTCGTAATAACGGAATGCAAAATTTCGTAAAGATAATATTGTTAAGTGACAAACTCGCTTGTCGTTTATTTCAATATACAAATCTGTGCTATTATTCCCCGAGTCATTGACAATGTTAGTTTGTACTTTCGTTTGTAAGAGTAGAAAGTTAACGAATAAAAAAATTCGTGGACGTTTGTGGAAAGTAAGTTTGTTGTAAAAAGTACAAACTTTTATTTACTGTGTAACCAGGTCAAATGGGGGCTTCAATTATTTTCGAGAGATCTTGCTATTTAGGAACCATGAGAATTTAGGAACTCGCGTAACAAGAGTCGAAAAAAAAAATCGGGAAATTGGGCAGAGCGGGGTAAACCGGACCATCTCGTAGTACACGAAACAGTGTCATCTGGAATATGAACCACCGTTCCGTTTTGTCCCGAGGTACAACTCGAGATCGACCTCTTGGAAACATTCCGAACACGTTTTCATTAAAATCTCGAATTTATTTAATTTTTTTATTCCACCATAACAAAGCTTCCTCCACGAGAATGCAAAAAGAAGAAAGAAAAACAAAAAATGGTCACCTCGGCCGGACTAGCACGAGACCTCCTCGCCCAACTCTCGACATCTGACAGCCGTCAAAGTTCGTAACAACCGCCTGTGACGAGCGTCCTCGACAGCGGGTTTCAACGCGAATAAAATAATCATGCATGCAAAGTTCGACGAGAGGATCGATAGGTAACGTGGCCAGGTGTTCCCGGGTGTAGTTTACGCACGAGCGAACGCCCGCACTAAATCAGAAGAGGCCACGCATCGCTGTTGTCAGCAGCAGTTTCTTTTCGCTTATGAAATTCGAGCGCGAAAGGACATTCGGTGTTGTAAAACCGAAAACGAAACGGGCAAAAGTGAAATTTTCGCATTGCGAAAGCACTCGGTTTCCCGGTGGCTCGGTAGCGACACTTAGGCTGCGACCTTAATGACTGTGGGGAACTCAACACGGCGCGTTGGGTATCTCGGAATAGCTCGGCTTCGCTTCACGGGAGTTATTAATAGAAACGGTAAAATTGTTAGCTCGTCAAGCCAGACACAACTTCGAATCCCCATGCCGGATTGCGCGATTCTTGACGAACGCCCACGTTCGTTCACGTGGTCGGGAGCGTCGCGCAACGAGGACCGTCTCCGTTTGCCCCGGCTGATCTCGGCCGACCTTATGGCTCCTCCCCATCGGAGACAAGAACTCCGCAGTACCGGAGATACGATATTGAACGGACCATGGCGATCGTTTGGCGAAGGATCGGCGATGCTCGTGCCACGTTATGCCTAATGCGTTTAACGGAGTCGATTATAAATTGTCGATGCCCAGGAGCACCTCGACAATTGGCACAAATGCCGCACCGTACGAGTTTCTCGACGGAGCGTTAGGGACTCGCGACCCGTCGCGACGCGACGGCAATCACACGACGTGCCCGGCCATCGAGGAGGATACCGAGAGAAGAGGCTTCTGGCATCGTACAGTGGAAGCTCGATTATCCTAGAGGCAGTTTTTTTTTCGTCCGACAGAATTAAACGTCGCACACTCGATGCGGTCATTGCGAATGGTGCTCACTTCGCATAAGTCTCAGAGAAACGAGAGGGAAATTGCAAACAACTCTTGATTGTATAGAAATCTTCGAAAAGTCAAGGTTATCGAAGGTGATGAAAAGATTAATTTTACATAACAATAATTCCAAAATTATTATTAACAAATCGATGAAAAATAAAATTCTTCGACAAATCTCGCGAAAACCTAACTCTCTTTGTGATGAAAATGATTCGTTTACTTTTGCGGATGTCTATGAATTTTTTTCAGATTTTTACACTCACTTTGAATTTTGCGACTCTCTACACATTTTTGCCATATAAAAAAAGAAAAATTCAAAGTTAATTGAAAAATCTTTAAAAAAAAATTCATGCGTATACAGAAAAAGTGTACGAATAATTTTCATGAAAAAAGAAAGTTAGGTTTTTCGAGAGATTTGTTGAACAATTAAATTTCTCATCAGTTTGTCGACATATTGCCAACATTTTCGAATTATTATTATTATGCAAAATTAATCTTTTCGGCAGCTTTAATGTGATTGATTTTTTTTTTTTTTCAGATTTTTGTACCATCGAGAAGTGTTTGTAATTCCCTCTCCATTTTCTAAAGCTTATGCGAAGTGAACAATATTCGCAAGGACCACCATATTATTATTTATCTTGAAAGTTAAATTTAAGGTGGTCCTAAGAACGCTCGTTTCATGGTGCGCGTTAAAAAAAAAAAAAAAAAAATCGTCCATCTTCAATAATTGACATCTTTGATTGAAACAACTGCGAAGTTCGGTGCGCAGTTGTTTGAGAAAAACTATCGGGTTGTTCTTTTAAAAGAAAAGCCTTTCTATAGTTGCATTAGGGAATAGTTTAAGTTTTGGGCCAGTTATCTTCGGATAATCGAGCATTTCGATCAATCGGGTTTCCACTGTAGGCCAGAGGGAACGTACAGTGGCAGAGGCATAACACAGAGAGACTCTGGCGCGGTTGTCACTCGGCGAGAGGCGCGCCGGAGTGTGCCCCGAGGGCATGTATGCAACGAGAGCAATCGGTTGTTTACGCGACGGGCTGCGACACGTACGACTCTGGAGAAAGATACGTCGTGCGCGCCTGCCGAGTCGTCGCCGCCGCTCGGCCGAGCAGACGAAATAGACGTGACAATAGGCACGGGGACAGAGGAGACACGAACCGAGGCCGGGCAAGCTAAATCTTCGCTCCGGCACGGAATTTCACTGCCCCGTTTAACTGCCTGTTCGAGATCGGCTCAACTCTCATCAGTCTTCGACTAATTGGAACGCGTCAACGTCTAGCGGCGAATATCATTTAATTAATGGATTAACTGCTATATGGTTGGTTTCGTAACTGCGATTGTAGGATTAATGTGTCTCGGTGGGAGACAATACCCTTACGGTGGTCGATCAGCGATGCTATTAGATTGTTTTTATTTTCTGAACAGTGAAAAAATGGACCGTTGAAAAATTTTTATTGAAAAGTAACAAACGGTGTTGGAATATCGGAAGCTTTTTTTACATAAACTGTTATTGAAATTTCAAACACATGTGCGCTGCTATTTTCTATTATTATTCTTCTATTGCATTTTTTGTAAATTTCAGGCAAAAGATTTGTGATTTTAATATCTGGTGTTTTAATTTGACGAAAAAGTACATTAATGTTCGATTAATGTGAGTAATGTAAGGAAATTTCAAGTATTTAACGCGATAAGGAGGGAAATTAATGAGAAAGAGTGGGGGCGAAACGGACCATTTTCACCAATTTTTTGCGGTATAAAAAACGTACTCTCATAACAAATTAAGGACCGTGGCCCATTTTGCCGTTGCGCGCGATAAGCGTACTTTGTAATTAAACAATCGCGCCCGCTGTGTGCCCTGAGAGAAGCACCAATCATGAGAGTCTACCGATCAATTAACTAAGCTCAGAGAGCAGCAGCGACAACGAGTTAAGACTTTGAGGTCCGCCGGGTAAAGGGCGTGCGGATTAATGCATTCTCCGATCGGGACGATTTGCTCGCTATCCTCTCGTACGCTTCGTGATTCGTGCGGTCAAACGGAGTGAATTTAGGATCACGTTAGGGAGACCCGAGCAGAATGCACAGTAAAAAAAAAAAAAACTTCGTACTTTCTACAACAACTTATTGTCGACAAACGTCCGCAATTTTTTATTCGCTAATTTTCAAATTTTACAAACAAAACTACAAACAACAAATGTCAATTGCACGGTAAATAAAAGGTCAGTTTTGTAATATTAAAGCCTGAACAAAAGAGTTTCTCACTGATATAACAAAATTATTTTTACAAAACTTTGTACTCCGATTTTGCGAAATAATTTTTTTACTGTGTGGGGTGCCAAAAAAAAAAAAAAAATTCCAAAAAATGCATAGAACGAATCGACGGGGTAAAATGTGTTCCAGCACATGGTAACGTTAATTTTTTTGCCATCATTCCTACCAACTCTGCGCTCCGCCCCGCGAAACATAGCCTCGTTCTCTCCAGGAACGTATATCTCTCGATCCGCGAGCTACGAGCGATAGCGAAGTTGAAAAATAGCTGCGACGAGGAAAAAAAAAACAAAAAACAAAAATTGAAGAACCGGAGAAAAAGCTCCGAGTATTTCGGAGGAAAGCCCTCGACGATGGTTCGCGTTCGTAATCTCGCGCAAAGGCTCGAGATTCGCCGGAAGAAAAATTAATACCCTCGGTTAATGAGTGCGGAGCGGCAACGAGGCTGATCCGCTGATTGGTGGCTCGCGCTTTGCCATTTTAATACGCACGGGTATATCCTCCCTCGACCAACGGAGCGAAATCCCCCGTCCGCTGATTTATACGAGGAAAGCTTTCCTTCCGTGTCTCCCCCTCGCGCCGACCCGCGAACTCGCTCAGGAGCGAGGCTCTCGGGCTCCTGGCGGATATTCGCCGGCCTCCGGCAAGCCAGCGCTCACCGACGGGGTCACCGAGGTGACGTTAACGATTTTGCGCGATTACCGACGCACACGGTCACCGGCTCCGAAATAGTCGAGCCGCGCGGACGTGCGAAGGTACTCTCGGCACGAGACTCTCGGCCCATTAAAATGAGAGCCACGGTTTGCGAAAAGAAGCAATCCTTTACGGCTATAATTGGCGGGAGTGAAAAAAAAAAAAGAAACGAGCCAGCAAGTAAACGGGTCGAATATTGAATGTTCTACGGGGGGGGGTTAATGTGGCAGAAGTAGAGAGAGCCAGCTATCCAGAGCACTGACGAGCTATTTAAACGTTCGCCGATTGCACGGGACGTGTCAGCGATATTCAGTTAACGACTGATTTATTAACTACGGGTGTTAAATCGTCGGCGAGCCGTTCGAGCGATGTTGTACCGCGTTCGGAGAATCGAGTGCTTTGTCGGCTCCGAGGCTGTGGACCGCATTGACCAAATCGCTCGGACCGATCGATTTGGTAGCGCAATGTTGGCCCGAAGACGCACGGCTTCTCTGTGGCTATCGGACGAATCGTGTGTATCGGCCGGACTTCCGATGAATTCGTATTAACACCCCTCCAAACAGCCCGAACTAACCGAGTAATTTTTCACTGGCCACGTTCCAATAAGCATCTGAGTTCTGTGCTCGATGATAATTAAAACTATTTTACACCGAAAGGCTTCCCCATCGGTAACCGTCGTTCGACTCGAAGAAACCGTAAATTGTAACTCACACCGAGACATCGGTTCGACCAAACCAATGGATCGTTCGGTAATGGACCGCGTAAACGTTCCCGATCGTAAATTCGACTAGGGACAAAGCCAAAAAAAAAAAAACTCGATTGCTCGCGACGGCGCGACAGGCTCAACGACCACTCAAACTATCTCGAGAGACCACGCGCTTCGAGACTTTTCTTACTTTCCTCTACTGTACAAAGTAACAAACTGTGTCCACGGACTCTGTGCGTTTCTCGTAATCGTGAATCCTCAAGAGATGGGCGGGTTTAATGGAAAATCGTGACGAGAATCGCTGGTGCGATCGATCAACTCGGGCGATAAAGTCAACGTGTGTACAGCACATGTGTATGCGTGGACAATCGAAATTTAACGAGGGCCTCGAGGGAACTTCCGGCAGGCTGTGCCTTTTTCATCCTCTAAATACAGCCTCGGTCGATATCGCTCACGGGATCCTCGATAAACCATCGCGAATCGTCGCCTCAGCGTATTAATTTTATCACCTAATAAATCTATCGTACACACTTTCGCGCACACACACACACACATATTTAAATTCAGACGCACATTTGGTACTAAAACATGTAAATTAATTGTCCTCGTTTTAAAGAGGATACAGACATGTATCGTTGATGATGCGTGCGCGCGTAGAGTGCGATATCACACTCTGCGATATATACAATGAAAAAGCAATCGGCCAGTTCGAGAGTGACGAAGCATCGCGTCTTAACTCGTGTGCCTTTATCTATAATAGTACAGAGTTTTTTTTTTTTTTTTCTTAAGCGATGCTTAACGACTCTCAAAATTGGGTTATTCGTCCGGCCTTTCACGAACGGACTCTGTGATGAAAAAAAAAAAAGTCGATACAAGTCTACACAGTGAACTACTACATCGTGAATATCGTGTGTCTGAGTGATGGTTCAATGAAAATCTTTTCGTTTCTTTTGCAGAAGGAAATATAAAAGAAAAATTGTTACAGTGTAAGATATCGATAACGAGAACGAGTGATAAGTACAAAGGTTCAATACTCACGGTGATGGGTGGGATAGTTATTGTTGTTATTCGACAAGAGTCTGTAATCCATGATGACGATCCTCGTCGACGATATATATATATATGCGCGAGGTATTCGTGTGCCGTTCTTATTTACTTTTTTTCTTCTTTCTTTTCTTTTTTTTTTTTTTTTTTTTTTTTTTTTTCTCAGTGCCGGACGAGCCTCCAACGGATGTTTTTTTTTTCTTGTACGCCCGTGTCGACACACACACAAACGCACGCACGCACCTTATCGATGGTGTGCGTCAGCGAGGAATCGATCGATCGAAGAATCTCGCGGTTTTCCGACGCGTCGACTGAGTTTTTTTTTTTTTTATATTTTTTTATATTTTTTTTTTACACCGTTGACGATGCCACCGTTCTCCCACTGAGCGAGGCACTCGCGTTCGAATGTTCACTCGAAAAATCCCCGATCGATTTTAAGTTGCGACTGAAATTAAAGACCGAGACATATAGCATTAGAATTCACGTTAATAACGCGAGACTTTTTTTTATTTTTTTTATTAATAATCTTTGATCCGAGACAGTTTTTTTTTATGTTGCAACTTTATCCGAATACTAGACGTGCTATACTTGTACGTTCATATCGGATCGGCGTAATGTCAGCTTTGTCTGCAACCCCCAAATTTACGAATACACGAAGCAGGCCAACCGCTCGCAATCACCGATTGGTGGATTGGTCGATCAACGAATTGCGTATTATTATTATCGTTTAATAATTGTAAAAATTAATTGAAAAATAAATGTTATTTTTATTAAATTAATATTTAATAAAATATTTCGATCAGGGCTCCAGTTGACTTGCTCGCTACACAGTAAATAAGGTTTGTACTTTTTGGAACAATTTATTGTCCACGAACGTGCATAATTTTTTATTTGCAAATTTTGTATTTTCGGAAAGAAAAGTACGAACTAAAATTGTCAATGCCACGGGAAACAAAAGGACTGGTTCTTATATTCAAACAAGTGACCGACTTATTTGTCGTTTGTCGCTTATTTAAGAAAAAAAAAAATTATTTTTACGAAATTTCGCCTAACGATTTTACGAAATTATTTTTTTTACCGTGTGCTCTTCCTCAGTTCCGCCGATAGAATTTCCCGCTTTCCCGCCGCGGCGCGATTTTTGTTTGACACGATAAACGGCCCAAAATCGATTACCTCGGCGGTGGAAGCGTGTAACAAAAACCTCCGATAAAGTGAGATATTTATACATATATGTACAAAGTTTGTACTCTTCACAGCAATTTATTGTCCACAAACGCACATGATTTCTTATTTGCAAATTTGGAAGCGTGTAACAAAAACCTCCGATAAAGTGAGATATTTATACATATACACATATATGTATAAAGTTTCTCGACGCAGACGCGTCGGTACGTTACAATTTGCCGGGCGTCGATGGACGATAAGCAGTCGGCGATTATTGCAGTATCATGAGCGGACCCAGAGCGCGACGAATTCCCCGCGAGGGCTCTCACGTTCGGTCCCGTGGCTCTGCGATCTGAGTGCACCGGGAAGTCAGCGGAGGGCGCGGAACGATGCGGCGAGAGGGCAGTCCAGTGCAGCGATAACAAACGCGACGAGAATCGACGCTCCGATAGTCGATGGGCGCGCGCGCGCGCGCTCGTCCACACGATGACCGTGCAGCGTAATCGCTCGTGTGGACGTTCGATATCCCCGACAAAACGGACTATCGGCAAATCGCTCCCCCCCCCCCCCCTCGCCCCACACACACCTCTTTCGCCGTCCGTGCCCCTTTGCGCTCGGGGCTCGTGTTTGTCCTTCTCGTTTAATTCCGCAGCCCTCGACGATACGCGCATCGACCGGAGTTTGATACCAACGGATCGCTGCGCGACGGGAGAGAGGGGAATATAATATCTGTTAAGCTCGGTGAAACACACACTATCGGGGTCGGGCGGGGGGAAAAATAAAACGCGACGGCCGCGTGTACGGTGGACTGCGATTCACGGCGACGGATCGTAACGTTCGCAATTGCGGGCCGGGCAAGGTAACGGTACGAATTCTCTAACGCGTCCCAATCGTCGGACACTCCGATGGAGATTTGATTTACTACGAATTTAACTATTAGAAGTCCAATTTGAGACTTGCAATGGTATCCGCGTGACATTGTATTACACGCAGAAAAAAGTTATGCAAGGTAACTTATAATTTAGGCTTTATTGTGTTTTTTTTTTTTTTTTTTTATTATTAAATTATTTTCTAAATTATGTTCTATCGTTGGATTTTGTTAAAAGAGCCGAGGTGTCCGGAAATTGGTAGAAGCGTTAATAGATACGCGACCTAATAATCGGAAAGTTCGAAGAAGTTAGGTTAGCCAGTTTTCTACGTAGCTTATCTTCACTATCCTTTGGCGTAAATATAATTTTTTTTTTTTTTTCATTGATTTTTTCATTTGATAAATAGCAGAGAAATGCTTTTAGTCATAATCGGAATTCTCGAAATTGGCGAACCCCCAAAAAAAAAAAAATTTATTTGACGACCACCGTTCGTTTAGATGAAGTAAAACATTTACTCGATTTACATAAATATTTATTTAAATTAAATAAATATTTTACTCAAACCAAATGAACAGCGGCCGTCAGATAAGTTACTTTTCTGGGTGTGATTGTCCGAAAGATCGTGCCGAAAAAAAAGGCCGAAAAATCGCGTCCGAAAAATGGTCCATTTCAAGTCTCTCGTTACTTTCTCCCGTAATTACAAAAATATGTATCGTTTTACAATCACTCGATGTGTTTTGTAAACTAGAAACTATCGGCTTCACATTGGTGTCAGTTACGTTTGCAAAAATTTATTACTGCCCAATTAAATTAAATTAAATTAAATAAATAACTGCCGGCAACTGGGGATGCTCTCGACCGTCCGAGCATTGATACATTTGCCTTAATCCGGACGGGCTTTCGTGCCGGTCCCGGCGATTGGACCACAGCAGAAGAGAGCGCCGTGTCCGGACGAAGGAGCGAGCCGAGGAGAAGCGAAATAAGATAAACTGCGAATTTGCTTCGGCGGTCCTCGCGCACTCTCTTCGTAACTCCGTGGTAGAGTTTTCGCCGGTTTTTTTTTTTTTTTTTTTTTCTTCGGATCTTCGGGCCAGACGATTCCTCCGTCGGGGGGGGCCACTCGGACGGGAGTTTCGGTTCACCGTCGGCGAAATTGCGGTATCGCATGACAAAAGGCACCGCGAAACTCCGTCCGCTCCCTCGCACCGTAGCGAGGAGCCTCAGAGATGTGCGGTAAGAAAAAGAAAGTCGCATACCGAGCGTGAGAGTGGATAAAAGATATTCGGCGGACAACCCGGAACGCGGATGTGCGTTAACATCAAATGGCCCGGCTCGGAGCTTCACCGTCGCCAAGTCAAGTTAGGCAATAGGTCGCTCCCTAGTAGCTCAATCTCGCACGAGCAATCCGTTCCCAGAACTTTAACGAATTCTCGCTTAACATGTCAATAATCCCTTTTGCTCTTTCCTGTTTTTCGTTGCAATTATCAATAAATTATTTTGTTTAATTTTCGTCTCTGTTTGCGCTACGATATCATTTATTTTTATTTAATTTAAGTTAATTTATTTTTATTCAATTTAATCTGGCATATAATTTTGTTTATCTTGTTTCTATAGTTTATGGAAATTGACTTTATGTTTATGTGCAATTTTTGGCTTATTCTCATGTTCACTATTTATCTTGTACTCTGTACAGCGCTTGAGGGGACTTGTCCCAGGGCGCTTGATATATATATATATATAATCTCGGGGAGACCGGGGCAAGATGCGCCTTAAACAAATAACGCGGCAACAACGCTGCTGAAAGCATGATCTATTATTTGTCACCCAACAATGATATTGTCAAAGGTTTTATAATGCGTCGGAAAAAGAAAATTGTCCGGGACGAGACGGGCTAGCCGTAAATTTTTCAAATTTTTTATTTTTGATATCCCATTTTGCCCGCTTCCCTATACTGCGAATTCACGCCTCGGGGATCCATCTTGCCCCGGTTTCCCCTATTGCTATTATCGAGAATTCAATAAAGTTAATCCAATCGTAATTTAAACGATTCAAAGTTCACAATTTACACGCCCGAGAATCCCTCGTTCGGCGTGATTGCGAATTCATGTTACGATTAGCGGCACAGTGTATGCCGTTAGAGTTAGTCGCCCTAATGCCACTAATGAGAGGGGGGAGGTAGAATAGTTAATCGTTTCGCATAATTGACTTGCCCAATTATCCGTTTATTGTTGCCGCTCGCCGCCAAACAAATCGCATCGGATACCTATATATATACACATACCTATACATGTACTGATATATATATATATATATATATATATATATATATATATATATATATATATATATGTGTGTGTGTGTGTGTGTGTGTGTGTGTGTGTGTGTGTGTGTGTGTGTGTGTGTGTGTGTGTGTGTGTGTGCGCGCGCGCGCGCGCGCGCGCATGTATGTCTGCTTCTAATCGTTATATTTCCTATCGTTGAATGGCCAGCGATTACGCGAGCCCGCGTTTACTACGTAGGTATAACGTAAACTGGCAGCGTGCTCGGTTGGGTTATGAGTAGACACGACGGGCCGTGTAGACGATATAGAGGAGGACGAGGAACGAGGAGCGTCCGCGGCCCGAATGGTAATGACCCTGTTGCTGCGTATTACCGAACAGGACTCTAAATCACCGTGGTAATTAAGCCACGAGCGAATGCACTTTGCGGACAGAGCTGGCACGAGCGTAGTTAAAATCAGCGAGTTGGCACACTTTATCGGATGATCCAATAAAATTAAATACCAAGTTGCCCCGTCGCCATAAGCCTCAGCGATTCTTATCGGACAAACACCATCCTCCCCCCCCCCCCACACCCCGCCCCCTCCCCTACACCTCACGCCATTCGCTCCCGATAAATTCCACGGTCCGCTACGATGTCGTGTCCGAGAAACCGCCGTGGGCTCATGATGAAAAAAAAACAAAAAAAACAACATTACCAACTATCTCAAGGTCCGTTGCGCAATTATTTGGTAAATTCCGAGGAGCGCTAACCGAATTCCGAACGGCGTCGACAGGCATAGGCTAGAAATAAATTTCAAGGACCCTTGAAGAACTAAAGAATTGTCGAAGTTTAGTTGTGCATAAGTCACGTGAAGAACCTGTGATGAAATAATTTTTTTTTTTTTTTTTTTGTGATTCAGCGATATTTATATCATCAAAATAATGAAATATACGCACATATTTCGCGCTGCTGTGTGGAGAGTCGTATTTCGACTGTCCGCGAATGATGCTGCGCGGTTTCTCTAACGGACGAAATTATTAAATTTTTATTTTGTGTCCGACAGCGTTTGAGATACATTAAAATCCAAGAAATAACTTGATAACATTTAACATCCGCGTCCCATCCAGTTCTATACGAAAAAAAAAAAGAAAAAAAAACCGGTTATAATTAATTCAGCAAGACGCCAAGATCCGAGAGTAGCTGGAGCATCGATTAATATTAGTGTCGTTGGGCGTGTGCGCCTTGGCGCGTGGATTGGTATTTTTATTTTATTTGTTTTATTTTTGGCGGCAGAGGGGGGAGAGCGAAAGCGAAAGAGTATTGCCAATGACTCGGCAATTTTTCACGCACGTAAAATTAGAAAATCGGGAAATCCCAGCGGGGAGATTGAACGCGAAGAGGATACGGAGATATTGCGTCAAACGAATAACGGATGGTACCGAGTTTAGCGTAACGGATGTAAAAAAAAAAAAAAAAAAAAAAAAAAAAGAGAACGGATAAATCGTTTGCCCGTAGCCGCGGTGCCTTCTTCGGGAGACAACCGTGCAATTAATTAGAGATATTCGTGATTTGCGGCCGATCGGCTCGAGACACTCCACCCTCCACTCTATCTCTCTCTCTCGCCGGTAGAGCTCCGGTGCTGTTCGCACAGTTCGCCAGTAAATTTAGTCCCCCGACGATAAATCATAGCGCGAAGAGAATTCGCCAGCGCGGGCGCGAGCGCGGACGCTCTGATCCCGAAGCTTTTGCTGTTGAGCCGCAGAGACTTTGCCAAGCGCGAGAGATCTCGGATATTTGGAGTGCAGATACATTTTTGATGTATCAGATAGACAAACGGCGAGCGTAGACTGTGTGACGCAGGGGGTCCGTGAGATCCCAACAGACGTGAAACTGAAACATGTCCGCCCTAGCTGCTGTCGCGATGAAGCATCCGAGTTGGGATTGATTATTCCTCGCAAACACCAAGAATCGGTAGTTTTAGTTGTAATCGATAGGGATATTCAAACGCCAGGATGCAAGCAAGATCTCCGTCCGGTCAGAATATTCAGGCAGTAGAAATTATTTTTTATTCTATTGTTTTGTAAAGTTTCATATTAACAAAAAAAATCTTTAAATGATTTTTAACTGAATTCTTGAAAGAATTTTCTTCGAAACAATTGCGCCAGACTCATGAGGGGTGATCTGGTGTTAAAGTACTGTATTGTGTACACCCGATGACTTATTCCTCACAAACGGGAATTAGCGATATTTTTAGTTGTAATCAATAGGGATATTCAAACACCAGGATGCAAGCAAGATCTCCGTCCGGTCAGAATATTCAGGCAGTAGAAATTATTTTTTATTCTATTGTTTTGTAAAGTTTCATATTAACAAAAAAAAATCTTTAAATGATTTTTAACTGAATTCTTGAAAGAATTTTCTTCGAAACAATTGCGCCAGACCAATGTGGGGTGTTCTGGTGTTAAAGTGCCGTATTGTGTACACTGCGAGATACCCGATCGGTATCGGGGACGCGGAAATTTTTATGCTAGCCGAAAGCTTCGAAAATTTTATTTATTTATTTACTGGCGAATTTTTCAAACGCTCGGAATATTGGCAATATTTAGAGCGAATAGTGGTGAAATGGGCCCTATAGCTGGGGGGGGGGGGAGCTTCGTCATTGGATACGCGGAAAGCGGTCGACTGTACTGTGTAAAGCGGGTGTTCGACGTTGGTTTTACGATTGCCGAAAGGTATTGCGAAACGCTGGAACGAGAACGAGCGCGTTTGTTAGGAAAAAAAAAAAATTAAAAAAGAACGAGGGAGCGAGAAAGGGAGTCCGAGAACAGTGATGAAATTGTGAAGAGAGCGGAGAAAAATGATCACGATGACGTCGAGAAAATTCTCGGATATTCGATCAGCGGCTTTGGCCAGTTTATTTTCAAACACGTGGCAGTAAATCTGAAAACGCGGATTAGTCGCGCAAACTCGTGTGCAACACCAGTGGCTCGGGGCCAGAGAAACTCGAGCTCCGACAAACGAGAATGTTACGGGAATCCTCCATAATCCACCTATGGCACTCGAACATTATTTAAACGAACAAAAGTCGAGGTCACAGTCGCGAAATTACGTGGAACAATTGATCAAACAGTGTCTCAATTTTTCACGGTAAAAGAGATTTAAGTATTCAACAAAAAATTTGCCTTCCACCGAAGACGAATGCTTTTGTTATTCATTTTACTATTTTTTTATTTTGCCAAAAACAACGCAACGTTGCCAAAAAAAAAAAAATTGTAAAATGGACAAGAAAAAAATAATTTTAGTACCCTGTGGAAGTGAAATATTTGTTAAATGTACTTTTTTTTTTTTTTTTTACTGTGTACTTTTTTTTATCGCCCGAGCACGAACGAGGTGCTCTCGGCTCGAGACTCAGAAAATTGAAGTACCGATACGAGTATATCCGGTCGGTGTGATGCGCGCCCGATGAAGCCCGCCGCGCTCTCGTATCGCGCGATAACCCGATTTAATAAGCGCCCAAACGTTATTAGGGCCTTCAAAGAGATTCACGCGAGTGAAAGGAAGCTGTTAAACGTCCCACTTCCCGTTCCCCTCCGTCGTCTATTTCCCACCGCGTCGCGTCGAGCGGCGAGAAATTTGCCCGCCTTTCATCTAATTTGTATCCCCGATATAAATTCGACGCGTGTCAAAGAGACAATATCCCTCGTTTGCTCGGTGAAACATCTAAGAATATATGCCTACGTGAATCTCACACAAGCTTCGAGGGGATAAATATTGTGGAGAGAGCGATAATGGGCCGAAGTACGAAGCGGCGTGAGCGATAAGCGGCGAAACATTTAACGAGCAAGAATGCGATTGATTTGCGGGACAAAACACCATAAAACTTAGTTATCGCGCGCGCTCGCAGCGCCGACGAGAATTCGTCGGTGGAGAGATCGTTCAGCGCCGTGGACGAGAATCTACGCGCGCCCGCGCACACGAAGGGAGTCAGCGTCAGAGCGAACGAATGTTTCGTCAGACCGGGTCAAAGCGCTGGCTAACAGCAGCAGCGGCGGAGGCGGCAGCGCGTCAGCAATGAGAAACCGCTAAGCGAGACAAGCAAAACGTTGAGGTGGGAAAAAAAAAAAAAAAAAAAAAAAGAAACACAAAAAAAAAGAGGCGAGCGAGACAGTCCTGCGGGGTTTCCGCGCTCCCCTCGCCTCGTCGCCGGGCCGCCGGCCACCGGAACACGATCCAGAGAGAAACAGCGAGCTGCCTGGTCTCAGCTTGCCCCCCGGAGGAACGACCTGCATCGGCGAGACGACAATTTGTTTTATTTTTCAACCCCTTTCCCGCCCACTTTGCTCGCCGTGCTTCGTCCACGTGTCGCAGCTACTCGACGAGACCCGACACTGTCGTGTTTTTACTTTTTTTAAAATTTCTTTTGTCTTTGTTCCGCAATGTTTTCATGCACCCGAGGATAATACGTGTCTTTACTATTTTTTTTTTTCTTTTGTTTCTCAATAAATCTCGTATGAACGTACAAGGATGGAGGATGAAAAAAAATGTTATCGATGCAAAAAATTCTCACCTAATACTTTGTTGCCCGTGTACCTATAGATAGAGTCAAATCCGCGCGCGTCCTCTATCAGGTGTCCAGCATGAACGGCGAGTGCGTTTTCGAGAGTCCACGCTGTTGGATTCTACACGCGATTCGGGGCATCGTATAGTCGCGGAAAAAATAAATATATATATATATATACAATATATATATTGTATGGCACGATGTTTTTCGTTACTTCAACGTAACGGTTTTCGTTCCGAGAATCCGATTCTCGCGATGGGGTGGGAGGGTCGTTGTGTGGCAGTTAGCGAGAGTCGCCCGATGTTTAGGTCGCTTTCGCGGAAGCGCGCCCACCAAGCGAAAACGCCCAGGCGTCCGAGGTAACGACGACGCGCGTCTGCTCCGGCCCCAAGGCGTAAGACGCTTTCGAGGCCCCAGCTACAGCATGTATCGAACGATCGATATTCCGGCGGGATTCGACAAGAAGAAGAAAAAAAAAATCTCCGCGCTCTTCCCGACCGCCGAGCTGAGAATCAACTCCGTACCGACGGATCTATGTTTACGTACACAAACGAATGTATCACAATCTACAAAACGGCGCCACATAAACACACTCGAATCAATCGGATTTATCGCACAATTATCAACAAACACTTCGTTGTTTATCCTCTGGTGATCGGCGATCGTAGATTGCTGCGATAAAAAGAAAACGAGGAATCGACGACAGATAAACACAATGCAACGATCGAAAAAAAAAAAAAAAAAAAAAGACGCACTCCCGATATGAATGGACGCCGAAGCACGCCGCGGGCTCGGGGAATAACGACGGTTGGGTTACACTGGACACGACCGCGTCGCGTGCTACGAAAAACTGCCAATAAATATGTACGATGCACGAGACGACGAGATACATCAAACAAACAAGAAAGAATAAAAAATAAAAAAATAAAGACACACAAGCATGTCGCGCGACAGAGGGAACACGCGAAAATCGTGGCGAGCGACTAGCGCAACGTGCCTCTCGCGTGGCGTCCCGCGTAGTACTAAACCTTGCCATTCCCGCCGCTCGCGCGCACACCGCTCGCGCACACCGTCTCTCTCGCACTCCCGCTAACTTTCGCAACGGTTTCCCGGTGCACACCGCCGCGGCTGCCGCGCGCTACTACTACCACTGCCGTTACACCTACCGGCCATTCTCGCACACATAATAAATTCTTCCTCGTGTGCGGACATAAAATTCTTGTTACAGGCTTTAATACAAATGTGGACGGTTACGTTCGAGCGGGGTTACACACAAGCCCGATCGAACTCTCGGGTTCTTTGCAGCTGTGTCAATCGGCCGTAGTCGCTCGACGCCGGAGGTTGTGCGCGCCTCTGCACACACACACACACACACACTCCCGGGAGGTTAACGCACCCATACACGAGAGACGAAGCACCGGCTGTGCCGCGGCTGATGTTCTTGCCTCGGCGCCAATACCAACTTCGCCCTTCGCCCAACGTTTCCACGCCGATCTTTCTCTCTCGTTCCGTGCGTGAATGAATGTGCGGGAGAGTGGGAGAAAGCGAGACCGAGCGAAAACGAATGGAACGTTGGGAGGGCCGGGGCGGGAGGGGATTAGAGAGAAATACGAGAAGCAGAGAGCACCAGACAGAGTCGAGTCACTGGCCCAACACACACACACACACACACAATTATCACGCCTCACGCACGTAGGATGCACAAGTGCTTTATTGAAACGCGGGGACACGCGACGAATTTCGTTGCCCGTGTGGATTTTTTACTGTGTGCGGTCTGCCGTACACGGCGGAGTGGCACATCCTTGCGAATCTTTCTGTATATCGTACAGTGCTGTATATATAACGTACTCGAAGTCCCTCGCGCGTTCGCATGCGTCCCGCCCGTACGAACTTCGAAACCCGTACGTATTAGGATAGGCGAGCACATGCTACCCGCACCGTTTGTGTTTCGCGTTCGGCAACGGGCCCTTTCGGCGCATCCAAACTCGCACCCGTGTAAGAATTTTAGTGATTTATTCGTGCAGGAATTGCATATAGTGCAGCCCTTCAGAATCCACACATACGTAGATATAGTTTCTATTTATGTATTTATTTATGTATTTATTTATGTATTTATTTATGTATTTATTTATGTATTTATTTATGTATTTATTTATGTATTTATTTATGTATTTATTTATGTATTTATTTATGTATTTATTTATGTATTTATTCATGTATTTATTTATGTATTTATTTATGTATTTATTTATGTATTTATTTATGTATTTATTTATTTATAAAAAAAACGTCTTATCTCGCGCGCGCGGACTCGCGCTGCGTAGTAGGCCGAGCCTCTCGACGTCCAAGCCCTACTCAGGAACAACCCCCATTATTGCGAAGCTCCGGCAACTCTCGCAACTAATCCGTCCCTCTATCCCCGCGCCTACGCTGTTTCACCCTCGTTCGTCGTGTTATTAAATCACACACGTGTGTGTACATATATATCGACCGTTGAGAAGCAGAAGGCCGTAAGTCGCGTTGATTTTGCGTGTTAAATGTCGTGGTGTACGCCCTTTTGCTTCTCAGCGGGTCGATAGACACGAACGTACGTGCTAACACGGCTGCAAAGCCGCGAGCTGTACGTTTCTCCCATTGCGCACTCGTGTTTCCTCGTGCACATCTAGGTGTGTGCTTGTGGATGCGGCGAACAACGACGCTTGCAAATTTCATCCCCGCAAATCCTCTCAAAGCCCGCGCCACCTCGACGTATACTTCCGGCCGTCTCAGCGACGAGGATTTCAATTAAATTCACGGACCTCATTGAATGCACCGGGAACATCGGAACACCCTTGCATCGCGCGAGTCTTCGACATACGCGACGTTGAGTTCTGCGATTAATTTTTATTTTACTTAAAATTTTTTTTTTTTTTTTTTATCGTTGGCTCGGTTGTATATCTTCGCCGAAAAATTTTACGAATATATTTTCCGCGTGTGCACGTTTGATTCATCGTTGGGTTACGGTTAATTGCCAACCGTCGTTACCGACGAGGCCAGCGCGCGGCTCCGCGCTTAAAGCTCTCGCGCCGTGTCCACTCAGTCCGGAGATATATTTATTGCGAAAGTATACCGCGGCCGGTCGGGGGGGGTTCGCTCTCGGGCTCGCGTCTCGAAGCATCATTTATTTTCGAGGAATTTTATTTGATTTTTATTTTTAACGAGACCGAACCTTAAAATTTGTTCGGAGAACGTTTCCACCGCGACGGTGGCCGCGCGTGTGCGTTGTTTGTTCGGTCAGCGCGCGGAGTGTGGGGCTCGGAGGGGCTTATTGGCGAACGATCGGACGGAGCGAAAGAGAAGAGGAGCAGAAGTAGTTCTCGAAAAAAAAAAAAGGCGGCTGCTTACGTCCGACCGTGGCCGGCTTTCGTCCCTGTTGCGTCTGCAGGCCAGACGGGATTTTTTTTTTTCGAGAGCCCGAACGCGGCAGGCTTTGGGCTCGGGCCGCTTCAGACGGCGGACCTAACGTTTGGCTATCGCGATATTTCCACCCTGTCCGCTTCGCCGAAGCACTCGAAGACCCGACTAACGTTTCTCTCAGACTTCTCGTCTCGACGTTTCTTTCATCTCGATCCCGGCATCGCTCGGCGGTCCGCGAGCGAATTACTGCCGAATCCTCGATTACTTTATTTATCAATCGCCGCACGGGACGACACGGAGCTTTGTATCGATCGCGCTTGGATCGTACGAAGTATTATAGATTTAATGCGCAAAGGTTTTCGTACCAGTGGCACCGTCAGTTGGCCTAGGTCTTGGCTGAAACATTAATTCTCGCACACACACACACACATACCGAGTACGAACGTCAGGATCGGAGCCTGTGTTGTGTTGCACGCTCGCCCGACGTCGAGAGAACCGCGCGCCACCGCATAATTCAGAGATGTCGCGCATGCGCGGCTCCTGCGACGAAACCGGCGTTTTGCCTCGCGCTACTCTGATGTTCGCTGGCTGCTGTCTTGCCGGACTCGCTATAGCGCGCTTTGTAGTACAGTGCGCGTAAGCGAAGATCCCTCGAGAAGCCGGCAGCGGCAGCGGTTGTAGTAAAGCTGGCCCGGGGGGGGGGAAGGGGCTCGCCAGGACGCGACGCGCAAACTCTCGGTACATCGGGGAGCGCTCACGCGCGCAACTGGAGCTCCTCTCTGTGTGACGTAACGTGACGTCACGCAGAAGGCAGAGAAGACCGAGGCGGGATATACTCCGTCGAGTTCGCCCGATCGATCCTCTCTCTACGAGGACAAACTCTCTTCTCTCTATCGCGCTCGATGGGCCACGATAGCGAGAGCTCCCGCGCTATCCGAGCTACGGAGCCTCCTGTAGTACGCCGAGCCCGTTACTACTGCCGGACTCTGCGCGCACACCGTTTCCACTGGCACTGTACGTCACCGCGCCTTATCTCTCGTCGCACGAACGGCCAGATCTTCCCACTGCAGTGAGAATAAGGATGGTGGTTTATACTATAACCAATAGTCCACAGGATGAACGTATTATATGCGTAGTTTCTTATAGTATTTACAGTCAATTCGTCAAATTATCATTATAGCTGCAGCAATGATTTTTCGTCATTGTCGTAACTATGAAATGTAAACGTTGCCTCCGGGAACTGTTTTTTTTTTTTTTTTTATAGTAAAGTCAGTATTGTTGCTTTTACTGTCATTTTTTTTTTTTTTTTTTTTTTTTTTTTTTTTTGTAACGTATGTATTACAATCGCCATGCAATTGCAATATAGACGTTCCCAGTATGAACGTCTATATAGATAGTTTCTGACAGTATATATAGTCAATTCGTTAAATTATAATTTTTTTTTGTAACGTCTGTATTACAATCACTTTGTAAGTGTAATATAAAGGTTCCCAGGATTAATGTCTATATAGGTAGTTTCTGATAGTATTTATAGTCAATTCGTCAAATTATCATTATAGCTGCAGCCATGATTTTTCGTCATTGTCGTAACTATAAAATGTAAACGTTCCCTCCGGGAACTATTTTTTTACGGTAAAGTCAGTATTGTTCCTTTAACTATGTATTTTTTTCTCAGTGCGTCCGTCAGTGACTTAAACTACTTGCAATCTCACTTTATACATGTTTTTTACATCCAACTTTATCGGAAGCGGATTTCCAACTTAAACATCTTTTAGATTTAGGAAGAACTAAAAATATCGTACAATTAACGAGGAAAAATATTGTGACAGTTTGTCGGAGAAGAAGTGTTCGATGAATGTACGAACGCTTTCGTTAACGTGAAGTAGGAAATATTTGTCGCGCGCAACGAACGATCTTCGTCGAAGAAGGCGTGGGTGATACAGTGGCGAGCGACAAGCGGCGATTAGGGACGAATCTTTTTCGGTATCGATGATTCACAGTTCTCAGCACAAACGAGAACGTACGAGAGCGCTCACTGTCGAAATGGTTACACGGCCTTGTTTACTCGCCGTGTTTGCCGGTGTTTGTTGTCGTTCGAATTACAATCCCGGCCACTTAATGCGAATTTCGTTTCTACACGAGGCGAAAGTGCGATACAGAAAGAGAACGCCCAGAGAGGTCGAAGATTCTTTTCCGTCTTTTTTTTTTGTTTTTTTTTTTTTCTCTACTTGTAATTCAATGAAGGCTTGACGACGATGCCGTGGCTCGGGTGTCCTCGAGACTTTAATGCCTGCCGACTTATAACCGCTATCTACTTGCTTGCGTAGCGTATACGCACGTTAACCACGGAGATGAGTGTATTATAAATGTGTACCAAAGATTTCGCAACCCACGGCCAAACCAACGTCAATAACATTTCGGAGAATCGAGAAAGGCCGTCATGTGCCCGTAACGTCAGAACCAAATTCCCCCCCCCCCCCCCCCCCCCCCCCGTCACGGATATATTTCCACTTGCCGAAAGTGGCGCCAGACCAATGACGCAGATACATAGCGAAAAAGAAAGGTCTATCTACATGTAGCAAAACGTATCTCATCCATAGAGGTTGACAATTTATTTTTTTTCCTTATTTTAATGATTAAAAAAAAAATTTTACAACAATCGCCATCTCGTCGATTTAAGGAATATATAGTTTTTTTTCTCTGTATACGCGGGTTCGTTCGCGCTCCGGGCGAAGATGTGCGCTGGCCGGTAATGATACGAAGCCCTGTCGCAATTCATGCGGGTAAGGATGATGATCAAAGTAACTGGAGCGAAGAACGCGGGCTCGATCGCTAAGTCACGACTTCCGGTTCGCCCGCGGCGCGGAGGAAATGCGTGCCTCTTCAGCGCGGCAGCAATAACTACCGGATATAATGTTGAATCAAAAGATGAACGGCCAGGCGTGTTTTATCTGACGCGCTCGAGCGGTCGGCAAACATAAGAGTCGTGCAGGTGGCGCCTTGTTCTCGTAATCTTCGTTATTTATTCTCCTTACAGTGTGCGTATGTTATTTTATCAGCCGCGACGAGAAATGAGTCGGATAAGCCGAGATAAATAACTCTTCGACAAAGCCATCGACGATTTATGCATCGATGTGTCAACAACAATAATATATATAAATGTTATGTCGCACATTACATATCGTTGTTGTTCAAATAATTATCGCTATAAATTTGTGCAAACAAATTCACCGTGACTGAATTTATCAATGAGCATAACGCGTCGATGATGCGCCGTTAACGGAGGAACGTTATCGCTGTTTGTCGACGCGGTTGCTCACACGCGGAGCTCATATTTTTCTCCAATTTTATATATATATATATATAGCATACACGCGCTACGCCCCACGAGTTTATCGCAATGAACATTCCGAGCCGCCCGAGTCGCGTCATAGTATCGACAAATATTTGTGGTTGCGTCATGCGACGTCCACGAGTGTAAACAGAAACACTACAGACATCGTGAAAGTCACGTATGCATAACGCACCATCAGATCGCTCCCCGATGCGCCTCCGTTTTCGACTCCGCTTCGTTATTCTTTGTCATTCGGTCGCGCAATCCGACCAGGCAGCCCCCATTGCATGATCCGTCGAGAAAGACGTCGAAATAAATTACAAAGAAAAACATTACACAGTAAAAATGGCACCAACGCATCCTGTCCACAAATCTCCACAATTATTTATTTGTTAATTTTACAAAAAAAAAAAAAAAAATCTTGTCCACTTTACAAAAATGTCTGTCAATTTTACGAATAGTTTTTGTAAAATTAACAAGAAAACAATTGTGGATGTTTGCGGACAAAGAAGGGTTTGTTAAATGTACAAATTTTTGTTTACAGTGTAGAATTTCACAGGCATTAGAATTCAAGAAAAGACGTGCAGAACATCCCCAGCGATTGCGGATAATAAAACAAAAAATGAAGTAATTAAAGAGGAATAATGGAGACTTTCGCCGTTCCGGTAAGAAAAAATAACTAAAAACACGCTAGGGCGACGCAGTGGCACACCCAGAAAAAAAAAAGTTTATTAATCGTCAATGAAATCGGATATTAGGATATTTTTATTTGAATTAATTAAATATTTATTTGACTCAAGGATATTTTTACTTGATTCAAGTATATGCGATATTGAACTCCAATAAAATTTTATTGGATTTCAATAAAACTCCATTAAGCCCATATTTAAATGAGCAATTTTATTTGCTCCAAAATAAATCTTATTTGGTTTGAATAATTTTTTTTTTTTTTTTTTTCGTGTTGCAAGAACGCCGGAGCCGAGCCGAAGACCGGCGCGGCTTCGCAGTAGTAGCGGCGGTTCGTGAACGAGCCGGCCCGGATGGACTGAGAAAAGGATAAGAAGGACTCGAAGGTGGGAGATGCCGGGAGTGAGAGACTCTCGGGCGTAAACCCGCGCCAGGAGGCGAGCCGACCGGTCGGGCGGGGAGAGCGGCGACGAGCGGTGAAAGAGAGAGAGAGAGAGGAGAGAGAGAGAGAGGAGAGAGAGAGAGCGAGGAGCGCCGGCAGAGAATCGGTTCAATAAATGCAGCGGCCGTTGGCCGAGACGCTGGTGCCGAAAGGGGGCGACGGGCGGGGAGGGAGGAGCGAGAGTCGGACAGGGAGGGTCTTACGTGAGCGTGCACGAGGCCGAAGAGAGAACGAGAGACAACAAACCCACGCCTGCGCCACGTGCTACGGCGTACGGCGTAGTAGAAACCGCTGAGTGAACCGGCCGCCGTGAAGAGAGGTCTCTTCAGTGGAAAGAGCAAGTGTGCGTGCGGACACATACGAGGCGGGAGCGACGAGAACGCGGCGATGATAAACGGAGGGAGAGACCGTGAGCGAGGGAGACGCGCTCGGTGTTTCTCGCCGGTGGGAGCGCGCGAGAGGCTGAACGCGAGAGAGAGAGAGGAAAAAATCGCTCCGGCCGCGCTCCGGGCGACCGAACGAGAAAGAAAATGCGCCGGTCTCGCTCACACGCCGGTCGATATCTCGCGGCGGCGGCGTCGGCGTCGGCGGACGAACGAGCGAGACGGAGTGATAACAATGCAACGTGCTCACGGTGGCGGCGACGCCACCGGGAGTCGTAGTAGCGGCAACCCCCGGCCGTCTCCCGCCTCCCGGGGTGCATCGCGGCGTCGAGACGCCGCGAGATCCGAGGGACCGCCATTTTGGGACCTCGGTGAATCAACGAGGCGCTGTCCTACATCGAGCGATAACCGATTTTTTTAGGGGTGGTGATATATTTTTTTTTGTTTCGATGCATTTTTCGCTACTTTGCGAAACGGTACCGAAGACTTCCGGTCCGGCTCGGGATGACGATGGCTCGTTGGGCAAGAAACTTTGAGCAGCGATTGGGTGGAAGTCTGTGCGAGATGGAGGGTTTTTGACGACGCGGAATTTTGTCAAACGGCAATGGACCGGATGAATTCCATCGGGAAATTGCACGACGCAGTTACCACTGCGAGAGGCTGGTGGTGGGCCACGCCTGAAGCTGCCGCGCCACCGGGACGCAACCCGGCGGCCAGAGAACTCTCCGAAACGGGCTGGGAGGAGAGAGCGAGAGCCGATTCGCGAGAGAAGTGCACGGGTGAGGGCGAAAGCGAAACAGAATGATAACAAGAGGCATCGACCGGTCGTGGAACGTTGCCCGGACAACATATACACAAGGGTCTGTGTATAACCGACGGGGGATGGTACGGGGGACTTTAGCCGAATTATTTGTTAAGCCGCGACGACGGAACCACCCGGACTACAGTCCAGCGACATTGATACGCTCGGAAAAATAACAACATCAACGCATCGACGAAGCCCTCTTTAAATCCCCGTTCGAAACAGTCGAGGAAACAAAATTCCCTAATGTACAAGATGGGTGGAACACGGTTCAGGCGCTCGACGCGGGTTCGCCGAAAGTCGACGGAGTTAAAACAATCTATGCTCGAGCGGTAACTCGCTATACATGGTAGAAAAAAAAAAGTTTAAAGCGTTGTGCATTTAACGAAGATCTCCCAACAAAGTTTAAGTTTGTCCATAATATTAGGATACATAGGCGACGGGGGACCGATTTCAGTTTTGCGCTACTTGTTATAGGTCAGCCTAAGTGCATATTCCTAGGATGTTATTTTTATTTTTTACCTTGTTCTCTAATATTTTTAGCACATTGTAAACTAACTGCATCTAAACTATATACCCTGCTTATGTTTTTCTGCTCACGTTTTTCCGCTCATGTTCTTCTGCTTATATGTTTCTGCTTGTTGTACTCTGCACTGATTTGCTCGTTCTTTGCCTGTATCGCATTGGTCCTTGGGGGAGGTTTCTCAGGACCCAATAAAATTCTATCTATCTATATAAACATAGAAATAAAGGAAACTCCCGTTTTAATAACGGACCCGCAAAAGTGTATCGCAACGAGAGTTCGATCTACATCGGTCGTTAAAAATGTCAACCTCAGAGATATCGAATCAAGCCGATAGGAACGGGGAGGGAGCCCATTGGCCTCGGTGACTCGGATCCGTCGCGTGTCACTGGGTTACCTTTTTTTTTTTAGTCACTACGACGACGCCACCGCTCCTCGTATTCAACCCTGCGAATTCTTTTCACCGCGAGTACAAACGGCCGTGATTCTCTCTTTCCTCTGGCCGGAGCGAGACAGAGCCGCGTGTGCACACTCCTGAGGGCCTTCGTTCCGCGAGTTAGGTTCCGCTACTGTACCTTCCCTATTCGGGCGTTTCTCCTCTACTCTTTGCTCTGTCGCCATAGTTCGCCGGTACGAGAGCCGCGCGGTTAACACGCGACGCCTATTATCCGCCGCTCCCTTTTTATGCATGTTCACCCCTCCGTCTGGCCGACGCCGGAGTCCTCGTATACTACCCGGCTCGCCCGGGTAGCGCGCGGGGCCTTCGCCACGGTCTGAGCGCTCACTGCCGTTACCGCTACGACCCTCCCCGCAATTCTTGCGCTCTATCCACTGAAAACTACTATTACTACAAGTTATTCATAGAACGGGGCGCGCCGCTGCCGTTGATATCCACTATCCGGATCCCCCCTAGCAGTCGGGGACCCTCCGAACCGCCGCGGTACGTAATGCCCTACGTGGAAACGGTTGGGGAAGGTCCGGTACAGAATTTCGAGGAACCCGATGAGCGGCTTTCTCCCGCGGCCGGCGAGCTCGTCACGAGGGGGATTACACTACCCCTCGGCGCCGATCTCGCACCACTACCGAGTCTCCTGTTTCAAAGGGGATATTCGAAACCCGATCTTTTCGACCCTTCAGTTTTGTCTCTCCGACCCGCTCGTCTCTCGTTTTTTTTTTTCTTTTTTTTTTTTTTTTTTGCTGTCGCCGGTCTGTGTCCTCTTCTTCCGGATGGAAGCCTGACGAGAATTCACGGGGGGAAATCTGGTTGCCCGGAGTTTACGAATATAACGCAAGTACACTGACCTACCCTTCCAACAAAATTATAGCGCCTGCCGGAGTACCAAATCAGTTTAACTGTAGTCCAATTATTATTGTTACTATTATTATTATTATTATTATTATTATTATTATTATTATTATTATTATTATTATTATTATTATTATTATTATTATTATTATTATTATTATTTACTTATTTATTTTACGGGACGAACCCTTTTACATTTACAATTTTTACAGTTCAGATAATTATAGATATATTAACCATGATAAAGCATGTGAAAATCTAATAACATCATAACATATTTAGTTGTTTAGTTTTTTTTCAGTTTTTCTATTTTATTGACAGGGCAGACATAATTTTATCCATTTCATTCAAAGTATAGAACCTTTGCGCCGAGGTTATATTGTAGATCGTTATTATTATTGTTATTATTGTTATTTGACTGATCGAAAGAAACGACCTTAAAATTATATGGTGAGAAAAAAATAATGTATTTCGCGTTTATTATTTCGTACGGTTGGGAAATCATTGGCGATTCCTTACAATCCCATGAGAATCTCGACGAGGAAACGAGACAGTCGACGTTCTTCAACGGACGAGGGATCACTGGTAAATGAGAGAGGCGAGATGAAAGTAGTAACGGCACGTCGAGCGAGCGAAGGGGGAGATGGGAGAAGAAAGCCCGATTTAAAGTAACGTGCTGCGAAATTACCTGCCTACCCTGCCTGTTAAACTCCGACCGCTGAGATACCACTGCTGAAAGTGCAAACGAGCCGAGAGCGCGAAAGGGTTCACCGTATCGCCAACCTCCGGCCAGTGCACGGTGGACGAAGCCGCCGAGAATTATCTCGTTTTCGCTAATGACTTAATGCCCGACGAGGGACGAGAAATATCTCGCTCGGAACGGCCTTATCCTCTCGCGTTAACTCGACGTTCAACGAAATTTCATTTTGCTTTTTTTTTTTTTTTTTTTTTTTTGCTAACCCTCACGGCAGAGACCGGGGCAAGATGGACCGCTGTTTGGGTGTTCATCGAAAAACTGCTAAAAAAAAAATTGTCCGTTCTAAAGCTCGTTCCCTTCAACTCGAATTCTCCTCGTCATTCACAGATAATCGCCGGGTCGATGATCGCCGGGGTGTCGAGTTTCGAGTGACCGGGCTCGCGAGCTGCGAGACCCGAGACAGCGAAACATTAGCCGCGCTCCGTCTCGGCGGCGAGTCGTCGGCCAGTGCCGTTTAACCCGCAAGGAATGCGAGAAGGAATCCGCGGAGTAGCAGGCTCACTGTGGAATTCTCATTATTGAATAGTCGTCTCCTTGTAGACTCCGCTCCGAACGAAATTCGATTTCAACTTCTGACGCTGCAGCTCGCGTGTACACTTTTATATTTCATTGAACTCTTCGATCTTCTATTATTGTTATTGTTATTATTATTATTTCGTTCGTTCAACCCGGGGAATTTCTGCGATCGGTATATGTAGACACACACACATACGGACCTACATATGTGTGGCGGAGGAGGTTTAATACGCATGGTTTTTTTTTTTTGTGCTTCTCGGGGACTCTGTCAAACTTGCTAGCGACAGAGCGGTTGGCGTGATTTACGAAGCCCATAATTCCACCGTCGGCTTAACGTGCAGTTGCGACGTGGCGTATGGCGGCTTTTGCGACTCGTGGTCTCGGTTTCATGTACTCGAATGCCGCGTCGTTAACGTTTTACGCCTTCGCTCTCAATGCCTAAAGCTGCGGCACACTCGTAATGTTTGTGCGGAATATCTTCGTATCTATTTTGTTATTCGTATCTATTTTATTATTGTTATCTTTTTTCATTATGATTATTGTTAATGATTTATTATTATTTTAATCTGATTGTGTCATTTTTAAGGGTTTAAGAGCGAGTAGGTGAGCGTCTATAGAATATTGTGGGAGTGGCAACGGGAGAACGAAGTTAACGAGCATAATATGTCTGCACATAAATTATTTGCCACAATAAAGTTGGTGCACAACCGACGTGTGCTCGAAATGCCACCCACGAATGGAGCTTTCGTTATTTCCGTAATAAGTTTCGGGTTATCGGATCGAACAGTTATTTTCGTAAAGGTCGTTTACCACGAATCCATCCTTCTGGATTAAGGCGACGCGAATCCTCCACCTCCCTGCGCCACCTGACCCGGACCCGATAGGTAAAGAAATCGATCTATAATCTTTAAATAAATTAATCTAAATTGATCTAAAAAATCTTTAAATAAATTGATCTGCGATCAATTTATTTAAAGGGTGTACCAACTTTTCCGAGTAAAATCAAATTGTCAGATGTTATATTGAAAAAAAAAAAAAATAGATAAAAATGGATGCCAGATTTCGTTACCTACCGAGTCTGTTCCGCAACGGCCCAGGCGGTTGCAATTATCGTTATTTCGCTCGTGGCACTCGAGAACAGAGCTGGGAAAAGTACCGAAAAGTACTTGAAATACTGAGTACTAAGTACCGCAAGTACTTTAAGTACAAAGTAACTTCCGTACTTAAAGTACTTCTATAAAATACAAAGTACAAAGTACTTTTCCTTCTTAATCGGAATAGGCGGAGTTCGACGAGTACGAAATTTGGAGAAGAATTTTCCAATCAAACGGCTCTGTTCAGGACCAACATTTTTTCAAAACGTCCAAACTCTTCGTTTCCAATCCTTGGTAACAGACTAATCGACTGGACTATGACGACTGGACCTTGGGGTAGTGAGTTGAGGTCGACTGGATGTATAACAACTAAATCTGGGACATATGGATCTAGCACAGTGGCCGAAAGCGAGAAAGGTCTCAAATAAGTACTACCAAATAAGTACTCGTGTACTTTAAGTACTGCCCACACAGTAAAAATGGTACCAACGTTTCTCGTCCACAAACATCCACAATTCTTTTCTTGTTAATTTTACAAAAAAAAAATATTGTCCATTTTACAAAAATGTCTGTCAATTTTATGAATATTTTTTCGTACAATAAACAACAAAATAATTGTCGACCTTTGTGGATAAAAAAACGTTTGTTAAATGTACAAATCATTTTTATTCTGCAACTCTGCTCGAGAATTTGTTGATGACAGTTCTGGACGCAAGTGCGTTGTTCATCGTCGCCGTCTGATCGGTAACAGACCGTTACTACTATCGCCGTTACAACCGGGCCAATGCGGGGTTGAGAGTATCGGGAGTACACAATTCGAGGTACTCTGAATGGGAGCGGGGCGTGTGAGCGAGAGACCCGGAGGTTGAAAGGGAGTAAAGGACGGAGCGGAGAAAAAGAGGAGAACGAGAGGAGGCCAAACAAACTGGGCCGACGGAAATCAAGAATCGATAGGTCGATTCTCGACGTTGCCGCGTCGTCCAGCCATTTTGCGCCGACCCGAACCTATCCCAAGCTTTGTAGTTTCCCTCCCTGGGCTCGGTTCCGTACGGTCGGAGAACCGAGGGCGACAGCGAGACGGGGATAAAGGGTTGAAGAGAGAACAGAAGAGAAACCCGCAACCGAGGCGGCACTCTCTGGTCGTCGGGAGGACTTCCCCATCCTCCCGTTTATTTTTTTTTTTTTTTCGCCGCCCAACGCCGCGCTCTCGTCACTCCGACGTTGCCAGATTTTCCACGAGAGTTTCCCCGCGAGGAAAAGGCGGAATCGCGTCTCCGGCCTCTTTAGAACCTTCACCCAATCCCGCGACTTTACCTCGATTCCAACTGAACGGTAGCTTTTCCCTGCGCATCGGAATAAATTCTTCCTTTGCGGACAACAGCATGAAAATATGATAATTCTCTTTAAGCCTTTTTCTCGAAATTTCGAGAGAATGTTTCGTGGTTTGCGACGCCTTCGACATGGCTAAAGATCGATCATTATCGCGTCCTCGAGAGTTCTGAAAAATGCCCCTTTGACGTCCCCGAAAGCGTCGGTAACGCTGAAATTCTTGAGGAACGGAGTGAACAAGTGTAACAGGAGAGTGCTCTTTTTCCCGAAGAAATCGTGTTCGCGCGTCTGCGGTGATTCTGGCGCGGACTCAAGCCGTTTGTTTCCGGCACGTTGAACCACCGAGAGGAAGAGAGCAAATCGTGCACCGAACCGCGATATTTATTCTCGGCCATTTGGCTCCATACGCAAGACATTTTTCTTCGGGAATCTCCGGCAAGGGGCCTCCGAAATCGCTTCCATACCAAAAATAAATTGTATCCAACACGGTCCGGTCTATGATCAATCCCCGCCGACGGACTACGCGCATCCGCCGAATTTATCTCACCGGCTAAGTAATAAATATACTTAGACAACCCGAGCAATCGGAAGTCAAGAGCGACGCTCTCGCGATTACTTTTTCGAACTCGAGAGCACTTTTACGTGCTCTTTTTTTCTCTCCAAAGCTATCGAGTTTGCCTGTCGTTTTTTTTTGTCTCTATTTTTTTTTTATCTCCGCATCGAAAACTCTGCAGTCCGCTGAGGGGTTTTTGTATTTTTATGTTTTTTACGGTCGACGAAGATACGGAGATAGGAGGGCGGAGTAACTAGCCACGACGAGAGACGGCGAGATGAAAGACGAGCGAGAAGGCCCTTGCCGGCGAGCCGAGACCGCAATATTAATACATCGCAGTGGATCCATCGTTCGGCGGGCCCGGCGTTTCTCGTTCGCGCCAACGACCGCTCGGTAGAGAGCCTCGCAAGCAGCTAGGTGTAGACCCAGAGCCACACCACTGTCATACCCAGCGGGGCGGCCGAGGGGACGCGCCGGTGCAGCGACGTCTTCCGCACACCGGAAGTGGACGTAATGTCGCGGTCCCGCGGGCCGGCCACCTTAGCCCGGAATGCGCGGTCGAGAGGCAATTAAGGGCCCCCGCGATGCGGTCGGCCCGCGAATGGTAATTGCGCATCGAAATCTGAAGAATGCCTCGCGTATCGTATCGCGAGCCGGCCCGCACGGCGTAACCTCGGCTATCGCATTAATATTTTCAGCGGCAAACGCGCATCGACGATTCAGCGCCCTCTGCGATCAGACAAACTGGTCACGAAGCGTAACGTGTCATAATTGTAATTATAGCACGCACTTGTCGGTCACGTCACAGCGAGGCGATCGTAACTCGTAGATTGGCGCTTTATCTAGTTTTTAATCTTCACCGCTTTATTCCACATTTTTCTTCGTGCGCGGTGCGGGCTTCAAGGGCCACATCGCATTTGTGTCGTTTCGTTTATTTTTTCATTTTTTTTTTTTTTTTTTGCGTTCCGTCATAGCGCGAAGCGCGGAGATGCAAGTGTGCGCATGCGCGAGGTGCGTCACCGCCACTCCGGGTTTCCTCGCATTCCTCACGGAAAGCCGCAAAACGAGCCACTCCCGTCCGGGGGAGCGGGAATCCTTCGGGGCGGACACGTGCAACAACACTGACGTCATAACAATCGGTTTGGGCCGGGGGAAAATGACGTGTGGTTATCGGAATGCGGGCCGGGTTGTTTGTCCAGGAAGGGTAACCAGGCGGGCCTCCGGAGAAGACTGTTGTTTTTGCTCGGCCGCTCCGCATCGCGTGGATGTTATTTAGCTGCGCGACTGGTAGTCGTAAAGATTTTTTTTAATCATTTTTTTTTTTTTTTTTGTCGATCTCGAGAGATCGTTAATTTTTGTAGGGTAGAATAATTGATTTTCGTCAATCTCGTCGATTGTCGGAGGAGGAGTTGACCGCAAAAATCCGTGGATCGTTTCGATGTGGAAAAAAATTGTTCGAGACCTCGCTGCATTGGTTTTTACAACCGGCGCTACAATCATCGCTACCAGAGTGGTGCAGCAGCAGCAGCGATGGTGGTCCATTTAATCTGCGGCCAGTTCGCCGCGCTGCTTTCGCGGTTAATAGGTATTCCGGGTCGGGTTCGCCGATCTGTTTCCGCTTGGGTCTCTCTCCGTCGACCCTGTCGGCGATGTTTTAGGCGAGCGGCCAATATCGATATCCGACGGTGTGTTTAACCCGCTCCGCCGCGGCGGCGGGATCGTGCCAGGGAGGATACGAAGAGAAATGCCGGGCGGCGTTGGAAAATGAGAAAAAAAGCGACAATAAATAAACAAAAATAAAAATGTTTAACAGAGTGAACGGACAAAACAGACTACTTTTAGTCTGACCTAACTGCAAACGGTGCTCCGTTTTGTCCCATTCTAACCACCCACTGAGTAACCGACTTCTGGTATTCCCGTCTTGTGCGTAAATATCATCAACGATCAGTGCTCATCCCGGCCTCTCACACTCCATCTCGATATGGTAACTTCGTGGAAGGTTATCGCGATCGAGGCCGCGAAGAGTCGCAAAGAACAATCGCTTTGATTCTCGGACCGTCTCCCCCGTTTCCCGAGCCGCGGAGCATCGGACATTTCAACGACTCTTCTCACACGTGATCGATAGCGCGCAGCATCCGTGCAGGATCAGCGAAGAACAAGAGAAGGGACGCATCGCGCAGGTTATCTCGAATGCCTTATTCTGCGGCGGGATGGAATTCCCGGTAGACAGCGGTAGCTGTCGCGCAGACTCGAAGACTCCGGCTTTGCCCTCGCGTTTTTTTTTGCAGCCGGTACTCGATCAAGATGATTCTTAAAAAAAAAATAAAAATAAAATAAAAACAAGGTACTCCAGACCCGGATACCGTAGATAAATATTCTCTAACACAAAATTAATGTCTCCGTCGGAGCTTTCGAACGGGGAGGTACGTGAGATTGATAGACGGATCGATCGTTTCTCCGATTAATCGTAAAGGCCACGCTGAATGAAGACCGAGGAGTTTCGGAATTGCAAATCCGCACGAGGTTGTTTAATGCTTCGGGCGTTATTGCCGAATTCTCGCTGTCGTGTTCCTTTCGGCTTGCTCACGGACACTCCGACAAGTTCGAACGGGGCTTGTAGCTGAAGAATTGCAAAAAAATAGCGTTACCGGCCTCTCGGGAGGGACGGGGGAGGGTCTCGTGTTTTTTTTTTGGGCGAACGAGATAGGCAGGTCGGGAAGGCAGAGACGGTCGTTCACTCCTCGCTTCGAGTTCCGCGGCCTCACGCCGACATACTCAAACGAGTACCCAACTAACGCACAAGTCCATATACACACACACACACACACACACAATCTCCTTTCTTTTCCCACTCGGACATGGGCCCGCGCGCGCGTGGCAATAACTGCGCAGTAAACAAAACTTCGCAGTACATTTACCTCCTCGCTCACGGTATGGCATTGAGCAGCTGATTCCTACTCCGTCATTCCTCCTCGCTAGCTGTATTGCTAGGTGTATTAATCATCTCCTTTATTCCATTTCGCACTCTGTAGTCCCCGATGATTTCATTCGCGGCCCATTCGACTGCCGCTTTCCGAATTTCGAAAGTGTTTTCAAGTTCAAAAAATAAATAAATCATAGTTGATCATAAATACGAAAGATGACTTCGTTATTTTTCCTCGCTAGTTCGCTATATCGTTAACCTCCGTCGTTTCATTCCTCCCCAGATAGCCAACCGTAGCACGGGCGAGAGGGCCAATTGCTTTGCTGTTTCCTTGCCAGCAATATTGCAACAATAGTTTCTAGCACGAGGTTGCAGCATATTGGTAGCAAAAATCCAGCAACGGTTGCTATATAAGCTTATTTGTTATTAGCAGCCGCGAAAGAGATCAAAAGTCCTCCTCATCGGAAGCAAACCTCTGATCACGCATTTTAAGCTTATCTTTTCATGCGATGAATCGGTTTGATAATGGGTTGCTAATGAATTACGTTGCATGATAATGAGTTATTTAAGAGTTTCTTTGCCTAAGAGTTTCTAAAATTTCACGCAAGATAACCGTGACTCGAGTAAATTAACCTTGGCAATCTGTCGCAAGGCACTAGCAAGCCTTGCTGCCAACCCGTTGGCAATAAGCAAATATGCTCCTAAGAATGTTCGTCATTGAATGCTGGCAAAAACATAGGAAAATGCGGACGCACATGCCGCAATTTTGCAGTCACCATGTGCCGACATATGCTGCCCATTTACTGGCGGGTTGTTGGCGAAATGCTATTTGGGTAATTTTATGGTCTCCGATGATTTCAATCGCGATCCATGGCCCGATTGCCATTTTCCTTTTTTCGAAGATATTGTAACGAACATGTAGCCGACTGCGTTAGTACACACGATATCAGTTAGGTTTGAAAATCGACGAACGAACAGACAATCGATGCAAGATCGATCGTCATATAAAACAGTCTTGATCAGACTTTCAGAGAGTACAAAAACGTTTGACAGTTCATACTCGAGATCTTCAGCCGTGATTACAGTAATAATATTCGCCCCAAAACCTAAAACGCGCGTTATTAATTCCCACGGTCGTTACAATATTTTCATGTAAGAAAAGAAAAACGTCATCTTGCTTGATCGTAAACACGAAAGAATCGCCGATGCGCCCCCGCGACAGTAGACCGAAAAAGAGGTTTGGTAATATCAACTAAGCTGCGCTTGCGGGTGGCGAAGGAAATGTTTGGTCGATTGGACAAAATGTATGGTCAATTTAAGTAACTATTCGTTGATGCAACTAAATATTAGGTCAAACAACTAAATATTCTTTCGGGTCAACTAAATATATCTTTCGATCGACCAAATATTTCTAAAGGTATTGCCAAACCTTTTTTTTTCTGTCTATGAACATCGGTGCAGCGAACGAGCGGGACGAAGCCATCGAAACGAATGAATCGGAAGCACGCGTGCACGTGAAACAGGCATATCGAGTCCAAAGAGCGAGGGATGCCCGGAGACGCGGAGGACAGCTGCAGCTACACGTGTCACACCGGAACAGCGCGACACAGTGGATATGCCCACCGTGTTCCCGGTCGCACAGGCGGCTTTGATCATCACCGAAGGCACGGAACTTGACGCGAGTACCGAGAGAGCCTCTCTCTCTCTCTCCAGCTTTGCACCGTGCTCCGTGTCTCTTCGTACGCTCCATCCCGTTCGCTCGCTCATGCGGACCCCCGTGCGCTCGTAACATCGCGTTTAAGTGCGAATTTCGTCGACCCCATCGGGTGAGTCCGTGCACATCGGTGTGCGAGTGCATTACGGATTTAGTGCAACGCTCTCTCAGCATAGCCGAATAGAGATGCTGCTATGGTAACGAGTGCGCTACCGGAGAGTACGACATTATTGCCGCACAGACGCGAGCTCTCCGACCTGTGCTTACCTGTGGTCTCGTGCGCGACCCGTGTCAGGACCCTACTTAACCCACCGGGCGAATATTATACCCATGAAGCGCCATTCAATGTCTCCGTCTCAATAACCAACTGTTTTGATGATATCGTGCATTTTTTTTTTTTTTATCCTTCGAAACAAATATAGATATTGTAACAAATATGTAGCTGACTATTCGTCAAGACACACGATATTAGGTAGGTTCAACAATAGACAAACGAACGGACGATCGATGTAAGATCGATCGTCGGATAAACAGTCTTGATGAGACTTTCAGAGACGAGAGACGTTCGACACTTGATACTCGAGATACATAGCCCTGATTGTACCAATAATATCCGCCCCACAACCATATACGCACGTTATTCATTCGCTCGGTCGTTACAATATTAAATATATATTATTCTTATTATTATTATTATTATTATATTCTATTATTATATTATTCTTATTATTTGAATATATATTATTCTTCAGTCGCAATTTAAAACGTGAGGCTGATTAGCGGAGGCCGCTCCGTGTATCGCATTTAATTACGAAGTTACTCGGTCGATCGATCCTTGCTGTTTCACCACTGTTCAAATCGTCATTATACTACAGAATCGATAAGATACATACGAGGAAATAGATCAAAGGAGGCTTATAATGGAAGATTTGTTTTAAACAAAAAAAAATGGAGCAAAAAAAATTGTCTACGTGAAGCCATTTCTCTCTTGCTATAAGTATCCTTGAATAAGCCTTGCAAATACCTGGCGTTAACGTCTCGCGAAAGTGGCTCGCCGGGCCTCGCGAGGCCAGGCGCGTATCTCTTGTAGAAGCAGGACAACGACATCGAGGAGTCGTGCAAGCGAGTGCGTCGACACATAATCCTCCCCGTCGGTGTCGAGCCGCACGCGCGGTCGCCTAACGTCCTCACCGTTCGAAACTTACTGGATATCCTGATTCCCCGACCGAAACTCGTTGACACGAGGTGCCAAAGACCATCGTCGCTTCCCGTCGACGATTCCACCGGTCCTCCTGTAAACTTTGACCCCTCGTCGTGCGTAAAAATTTCTTCGGATTCGTCGACGGTACGCTCGAATTTTGCAATCGTCAGATTTCTCGAGGAGACGGATTCTTGCATTTCCGGCGCATCGCGGGATGGAGCTTCGGCATTATTTTCGAGGTCGTCGATCGACGAGGTCGAAATTCCATCGGAAGTGCAGTCGTCGATCGGGAAAATGATCGTCTCGATTTTTGCAACACCGGAAGTGGATTCGGGCGACCCTTCGACCGAACATCCGGCTCGGCACTCGATGGCGTTGTTCTCTCGGTCCGCCTTTCCGGCATCCTGGCTCCCTTCCATACCGACCGCCGACTTGACGCCAACAGCTGAAAACAGAAAGGACGATATTACGGGTTAAAATTGCACGTTACCATTGCATGATCTATTTATTGCGATATACCGTCGAGAGTCGAGTTAGCTTCCGTCTGTACCGAGCACGGAGACTCTCGAAGGCGGCTCGAGGAATCTGGGAAAGGAAAGGGTTACCTCCGGAAGCTCCGGGGTAATTTTTCTATTCTTGCAGTCGAGAGATTGATACAGATGAGCCATTAAGCTCGAAAGTGCTCTTGACAGAACGTTCGTCAATCCTCATTATAATGACACACTCGGAGTAATTGGGACTCTTTCACGGATGTCTCAAATAATTTGTGACCTGTAAGGAAGCGCGGGGCAAAATGGGAGTGCTCTAAACTGCAGATACGGTGCGAAATGATTTATAAAACCCTCACAATTAAAAAAAAATGTATTGGAACTCTAGAACGGCCGAATCTCGAACTCTCGAACAGCCAACTTTACAGGGACAGTCAATTTGTTCGAACGGCGTTTGTTTCCTAGTTTTTCCATTTTGCCCCGCTCCACGATAATGTCGAGAATTGAGGGAACCTGAACCTCTGACAGGGTACTCCGGCGCATCTACGGTATAATTGGATCGACGTTCGAGATTGAACGGAAGACGATAATAACGCTGAGTGCGCATCCGCGACGAATATGCACCATGACATTCGGCGGCATCGACAAAGGAATAACTTCCGAAACGTACGCGTCGCGTTCAACCGCCAGCTTTGAGTTTCCCCATAATCACAATTGTCCCAAGGTTTTTTCGACAGCATCGACTGTACGGATTTCGAGCATTCTCACTCCGGACAAAAGCTGTCGACGAGTTTTCAGCGCAACCCGTCGAACTTCGATGGGAGAAAACAGAACAAAACAACAACAAAAAAAACAATACAAGTGGTCGGAGGGTGTGACGCGAACATGATTTTTTTTTTTTTTTCAGTTCGCGCCCCGACAAGCAGATCACCGGGGCTTCACAGGTTGCTGTGAACTACGAGCTCTTTCTCCCCGGCGAACTATTGATTCGGAGGAGAATACAAAAAAAAAAAGTTAAAAAGGAATTATTGCGATCGGGAGATTTTTTTAGCGATAAACGATTGAACGTTATAACGATAAGAAGGGACTGGGAACTCGTTGCTGTGGCCCCGTTTGTGGCTTTATTGTTCAAGCTACTCTCATCGCACCAGCCCGACCGGTTAATAATTGCGCGTTCATGTTAAAGTGCACGAGGATTTAATCTGCCGTGTAATGAAAATGAAATTTTCACACAACCTATTACAATTAATCATCGTGGAACGCCCGTCTCGTGTATTGGTAATTGCACATACAGGATTTTCCGGGAATTAGCAGAATTGTTTAAAACAGTCGACGGATATTAACCGGTGGATTAAAATATTGCTATCGCGTCCGGAAAATCGATGTTAATGTCGGCCGCAACGGCATTAAGGGAAATCTGGACAAAACGGACCATTTATGACGATTTATTTGATTTTTTTTTTTTGCGGCACGGAAAAGAGTCTGATCTATTAATAGAAGACCATGCGTGTTGACCCATGGAGTTGTGTTCCGCCCATCTCTCCCTTATTGTACGCAAATGTACGTGCTGTATCTACGGTGCATCTTGTTGCGAAGTGCAAAGAGCCCTTTTACAACCGTCCACTGTTTACCGTGACATTACTTTGCGTGCCGGAAACGTGTAAGGGAATCGAGGCGCGCTGAACGGACGCGGTGGGCCAAACGGTCCACCCTCGCACGTCGATACATATTACATCCCGCATTCTACTCTCAACGTTCCCGTTAAACTTTCCACTTCTCCCGGAGTGTTTTACTAACATTCCCAGCTGCGCACTTCGTCATCGTGTTTTTTCTCTTGTTTCCCTCGTGTTCCACGTTTGAACCTTTTAACGCGAGAACGGCGAAAGCAAAAAAAACGTACACACGCCCGTCTGTGCGTTGAACGCTCTCGAAAACTCATCGCGCAATTAGTCTCTGCCCACTTCGCAATTTAATTCATACGGAATTACGAGCGCCGAGTTTAATAAGTTGCCATCCAATTTTGTAGAGCGCGAGCCAAATTCGTGGACGTCCCAGGATGATGATCGTTCGATAACGTCGAGCTCCGCATCAACGTTTCGCCTCATTTTTATTTTTCTCTCTCTCTTGTACTCGAATAAATTGTCGAAGCGATAGGCTGCCAAACATTATGCATGTGTACATTGTGTCGTCGCATCACCGTTCTGGACTAACAATGCCGTTGGTTTGGACAATAAATGTTTCACGCTCATCCTCGCCGTCAGTGGTCATCAGTTAACAAGCCTCGGTTTAATCTAATCGTAAAATTCGTGGCATATTTGTTTCGCAACGAGTCAAACCAGTACACGAGAGACTGTGTTTTTCATTTTACGAATACGTCGACAATTATGAAATTATTCGACATTACAGCGTTGTTAGATATGTATGTGCATTTATAAATTTATATGTTTGTAAATTGATAAATTTATAAATGGCGATGGAAAACTGCCAGACGCGCCTAACGTAAATTCCTGCCGGCAATTGGAGCGCAATGGAATGCGCACATGCCCGGAATAATTCAGCTCCGCCGACTAGTCGGGAATTAGGGGATAGTGAGGTCGTATGTGAGTGGAGTGTGCACGATCCTGTTTGTCGACCTTCTATATAGATATACGTGCAACTTCACTGATTGATAAGCCCTTGAGGCCGGTGCGTTGAGCCTCCCGCTGTACCGCAGGCGCTATGTCTGTATTGTCGGCAATTCGAGGGGTTCGTCCGGAAGCGAACAACGAGAGATGCCAAATAACAAAAACGAACCGGCGACTACCCGACGAGTAATTTTCGAGCACATAGCCAAGAAACTTTTTTTTGTTTTTTTTATAACAGGCGTTTATCACGCCGTGCGGCGTAAAACCGTAGTTAGCTCGATAAAAACGTAACGCTTTCAACCAACCCACTGGGGTCGAGGGGCAAGACGGGACACCGGCGAAAATTCGCCCGACAAATTGACAATACTTGTCCGCTTTGCCCCGTTCCCTTCACGAATCGTACAGGACATTACACCGTTGTCGAGCACGAGAAAGAGACTCCCACGAGATTTGGCATTCCGCGGGTGTTCAACGCTGCTGCGGTTCTATCGACTATGCGGGACTCGTGAAAAATAAATCGCTACTCTCCCACGGAAGGGACGTGTTAGGTCATAGGGAAGCTTTCATGTTCGTGAAAATCTCGGAGGCAGACTCTCGGGGCGTTTTCGGAGTTTTCGCGATGGCTCCCGAAGGGACCGCAACGTCCATCATCAATGTAAAATTCAAAGTGGTCTTTATTATACGAAATATCGAAAATTTTCTTATGGAACGTAAAATGCAGCTTTTTTTTGAAGCCGTGGCCAATTCAGGGTAACTATTATTGTTATTATTATAATTATTATTATTAGCGATCGGGCGCTTCGCACCCGATGCTGCGTTCGTTTATTTGTGTTATTTATTGTTGACAATAGATGACAAATGCTTCGGCTACTGAAACGCGATCGCCGGATAATATATTCTCAGGGAACCGAATCTCACTTTCGATTCAAATTTCGAATTCCCCTCCCGTGTGCTATGTGGGACGTGAGATTTTCGGATTTCACTTCCATATACTATGAACACCGAAATCTTGAGAATATAGGATATGGAAGTGATTTAGGGGGGGGGGGGGGGGGGGGGGTAGCCTACCCGTGGAAAAATGGGAAGGGGGTATGGGAAGGGAAAACAATGGAAGTTTTAATTCGATATCTCGAAATTTTTTGAAAGAAAGTGCAGATTTTTTCAAAAAAAAAATGCAAGATATCGAATTAAAACCTTCGCCATTGTTTTCAAGTGGCATATTTCCCAACCGATTTTATTAACGAAACATTTTTTAGAATTTTTCCTGCCACGTCAACGATAAGCCGATTATTTGCCAGAACCAAGAAATGTCGAGGTGGCATTTTTACAGGTGACAGATTGTAAAACAATAGACTCTCAAAATGGGAGATCGAGCGTTCATTGGGAACCCATGGATGACCTTAGAACTTTATTATATATATATATATATAATTATTATTATCGTTGTTGTTGTTGTGATCGTTGTTAGTAATTTTTAATTATTTTTTGAAGTTTGCAGCTCCGGTTCAGATGATGGCAAATTATAACAATATAATCCGGTCGAATTACCACAGTGGGCAATATTAAAGTGACGAAATACAGTTCGTCATTCGGTTTGTTGTTTCTCGGTAAATATAATATCCGACAGTGACATATTGAATCGTACAGAGGGTTGAGAATCGAGTGAGAGAGATAAAAGTTCCCTCGAGGGAATGGGCTATAAATCAAGCTGGGGTTGGTTTCGTATCGCTCGTGCCGAGGCCTTTCCGCGATAGCTGCAAGCCTACCTCAACAAACCTTGACTTTGGGAACTGGCGGAGAGAGAGAGAGAGAGTATGCCCGGGAGGTCCTGTCTCCGTTCGTTTACTTCGAAGCCCCGCGCTTCACTCGAGTATATCGTTAGTCTGAGGACTCTCACTATCCACCGATCCGCCGAGCTACTACTCGACTCCAGCCAAGTACATTGCACGACCCGCGTAACGTTGAATAGAAGTTAGTGTGACGTGTTTGTACTTCACCGAAATACCTTTGATATTTCTCGAGCTAAATATCTCTTAGTCACCATAATTTTTAGCGACGGCTCTTATTGACGTCAGGGAACTTAAACATAAAAATTGGCATTTAACCACAAAGACTTTGTATCTGTTAAATTGTATTTCGATTTTGTTATATTGGGAACTTTAGTTCGCCAGTTTTTGATTCTTGTAACTTTTGTGATATACGCGAGAGCTCACGATCTCAGTCGCTACTGTTGTCCGTAATGTATTCTTATCATTATGTAAATGGAGAATTCCGTTATATAATATAAATTTTTATTTTTTAAATTAAAAATAAAAAAATGCTTTAACCAAACTAGACGCAATTTTCGAACGATTCGCATAACAAGTTAATGCATTAAAAAAAAAAAAAAAAAAATCAGTACAAGTTCACAGACGTACCTTGAAAGGTTGTTTTTTTTTTTTTTTTTTTGATAACACAGAAGATCATTTATTGCCAACATCCGTATCGTTTTTGCGCTTAAAGGAAGTCATGATCGTCGGCGGTCGGCAAAAAGTCCGCGGTACTTGAAGAGCTAAAATGTTTTTGCTTTTTAAAGTAGTATGTACAGCTGCGTGCAGCAGCAGCAGCTGCTCTGTCGCTCTGATTATCAATGCAGAGGGATACGTTGGAGGTTTAATTGTTCACGCGAAAAACGTGCCGGTCCAGTTTGAATTGCGCATTCCAAAAAATGACTCTCAGAAAACCTCTTCGTGACGATCTCAAGATAAATTTCACACTCAGCCCGTGACCGCTTCATCGAAAACAAACACTCCGACGCGACAGATCAATATATTCATCAGGTTTGTCTCCCCCGAGCGTTCGAAACTGTGATCCGCCGGGGCCGATTGGGTATCTTCCGTATCAGGATCGACGAGACTTTGGCACTGAGCCAACGGCCAAGTCCCCGGTGGAGCTGTAAAGATTTTGTTGGATGGAAGCAGTTAAGTCCCTCGTTCGTTCTCTACCTCTCGTTCTCCTGATGGATCGGAAACTTCTACAGTTTGTCCGTATTCTATGCGCGCGATACAGTACTCCGCCCCCTGCATCAATGCGTCTCAGGACCGGAAGTCGCATCACTGAACTTTACTCAGGCGACGAAGTCTCAGTGCTTTTCTGAGCAACTTTAGAAGTTGTGTACTGCCGTTATGGCGACAGATATATTCAAGTCAACTTCTCTCGTAACAGATATCAGCAGTTATCAACAGAATCTCGAGAAACCGAACTCGGGAGGAGCTTGGTAGGATGAAGCTTGTTTGCTTGGATTGTTCAATGGGCACGTTTTATGCAAGAAACAGGGAAAGAAACTCTCCTCATTCGACAAGATGAGTTCCTCAATATCGAACTAAAACTTTAAAATGTAAAGGGTCTACTTTAAAGTACGTTAACGTACTGTATCATGATTCCGAAAAACTTTGTGACGTAAATTGTTCAAATAAAAGGAATTGAATAGGAGCTTGGTGGGATGAACCTTGTTTTCTTGGATTATTCAACGGGAACGTTTTATGCAAGAAACAGGAAAGGAAACTCACCTCATTCGACAAGAAGAGTTAACATTCCTGAATATCGAACTGAAACTTAAAAATTCAAAGGCTCTACCTCGAAATACATCAAGGTATTTCATCATGTTTCCGAAAAGCTTTCTGACGTCGATTGTTCGAATAAAAGGAATTAAAAAAAAAAAAAAAAGATGTTGCTCGGTCATGAATATAGTCATAACTTCGGCTCGTATAGCGCTACTCCTCGCAAGCTCCTCCTTTGTCGTGTGCTCGTCGGCGGGTGCTGAACTCGGTCGATTTCGTAACCTACCCTAATATACCGCCGTTTCCCGGTGCTCCCCAGCGGAGGCCTGTGACCCTCGACACTGACGCGATTTTCTCGCCTCCACCAAGAATAATAGACTCGAGGGGCTTTCCAAGTAGAACGCGAAACGCCCGCGGCACGAAAGAGATAAATACTCCAACAATTTTTCTCGTCGGCTTGCCGCTTCTTCTTCACACTTAACCACTCCGTCATCTTCGCGGACGGCCATGCCAAGTGGGGGATGTAATACTTTTTTTCCTACCAGCAGCGTCAGATTTTACCGGCGTAACTTTTAGCCTCGTACTTTATCCTTGAGACGGGTCTTTAGTTTTTTTGTTTTTTTTAAGAGCCAGCGTAAGTTCGCTTCGCTCACTCGAGAATAGTTTGTTAAATCTTAAACACAGAAAATAACATTGTTCTCGTTTCTGACGCGGATTTTCATATTAAATGTTTAGCCAGCGATTGATCGACCTCGGGCGATTCACTGTACGGTAACGAAGAAGATTTGAAATAAAAAAAAAGTTTTACAGTTAACGCCCTCGGGCTCGTAGAGCTTCTATGTATACTACGAAAGAACCTCCGAGGTTTAATATAACCGGCAACATTTTGCAAAGCTCAAGGATAGCGGGTATTAAGCCGCACGGCGACAGGAGAGTAACACACGAGCCTCGAGGGGAGTCTCCGTTGTGGGTAACCGGAATTTATCGAGACACGAAGCTTTTGTTTAATATTCTCCCTACTTCAACGGAGGGCGTTTATACACTTGCATTCCTGCGATGCGAAACTGGGAGTAGCAAAAAAAAAAAAAAAAAAAAAATGTGACAAAAGAACCCCCGAGGGACTCCGAATTGCTGTTCCGACGATGCAACAGTCGAATTGAAAACGTCATATTATTTGTAGGCAGCAATACATAGACATTCGGAAAAATACCCCTTAAGTAGGGGGGCGGATTAAAAAATGTGAGATTGAATGGTGTTTCATTTCGCCCCGAAATGCAATTTTTTTCGGATTCTTAAAACGACTGTCGGGAATTTCGTAAAAAAAATATAAAAAAAGCCGTAAATACATAGCATCAGACTCAACCGAACGGTTATTACTTAGCGGCCCATTTTCATTCGTCCTCCCCAGCCCTCCTCGATAAATTGTGCCGTTGAAATATTGTATGCTTGATAGCTTTTTTTTTGTTCCCTTTGCATCGATTTTTCTCTCTTTCCCATTTGTCTAATCTTCCAATCCCGTTAGTCTACAGTCTGGCGGCGATGCATCGTCGCTGCATCGGAATCGGCACGGTGTACATATATGCACTCGGCTGACAACACGAACTATCGATTACGTTGAAATTTGTATGGAAAAAAAAAGGCGAAAAATTGAATAGCGGACGTGTACCATCGTCTGTGCCATTAAGCGATATCGTGGGCACGGAACCGGCAAACTAATTTCGCGCTTTATAGATCAGAGGACTCTCGGGCGGCTTTCACGAACCTACGGAATGCCACGAATTTGGTATAAACGAGTTGGTTTATAGTCGCGGCAAATGTTCTATTGAATTTTAAAGCGTAGGGAACGGCGGGCGAAACGGACCATTTTTTTAATCAATTTTTCGTCGGATGTAAAGGAACAAAGTCTCGTCTCGAATCGAGGTCCATTTCGCCCCACTGCATCTTGTACGAAACGAACGCGATGCAAAACTACTGTGCAACCAGCGACATATCTATCAGTCGCACAGCGGAAACGACCGTAATATCGCCGAAAAAGCCGATGGACTTTGTCGTTGGCAATATTCCTGGTTAGGGAGTTATCGGCATAACTGGATGTGCTCCCTGGACGAAAGTTTTTTGTTTTTTGTTTTTTTTTTTTTTCGATCGAAACGGGAGCTCATACGAAAGCATGACTGTACGGATCCAGCTGGTCGAGCAGTTCGGATACGGGACGTACAATTAAAATTGGCGAAAAACCCGATTTCCCTCGAGTGCTGTAGAGGGATTCCCATTTCGATATCGCTGTTGCGCGCAGGGTGAAGCTGATCGGTATATTTTAGTCGCTACTGGTTCTCCCAACAGTCATCGAATCGTACCATTGACTCATGAAAAATTGTCAGTTTCGTCGTACCGTACACGGTAAAACCAAAAATAAAAAAATTTCATACCAGAGCGAATAAAAACAAACGAAAAATATACCGTATGCACTTCGATATCGCTCCACCGTGGGGTAGATTGTTTTTGCTGCCATAATGGCTCCGCAGGGTGCCTGATAATGTCCTCAATGTATTCCGCAGCCGGCGCACAACTTTCACCGGAAACAAATCGTTCGCTCGTTAAAGGATAATTGGACTGACGTGGGGTGCGAGGAAAATTGACTTCGATGAAAAATTGACAATTTGATCACTTTAAGCTATCGCTGTAATTAGATCTTGACGGCACTCCGAATAGCTTGTATTGAGCGTCAGACGAAAAAACAACGAATTCTCGACACCTTTGTCATGGAACGTAGAAAAATTGGTCCTTGCGACATGAAAACAATTCTACAATGATAAGCAGTATAATTCCGCGAAAAGTTTTGCATCTCGCATGTACTCCGGTAGATACACGGTAGGATATATATATATATATATATAAAACATGTATTTTCCTTTTCGTGCCGGTCGTAATTTCGATTACTTTTATTTTTTATTAATCCACATTATCGCCACACTGCTCCCTGGTCGATGAATTGTCGGTATGTTTAAATATGTGCTCAGTTCGCTACGTAAATACGCTCGACAAACTGCGAGCTGCGGGCGGGGGTTGTCACGAAGTGGTGTGTGGCGTGTCATCGCGTGCATGTGCACACCGGCATGCCCGCACCTAAAACGCGTCCGTCCCCGTTCGGTAAATATAGCTTCAAATATAATTAAACGACACGGAAGTTTCGGTGCAACTTTCCGGTATCCAGTCGGGTGGTGCGTCCCTAATTGACTAACAACTTTCCGATCCCGGCGTGGCATCCAGGGCGTTATGAATATTCGATGTGGTTTCCGACGTATAGGAAAATTGCTCAAATTGACGGATCGACCTGCTCCCCGGAATCAACTCGACCCAACGGATATTAGGAATAATAATAATAATAATAATAATAATAATAATAATAATAATAATAATAATAATAATAATAATAATAATAATAATAATAATAATAATAATAATAATAATAATAACTCAAAATTGTACCGTCAATTAGTAAATCCCGCTGTGTCGTCAACTTCCTACTTTCCATCAAATTTCCGAAATGCTTGATGAAGCGTCCTTTCAATCAATGCTTTACGGTACCACCATCGTTAATATTCAACACCGAAAACACAAGGGGGATTCTGGTTGACTGCAGTTTCCTCGAGACAAAATCCTCGTCGATCCGTCGATAAACTTTGACGCTTGTATAGCTGGAATCGCACCTTCTCTACCCATCGTTGTTTCGACGCTCGGGACTTAGAAACCGATAATTCATTCAAGACCAAGGTCTCTCCTTCCCTCCTCAATCGGAAATGTACGAAACTTTGAGAATCCGTGTTCCAAGACGTGCACGTTAGGTTGTAGCGTCGCAAACGAGCGGCGTATTACTATAGGAGGATCAGCGAAGCATCGCAACCGTTAACTCCCAACTTCCCTGTGTTACTTGGTGTAGAACCTTACGCTCAGCGGCATCGGTAATTCCAAACCGGAGACGTTACTCAATGCTTCGCCGAACGTGAGGGAGGGACGGAGTCTCGGGGACACAGGCGAGGAGAACCGTACGACTCATTTGTAAAGCCGACCTTTCGGGAACCCATTAGATTCTGGCGAATCTCCTCAGGGAAAACTCGGTGGGAGTAGATGGAGGTGCCGACGTCAGTTTCGCCGGTGTGATACATCCTGGTCATCCCGCACAAAGGGTGGAAAGGAGCTTTGCGCTTGGGCATCGCCAGTCGGCAATGTTGCAGCGCACTGCCCTTACGCGATAAAGGCCCGTCTCGGATCCTTGAGCACGGTGAAGCGGCTTCTCATTGACCGGAAACAGACGAGCGAGTTTGCGATTATATATGGATATCGCGCCGGGACCCCGGAACGCAAACGGAGAGACAGCTGTTCGTTTCCGGGTCGGCGTAAACCTCCACTTTTGTCTGCTTGAGGTCAACTGCTTGGCCTGACCGCTATTACAATTCTTCTCGTAGCGACACTGCACTCCAAAAGTGCGAGCATTTTTTTTAAGGTTGAGGTGGTCAATATATCATCTACACACCGTCCTATTGAATAACTATTCCCTAGCCCAGATGCCACTCTGCGTCGATCTTCTCGAGTGCACACGTCCACCTTCCACATTCCTGCACATCGCACGACAACCTACAGGAACTCTATTCGTCTTACGGCGATATATCTGTGGCGGACACTCCCAGAGTCAGTAAAGTCAGACGCGACACTCAACATTCTTAAAAACTTGTCTTTTCGATAACTTACTTTGGCAAGAGTTATCAAACAAAGAAATACATGCCTAAGTTCGGTCGAAAAGTCACACTGCTTAGAGTAAGAATAGACACGACCAATGAGCACTCCTCTCATCTACCTCATCCATCTCGAACATCAACTTAACATAAACTTAAATCTAAACCCAAGCTATCAGTTACTTACCCCAAAATAGAACGTAAGACTAATAAGATTATTAGATTATCATCAAATTAGTCTAGATTAGATTATTATTATTATTATTATTAGGTTAGTCATTACTACAATATTAATATTACACTCATGTATCCCAACGATGTCACTACAACTCTTCCACAATTATTACATTCTCACTGCAATTACTCATATGGATCCATAGTTTAACTGGGGCATAATAAACACAGCAATACCAATACCAATACGGACCACCACTATCAGCACCTTAATCAGTGATACATGGACTGAACCATACTCCGTGTTTCTACCTTAGCAGCTTTTATCAGCATCGCGGTATAGCGCTATGAGACGTCTGCCAGAAACGTTGCCAAGATGCCGCAAGAAAGGCCGAGGCGTATCATTCTCCATAGAACAGATGGCTTCAAAGGGACGTGTCTCCGTGTGTCCATTCGCGAACCGAGATCCTGCGGAAAGTGTAGTGAAACCGCCGCGCGAAAGGTTCGATGCTTACGTACCCACGTTTGCCGTGATGTCGTAACGTCGTAAACTTGAAGACTCGAATGCTTTGAGAAATTCTCGTGTCTCACGTTGCTGTTACAAGGTGTTTTGGTTCGCCGTCGAGTCTCGTCGCACTTCGGAGACGACGACGGTATTAGATCCATTTAGTTTCGTCGGGTTCGACGACGGCACTGCGCCACCAAGGTGCACAGAGTACCGCAGCCTCCCGACATAAAGGGGATGTGCCGGAACACAATACGAACTACAAACACCCCTTGGACGCTTTAACGCAGAACGCGTGTGCAGCTCGTCAAGGATCCCGATTGTTTTGGACCAGATACGGGCCTCGAGCGAATCGAGAGGGAGCGATCCCGTTACCAGACGGGAACGGGCATCGAATCGAATCAACCGCAACAGAACGGAAAATATGTGCGGTGCAGAGCCCGAAGGCGCAATTAGTAGACCCTGTGCGCAACGGCGGTTCAACCGATGTCGAATACCGAGGATTACACGGACGAGACAACGTTAATGCCGTCTCCTGCCATTAATCAAATATGCCACAGGAATATCCGGTCGCGAAGCGCCTCGTTCCATCAAGATGAACTTTTATTTATCGCTGGCTGGAATTCTACGAGCCTTCCATTATGGCGACCTACCAGGTTATACATTTTTATCTTCCACTACTTCCGCAAGTGGATTGTATTACTGCGTTCGTGACATTTCATCGTTGCAATGGATTTGTTTCGTCTCGGGCATCCTCCCCCCGATGCCCCTGAGATTATCTCTCCTCTACTTGCATGTGATTCCTTTACCTCCCAATCTTTTTACGATTTTGTCGGATTTTCCTCAGCCCGAACTGATCAAAGCTCGGACTACGAAATTCTGCTCTATTCTCATCCCCTCCATCTCTCGTTTCTCTTTGCGTAAGCGGAGGTCTGAGCCTCGGGGGTCTTATCGCAGTCTTCCCTCCACAATAACGATCTAGGAAAATGCGCTCGCATTCTGGGTTCAATAATTCGTTGAGTTTCCGCTTGAAATTTATTTTCTACTTGTAGATCTTTAGATATAACAAAAAATTCTCTCCCACGATGGGCTCCAATTTTTTTTAGCTCGTCAACTTCACAATCTTTTGTTTGTTAAGCATACGACTCGCTGACAAATCGTAAAATTGACTAGAAAACCATTGCGCTTCTCCGGATGGATGAGAATTTTTTGTTAAATCTATGAACCCTTTATTACCGTGTAGATGGAATGTACGTGGTCTTCCATGAATCCCAACTATAGCTTTCACCATAGGTGCAAATGCTGTAGCTGGCCAGTAGCCAGTGGCTCTGCAGCCGATGTACTGTGAGAAAGGAGGAGACAGAGAGAGATCGATACCGGAGGAAGCGTTCGGGCAGTCTACGATTCCCATTGCAAACGGACGTGTGAAATGTTTCGGAATGTAATTCTGCGGCTAGCAGCTAACGGTCACGTCCCGTCCATCATCCCTCCGATCTATCGAGAATTTCTACGTGACAATTCAGCCCCTCGAACCGCGGAAAAACTCTTTTGCCGCTACACGCTCACCCCATCAGTTCCTCCATAACTAATATCGATATACTAACCCGAACGATCTTTCGATCACGTAACCCGGTCGTGCGGTTCGGTAAATTTTAGATTTTCACTGCACCAACGTCAGTCTAGTTTTTTTTATCGCTAAACTTGTCCGACCCACCGACCATACTTCACACAAAAAATATAGCGGAGACGGCGAAAGATCGAAGATTAAAAGAAAAATATTCACATTCTTTTAGCTGTTAATGCAAAAAATTACTTCTGTTTTGTTAGTCAAGTGCAGATTATTCAAAATTACCCGATACTCTATTGGGAGGCAAGAATTCGATAATAGCTGCTTCAACATTTGACCGAACGATCTACATTTTCGTCTCGACGATGACTCGTATGGAAGGAGTCTGTAACACGCGGTGGAATAAAATTCCAATGTATCGAAGATTTCCATAAACAAGGTATAGCGCTTTCCATAAAATCCGGGTAAAAATGTATCTTTAATGTGGAATAAAGCTGACTGACAGATTGTGAAAGTGTGAGGGCTGATATTTTGGGGACACCGAGGGTTTCGTTACTCCGAACCTCTGTCCTCGTGCAGTTATTATTATGGGTAAAAAGGAGCGAACCTGAAAGTTCGCTTCTCTTCGTTCGTCACTCCGAGTTCGACAAAGAGCGAGCATTTTTTTTTTTTTTTTTAAGCAATAATAATAATCACAAAATCGCATTCATGAAATTCCATCCCCGTCGATATCGAGCCTTGATGCACAGCAAGTGACGATCCACTTCGACAGAGCCCGGCGAGACTCTGGCACGGGGCCGAGCTAACAGTCTGAATAGAAACCCCCTAGTATAACATCGCGACATTCGACATAGCTTCGATTGCACTGGTGTGTATAAGCGTGGCACTGCGTTCGCGCTTCATGCAAATACAAACACGTTCAGCCTCCTGGTGGAACGTAAAACCGCAGGTTCAGAGTGGAAAAAAAAAAAAAAAAAAATGAGCAAACTGACGACGACGTAGTTTGATGTTGTCTGAAATGCGTGGTGGTAGGCGAGGAGAAGCGCGGATAAGCGGAATAATAAATGAGAATGATACATCTAGAGCGGGGCAGGAATGACGAGGCGAAAGGACAGAAATGTACTAAATACACTGTACACTATATAGTTCTATAACATCAGACAAGACGGCGTCTGTCGCGTGTATTTTTGTTTCCATTCGCAACGTAAGCGAGTTTCTGCGTGCTCCGTTTCTTGCGATGGATTGTTATAATTTTTTTTTTTTTTAGGTAGGTCAACTAACGAGAGTACTACGGCACGGAGTGCGTGCTGTTTTTATTTTTATCTACCGGGAGTTTGTCGGTATTCATTGGTTGTCAAAGTGCCGGCTAGTACGATATTGGATTTTTCACTATAATGGCCATGTCTCTGTCGAGTGGAAGGCCCTAGTCAATATTTACCGCAGCGATCTCAATCATTCGGGATCAATATCCGCGGAGTACGGCCGTGAGCCGAGAGTAAAGATGAAAGTGGACCTGTACAGCAGCCCGCGCGGATAAAAAAGAAAAATAAATAAATCGCACTAATGAAGCTGCGAAGCTCTGGTGCCGGCTGCCTGTGCGATGGCCCGCTGTTTGTAGGTTTGCAAAAAAAAAAAAAAAAAAATCGATGAGTTGGAGGAGGAACTGCTCTCCCCCTCCGCCGTCTAACAATAGTTCGTCTCCGTTGGCTTTCCTTTATAGCAGCGTTCTTTTTCAACTTCCCGAAGTCATCAGTAACATCGGCAATCTTCAATATAATCCAGCGAATCCCTAACGAAACGAACTCTCCCGGACGAAACTCAACGTTCCGGGGAAAATGGAAAATATAAAAGCTCGCAAGAAAGAATCGGCATGGACGTAAATACTAGAATGTCTCTTGAAATCATAGTGAAGACGAGAGCGGGACCAAATCGGACGATTCTTAGCCATTTTTTTTTTTCGGAACACTTGGACAAAAAAAAAGTCTCCGCGTTTCGTTTTGGCCCGCTATGGAAAATTGCTGCTCATTCGACTTCTTCAAGTTTCGCTAGGAATGTTCGTCGGGACCGATGTACTTTATTCGACAATTTTACAGTACCACGCTGCGAATATACCCACAGTGGTATTTTCTCAGCGCTCTCGACCTCCTGTTGCGTGAAACTACCCTCCACTCTGCTCACGACGATTCCTCCGGCTGACGCTATCGCACGATACATTTTTTCATCCCCGCTCCGGCTCCGCAGCTGACGAGGGAAAGGCCACCGAGAAAATACTGCACCAGCTCGAGTTGGCAATCAAGACATGTTTATGCGCGAGCATACGACTCAGGAAGTGAGGAAAGATTGCACCCGCCCTACTAAGACAAAGATGCTTCGGTTTATATGCCCAGTTCGGGGGAAAACACGGAACTTTATACCGAAGCATATAAGATAGAGTTTAGCGAAGAGACGGCAATAAAAATGGGGTCGGAGCGAAAGATCAGCGAGGGAAACCAGTGTCTGGCATTGTTTTGCTTCGGCGCTTTCCGCGATAGCAGAGTCAGAGGTAACGAGATTTATTCTTCCACGTTGGTGCAAGCCTGGCGCGCAAGCTGTGCGGTAACCGTTTTCTTGTACTATTTTCCTCGGCTAAGCCGGAAATACCGATTTCTGTATATCTATATACATACATACATACATACATACATACATACATACATACATACATATATATATATATATATATATATATATATATATATATATATATATATATATATATACACATGTATAGCTGTATACTCGGGGATTTCCGGTTGGTTCGTTTTGTTTCGACACTGATTTAATAAAAGCTCGTCCCGGTTCGTACTCATTCCAAGGGCGAGAAGCCCGACTGCCAGGGGTTTCTCTCCTGCGTCTCGGAACATCGACGAGGGGACACAATGAAAAGACGTTACACATTGGAGAAATCTAATCAACAATATTTTCCAAGTAGCGCCCCCATTCGTATTCGATTGTGACAATACTACTGTATCCTCTGCACAGCAGCTGTGCTCCAAAGTTCTTTCACTCCACTTTATTTCTCGCTCGCGGATACTGAGCATTTTTTTTTTTTTTTTTTTTTTTTTTTTTAACTGCAATCACTGGAATGTTCTCTTCTTCGATAGTCACCGCGAGACATTTCTCTGGTGCGAGAAATGCGATTTGTGTGAAACGACGAAGCAATCTTGAAAATCTTCAATTCAAATATGTTCCCGTCAAAGTTTTGATAAATCTTCATTTTAATCCATTATTAAGATGTAATCTGCGATTAAAATGTAAATAAATTCTGACAACGAGCCATTTGCGAGACTCTTGCTCAAAAGTTAATTAAAACCCTACGGAATTCGTATTCACGTGTTCATAAAGTGTCCGCTTCGTATTTGGAACGTCGTAATTTTCCAGTACGCAGTTCCATACTTTCGCCGTCCCGCCTCGCAGCGTCATAAAGTAGATGTAAAAAACGAAAGCGGCAGTTAGTGCTTCCCTGGAAATTCTCCAAGTACGCGTTCAACGTTCGAACGTCCTCGTGCACAGTCGCAAGATTCTCAACATTTTTATTGCTCGTCGTTCCACTTTGTCACACTCGTTACCCTCGCTCAGTTTTCTCGTCGGCAACGTCGACGTTTGCCCCGTCGTAGTTTCCGATCGGAAAAGTTCGCGACACCACTTTCGGTACGCCCAGGCGAGACTGACAATCGTCGGACGGAAAGATAGCAAGTGGATGCATCGAAACGCAGAGATGGAATTCGCCTGGCGAGGGTAAAACTCGTTACCCGCGCGCCGTTTTCTCGTCGATGAAAGTAACTTCCCTCGGCGCTGAGTGACTATCTCAGAGGACACAGAAATGAACTTTCCATCTTGGGCCAACGTGAAACTACCCGATGAAAAGTTCGTCGAAAGTCTCTCCAATTACCAGCACGATGGATTGGAAAAATATTAAAAAATTTAGAAGGGACCAATCATCTTTGCTTAATCATTTTTATGCTATCGATGGAAACTTCATCAAGCTTGTGATCGGTCGAGGACTTTACTCTGGAATCACTCCGGAGGAATATCGAGTATCCCGTAACAACTCGATGTCCAGCGCAGACGGCTAAATGCACCAAGGCAAAGAGGGTTATTGCAGAGGGATGAGTCATACGGTCGATGAAACGTTACCCGAAAATTGTCGACGAACTTAGATCGCAGTCATTCCCAATTTGGCAGGATTCTTAAGATAGTTCTGTCGCTTGGTATTTATTTCGCATGAGTTCGAGAAAAATGGACAATTTTTTGCCATTTGTCTTTTTTTTTTTTTTTTTTTTTTTTTTTTTTTTTTTTTTGCGGACCAAGAAAGAACTGACATCGGTCTCAAATGGCGGATTCGGTTTTACGCGGCCCTCTATCTATCTTACAAAGGGCAGAAGTGCCTAATCCGACACTTTCTACGGCCCGTGATCGACGAAACTAATTTGCGCTCGTGATTCGCCGTGGGGTGCTCTAATCGACGACCAGCCAGCCGTGCCGTCATCGAGCGACCGCCGGATGTTTCTGTTGGAGGTGATTGACCGCTCGGCGCATCCCCTGTCCTCCGCCAGACCGGATCTTCGAGCCGGCCATTCGAATGACGCTGAACATTGCCAGGCGATCAGTGAAACACCACTCGGAGTTGCATTCCGACGATGACGTAGAGACTCGACGGGGCTTGCATGTATACTTGCTCTCGGACTGGGGGAGGGGTCACCGTTAATGAAACGCAATCGCGCCGAAAGCAACGAAGCCGGACCACGACAATGTGAAACACTGGTTTAACGCCGATATTACGCAAAGGGAGGCCCCGGGGGGAGTTTCAATAGCAACCAAACTCATTCCAACGCCGATCACTTAACAAATAATTAATTATGACAAACGAACGTGGCCGCACGCGGAGCGTCAACATTAAACATGTATGCATGAGCGCAATTGAAATGCTGGAAAGAGGGGGGAGGGGCGGGGGGCGCAAACGCTGATACGTCAATTATGTACATGCACCTGCCAATTTGGGTGATCGTTACAGTGGCTTCGGCCGCAATTGCCTTATGTCGGAATAAACGAGCCAGGACAAAGCCCTCCTGTTATGCGGATCGTGATGACCGCATGAAATACACGTGTTTCGACGAGTGTGTATTTGTCACGCTCGGGGGAAGTTCCCAGCACTGAGAAACGCATGCCAGTTATATGGCCCATATATTGTAGCGTCCAGCGAAATTGACTTAAGGGACAGTAATAGAAGTTTCGAGGGTTTGACTTAATTACCGACGGCTCCGCTATATAGGACTTTTATCAAATCGTCATGGCAAGCGGAACGATGGTAATTCACAAAGGGTCGATCATATATTCACAAGATTGGGACAAATGTTCCCTGCATCTGATTCAATAACAACGTGTTAACGACCCTTCTCCAGTGTTGCTCTGTATATCATAAAATTATTAAAATAAAAATAAGAAATTAATAAATTTATCAACGTGAATGGGTAGACTGAGAGAAGGATCTAGTAAAAATTACTATATCACTTGGGGCTAGTATTTATAAAAATATGATTATGTGTGTGAGTGAGTACTCTTGGCACGTGTCAGTATTGGCCCATAAGGACCACGAGGTGCGTGCGAAGTGAGAATGAAGGGTAAATGCTAAAAAGTTATGGAGGAGTATTTGTGTTGGTAGCTAGTATATACTATACTTTAAAATGTTTAAAAATATTTTTGTATTTGGGAGAAGAGGGAGATGTAAAAGGCGAAGGACGCCGTACTGTGGAATAAATACTTATTTACTATATCACTTTGGAGATGTCAGCATAGCACATAGTAGTAGAGCTTTAGGGCGCCACCTATGGTAGGAAGTACCGGATTTATAAGAATTTCTCTTAGATATTATGATAAAAATTCTTGGATAATCTCAGACTTTCTACTATAAGTGGCGCGCTGACGCCGTACTACTGTGCGCTATGGTAATTTTTCTTAAATGATTGGTAATTTTTGTTAGATCCTTCTCTCAGTGTATAATGTTCAAAGGTGTGAGCAGGTATGCGCGTATAAAGGGACAAGTGGCTTCGAGGACGATGACTCCGCAGCCCTCCGACTTCGAACAGAAAGTACAAAATATATGACATCGCTAAGCCATCCGCTTTTAGACATGTCCGCGACGGAGACATAGAATTCAACAGGAGATGGGGCACAGTAGTGAGAGTCGGCGCTTGTCAGACGCGATATCCGCCTGAGAGCCTAACGTTGTGTCAGTCAGTTCGGCGTCTCGGCGCTTCCCGTTACGGGGAATCTGTTAACGGACGTTTAAATATAATCCATCACTCGCCGAGAGAAGGAAACGATAAGTTGAATCGCTTTTTTGTTGAAAGAGTAAATAAAAATAAATTGAAAAAAAAAAAGAAAGAAACTAACATGCCAGCGGCAGATACGGCAACAAGTTGCCGCCACGGAAGCACCGCTCGTTCCTCTCGGATGGAACGTGAATCAGCAAGAGAGCTGTCGAGAAACCCGCGTAACTTAATTAGGTGTAATATATTAAGTGGATTTCGGTGGATAAATAGAGCTGTGAATTGGCGAGATTCCTCTCGCGCATCAAGTCACTTCACACAAATCAGCTACGTCGATCATTACGATTATTTTCATGGATTTTAAGTGCATTCGTGGATTAACGAGTTTCCTCCGTGCTCTCCGTACGTAGACTGCTGAGACACGTGTATTGCTTGGTCGGAGTGCTAACCGATCGATTGAAACTTCTCACGAAGTTCGAGCGGACCGATGCCAGTTTGCGATAAAACTTTGGCAATATAGCCGCGGTTGATAGCGATGCGATATATGATTTAAGAAATATTGAATAACGTCCAAACGAGCGAACCGCACAGTGGCAAACTTGCGGCCTCTTTTTTTACGAACAAGAACACATCGTTAGGAAAGTCAGCTTTAGTTTCACCGATGGGTTGCCCGGCAACGCTGCTCCTCGTCTCTATAACGAGGATCAGATTTTATTAAAACCCTTGAGGGCTCTAATATGACGAAACTGGGGCCAAGCTCTGGCAACGAATAAACGCGTTATGTATAATAACATCAGTAATGAATCAGCAAAATATATCGGATTGCGAATGGCAATGAGGGCAACAAAATGGAAAATAAAAAAGATGAAAAACATTCCGGACGGATATTAGGTTTCAAATTTATTCGAAAGAATGCGGATGCTCCTTAACGGGAACGGAGGATCTCACTCGAGACAACAAAAAATTTGCTACGACTAGCGCGAGTAGCGGAAGGAACTCCATCTCACTTACGTGCAACAGGATGTCGAATTTTTTTTTTATCCTTTTCCTTTTGATACATATAATACGATACTCCAAGTCGGGTACAGCGCACTTAGCGTCGGATAAAGAATGACAAGTAACGAGGATGTAAAGAGAATTTTTTGTTATCCATTTTCTCTCTTCCGTTTCGGAGGATTTACCACTCTGGCGTAACAATTGCGTATTCCACACGAACAACCTATTAAATTTCCGACAGTACAACATTTCTCTTTGGAAAGCTCGAGCGAGCTTAGTTCGACGCCCCGAAGGTTCGTGTTCGCGAGACCCGGAGCATGTTTTGCAGTTGGAATACGGCTTGATATTGCGCTACGTACGGAATGGCGGGCAAGTGTAATGAAGGCTTCTCGGTGTGCACGTTAGTCGAACATCCAGAGGGCATCCCGCATTCATTTTATTTGTGCGAAATACCGGAGTTTCTGGCTCGACTGCCAGAGAACTCCAGACGGAGCGACGCGAGATATCACCATTCATATTCAACGTATAGTGGTCTGTTTTTTTTTATTATTATTTTTTTTTTTCACTGAACGAAGCGAGGACTTGTCAAATAAATGCTGGAAGAAGACCCCCGGTTCACCCGGAGGCTTCATCCAGTTTCCGAGACTAATATATCCAGCATCCGCGGGCATGCAGGTACACGCTATCGAAATATAATATAGCACCGCTAACTAAATTAATATAAAGCTCCTGCAAAGCATCCTTCCCGTTCGTACCAGTCGGCGAATCATATTTGCCTTGGCTATTCCGATCCGTCCTCCATCCCAGCCTTCCCCCGGCCCGATCGTGATGAAAATGGTTGACGTGAATTCCACGTCCCGGAACATATTTACCATACGCACGAACCGCACAAGCATGTGTGCGGCCGTGTATTTCGCGTACGACATATGCGCCGCGTGACCGAATCCGAAAGGGTGTACTCTGTATGATTGTGCACAGCAAATATATCGATCTAAATGTATTCATACGTCATACGTATAGCAAATCTACTCAGCTAAAAGCAAAAATTGTTCATCGACAGAAAACCGTATCGGAGCAACTGCATGAAAATCGTATTATTATTATTATTATTATTATTATTATTATTATTATTATTATTATTATTATTATTATTATTATTATTATTATTATTATTATTATTATTATTATTATTATTATTATTATTATTATTATTATTATTATTATTATTATTATTATTATTATTATTATTATTTTAGCGCCGAGTTCAATATTACCATTTTGCTAGTGCCCGAGTGTCGAAAGCAATACGAGATGAAAAAAATGGCCTGTGAAGCGTCACAGGTGCATCGAGGATGCCAGGTGATCCAGAACGTCCGTGTTTTTTTTTTTTTTTTTTTTTTTTTTGCGCCCAGAGCGAAGCATTCTCTCAAACGGTCAAGGCAAAAAGATGGGTATAACCGTACTTCCGAGGGATTTACTTTTGGGCCTAATAACCATAATTATTCCTGCGGCAGAGGCGGTTTTGCGACACGAATGAGACACAATGACAAAACCGGGCTTTAATCGATAGATAATCCATGGAGCAATTATATTCTACTCGGCGGAGGAATAATTTATCGCCTCCGCGCTTTTGCCGCGGTGCTTTTTGTCGACGCCCGCGGATATCCCATATTTCGTAACGGATAGTATAAACAATTTAAATTAAATTCCCGCCGACAGGATTCTCTTTGTTGAACTGATAAACGAACGAAACGGTTCGCTGAAACTTGGCACCGATTTTCCGTTGAAAATTCTTGATGTTTAAATTCATTTTATCCGATTTAGTCGACTCTCCAGATATCGGTTGTTTATCCCTGCGAACTTACAGGCCTTTAACATAGTTTTTAAAAACATAATTTTTCATTAGCCCGATCTGACCTTTGACGCCCTTTGTCAGATTAATTGTTAGGATGGATCATACTCTCCATGACTCCGAGAGAATTTAATAAGCGCTCCCGACTCTGTTATAGCCGCATGGCTATGTGTGACCCCAGAAGTTTCGTGCATCGATTAAAAGTTTCCATTTGCGAGAAGCCCGACGAGAGCGACTGCTTTAAACCGAGCTCCTCTTGCATATTTTCTTGCCCTCCTCGATGGAGTACGAGGATTTCGAAATCGGTCACACACACACACACACACACACTTTATCCCCGTGCAGGGTTTCGCCGGCTCCAATTTCACGCGAATATTTCCCGGACAACTTGAAAGATCACCCGATAACTTTTAATAAGGCATTTTCGGAACTTCGACGATGCGAACGAACGTCGGTTCAAACGTGTGCACTCTACTTTTTGCACTTTCCCGCCCCATTAGGAGAATCGGGTGCGGTTATTCGTGAATTTCCGTTTCCGCTATATTAACCCGGCTTTCCGGGTCCCGTTTCTGGCAGCGGCAACCGCCGCAGTTTACCTAAAAGCTCCCCGACTGTGCAAGGCTCAACTCGCGTTAAATCCTTTCGAATTAAAAATAATAAAATAATCCGTTGCTCAGCGACGAAAGAGACATAACAAGACGTCGAATGCTTCGCTGAGAGCGTAACTTTCTCATGAGGCTATTAAGTACGACTTGCGAAGCGTAAGTGCCGCTCCGACGAACGCGCCCTCGCTATGAAATACCAGAGCCGATTTAACCAGACTTCATGGCAGAAGCTTCACTAAGTTTATCGTTTAGAGTATATTGTTCTCGAACAATGTATTCCCAGTATTGACGTCGCTCGGAACCTTTCCGAATAACTACATCTTAGCCCATTTGCAAATATAATTGTCGAGGCAGCGAAAGCTGCAGTTGGCGCGTTGGGAAGGTCGTTTTAACGGTTTTAATTTTTTTTTTTTTCTTAATAAAAAGTCGATTCATATCGCCGCGTCTCGTCCGTAGGGTTTTTACTTCTCGACGTCCCGTTTCGCTCCGTCACAACCCCGCCCCCTTCCCCGCTTTTAAAAATCATTCCGGTAGAACGATTTAAATCCGCCGGGAATCGCTCGGAACCCAATGAATCGCATATAATAACGCAACTCGCCGAGACTAAACTTTACATTCAACTCCGCTACACCGGAAGTCGAAGGGTTCGTCAGATGGCCGGGCGAGCTTTCGCCCTTCCGTGTCGAATCTCGCAACTTCCAGAAACCTTTCTCCCTCGACCTCTAAATTGAAGAAGGAAAAAGGGAAAAAAATGTTAATTAACTTCATCACTCGCTTTCAGGCTTTCGAGAGCTTTGTCGAAAGAGTCTCGACGTAACGCCACTGTGGCTCGTATTTATTTTTCTGTGTTCTTCTGTGAGCCCTTTCAAACGCCCTCAAACGCTCTTTTATCGCGCAACGGCCGCGGCACAAAGTTGAAGAGGCCCCGGGGGTGGATACGGAACCTGACCAATTCGCGTACGTACGCGGAACCAGCGTGTGCAACACAGTCCTGCACGAACGTTGAGGGCGAATGGCATGCACAGGGAAAAGCTATCGGGCTCCGGCGAAGCTCTAAGCAGCGAGAGGACGTGCACACCGATTCGACTCATTGGCCGCTTCGAAACCCATCGGCACTCACCGACTCTCTAAACACTCTCTCGTCGAAGCGAACGGCAGGCAGTCTCGGTGTGCATTCACTCTTTTTTTTTTGTTTTTTTTTTTTTTTGCAGTTTCCGCAGCAGTTCCTGCAAGAGAACTTTTTGACTCGGGAATTTTTAATCAGGCGTCAAACGCGACGAGTAAACAAAAACTAGTTTTCTTTTGCCAATTAGCGTTGATTATAATTTAATCCGGGAAAATAACGATCGTTGCCGTGCTGTAAACTATTAATCGACCTGTAATCGCGAACGGGACACTTCTCTTCCCGCAGACTGACTGCATCGCTAGTCGGCCACGAACGTGATCGGAATTCACAGCCGATTGCTCCCTATACAGGAAGCGGCGATCTCGTAACTGCGGGCCAATCAAGAGGTCAATTTGTCTTTGCAGAAAAACAGGGCTTTGTCGGGGACGCTGCGGGCCGTGTGGGCATTCAGTTGCGATCTGCAGCCGAGTATTTCTGCTCGAAAACAAAAAAAAAATCATCGTAGCTTCGATGGCGACAAAACAGCGCCCACATTTCTTAAGCGGAAATCGAATATTCGGTTTGAGAAAGAAAAAAATGTGCACCACACTGCCCTGTTATAGTGCAATGTAAGATGCGAAAAGAAAGCGATAAAATTCTTCTATCGACACTTCCCCGAAAATTGTATGAACGGCTATTAATTCATCGCAGCGAGCCCCAGAACAATAGGAAAGAGCCATCAAGGAAGCGTAACACCAGTTTAAAAGTTGAGTACTCGCAATTGTATTTTTCGTCTGGGAACGAGTGTAGCAAAATGTACTGAGCGACGATCGGTTGATCGATTGTGTGAACCGAGAGGAATGGGATACGTAGGCCGAAAGGCATCGAATATTAAAATGTGATTGGTACGACCTATTTAATTTATGAGAGATAATTTTTTTTTTTTTCTTTTTCTGTTATATGATATTTACTGGCTAATCGAAATGAGCCCAAAGGAAAATTACAATAAAATGTCGATGTTATAGCCAGTCGGAAATCTATAGATTTTTACTTGTTTGTTTCACAGCAATAATCTATTACAGTGCAATAACGCGATGCACACTTATTGCTGTGAGGCATAGGAAATCTTATTAGGTTCCTCAAGGGTATCCTAAATTGATTAACGGAGCGTAGGCATATTCCACGTCTGAGGAATTTCGGACAATTCCCGGGGCACATAACACGGTGAATTAGTCAATTGCGTCGGGTAAGCGTCGGGTCGGCTATATTCCATAGAAACGTCGTATCCGATTCAGACTTCGTGTAACATGAATCACAGTTGAAATGCTACAAGGTATACGTCGGATTATAACGGCGAGCTGATGTTTGTGGGGTATCCGGAGTGAAGTAGCTCTCCGATTGGCCGGGCCTCCGAGGGAGGTCGTGCACGGGCTGCACTGAAGATGCAAATCAAACGGAAGTTACCCTCCGCGCTCCGACGGGAATGGAACTACCGGTCGTGATAAATGGCCGGCATATCGTGGAACGAATCAAACACGTATCCGCATTGAGAACCAACGTCGGCGCACGAAGAAGTCGCATCGTGATGACTCTAAGTTTGCAGAGTCTGTAGGCAACAGCGGAGCAAAGTGAAACCGTGGGGGCAAAATGGCCTCTGGTTCTGCATTTGAGATGAAAAAGGTCCATTTTCTTTCCGTGGTTACGCTTTGCCCCTTCTTCGGCTTACGTTATATTTTATACGAGAAAATGCACCGAGGCGGTAGCTGCGATAGGAATGGATGCGACGTGTCTTCAGTTACCTTTGAAGCCGAGTTAAATAAAAAATATTGTAAAAAACAGTACACCGCGCGTAGAACACCAGACACATTTTTGCGTGCACTCATTCCCGTTTGAAAATGTAACGAGTACCTTTGTGCGACGACGAAACGAACTTATGAATCTCACGGTTAACGGGATTTCTCATGGATTATTAAAATAATGCCTTTCGTATGCAAAGCGTTATTTTTTTTTTTAACCCCGCTCACCCTTAGTTGCACAGCGGCTAGGCACGTGTCCTATGCGCGGTCGCGTACTTCATTCCGAGCTCCATTCAAGCTCTCCCTCGTGTATCAAAGCTGTATTTAAAAAACACACGCGCACACACACACACACACACACGGTTGCAAATCCTCCGAGGGATGAGAGGGTCGGAGCGAAAATGTGCAAAAACAGCAATACATGCAAGTTCCGACCGCTCACATTGATCTCCAGAAATATTCGAGTCTTTCTCGATAAAGGATAAAGCATGGCAAAACGGACTATTTTTGCCAATATTTTCGGAGCCAATAAAAGTCTCGTCCACATGGAGTCCGTTTTGCCCCGCCGTTTCCTATGTTTCGCGCACACATTTAAATAATCCATTGTGCCAGCTCCACCGCTACATGCGCAAAAGCTTGTAATCTCTGCCGTCGCGGAGGGGTTGATCATCCTTCAGCTGAACACGGCTCGATCATGCTTGGCGTGTACCGCAGGTTGATACAGCACGGATTATTGTCGTCCTATAATGATGCCGCCGCTCTAGTTATCCTCTTCGGATAATGTTCATTTAAAGACAAAAGAAATAAAAAAAAATATTGACGAAGCGACGCACGTTATTAAAATTTGCACACGCAACAACTTCTTTATTTCCTCGGGGAATTTCATCAACATTAATGAGACCGAGAAATGGCGACGAGGCGCGACAGTGAGCTTACAAAATAAAATAAAAATGTCCTTCTCGTTTCACGGTTGAGGGAAGGCCGTCCGGCGCAAGAACACATGCAACGAACAAAGTGCATGTACACACACACACACACACACACACGCGCGCGCGCGCATATATACTGTAAACTGAAAAGGGTAAATTATCCCGAGCTTGCGGAACTTTGCGACACGCGAAATCTTTCTTTTAACCGGCCGTATGAATGATGTGAGGAAGTAAATACGATTTTTCGACATTACAGTGAAATACTTTTTTCATCTTACCGTAAAACTATCCACGTGAATTTAATATCGGGACGAATGAAACGGTCTCGGCACGCTCGCGCGGACACTCGGCCGTAGGAGGAATGTTTCCATCGTGCCGGATAATCATTGCCACGTATTCTTTTAGCCTGTTCGCTCCTAGGGTTACGACTAAGCCGGCAAGAGTTACGGTCGGCTGGAAGGATGCCGTAACTCGGGGTGCTTCTAATTCCAGTCGGGAAAATTGGTGCCGTACGGAGAATGAAGCTAAGTAGAAGGGAGCCAAGAAAGAAGCGGAGCCTCGAGGTCATAAAGTGCGGAAAAATTCTTTTCATTTAAGTTCAAGTTAATCCGACGGTTGCACCTCGATGTATAGCTTTATAATGCTCGTATAGTGGAACGGTGTCAATTGCTTTTTTTTTTTCTCATCGCAGACGAAAGTATCCGGATAGCTCGATTCACGTAAGTCACGAAGAAATTCTGATTTCGGACCGTGCCATCTTTTTCACAGTCAACGTAATGCGGGAAGAAATGATGAATCATTGATTTGTCGCCAAGTTGGTCCATCGGTAAGTCCACATTCGACATTTCCACTCTGCGCGCAGCAGAGTACAATTTATTACGTTCGCGGATTATTATCCCGGCACACGTTGAATCGACTATCAGGCAACAACGCCGAGTGAAGACTCACCGGCTGGTAATTCTCTTTCATGTGGCCCGAAATGTTTGCCAGTGCCAACGCTCAAGGAATTTCGGTTGTGGCGCGAGGTCGTGTTTCCCACAGCTAACCCGACCGCATTGCGCTCTGGAGTTATTAATTTTCCGTCGTGACGAGGAGAAGCCCGGAACTCTCGGTATCCTAGTTAGTTCCTGGCTGAGGCAGAAACTATCCCTCACCGCGGTACTCGCGATTCCAGCGCCCTTGCACTCCAAATGTTCATTTCCGGCGTTGCTCTGTTTTCTCATCAACGTGTCTATAGACCTTTTCATCGTCCCGCTTCGTACACGCAGCAAGATCGAATTAATACCCCTCCTTAATGCCTTCGCGACTGCGTTGACAATTCTATTATATTCTATACAAAACCAATTTACATATTAATTTTCATACATTTCGTATTAATAGAGCGAGACTTAATTTGGCCTGCTCGAAATCCTATTCGTGCAGCATTTCATGCGATTACGGTAATTCCGGGTGACATCGATTGCTCCCAGTAGTTCAAGTTTGCGAACCTACGGAGGAATTGCAACCGGAACGACGAAACATTATTAATATTAATGATATAATATTTAGTATTATATTATTCAATATCTCAGTTAATACGGGGTTGCTCATTGCTCCCGTACACTGAGAGAAGGATCTAACAGAGATTACCTGAATATGGGAACTACAGCGACATCCCGGTACAGATGCGTTTCAAATGTAACACATTTTGCTAGAAAATATGGTAATTTTCGTATTCGCAGATATTACCCGAATATTCCGTACTTTTTGTTAGAATATAAGTTCCTCTCACTGAATAATATAGTAATCGGTGGCGCTTAAATCTAGATCACGAACCGTTTGGAGATTATACCGGCATAAGTCGGTATAAGAATTTTTCTTGGAAAATCTGATACTTTTCGCCATAGGTGGCGCTCTAGTGCCGTAGGTGCTATGTGCTATGGTAATTTTTCTTAGATGATCAGTAGTTTTTATTTGATTCTTCTCTCACTGTAGTGTTGTCATTGTGTTCTCGTAATCAATTATGAGGATATCACTCGGGAATAGCTCCCTAATATATACGGTCATTCGCTTGCAATTGTCGAGTGTTCAGTTCGTAGACCAATTGTCGGGTGTTCACTTGGTAGTGCGTTCAGTCTCCCGGTGTAGATTTGACTTAGTATACAGGCTATTCGTGATCAGATGTTTGCGTGCTGCCCCTTCCATTTTTGCGTCAAAAAATGTATCCATATTCTCGGAAATGACCCTACATTCTTGAGAGTAGAATTTAACGGATGAGGTTTTGATGGGCCAACGAGAAAGTTTTCGGTTTAAAGAGCTAAACTACCATGGCCAACCACTGTTATCTACCGGCGTACCATTATCTCATCCTCTCTTCCACTCGGTGCCGTGTATTCCAAACACTCCTCACCGCTCACCAGGTTCCGCTTTTCCCTCTTGCCCTTAAACTTGTCCGTAAACCCTCGTCCTTCCTCCTGTCCGGTGCAACCTCTACTGCCACCGTAAATCGGTATACCATTCAGAATTGCGAAACTTTCTTTCGCCTACCGAAACTCCGGTATGTCATTTAGACTAAAGTCGCCGTGCAGCACCAAAATAACCAAATCTCACATCTGCTCTTTCGCTCTACCTGCCTCCACCCCTGGCCAGCGTTCACTTTGCAGTTTCGCAAAGTTTCGCGTTTATCGGTGTGCCCGCTGGTCTCTCCATGTGTGTCTGTGCCTGTGTCTGTCTGTCTGTGTATTATATGAACCTCGTTATATTCCATGTCAACCCCTGTCACAGTTTTGAAAGCTCCGCCAACAACGAACGCGGAACTCGACGTGGCCAGAGAGAGGGACGGAGCTTTTAACATTTTAGTACTGATTCATGGAATGGCGAGTTTAAAGCATCACTCTGGCGTAGCCTGGCGAGTGCGTATAGTGTGGATCATGACGCAGGTTTCAACTGCATAATGTATCACACCCATGTGCATGATACTTAATAACGCCGGGCACGCGAGAATTCGCGTATAAGCCGGTGCATTGTCCATATTATTAAATCGACGAGGAGGATAAAGACGAAATTTGAATAATCGCCGAGCGCGAGAGTATAACAGGATTGAAGTGGTGAATACGGAACGGTCCATGTATCATTGATTTACGGGGCAATAGAGGTGGGCCCTATTCGCACGCTTTTATCCTATGCCGCGGAGTAAAAAGTTTCTCGGGATTTATGGACGGTTAACGAGACAAGCTGAGTCATGCTGATATATGCGGCTCGCCGGGGCCAAAACGCATCTATCAGATTATTTCACTGATGAGACATTTAATTCGGTCGCAAGTACTCCGAGCATACGACAAAAAAAAATTGCGTTTCCGGAAAAAATTGGGACCATTTTGCCCCGTTTGCATATTTCGTTTCATCCCAGTCTTTCTGAGGGTTTTAATCCATTCTCCTGACAATGTTTTAGCCTCGGTCGGCCTTTAGGAGAGAATGTTTTTAGTTGACTCGCGGAAGTATCTTTCCCATGGCCCATGAAAATTATGAAATCTGATGCGAAACGCATCTCGGCGAATGTAAAGTATCCAGCATTTTTGGCAAGAGAATCGTTTCCCTCAATCGAACTTTGCGCTGCAAGTACACCACGGATAAGAGACTATTCCGCGCTACGCCCGTAAAAGTGGTCAGACATTTTTTATTCAATTAACGGGCCAAGGATTCCACTCTATGTTCATCACCGGCCACGAGAGACCGTCGCCTCGTCTGCCGAGTTGCGACGGTACGCGTTGCCTCCGTTTTCACCTCGCGCAGGTGTATTAGGAAAAGGCCGTCTGGACTTAGTCTTCTTTCTTCGCGTATGTTCGCACTTATTCACTCTCGCGCTGAACATGCCCTTCTTCGTTCGGTCAATTAACTCTCGGCAGCGAATCTCCCGGCCTCCCGGGAATAGAAAGAACCGACGGGGTCGTTAAAAAGGATATCTTCAATGTTCGTAGCTTTGACCGCCGACTATATTCGTTACCTCGTAACTTTCGATACCAGCGTGACCATCGAACAAAAAAAAAAAAAAAAGTTTAATTGAAAAATCATCAATGACGCCCGGTAAGAAGAACTTTTTCTCTTTCAGCAAACTTTAATTGTCCAGGAACTTCGGCTATTTTATGTCTTTAATTAAAGTTCTTTTTTTCATAGTTAAAACAAGTTCATTGACAAAAGAGAAATGATTATATCGGAGAGAAAGGAGAAGGTCGAGAAGATGAATTTTCTTCGTTATAGTTAATTTGATATTCGTTCCTAAAAGTCGTTCGATTCGACTATCGCGTTGGCTCGCGGCTCGAAATCAGAAATTTATGGACATTCCATAATTCTCCGATCCGCGTAAATGCCACATTGGCGAAGTAAGAGCGGAAGTCCAAGTTCTATGTGATACTGCGCATTGTAGGAGCTGAGAATTTGCCCGGTAACTGGAGTAAGTTTACTTCGAGTCCTACCAAACGATACCGCAGGAGTTCGGAAACGATGAGAATTCGGGTGTACGTGCCGTTTGTGTACTGACCGCTAAACCGGACCCGCGCTCTATTGTATCCGGCAACTTTGACCAACGTGTGTTATGTAAATTATGTTTGCACACTTCCGGACGAAGAGATACCGATAGCGCGACCCGAAAGTGGCTGCGGAATCAATTTAGCGTCGCGTAACCGTTCATCCGGCTACAACTCTGCAGGAACAACAGGTAAAGCGGCCACTGTTTGCATAAATACCGCTCTATAGCCATTTATTTTATTCCATTTTTGTCTGTACACTGCGCCACTGTACGAAATTGCATTCTTATCGACTCAAGGGATATCCGGTGCAGGAATAAAATTCGAGGATTTCTCGAGGAACAGCAAAATTCAAGCCCTCGAACGATTTCAAGTACACTGAAAGAAGAATCCGATAGAAATGATCATAAACCTGGTGAAAACTGAGAGAACTTTCAGCTACAGGGGAACTACAGCGAAGTCCTGACAAACATTCGTATTGAACTTAATACATTCTGCTAGAAAATGTGGTAATTGTTAGTAATGACCTATGCTAATTGTTACTTTTCTTCTGATATTGTTTTTGCATTTGTTAGCGATTATTCTTTGAAGACAAATTTTTGAAATATGTACCTTTTCGAAAATTAGCACAAACCATTTAACATTTTTTGCAAATCCATTGTAATTAATGATTTTCTAGGTTGAGGGCAACTGCTGTAATCTAAATAACCATCCACTACTGTAATCAATGAATGCGCAAAAGTCTGTATAAAGCACTTTAAAAATGTAGAACTCATTTGACTGGTGTGAAGCGCTTCAACCTCACCGTGCTATATTCGTTCCCAATTTACTGCGGAACTGGCCATATTATTATTATTATTATTATTATTATTATTATTATTATTATTATTATTATTATTATTATTATTATTATTATTATTATTATTATTATTATTATTATTATTATTATTATTATTATTATTATTATTATTATTATTATTATTATTATTATTATTATTATTATTATTATTATTATTATTATTATTATTATTATTATTATTATTATTATTATTATTATTATTATTATTATTATTATTATTATTAATTTTTTTGCGGAAGGCAGCATTTGTTATCTTACGAGCAGTGAACCAAAGTTTTTCTCCGCTAGATCGGAAGCACTAAACTTTAGTTCGAGAGTGAAACCGTGAGTCTACTTCGCGCCGGCCCGGGGTTCGAGGGAGTAAAATTTTCCCACGAATTCTCTATCGAATTTAACGAAAATGGTACGCGAATACAATCGGAAGAATACGAATGCCCGTCGGCGATGTGGAATCGGAAACGATGCGGAATTTACGGGGTATAAGAGAATTCGGACTCGGAATCGTGAAAGCGCGAACGCTGGAGAGGCGGAGATTGGAGTAACAAGAAATAAATATTCGCGCGCTCCATTCCCAGAGCGCATACTGAAAGCGACGGAGGCGGGCGAGTTCACGACTCGCGACATGTTTGTGCGACAGGCGCGAAGTGTACTTTCACAGAATACAATAAAAAAAAAAAAGAACCAAAAAAAAAAACGAAAAAAATGTTATTAAGAAAAGAAAAAAAAGGTCAATCCGTCGATTGACAGTATTTCAAAAATCCGCTGCAAAAGTCTGCGGGTCGAATTGGCGGGCTATCGAACGCGAATCGCACATACCGTCAGGTTTTTCCGGCTCGGCGCGCCCTCCGGAGACTCGAGTCCCCCGGGCAAAAAGGGGAGAACGCCGCTGGGCGCTTTCGCGAATCCCGATGTGTAACGGGAAAATTATTGATAACGGAGATAGCGACGTTCGTTGTTGAAGGTAAAGTATGAAGATGAAAGTGAACTCACCGACAGCCCGGGGTAATTTTGAAACGAGCGAGTACTTTTAATACCGGCAGGTCAGTACGTGCATGGACTGGCGTAGTTTCTCTATCCCTCGCGCGAACATCCGACAGATAATGCACTGACGGTTCCTGCCAGGATGTCTGTACATATAGGGCGAATATATATATATATATATATATATAGGTATGACATAGCCTGGAAGACGGAGTGTCCGGAAAATTACCTGCATTCGCACACCGAACACGTGCTTCCCTCGACTGCTACACTGCATACACGCTTCTTTCTCTATAACAAGCCTCGTACCGGATACACTACAACGCCACGATAGACCAATCCGGATAATCGCGGAAAATGAAAAATTTGACGAAGTGTTCTTCCAGCTTTGCAGTGAGCACATTCTTTTGCTTCTGGTCAAGAAAGAGCGAGCTACTTGTATCCCTTGCGGATCGGCTTTATTCTTACGGCATCCCCGACTAAGATATATATATGTATATATGTGTGTGTGTATATATATATAGTGAACGTATATTTATATATATACGTTCACAGACGGGGACAAGTAACGTGTTTTCTCCTTATCGACATGTCGCCGTTGGACACAAAATAAATTTTATATCGATGTAGGTCGGGTGCGGAGGAAAACAAGACCGCCTGGGAAATAATGTGCAACATGAATTTCTGAATTCGATTGTCACGCCGGACATCACTTTGAGACAGCGAGTTCGCGGGAGGTCCCGTCAGAAACTTTGCAAACTCCGGACTGGCGACTCGGCATTTCTTAGCGAATAATGTCATGCCAGGCCGTCACCGGGGTCACACTGCAAATTCAATTATCACCGTGGACAAGAGAGAATTTTCTGCAAAAATTTTCCTGAGCAAACTTGCTCGTCTCCGACGGCGCGATTGTCTTAAAAAAAAAAGTGTCCCCATCCCCAGTAAAAGGAGAAGCGGAAACTAAAAAAAAAAAAGCGATAGAACCGGAGAGCAAAAAACACCGAGGCGGCCAACAACTAAAAGAAACTTTTCCGTGTTAACTTCAGAGTCGGCTCTCAGATCGACTCGGACGATGGGGTACAAAGTTTCGTAGTGCAAATACGACTCTGAATACCGAAAAACAATAAAAGTAAAGAAAAAAAAAAGAATAAGAAAAAAAGAATAAAAAAAAACAACGACAAACAATCCGCAAAGAAAATTTTTCCCTTCTCCGATTGCGAAAGGAAAATTGTGAGAAACTTCTGCTCGGCTAATGAGCTGACGCCAGCGATCGTACGAAGACGCCGAGTGAGCGTTAATTCTCGTTAAACGTTCCTTATCGGTTAATTTAATACCCGACGGTTGCAGCGCATGCGCGATGGTTTTGTTTGATCGTCGATTAAGCACGCAGGGATGGTGCCGCATTCGCGTCAATGCTCGTACTACACTGTGGCAGAGAACAAATAAAGTGTTAACCACGAACCTGAAAGACTCGCGATCGAGGCGGTTTGTCGGCCGACTGGCGGCGCTGCCGCTTCCCCGAAAGCCGTTGAGCGTCGAGAGACACCTGCTGGTCGAAGTCGCGTGGCGTCTGTTTGTAAACATTCAGTACGCCAGCGAATCGAACCGCGTCAACATGCTCCTCAACAATATTCTCCGCGTACGCGATAAAAATTCTATTATTCAACGGAGAAAACCGAGTGATCCGCGGTTAATTAAAAAAAAAAAAACGAATGGCACGACAACAAAGAGAAACTTCACAGCCTCGCGGGCTTAACGAAAGAAACAACGAAACGAAAACACGCTCGGTAACGATGGTAAAAAAAAATTAACGAATATTACGTCGAACTAAACAGTAAAATTATCGATTGTCTACTACGGTATAAACTCTTTGAATTGCACAATAATCCAGCAGGGTCACAGTGATATTTATCCGCAAGCCACCTGTTTATCCTTGGCACAGTGTCGTCGTCACAGCCGCGGGGAAACTTGTAAAATCCGCGTGACATTATTCGTCCACAGTATCATTTTAATTTAACTTTTATTTATTTCATTTTTGTTTAATTTAATATTTATTAATTTTTTTTTTTTATCTTTATTAATTTTATTTAGTTATTATTGATTTTTATTATAAAAAAAAAAAAAAAAAATTCACGAATGTCTCGATGATGATAAATCGGGGCGACTAAACGGTTCGGACTTGCGGATCGATCGTACATAAACACAAGCGAGCACGTCGTGACGATTGTTCGTTCAAGAGTCGTGCAGTGTGCCTGCGCGAGGCGCACAGGGCGGGAGCTCAACACGGACTGGGATAACAGTGAGCGCCGTTGGTGGAGCCAACATTGCACGGTTGGCGACGCTAGCGCTTTTCCTCGAGCGCGGGCTCTATCGGGTTTACGTTCGTTGACGGTGGCTTTGAGGCCGGTGCTGGAAGAGCCGGACCCGTTCCGATGCAAACGCAATTCGCGCACGCAAACTCGAGCGTTTCTGACTCGGGAGAATTTTCGCTCCCTCGTCTCTCAGCTACCGCGGTTTCGATCGATTTCTCAGCGAATGCCTCGTGCAGGAGCCCTGCGTCTTAGGCGGGAGGCGAAGGGGGACGAATCGTCGGAACTTCCGCACTACGGACGGCCACTCCAAGACGCCGCTTCGATTACCCGTTGCCTTATTAATTATTCGAAAAGACATCGATCGATATCGGCCTGGACCGATGATAATAATAAGAGCGCCATTAAGTCTGGTCGAACACTGAAGGATGATTAAATCGTTCGTTATGGAGACACAGCAATACTGGCAGACTTTGATCGACCGCTTGCATAATCGTTTAATAATTAATGATTGATAGGAAAAAAAAAATAAAAATTAACATCGACGTTGATAGCGGAAAAATCAAGTTTTTTTTTTTTTTTTTTTTTTTCTTTGTTTCATTAAACAAGATAAGAGTGTCGAGGGTATGAGACGAGGCGTTTACGAAACAGTACTTAACACGCCGCTGTATAATTAACGACCGATTATTTAATGACCCGCACTGACGCAGTTAACACTCGATCGACGATAAGTAAAGTTGCGAAATTACAGTGTGATAAAATTCGGTCGAGCAATGACAGATCTGGCTCGTTTCGTCGGAACGCTCGCGGCTTCAGTTACAAAAAACGTCTGGTCCACGGTTGACTCATAGGTAGATGTATTATGGGGGGGGGGGCTCGGGACAAATTTCTTTTTTTTCGTCACTGGATTTTATTTTTAAAACTTATCCCTTTGGAATAGAACTATGAAATAACCATAGAAGAACTATAGAACAACCCTCACAATCTGGCATGTCTAAGGGTCGAATTTTAAGACGTCAGCTTGAACCTAACGTCGCACTTGAGATTGAACTTAAGATCGAACTTTGGGCCGAATTTCATTGCCTGCTTGTGTCTGAGCTTAAGTTCAGACTTAAGTGCGAACTTGCGTACGCAATGAAGTTCTTCGGGCCAGACTTTGATCTTAAGTTCGATCTCAAGTTCGAACAAATGTCTAATAATTCGACCCTAAAAACGGGGTTTAACTTCCTCCACTTCGATTGTAGACATGTGATATATATTTCGAAAATGAATCTAAAGGACTCAAGTACATGGTCATTTATGGTGAGTGGACTTCATATCTATAAGGTGCGGCTAATATGTATAGACTGACGACTAAAAGTCTACCGCAGACCGGATGCTTTTTACTCCGAAAATTTGTCGATAGTCCGTCGACTCGATAATTCCCGACGAATAATCGGTGCATCAGTATGCCGGTGATGAATTCGACGGGTAGCTTAAGGAGTTCGGCAAGCCGAGCCGACGAAGAATCGATCGCCCTGTCACGGAACGGATAACTTGGCTGTCGCGCGGCGTACCTTCGTGTCGAAATCAGGCGTTACCGGACTGCTCTCAATGTTCGTTACCGAGTAATTGGACCGGAGTGCCATTCGCGCGTTAGATCAACGATAAGACAACGTCGGATTTACGAGGCTAATCATCCGTCGACGAATCTCGATTAATACGCCTTTCGCCCCACAGGCGATCCTTCCGCTATTCAACCCGTTTTGCATCCTCGTGAAGGAAGCTTTGTTCTTCTGCCTTTTTTTTTTTAAGTATAGCCGGCTCTCTTATAATTACAAAACGCCAATATTAGCAATTTAATTACACTGCATTAAAACTAAGCTTGACTGAAGTAGATCTTAAGAAAAATTACGGTTTTCGCGGCCCGCGGAGGTAAAGCGAATTTCATTACCCAACGAATTTTCATCTCGGTTTATGCTGTATGCAGATATAGGGAAGAGTCGGGCAAAATGGGACGGTGGGGCAAAATGGGGCAGCGAGTGAAAACGGAAAAGAAAATCCGGATGTATCAACAGGTCAAAATGGAACACCCAAAAATGTTTGGAAACTTGCGTTTTGCTCATTGTCCCGTTTTGCCCCACAGCCTCATTTTGCCCCGCTCTACTCTATCTATCTCTCTATAATATTGTAACGAATATAGCGATGTAGATTGACCGAGACACACGATATTACATAGATGACCCGAATAGCTCGGTATGACAAATGACAAACGGAGAGATTATCGATTGACGAGATGACGGGCGTCTTGATCGGAATTTCAAAGAGAACAGACGTTCGACAGTTCGGGCTCGAGATACTTAGCCGTCCTTATAATTGATAATATTTGCTCCAAAACCAAATACGCGCGTTATTTACTCCCTCGGTCGTTACAATATACAAAAAGTCTCATCGCCGACGCCGTGTCAAGAATTTTGAGAGGAAATCAACTTCACCATGCGGAAAGGGCGATTCACGTTTCAATGAAGTTGGCCCTTTTCATCCTTATCGCAAGGGGAACAGGTCAGTATCATTATATAGGAAAGAGCGGGGCAAAATGGGACGGTGGGGCAAAACGCCATGTTCCAATCACTTTTGGATAGGACGATGGGGCAAAATGGAACATCCCAAAAGATTGGAAACTTGCGTTTTGCCCCACTGCCCCATTTTGCCCCGCTCTGCCCACAGAACCTCTTCCCGTTCAGTGAAGCTGCACCCCCCCCCCCCCCCCCCCCCGACCAAGGCTGAAAAATTATAAGTCTTCTTATGGAGGGGAGGGTGTGTATCAAGGGGGGGCTCCCAGAAACCCTAGTATGTATATATATATATATGTATATGTAACATTCATATATGGTATATATATGGTATATATCTGGACTTTGATCTACACGTCAGGGCATTATACTGAAAGGTATTAGAGCCGTACTATAATGGAATATCGTTACAGAGATGTGTTCGCTTCGTATTACGTGACACTAAACTATTTTGTGTACGCGAACGTAACAGCATATAACGCGTGTAACGTAATATAGCGAGATGTGCATTAACCCTCTGTTATATCACTCGAGACTGCGATGGGATGTACGAAGAGCAGTGCGGTTTACGTACTCTACCCTATTAGGGGTATTCTCGTTAGCCTCTTATCATCCCCCAGGGACACAGTCACGTCTGGGGATGTTCAACAATTCTACGCACAGTGGAATCTCTCACAGCTTAACTTTACTTGGCTTGCCGGCGATTCAAGCGGTTGGAATGGCCCGAGTGACAGTGAAAAAGATCGATAGATAGATGGAGTTCATTAAGGCCTGAGATAAATCCCCTAAGAACCAAGGACTCGACGTCCTTGAATCCCAAAGATTTTTCAATCCTAAAGTGTTCTCGAAAACCTTGAATTTTTAATTTTTGCTGATTCTTGGAATTTTGATTAATTAATTTTTGTAGGTCCTTGAATTCCTTTTTCAATTCGCATTAATTTTTATGAAATTATTTACTCGATTCAATGAATGAGCTCTTGAAGATACATCGAAAGTCTTTTGTATCCTCGAAGTTCCAGGCATGTGAGGTTCGACTGTAGTCGCGGCCCAATTGTTCGGTAATCTTACTCGTGGTAAAGAAAAAACAACAACAAAAAATCGATAAGTAGCTGAGATGAGGAGCGAAGATATCGAGGATGGAGAGACACAGAACGAACCCTTGAGGATCTACGACTAAAGTGCGACCAAAGAGAGCACACGATAAGAGCACTCCGGAGCCGTTATTCGGTGGGAATAACATGGTCGGACGACGTTCCGTTGACCATTAGATCGAATGAAATCGCATCCAATCGCCAATCCCGGTTTCCGGCGGTGCGTCCATTTCTCCAAACACTGACAAATTTGTTCGAGAACCGAAAATAAAAAAAAAAAATAATTAACGCTAAGATAATCGATCTATGCGTTTGGGGGACTGAGGGCCGACACTCTCAGAAGCGAAAAGCCACAATTTCGATATCGTTTCAACAACAGACCGAAAAAAAGTACAATGAAAGGCACAACGGAGTTTCTAGCGGAGTTCTCTGCCGTCTACTCGTATTCACCGGGACTTCTTACCTTCGGCTAAAAGACCCTTCTGTCACCGCCATTTAAAACCACTCCTTGCGCGAAATTGCTAGGGAAGTTTTCGCCCCCGTGTCCCGACCAGAGGAAACTTGGCTCTCTCGTTCCACCTCACCCTCGCTCACCATCTTTCTCTCCTCGACTGTCGTAACCGCTGGCTCGGTTCCGACTTTTCTTTTCCCCGACGATGTCCTTCATACGGGCACATACCTCCGCATCGGATCGACTACTTTTTTTTTTTTAAGAACCATTATTTCGTTGACCGTCACTTCGCTATGTCACCGTTGGAACTCTTATATATTTTTTTGTTTTCTTTTTCAAGGGATTTCCAACCGTCGGGGAATGTTTATGACAATTCTCGCGGAAGATCGGGGCATGATGGACCACTTTCACCAATTTATTACTGGATCCAAAAAAAAAAGTCCAACTTCGGATGGTGATCCATTTCACCCCGGAATAATTATCGTACGAGGATTTTTTTTTTTTTTTTTTTTTTTTTTTAGAGACGATGCAAAGTTTATTGGAGAAAAATGCTCTACCGTCGGGTGCTGATTGCACGTGAAGGAATAAAATTGAACGAGACTATGCTCCTATTATTGGATCAGCTAAATGTATTTCGATGAAACGCTTGTAATTTGTGCATGTTTCGGACCCGTGAATTGTTCAGGGATTGTGACGCGATGGTTCGTCAAGCGATGCTTTTAGCGACGAGTTTGCCGGTACTGTTGGTGTTTCATTCAATTATGTCGTTGCTGCAGATTTTTTGCACGATGAATCTTTTGAACGGAGTTCACGCAAGTGGTCGAATATCGAGCAGATTCGATTTTTTTTTTTTTTTTACTCAAACCGAGATTCTAAGATTCGCTTGCCCTTTCGTCGATGTTGGGAAGAGCGGAGCAAAATGGGGGCAGAGAGGCAAAACGCCATGTTCCAATCACTTTTGGATGGCACGATGGGGCAAAATGGGACAGAAGATCCGGATGTATCGACAGAGCAAAATAGGACATCGAAAAATGATTGGAAACTTGCGTTTTTCTCACTGTTCCGTTTTGCCCCACTGCCCAATTTTGCCCCGCTCTACCCTATCTGTATTATCTCACTATTATGTAGTAGTATCTTGTATATTATCTTAGTGTCTTCGGCATTAAAGCACGGACGATGAATACGCTGCGTTCGCAAAAAAAAAATATCGTACGTGCCGGAGCGGCACGTACATGCCCGAAAAAAATCCACAAAATCGCTGAAGTTTCAATATCGGTTGTTGATTTTTTTCTTCCTTGATCCATGGATTCCCGTACGATAAGAGATCATTATTGTCCCGAGCACGTAGATGAAAAGAATGCGCCATCGCTGCTGCATCGAAATGACCGCGGAGTTTTTTTTTTTTTTTGTCCTGCAATGTTTAAGTCGCGACTCAACGCCAGAGTCTTCTCGTACACTCGAGCCTTTACGTCGACTAGAGATGAGAGCCCGCGGAGGCGAGCGAGATATTTCGCGAGACAAAAATAGTCATCCTACGATTCGGCGGCTCGAGAAGAGGTTGGCCTACAGGAACGTTGTCTAAAATTATAAACCCGCACCGAGGCGGCGGACGCGCACTATCCAGAGACAGTTTTCGTGAATCGCGACCCCTGATCGGTTGTTCGAACTTCGTTATATCATTTACGTGGGCTTTTTTTTTTAAGCTTTCCTCGAGGCGATAATAAAAGGTGATTACACATATTTTCTTAAAAGGTGATTACACATATTTTCTTACCCGTGCAAGAAGACAAGATAGGTCTTTGATTGACCGGTCATATTTCAATCAAGGTGTTGTCTATGTAAACGCCCCGAAAGGGCCCAATTAAAGAAATATGACTTACTAATATGTTGTTGTATTGTGTTATGTTGAAATATGTTTGTAATGTTTTTAACTGGTGCGAATCGAAGTTGTTCTACTTATAGCAGTGTGGTACAAAATATCCCACTCGGGGAAAGTCCTTTTTCATCGAGCTACAAAATTTCGAGAACGTAAGGCGCAAAAAAAAAAAAAAATGTATTAATATTTTCAATGAATTCAGTGGAAATGGAGGAACCCGACAGTTTCTACAGAATGCTCTGCTCGTCGGAAACTCTGCGCTCAGGAGCGAAGGGTTTCTTCAGGGACTTCAGTGAGACGGTGATAGAGGAGGCGGGCGACGCATGGATCGACAAGATTTTCGGTGGATTGGAGAGTGACGAGGATCGTGTCAGAGTCGTTCTCACGGACTCCAGAGTGAAGAGCACCGTTCTGGATACCCTCAGAAGAGTGAAGCATCTTTACAGAGACAAAGATCCGGGAGTATCGAGAATCAAGAGATTGGAAGGACTCGACGTCGCCGCTAAGGGGGACAACGAAAGAGCTCTGATTCTCTTCAGTCAAGCTGTCCTCCGAGCGCCCGTGACAGGTATTTTCGTGATCCTACCTGCCCTTAATTGAATTGCCTAATTGTCTCGTCGATCAACGAAGCGAAATCCCGGTTCGTCTCTCGGACGGCGACATTACAATTACTTTCCTGTGCGTCGGAAAAAGCTTCGCTCTCTTGAGAACACGAGATAAATCCTCGACATGCACCGGACCCGGAGCTCTTCAAACTGAAGAAATTAATATAACTACGATAAACACACGCCCCCGTTTTGCGATCGCTACCGGAGCTTAATGATAATACGCATGACCAATTTCATAATTTTCAACCAGAGGGAGATTTCTCGCCGTCGTCGTTTCGCTAATTCCCGCGTTCTGCCTTTTCAGGTCTGTTCCCGCCGGTAGATCAAGGTTTCAGCTATCCCCTGGGACTGCTCGCCCGGGCGGACACACTCATGGCCCTCGGAGACTACGATTGCGCGCTGGAGGATCTGAAACTCGCCTCTGAAGAGGATTTACCTCGAACGGCAAGGTAAGCCCATCGATCCGTGCGGACCCTCAATGAAAAGTCTTCGCCATCGACTACGCTCCGGGTGGTTTGTTTGGTTGGGCGAAAAAGTAATATTTGGTGACCAACCAATTAAGTTGTTGATCCTGGCAATTTGGTCTCTCGAGCCGAGAGACAAGTTGGTTGGCAGCCAATCAATTAGTCGAGCCAATCTGAATTTGCTGGACCGACACATTAAATCGTTCGCAGCCAAGCAAACTTTTTCGCCCCACACCGATCGCCTTCCCGGCCACACTAATCTCCCGGCGGGTATTTAACCACGTGCTCGATTGGGGCGTCTCTCTTTGTCCGCGCTCGGAGCGAATTCCTCCCGACTCCTCAGACAACCCCTGTGTATCAACTAATCCCAATCATCCCGGGACCACTTGGCTGTTCGACAAAGCCGACGATCCCGCCAAGTCGGCTGCACCGAGTCAGCGATTGGTGCACACAATCGCGCAGCTTGCGTCAGCCCGCCAAGGTTTCCCAATCCCCCGGGCGTTAATTTGCGGTCCAGTTGTTGTTGCCTACGCCGAGAACGTTTCCCGAAAACCCGGAATCCCAATGAGCTACCCGCAACTTCTCGGGCCCTCGGGGTCGTAACACTTAGCTCAGTAATAATGCCAGCGCCAGAGGCGCGACGATGACGCTTCGATCCGCCGATTAAATTATACGACTTTACGGTACTCCGCCTCGCGGTGTGCGACTTATAACGACGTTGTCAACGGCACGGGCTTGATATCAGCCGGTGTAGGGAGAGAGTCGATACGGTATCCATGCGGCGTGGTGGCGCGGCTTTTGCTGCGTATAAACTTACTCTTACAGCCATATGCAGCCTCGCGAGCAAAGGTAACCGCATGAGGTACCGGAAGCCGGCTGCTTCTGAAATTGTTGGCCGGGGATAAGCCCGGGCATAAACCCGCCACCTCCGACTCTCTGGCAACAAGACAGCTTCTCTTCCACGACCAAATCCTGTCAGACGCTCTATGGGGAAGAGGGAAGGAGAGGGGGGAGAGGGGAGGTTACTGTAGTAGGAGAAATGCTTCCATTCGCTGGTACCGGATATACAGAGTAGAAAATTGAGTTAATGCGGTAGCCTGAGGTGGAATCATGCATGCACGGAGCGTACGATCTGTTGATGAAACATAAGGTAGGCTTTTAGCCGAGCCAGGTGGAACACCACACGGATGGTACAAACGCAATGTCTTCACTGCTCTAATGGCACGAGGAACGGCTGTGCGCGTGTAGGGCTAATTAGTTTGATGCGATACTTAGCTCGGAGAAGCCATTTACAACGGTAGGCATGTCTCTCGGGAAGCCATTAAATTATCTTTCGCTCTCTGACAATTCATTTCTATACCCGGTCTCCCAACAAGCGTGAATCGTTAGAGCGAAGCGACAGAGTGCTGTATCTCCAGAGTCATGTTTTAAGGGCTTTTTAGGGCATACGAAAACATTTTTCTTCACTATTCATTTTCACCCTGTATCGGATGTAATTTTTCCCGCCTGGCGCGAATACCCCTGATAGTTTACCTACAATTTTTACACTGAGAGGAGGATCCAGTAAAAATTACTATATCGCTTGAAGAAATTATCATAGCGCGCAGTAGCAGAGCGCTATGGCGCCACCTGTGATAGGAATTACCGGATTTATGGAAATTTTTCTTAGATATCATGGTAAAAATTCTTAGATGATCTCAGACTTCCTACCGTAGGTGGCGCGCTGGCGCCCTACTACTGTGCGCTATTGGTAATTTTTATTAGATGCACCCGGAAAAATAATTTATTTGACCGCCACCGTTTATTTAGATTAAGTAAAATATTTATTTGGTTTAAATAAATATTTATTTGGTTTAAATAAATATTTATTTGAATCAAATGAATGATTTACTTGATCTAAATAAAGGGTGGCCGTCAAATAAATTACGTTTCTGGGTGTGATCAATAATTTTTACTAGATCCTTCTCTCAGTGAAAGAGCGAATAAGACGTCCGATTGGGGAGATTCATCGCCCCAATCAACGGATTTCGGGGAAGGGCGCAATATCCTTCCCTTTTCCTTTTTCTTTAATGCAAAACAGTAGTGCCGGTAGAACGAATCAGTTATGCGCCAAAAAATTCTCAACGACGTCGTCCAGGTGGAGAGTGGTGAGTGGCTCTTCCGTGCATAGAGCGCGGTGGCTGAGGTAAAGATCAAAGCTCTGATATGCAAAATTCCATAGCTCCGAAAGAATTCGTATACAGTACGGTGTACGAGAATGTTGTGGCGGGGACGACAAGGCCGCCAACGGTTGGGTCGAGTCGCGCTGCCGGATGCGCACAACTTTTATCACATGAAGCGTTCCGCGGCCCTCTGAAATTTTTTCTCGTGACTATCTACGGGACACCGGGATTGGAATGTTCGGAACGAGTGAACGCAGCCGAAGAAGAGCGGTCGAGTGTTCCGCTGAATCGCTCACGGGCGCACAGTGAAAAATCCATCGAATCGCTCGGGCTTGTATTTATTATATCTATATTTATATATCTATATATCTATATATCTATATATCTATATATCTATATATCTATATATCTATATATCTATATATCTACTTATTCTACCGCAAAATGGACTTCAGGTATTCACTTTTTCCCCCACCTCTCCGTTTGAATGAACACGAGTGAATGCGCCCTCGTCGCGCGGATCACGATTCACAGCGATGCCGCAATCGTGCATCGAATCCACGCGACGAACCGTAAGAGCACTCACCCTCGGTATATGGAAGCTCGCCGGGAAGAGCGAAAAATAATGGTGTAATCGAATAAGCATGGGCTCTCCCGCTAATTGCATTAACGGTTCATGACCAGTTAACGCGATCCTCGGACATCTACCGCACACGGCGAGCATACGGGGTGTATAGGAGAGAAAAACTACGGACAGAGCTTGTGCCTTTCTCTTTCGCACTTTTCTACATACAGACGGTAGCGGCACCGATGCTGGTATCGGAAACTATGGAGATGCGAGTCTCGCACTTTTGATCGAACTTCCAACTACTCCATTGCCGTAAACGGAAAGTGCATTTCCGCTAATGAAATCGAGCAGCGACCCGTTGCTTTTTTTTCCTTGTTTGCGAAGCATAAAAATTTACGGAGAAACGAGCTGGCCGATCAACATGATTGCGTGCTAACTTATCACGGGTAAATAATAATAATAATAATAATAATAATAATAATAATAATAATAATAATAATAATAATAATAATAATAATAATAATAATAATAATAATAATAATAATAATAATAATAATAATAATAATAATAATAATAATAATAATAATAATAATAATAATAATAATAATAATAATAATAATAAATAACGGCATTTTGATGAATTGTTCTAGCATGAACTGGGAATGATGTAGCGGGTTATTTTATGATCCGAGGATGTGAATTAACAATAAAATTTTGTCTATCGTCCGGATTCTTCGTTCTAATAAAAATGTTTTCGCGGGTAAGGGAATTCTTTCGCGACGATTCGATTTCTTTTTTTTTTTTTTTGCACGAAATTCATTTTATTTACTGTGCTGATGGTCTACCCGGCACGTAGTGCCACCGTAATCCGTGCAGTACAGCGTCTGAGCAGGTATTTTTTGTCTCTATGCCACGGATAGCGTGACATTCTCCTAAATTCAATTTCCGGACGTAGCACAAAGAGCCGGAGGACGGGGACCAACGCCATAAGGAAAAAGCACGACGACTTATCGAGCTCTCTTTCACCATTTTATTTCTCGTCCGTGCCGTTCTTGTGTCCCGATATCCCTGTGCGTTCGGACAGCTCAACCGCACTTTTTATTTTCAGGATAAAAGCTCAGAAGAGAAATCTCCCTCGTGGTGAACGAAACAAGTATGAAATATCGGTCGTCCTACTCGCGTTGCGTTATGTCGGCGCGGACTATGCGCTCCATTGAGAATTAATAGGACAAGTACTTTGCCAGCACGAGGCCATGATGAGGTCGTAACTCTAATTTTTTTTTCCCATTATGAATTTTGATATACACTGTTAAAAATGTTATGAAATTTGCAACACGTTTAATATACAAAGTTATATGAAATATACAACCTCGGTATATGAAATTAGAATTCATATACATTGTATTTGAATTTTAATGATTTAATCTTAAATGCAATACACGTATATTAAACTTACGCGTATGAAATGAAAATAGGCGTATGAAAATTACGATGTCATTACAAATATTATACAAACAATAGTGTTTTTAATATACCGCTAACGCGATATTCTTACATACGTGTCAATGAAATTTCATGTATCGTATATGCATAAAACTTCGTGGACATTTCATGAATTTTCAAACGTAAAATTTTAACAGTGTACCGATGTATGAAAAATTTATTTTCCCATTTTTAATTATATTCATCCCGAGTAGAAATTTCAGGGCCTTGAACCAGCCTCAGGTAGAGCCTTGGCAAGATACCGATGTAACGCTCTAAAATCTGTCGATGTTGAACAGTTACTGTTTACGGTGATAAAATGCTATTCTCAAAAACCGGTGGTTTAGCACTTTGTCGAAAAAGATTAAAGGTCTGCGGTTGGTGAAAATTTTGCCGACAATTCTCTTTATTTCGTACTCTTTGCAGTGCACTCAGCTCCTTTTTTTCTCGATATTATCTGCATTTCTCTCTACCCATCTTATTTTTACCATTCTTCTTATTGCGACTCTTATCGGAGGCATCGAAGGGCCACGAAATTGCCGCGACTCCAGTTAACGAGTATTCCAGCAGTTCGGTCACGAACCTCGAAAAGTAGTGAATAAAGAAGTATCGACCCACCGCGAAAAGTTCTCCGCTATATCTATACACCGTACTCAACTGCTAGATAGTGGTTGCTATCTGTAGCTATAGATATAAACGTGAGGATGCGCTCGAATGTTATGGGGATGAAGATAAGTTACAAATTCGCCCTCGCCTCAACCATCCGTGCCACTTGAAAATTTAATAACACTCCGGACAAAGGCAAATATGGCTAAATATATTTATCAAAAAAAAAAAAAAGAGGATGTTTCATTTCGTGATTGACAAAGTGTCGCTTGTGCAAAGAATCTAACAGGTGTCGAATTAATATTCGGGGCGTAAAAAATTCATTGAATTATGTGAGGCAGGTGAAATTTGATGGACTTGTGCATTTGGCGGAAAACAAAAACAATTCGATGTACCTTTAAGAAAATATTCTCTTGCGGCAAGGCATCCTTAAATTATTCATGCCTCCATTATCCATTAATAAATTATTCCTCTTGCAACGGACTGACGTTGCCGGTACTCCATAAATCCTCCTTGGCTGTGCGACCAAGCTGAGACCTTCTTCGTTTTGAAAGTGCCAAGATTTATCGGAGTTTTTTTTTTTTTTCGTTCCGTAATAATAATTAATACTTCGCGGCAGTTCGCAAGGCATAATAATTCCTGGCAATGGTACGTCTTGCCGCGGGCTCCGGATTTCTCGAGACTGCGCTCTAGCGAAGCCAACGAGGTCGATGGGTATTCATTGGAGATATTATTGCGAAGTGAAGTGGCAGGGTGACATTCAACAAATTAAGGAGTTTATGCATCGCCGACCTCGTCAGCCTCATTGACCTCGACTTTCCGCGTTCCGAGAACGACCCTCATTTGAAAACACGGTTTACCCTGGCTTCAGAAATTTGTGAAGGATCGAGAATCAAAGTGAGTAAGGGAGGTTTAGGAGAGCTGGGAGTTTTCGACGTCCTTGTCGGGAGCTCGACTCATCGATTGAACTTTGATTCGAGCACACTTGAGGCATAATCGTTCGAACGACGAGGAAGATCGAGAGGGTCCTCCTTTAGGCAAGACGATCTCGAGGAGCCGAGTTTAATCATTTACTATAATTAATCCCCAAGGCTAGGTCGCTCATTTTCCAAATATTATATTATATTTTATTGCCAGTGCAACGAGATCCCCTTGACATCGCGTCGGATATTTTCACCTGGAAGCGAGAATTTTATGATTCTGAGGGACAAGGTACAATGGATTTCGAGAAACGAAAACTACCATGGTACGAATTGCTCTAAATCGATGTAAGAGAGCGGCTTAGGATCTTAAGGGAGGGGAATCTGGAGGAGACTTAAGAAAAATCGCAAGAAGACTTAAAGCGATAGCTTGCTTAATATCTCGCTCGAAACATTTCTGTACATCTTGCTCCATACGTTGCTGACCACAGTAGAACCTCGATTATCCGAACCAATTGGGACCGGAGCTCGTTCGGATTAACTAAAATTCGAATAACAGAACAGTGAAGCTCTGATAAGCGATATAGCGCGATATATATCGTGCTATATCGAATATCAGATGTATCGAAAAAATTACAGCACCCATATATAGTAATTATTTGTGGCATAACATGACACATGTATTTTTATGATATTCAACGATAACTTCAAACTTTTAATGACAGAGATCGTTGACTTGCAAACATTATACGAGCGCGCTGACAACGCGCTGGTCTCTGACTTATCGAGTTTGGAAAGGGTACCTAATTTTTTTTTTTTTTCCACTATAAGTACATTATGCTTAAGCTCAGAGGTCGAAGGACTGGACATTGAATCCATAACGCAGCAAACTACGAGACCAGTAGATAACGAAAATAAATGTTGAATACGTCTGTATTTGCTCGGCTGATGAACTAATAAATACCGCGCATTTACGGTAGGGCTGTGTAAGTCTATGCGAGCTCGAGCGTTCTTGAATTGGCTCGTTGTTTGTAGCTCGCAACACAATGTATTGGCGTGCAACAATTTAAGGATACGAGAATTTCGCGCAATAGTTCGGATAGCAGAAACTTTATCCGATCCAGCGCTGGTTTAACGCATTTTAGGGACGCCTTTAATTTTGTTTAATTCGCGTCATGAATTTCGCGCGATAGTTCGGATTGTAGAAACTTTCGAGAGTTCGGATAATTGCTGTTCGGATAATCGAGGTTCTACTGTACATTGTTCGGGAAGACTGACTTTGACGCATTTTAGGAACGCTTTTAATGTTGTTCAATTCGCATCGAGACGCTAATATTTCGCTAAAGTTAAATTTTTCACATATTATATTGTTCGTATGACGAGATTCGCTCGTTATCGCGTCGGATATTTTCAACCCGAAGCGAAAATGTTGTGGTTCTGACAGGAAGGGTACAATGGATTTCGAGACGCCACTAACAGGTACTTATCGCTCTAAATCGACCTGAGAGGGGAGCTTAGAATCTGGGAGGGGGATTTCGAGGAGACCCCACGAGAATCGCAAGGAGACTTAGAGCGATGGCTTGTATAATATCTAGCTGAAAAACGAATATCTTGCTCGAAACCTTTCCGGATATCTTGTTCCGCACAATGCCGACTAGCTCGTCCTTGAATACTGATCGAAAGGGTTTTCGGAACCCATTTAATAAAAATAAAAAAATTCGCTCAAGACGCTATTATTTCGCTGAAGTACACCGAAAGAAAGGTTTGACAATATCGAACTAATCTGCGATTGCGGGTGGCGATGAAAATATCTGGTCGATTGAAAGAAATATTCGATTGATCGAACGAATATTCAGTAGTATGACCTAATATTTCGTTGCTTCAACGAATAGTTACTTGAATTGACCAAACATTTCATTCGCAACCTGCAAGCGCAGCTTGGTTGACATTACCAAACCTCTTTTGTCGATGTAAAAGATCTTCGCGCAAAGAAGCGAGTCATCGCCACTTATCCGTGCAACTCATACGGTTACGCTCTTTGCAATCAAATGATCTGTTCGCAAAGAAGCAAAAGGTAGATTTCAACCTCACCGGCTTCATCCTCACGTGCTTGAAAGAAAAAAGCTCGTTATCTGAGATTGCTCGGGTGAAGCGGAGGGAAAGGTAGAACACGCTCGCTCACGTGTTACATTCCACCGAAGTACATACACTCGCCAGTAAATCCATTGGGCTTTAATCATCACAGCCGCGGCGCCCCTATTTCCCGGCCTCGGCGCATCCGACACGGTCTTATCTTCGCTCGGGGCTTTCACGCGATTCTCTCTCGTCCCGTTCGCGCTTTGTCGCTCTTCTTCTTTTTTTTTTTTTTGTGCCCCCGCTTTTGGTTTGCCTCTCGTTCACGCTGCCGCGCACCTGCCTCCGGGCGTGTCTCCTGAAAAGGCGCCCGGTACACCGGCGATTGAAACAGCGCAATTGCGATAAGCTAAAGAGAAATGGGTGCGAAAATGGAAACGGAGAACGGAGAATATTACTTGCGTCGGGAAAATCGTGAGGGAACGACGATATCGCCGCTGCCGCGTACGCAAACAAGTCCACTTCGTTTTTTTCTTTAATCGCTTCGTCGACGCGCCGGGTCACGGCAATATTTTTCATTGCGAAGCAGAAGGAGCCTCGAGGAAGTTACCGGGTAACGCTGAAGAATAAATAAACCACCGTCCCTGCACCAGAATCGGAGTTGTTTTACACTCGGGGTCACAACACCGTCAATAACAAGCCGCGCGGCATTATTTTCTATTCGCAATTCTTTTTATTACCGATAAAAAGAATAAAGTATTTTTCGCTCGAAGTCCTCGTACAGCTCACCGAGAGTCCCCGTTTTCTTTATCCTCGCCGGAGAGTTCGCCAACTCGATAAGCGTCTCGGCTCTCGGGACTACGAAATTTCTCGCCGACGGACTCCGGTTTAGATGTACAAACGGTGAAGGTAAAACTTTGCCGTTAGCGCTCGTCAAGGAAATTAACTCCGTCAGTGGGAAAACTTTGAGAGTTCTCTAATTGAGGAGCTTTGAAATTTTCGTTCTCCATTTACCTCGTCACCTGTTAACGCGCACTTCCGCCCATCCACTGTAGCCTGCCTGTCCACTTCACTTGCGGTGTCCCTCGCCGGATTCCCGTTGGTCATGCATGTGACGCGATCGATCCGACAGTTAGCCCATCGGAACGATCTTTTTCATTGTTGAACGACATTACAAAGCTCGCTCCGACGAGAACTGCACGGGCTGAGCGAAAGATCGGCAGGAACGGATACCCAAACGCCCCTCGACAAAAACGGTGCCGACCTCGATGGCGCTTCGCTTCCAACAGAAGTAATTGCACGGTAAAACCAACCCCCATTTGCCATGCTGTTCGAACCGCCAGCCGCAATACAACCTGCCCAAGCCCATCGCTCCTTCCGATTATCGTCTCGCGTTACACTCTGCCGCATATAGTAGATTTCACAACAAAACGGTAGGATTCTACACGCGTCGGGGAGGCCATTAGTACCACGACCTACTGTTAATATCCTGTTTCGCGAATAAAGCGAAAAAAAAAACATAAAATGCAATATAAAATAAAAAATAAAAAATGTACTCAATATTATTATCATCGAGAGTACCGGAAAGGTGAGAACTTAATGTCCGTTTTCACAGTCCGTCATGTTTCATAGTCCATCGTAGTCCGTATTGTTTGATTCGAGCTGTAGAATAGAGTAGTGTTGTTTTATTCACTGTGGAATAATTTTTGTTTAATTTCAACTTAAAAAAAAAAAATTTCGAGTAATTTGGGTCTTCGTCTTGAGGAGGTCGTCTCGTTACGCATTACCGAGGAGTGCGATTCACGTGGAATTCACAACGAATTCCGACGACTTTCTAGCGGAATAAAAATGTGAAAAAAAAATCGACCATTTAGAAAGGTGCTAAGATTAATTTACCATAATAATAATTGCAAAAAATTATTAACGAATTAGTAAAAAAAAAAAAAAAAAATCTTTGTTTAACGAATTATCCGGTAAAGTAACTGTTTCTTTAGCCCAAATTGATTCAATAATTTTTTTGAATACTCATGAATTTTTTTGAGAATTTTTTCTAATTAAAAAAAAAATCACAATTTTTGAATATTAGAAAAAAAATCTTTAAAAATTTATGAGTATTCAAAAAAAATTATCGAATAAATTTGGGCTAAAGAAAAAAATTACTCTACCGACTAATTCGTCAAACAATGATTTTTTTTTAACTAAATTATTAATAACTTTTTAGAACTATTGTTATGGAAAAGTAGTCTTCCTAGCATATTCTTCTGTATATATAATTCTGTATTGAATTTTTTAAGATTTTCATTCGATCAGAAAGTCAACGAAATTCTCTCTGAATCGCGCATGAATCACACTCTTTGGTGATAGGCAACGAGACGACCTCATTAAGTTTCAAGAGACCGTGATCAGTCGTACGTACTTCATGCCGCGAGGAAACGCAAGCCGAGCGAATTCCACTGTCTATCGTGCCTTAATTTCCCAGGAAATTGTCAATTTTTCAGCTTCAAGCTGGTTTTACGGTCGAGGATACGAGTAGAATGCGCATTACGACATGAGAAGAACACTCGGTCTTGGACCTTCCAGCGCCGCCAACGAGGCAAATATCTTCCGGCGTTAAACAATTTTCACCGCTAAACCCTTCGGTCGCGTGAAACAAAAGTTAATTTCGCTCAAAACTGAAAGCGTGTACGTCGCGCAGTGTCCGGAGAGAATTTTACTCGGTGCATTCGCGCTCGACTTCTTTCATTCGAGGGTTTCGCGAGAGCCTGAGTGAATAATAGCGAGGTAATGCGGCGCCAAACGAACGAAAGAGACTTCGAAGATGGAGCAAGAGAGCCAACCGTGTCGTACGATGTGAAAGTAAAAAGACCAAAAATAATTTCTGCATTAGGAGACAATAAATAATTCACAAACGAAATTATGACGAAATTATGAAATTATGAACGAACTACCATATTATCGGTAGGAGAAATACTGAGCGATCAGTTTCGTAATATATTTCGCTTCCTTGTAAAAAAAAATTTTAATTGTCATTTTTTTTTTTTTATTATTAAAATAATTCTAGTTTTCAGTGAAGACGATAACATGAATTATTCGACATAATTTTTGGCACGATTTTTTTTCCCCGTCATTCGTGGAGCCAAAATTTAACAACTGTGCAGCTTTTCGGATGCTTTGTGACCGAAGTCGACCAGTGAGAAAGCGAAATTCGTTCGCAGTCCTTTTCATTATTCCGGAGTGTGAATATCCAGTAATGAGAACTCTCTCGACGGATTTGTTCGGTCTTGAAGGAGCGTCATTTATTTTCTCTATTCCCGGAGACGAAAAGACAAAACGGACCAACGCCCTCCAATCAAGACGAGATAATCTTTCTATGTCCCGCGAAATAATTAACAAGAGGCAATCCGTTTTGCTCGGGGGGATTTTCCCGTTCTACCACCACTCCCAACCGTTTTACTCCCGTTTTATCTGTCGCAATCGTTAAAATCGCCCGTCGTACCCTCTCCACTCATTCCCCATCGAACGTCACTCATCAATTGTTAAATTTCTAACGCCCAACCGGTACCGGTCCGTAGAGCAGATCTTTCGAAAATTGCAAAAGCTCGGCCATTGCACCAATCACGAATTCGCTACTCAATCACAGGTCGCTTTCAGCGGCGCTCTCGACGAATCGATAACCGCGAAACGTACGGATGACGAGAATCGCCAAAAATATCGAAGCGATAACGGTGGGGCGGGCTTTGTGCAATCGTACTGCTGAGGCAGCAGCCACCTGCGGTTCGATAAGCCCCGGCACTAAATGGAGTGGCCGTTTCCGATCCTCATTGCTTTCAACCCTTTGCTACGAAAGCGAATGTCACGAAAATTTGTAACAAAACAAAAAAAATATTCCACATCGAAGAAATAAAAAGTTTCTTTGAAATAAAAAAAAAATACAAATACGTTTGAAAGTCTATTATACTGAGAAAAAAAAAAAAAACAATGGTGGATTAACGAAATTCGCGGTCACGCACGTTCAAAGCTGTTATTTTGTTGGTACGACTAAATCATTATTTTTTATTTATTTATTTTTTTTTTTTTTTAACGTTTATTCGCTTCAGACGATTCAAAATATTTCGATTCAAACAAATTTTTTTTATTATACCAACTAAATAACGCTTTTGAACGTGGTGGAACGCGACTTGGTTAATCCAGCCATTTTTTTTTTGTTTTTTTTTTTTTTTTTCTTCAGTGTAAAAACAAAAACCTCAAATTTTTTTGAAAAACATTAATCAAAGAACGAATGCCGCGAGGCACATAAATGCCATCTCGTTGGAATCGCATTCGATGTGGAAAAACCACCGGAACTTTCGTGCTCCAATGAGAAAGGTTTCATCCGCTCGGTTTCTGGCAAAACAGCGAAGACGCGAGGATTTCCCCGATATCCAATACCCTCTTTAACACAGTGACAATGGATTAACATCGATTCCCCCCCCCCCCCCCCCAGCCCACTGCCCCAATCATGGTGTAGCAATTAATTTATCTTTGCAGGGCACAACTGGTGGAAAAAATCGAGGAGTGCAATCGGCTTCTCGCCGGATCCGATCGGTCGTTGGTTCAATGGAAATCGTCGGGAGCGGCGGATAAATCGAGAAAGCAATTTCAGAAACGTAAGTGTTTATCCCTTCCCGATATGCCGTTAATTGCGTTCGTTCAAGATGCAAGAGCCTGGAAATTACAAGTAAGTCGGTAGCGGGACCGGGTGGGAAAGCGGCCGGATGGAGCTCGGGGGCAAAACGGACCATCATTAGCCGTCTTTCCGAGAGAGCTAGAAAAGTCTCGCCTCAAAAGATTTTTTTTTTTTTTTAATTGACCCCTATTATTAGTATATTGTTTTTATGGCTCTGACATCTGTTCGGTCATCAAGCCGTACACAGTAAAAAAAAAAAAAATTTTACTTTTTACAACAAATTATTGTCCACAACGTCCACAATTTTTTTTAAAATTATTTTCTAGTTTTACAAACAAAAGTACAAACTAAAATTGTCAATAACACGGGAAAGGAAAGGAGTTATTTAACAAAATAATTTTTACGAAATTTCGCATTTCGATTTTACGAAATTATTTTTTTACTGTGCACTTCCTCAATTTTTGCTATTCCTACAATTGACGGTGTAGATGCGTGTCCGCAATCGCTTTTTACCCCCCCCCCCCCCCCCCCCCCTACTGTATCGCATTCGCACGTGGGCGCAGGGAAACTGCATTGTAAAAAATATTATAAAATATACAACCTTGGTATATAAAATTAGAATTCATATACATTGTATTTGAATTTTAATGATTTAATATTAAATCCAATACCTGTATATTAAAATCACCGGTGATGGCATTAAAAATTAAGACAATCGTATATGAAAATTATGTTATTATTACAAATATTATACAAAGAATATTGTATTTAATATACCTGTAACGCAATATTCTCACATAGGTGTCAATGAAAATTCATATACTGTATACGAATAAAACTTCATATACATTTATGAATTTTCAAAAAGACATTTTCTACAGTGTGCGGAAAACCTGCGCCGGTACAGCCGGTCATTCCAACAGAGTCTTAATGTTCGTATTCGATACTTCGAGTACGAACACACCAATCCTCGGAAATTCGACCTCCCGTTCAACGGTTCCAATGCGCCAGTCAGTGCACGGCCAGGCGATCACCCATCCAAGTACTGAGCGCGAACGATTCAGCTTTACTCTGGAGACCACCGAAGCAGCACACCAATCGCGCATCCACCGCTGTCGGTCGCATCAAAAGATGTTCCACTTTGACCCGCGCTCCCTCGTTCGGGAAACTTCTCAGTTACGGCGCGTACCGTCAATCCGCTAACGATGGGAGGTATTGAGATTTCCGGTAGCGATCTCGGCAAGAAAGTTTCTCGATATTTCGAGTTGGCGCGGAAAGCCTCGCGGACATTGCACGAGCGAACATCAAGGATGCACTCCAAGTCAATATAGCCACGTAAACTGACAAGATGAGGCGGAGAGGATAACGACCGTCAAAACTAATCGAGTTGTCTCGATACAGTTGACTCTTCGTCGGTTATTCGTCTGCCCCTATTCCATATTTTTCAGTCGCGATTCCATCCCCCCCCCCCCCCCACGGGAAGCTTTCCCACTGTCACGTCGTCTAGCGATCGGGGATTTCTCGAATCTCCGACGTCCCGACGGGGAATCCCCGTTCGAAATTCTTCGCGCGCGCGCGCGCTCCGATTTCGCGGTACCCGCGAAACTGTCGACCGGAGGGTAGACTGCAATGCTATCTTGTCTCTGTATGTGGCTGTATCGATCACTCTGGACTCGTCGGCAATAATACCGAATGCGAGCGATCCAGGCGGAACTGATGAAACTTGCGCGTCTGACTTTCGCCGATGTTCACTACTGAATGTCCGTGTACGGTCCGACGTTTCTACGAATTATTATTGGAAATTCGTCGTTTCTACGAATTATTATTGGAAATTCGTCGTTTCTACGAGTTATCAATGGAAATTCGTCGTTTCTACGAATTATCAATGGAAATTCGTCGTTTCTACGAATTATCAATGGAAATTTGTCGTTTCTACGAATTATTATTGGAAATTCGTCGTTTCTACGAATTATCAATGGAAATTCGTCGTTTCTACGAATTATCAATGGAAATTCGTCGTTTCTACGAATTATTCATGGAAATTCGTCGTTTCTACGAATTATCAATGGAAATTCGTCGTTTCTACGAATTATCAATGGAAATTCGTCGTTTCTACGAATTATTCATGGAAATTCGTCGTTTCTACGAATTATTCATGGAAATTCGTCGTTTCTACGAATTATCAATGGAAATTCGTCGTTTCTACGAATTATCAATGGAAATTCGTCGTTTCTACGAATTATCAATGGAAATTCGTCGTTTCTACGAATTATCAATGGAAATTCGTCGTTTCTACGAATTATCAATGGAAATTCCACGTTTCTACATATTATTAATGGAAATTCTTCGTTTCCACGAATTATTAATGAAAATTCGTCGTTTCTACGAATTATAATTGGAAATATTGCGACAGCCAATTGTTCTTTCCGCAACAAATATTCGAGACGATCGGGCTTGCCGAATTGTGCGAATAAAAGCCGGGCTTGAACGGTACGTTGGCTCTCTGTATCATACGCTGCTCCAGCCAAAGTTGGAGCAGCGTAATTGGACGCTTTTGAACATTAAACAATAAGCGTTTGGTTCTCGTCGCATGACGGAAGACAAAATGCGGTTGTACCATCCCCGCGAAATCCCCGTGACGACCGCCGACTCTACACCGTGTGTAGAGTGGAGACCGGGGCAAAATGGACTCGCTAAGGAATCTGTCTGGAGATCAAAGCTATGAGCTGATGTTTAATTAACAAAAATAATTAACCATGTGTCAATTATTTTGAGGATCCGAGAACAATTTAATTTCGGGGCAAAGTGGACCGTCACCAATGCCCATTTTGCCCCAGTCTCACCGAGTATTTCAAAGAATTGTTCTCAATACTTATTTTGCAATCCATCTTGCCCCAGTCTCTCAGACAGTTTAATTAAATTCTCTTCTCTATGTATTTCGTGGTCCGTTTTGCCTCACGTCTGCTCCAGCTTCCCATTTTTCCTCGGTGCATTTTTATATATAGGAGAGAGCGGGATAAAACGGGACAATGGGCCAAAACGCGATCTTCCAATGATTTTTGGGCGCCCTATTTTGCCCCATAGATACATCCGGATTTTCTGCCCTATTTTTCCCCATCGATACATCCGGATTTTCTGCGCCGTTTTGTCCCAATGCACCATCCAAAAATTGTTGGAAAATTGCGTTTTGCCCCACTGTCCCGTTTTGCCCTGCTGTCCCGTTTTGCCCCGCTGTCCCATTTTGCTCCGCTGTCCCATTTTGCCCCGCTGTCCCATTTTGCCCCACTGTCCCATTTTGCACCCACTGTCCCATTTTGCCCCACTGTCCCATTTTGCCCCGCTGTCCCATTTTGCCCCGCTGTCCCATTTTGCCCCGCTGTCCCATTTTGCCCCGCTGTCCCATTTTGCCCCGCTGTCCCGTTTTGCCCCGCTGTCCCATTTTGCCCCGCTCTTCCCTACCGTCTGTGAGTAGACCGTCCTCCATGCATAATGATCGACCCGTCGTGATAAAAAGTAGCGGATGGCTTCGCAAAGGTAATTTCGCGGTGTGAAAGTGTCTCGAAACGAAAACGATGTTTCGCATTTTACGGTGGATGCTTCTCAACGCAGACGGGTCCGCGCAACCCTCTCCCATGCATTAATTATCGAGGAAGATCCGCAACAGGAATTTGCGCAGTATCCCTGACAAAAGAGGCATTCTTCAAAGTCGAGGTACAAATTGTGCACAGAGACAAAGAGACGTGACTGCATAACTGGACAAGAAAAAAAAAACCCGGCAGTGAAAAAACATCGAGAATCCGAAACGCGACGATGAGACTCGCAGCTCCGGGAGAAACACTTCTTTGTCGCACACGAATTCTCGAAGCGTAGGGGAGAGCGGGACAAAATGGGACGACGGAGCAAGACGCAATTTTTCAATAAACTTTCGGATTGAAGATTGAGGCAAAGAGGATCAGAAAATTAAGGGTATCCAAAAGTGATTGAAAAAAAAAAATTGCGTTTTTCCTCGTTGTTCCGTTTTACCCCACTCTCAAATTTTGCCCCACTCTCCCCTATGCCGCAGAGCGGAGCGAAAGGGACCATTTTTTTTTGTTTTTTTTTTACCAAATTTCCCGACACACGAAGAGAAATTAAAGACCCGTTCCATTTTGCCCCGCTCTACCTTACCCGGACATAGAATCGTGCGTTGCAGCGCGAAGCAATAATATTTCCTTTCATTGTATTCGACTGCCGGAGAAGTCTTGTCGCGCCGGCTAACCGAGCAGAAGTCAAAGTTGAGTGAGTACTCCTTGCGCACGTGAAAACGTCGATAATTTATCGAACCGCTCGAAATTTTACTGTCAAGTGCAGTGAAGAAATTGTTTTTCTTTTTTTTTTTTTTTCGTCAGTGTGCAGAGGAAACTCGTGGTTTTCACAGCTCGAATAGTCGAGCCGCCTCGTTCCGGTTACCATGGTAACCCCTCGACGTTGATTTTATCCCGGAAGAATAGTTAATTCGATATCCGTCAAAAGCGAGCGTCGACAAAGACGACGAAACGTATGTAAATATAAAGCGCACGCTCTCGCCGTTCCACGAGTCGGATGAAACGAGAGAACGCCGAAGACGAGCGGCATACGCGCGGGTAGACGCGAAGGTCTACCCACGAGGGAGAGAGACATGGCGAAGAACACGAAGATGTGATCTAACGAGTTAAAAAAACGAAAGAAAGAAAAAATAGAAGAAAGGAACGAGCGAGGAGCTTCGGTAAATTTAAAGTGCACCGAAGAAAGCGTTAAACGACAACTATTTTCTCGAGCTTACGCCACCCTCGTGTACGAAGGAGTTTATCGTGCTTGCCGTGCGCGACAACAATGTCCTCCAGACGAGCACAAAAGTCGCACGGTATTTACCCCGTTGCATGGTAAATTCTACTCAACCGTCGGTGAGCGAATACAACATGGGACGTAGACGAAACTTCGCTGAATCGCTCCATCATCCTGACGCGTATATGCAAAAGAATCCTACCTGTGGGTTAGTTTTTTTTTTGTCACTCATTGAATCCCACATTGAACCTCTCGTGCGTAGACTCTGCACTTTAATAACAATCTCGATAATTAATAATATTGTAACGAATATTTAGGTGACTGTGCGTTAAGACACGCGATATTAGTTAGGTTTGACAATAGGTGAACGAACGGACGATCGATGCAAGATCGATCGTCATACAAAACAGTCTTGATCAGACTCTCAGAGAGTACAGACACTTGACAGTTCATACTCGAGATCCTTAGCCGCGATTATAGCAATATGAGCATTGGAATGAATACGCGCGTTATTCATTCGCACAATCGCTACAATATTATTATAATTATTATTACGGATACCTCTGCGACTAGAGAAATCAGTAGATTTTAATATCCCCGGGGCCTCGTTAAAATTTAAAAGCACTAAGGGTCGCCGGGCAACGACTTAAGTACAGCCGAGTTTTTCCGCGGTCTAGTCATTATCGTCGAAATCCCTTTTAAATTTCACCCCTTCAACTTTCTATATTCCGAGCAAAAGAGCGAATGAATAATTTTCTTTAAGCAGTCTTATAATAAACCATCTTCGATTTTCCCCTCGCCGCCCGATAATAAGTTTCCGTGCCACGCTATTGAAAGTTCAGCGTTCAAAGTTTCTACCGGGCGTTGGACTTTGAAGTACGCCTTTCGAGCGAGTTCGCGAAGACTAGAGATAGATATCAACAATCTTCGCCAGTAAACTCCGGCCGCGTTGATTACCGGTTTATCAGCTCTATCCGATGCCGTCAAGCATAATAATAGCAACGTTCGCGACTTTGAGGGCCTCGTCCGCTCGCGCTGGAACACACCGGCGAGCGCGAGCCTGCACGTTCGATATCTCGCGAGTGTTGAGAGAGACGAACCGCTGAGAGGTCGTGACCTTCGAATGTTAAGTGCGAGAGCCACTCCGGCTGATCGAGCCGTAACGGCCAGCCATCGCACGATCCGTGACGCCGGTAAGATAGAGGGCCCAGTTATTATTATTATTAATGTGGTTGGGACTCCGGACGTCGATACGACTGTACCGCGGTCTTATAGAGAGGTCTGGACACTCGCCGGCCAAAGGCGTCCCAAAATTGAAGCCAACATGGCGGCCAGTTAGGCCTGTTTGATCCACGCGCATGCGCACCGCCGTCCTCTTTTCTGCACTCAAAGATTACAACTGAATCTACTAATCCATCGATTTATTATTCCCTAAAATAAAACAAAAAATAATTACCAAATTCAAAGTTTGAAGGTAGGCTTAAAAAAAGCAACAAAATTCAATGTCCGAATGAATATATAGATATATATACGAATATATATTATATGAGTATAAAACTTGGCCTGTTTCTTTTTTACAGCACTTTTTTCATATTTTAGTTTATTTACTGTGAACATTGTGTAGCATTCTCAATCGTAAATAATATCTGATGGCATACGATTACTACATGACACGCCGAGTTTCAACGTGATGGGCATGCGCGGACAGAATAATAATCATAATTCAGCCTGAATTGACCGCCATATTGGCTTCATTTTCCAGCACAACTGACTACACGGGGACGGTGTAGGAGTGTCCAGACCTGTCTACAAGACCGTGTGGACTGTACCATACGGCCACGTGCAAAAGGACCCAGTTTCTGAACTCATCGAGTTTCTGACAGGGTTAACTCTAGCATAGTCGCCCCCCCCCCCCCCCCCCCGCCATTTGATATGCAGCCGATGGGTAGCGCGCGTTCAAGGTGTCAGAAACTGCGACTCTTGGTCCTTCTTGTTTATCCCAGTGATTTTACACGCTTAAAGTGAGAGAGCTGCGTATAAGTGTCATAAACTGGACCTTTTACCTTACGGACGAACGCACAGCGACGGGGACGTTGGATGTAAGCTGTGTGACGTGCCTCTCGAAGTCAAGAGTGACGCCAACGTAGCAAATTCGTTAGCCTAGTAAGGTCTGTAGCGGCCCTCCGACCAGGCTAGAGCTTACGCGCGCTCCCGCCCCGACAGTGGCGGCGCTGTCAGCTATGTTTACCTCCGGATTAATCGAGGCTCGACCGTAAGTCGAGCTCGACGGAACAAGCACGGCGGCGCTGATGCAACGGGACGAGCGTTTAATTCAGATTGTCAAGGAATAAAATTCCAGTTTTAAGAATTCGATAAAAATTTGCGGAAATGTTGATCAACGTCTTGTCCAGGCATGGCGATATTTTGAAGAAGATAAGTTGTTCCGGAGATGAGACATTTAGATCCGAGATAGACGTGATTTTTATGTTTATCCTGGAAGGAACTGGCACGGGCGAAACGCTTTCGATTCCAACGTCCGAACGAGACTACAGAATTGAACGAAAATCGAGAGTATCTTGTAGAATCGTACCAATGATGTGTTCCAAAACTTTGGAGATTTCTTGTCGTACATTTTTTTTGAGATATCGCGAGTCAAAGATCCGTAAAAGAATTCAAAAAAAAAATGTATATACGTAAGTGAATCCTTTTTATAGATACGGTTTTACCGTGACGAGATTTATTCGGTCCAAGCAATTTCGAAATGTAGATTTGACGATGCGCAGTCTCCGGGCAGATCCATCGGAGTGTACGTTTCGGTTGCTGGAGTGTTTGACTATCCGGTCGATACTGCGTTTAGATTAGACATTTCCGCACGCCACTCCGGGCACACATTCACAGTACGATGATTACGCTCCTCGGAATTACCGGATCCCCGACGAATTGCTCACACGTGAGCCGTGTGTACCTGAGACTGATCTATCCTAACAACATCTCGCGAGAGTTAATTTAACCTTGTCCTCACCCCGTCGACGATATTCACCGACGTTAATATCCTCGTTTCTATGCAACGACAACAAAGTATTTTCCGGACGACGAGACCCGTACGGCGCAACGACTCGAAACGCCGCCCGTTCGCAATGTTCCACGAATAACATCGGTGGCCAATGGTAAATATCAATTTTCCCGGGCTTCCCCGGCACCGCGTCGACGATTGTTAATTTAATAATGCAAAAGTCGCTGCCCCGATAATTCGTGCTCACCGGTACGCTAACAAATTATTGTATCGGCACACACGAGGGCGCACTGTGAACCGATCCAATTTTATGCAGCTGTAAAAGACATTTATTAAAAAAAAAAAAAAAACAAGTCTATATACCTTTTTAATTTCCGATAGGACCGTGAATCATTATTTTTCCATCTTCGAAGCAGGCAATGCAGACTGCCGCGATAATTTGTCCTTACCGTTGCGCAAATAAATGTCGGCACGCGCAAAAGGCCTACCGCGTGTACAGATGCTATTCTATACAGCTCTAAGAAACTTAAAATTGATGTATATCTATATATATATATACTAGGGGGGCCCTGGCATCGTTATTTCTTTTCGAAACGCAAAATACACATTTTAGATTCTCCCTTATCGCCCACAATGCCGTATGATCCACATAACCGCGGTCACCCATCCAAGTACTGATCCCACCTTAAAAGGACTTAGAATATTTCAAGCCAACCGGTCACCCATCCTAATACTACCCCACCCCCTCTCAATTCTTGCCGTATGGACTTACACCCTTATTATCCCAAGCCCCCTTAAGCTGTGTGGACTTGCGCCATTATTACCCCCTCCCTCCCCCCTCGATTCTTGAACACGCCGGCGGCGAATTCTTTTTATATTATAGAGAGACATTTATTACTGGTACGACAAGTGAATCATAAATATTTAAATTTTAAAAGTAGGCGGGGCGTGTTAATCCGTTGGTATAAAAAAAAAAAAAAAAAAAGCGGCGACGTGATTCTACGTCCGAGTGCATTATGGAAATCGATTCACCGGGGCGTACGCCGGGGCTGGGAGGACAGCCATCCAACGACCGTGCCAGGAGCTGCGCTTTCGCGACGCGATCATTACGCGAACCCGATCGCTAACCCTTACGCAATGCGTATCGCGCTGTGAAATATCGCGTTCCCAGGTCCGAACGGTATTTATCCCTTGCAGAAATTATATCGTCGTCTGGTCGAAGCGGATAACAAGGGCGGAGGGCTTCGCCGTTCTCGTGTCCGATGTACAATCGTCGCGTCAGCACAGGTTTACCGTCGGCTCGGGGATGGATACGTCGCGATTTGACGATGAATTATATGTAAATCGATCGTATCCCATCCGCAGCGATAATATTCGTAGCCTAATACGAATTAGCACGTCGTCGCACAGTTTTATCCGCTTCGAACGCGCGACGATGACACACAGACGAATTTACGAAGTTTCGGAAAATATCGCCAAAATGCACGACCGAGCCGAGTTGAAATACACCGGAATATTTCAACAATGCAACTACGCATGCGAAGCTCACCACGCTCGCGATTTTATGAGGTGAATTCCGATAGGAATGCGAAAACGTTTCTATAAAGTGCGCGAGTATACATACATATATATATATATATGTATATATGTATATGAACCGCGCATCGATGGTCAACTGCGGTTTGCCCACCGAAGCCACGAAGCCCCCAATGATCGATCGTCCGAAGAACGAAATTTTGCGTGAAACCGAGCTCGTTTCAACACCAACTTTCGCCATCCGTTGGAAGCGACAAGCTGTTGCGTATGTGCATGCGAAATAATATCACTTGGCTCTTGTTTGTACATAAAACATGTTCACTGCGGTACATAATTGATACGATAGACGTTTTATGCTCGTAGCGGGTTCGAGCGCTCGAAAAGTTTTTTTTTCGTTAATAATAAACACGAAGAATAATATTTTTTCCGCTTTCGAGGAGGATATTCATAAGATAGCCGCGGTAGGAGTACAATGAACGGCAAACTTCGGGATCAGCGCGAAGAAAACACATCGGTTAAAGAACAATGGAGAAAAGTTATCGACAAAAAAAATTATGGCTCAATCACGTAGAAACGTCTCGACTGCGACACTTACCACTTCGATGGTCGATACGTATAGTGCAATCCCATTGTCATGAGATTCCCGCAATGCACTGTACACTGGTCAATAAATAAGACGGATCGTTTTTTTTTTTTTCACTGCTCCTTGGCGCCCAAATGTACGGATAACGGATGACCCGACGTATTAAATATTGTCTCGCGCAAACAGCTGAGGATTGTTCTCGAAGTCCATGTCGTTGATTATTGAATCGAACGATCGGATGTACTTTCACTGTTTACGTGCGAAACTTAGTTTTAATCGTACCATTGAACGATAGCACCGCGCGAAACAAAGGGAATTAGCACGAGTATAACGGATACAAATTTGTTCTCCCAACCGAAACCGAAAAGTCAAAGGCCGCGAGTGAATGTAAACACCAGAGCCCCGCACAGCATCCGCGGATTAACTGCCGACAACAGCGCGCGAGGGAAGTATTACGGGTACTGCGGTGAATCTCGGAACTATGATCGCATCGATCATTTTTCGTTCCCGCAAGCTTGTTGTACGATACTCGCACGCGATTGGTGCGGAGATTGTGGCCGTTCCAACCTCCGCACCAATCACTCGCGTGTCGAGTCTTTCCGAAACTAACGGTCGTGTTTACCGTGTAACACGATGCGAGCGGTGAATCAACATAACTTTTTTTTTTGTAGAAACTCGTTCGAACGTTCGGGCAGCGGCCACTAAATTATGTGTTGTTGAACGGTAAAAAAACAGCGCTTCGACTGGTACAAGCGAACATCATTGCGTAACGGTTATAACGGTGGAAGCTTAAAGTATTATACCAGTATAAATCGACATCAGGCAACTAAGATCGCATCGATCATTTTTCGTTCCCGCAAGCTTGTTGTACGATACTCGCACGCGATTGGTGCGGCGATTGTCATCGTTCCAACCTCCACACCAATCACTCGCGTGTCGAGTCTTTCCGAAACTAACGGTCGTGTTTACCGTGTAACACGATGCGAGCGGTGAATCAACATAACTTTTTTTTTGTAGAAACTCGTTGTTCGAACGTTCGGGCAGCGGCCACTAAATTATGTGTTGTTGAACGGTAAAAAAACAGCGCTTCGACTGGTACAAGCGAACATCATTGCGTAACGGTTATAACGGTGGAAGCTTAAAGTATTATAGCAGTATAAATCGACATCAGGCAACTAAGATCGCATCGATCATTTTTCGTTCCCGCAAGCTTGTTGTACGATACTCGCACGCGATTGGTGCGGCGATTGTCGCCGTTTCAACCTCCGCACCAGTCACTCGCGTGTCGAGTCTTTCCGAAACTAACGGTCGTGTTTACCGTCTAACACGGTGCGAGCGGTGATCAACATAGCTTTTTTTTTGTAGAAACTCGTTGTTCGAACGTTCTGGCAGCGGCCACTAAATTATGTGTTGTTGAACGGTAAAAAAACAGCGCTTCGACTGGTACAAGCGAACATCATTGCGTAACGGTTATAACGGTGGAGGCTTAAAGTATTATACCAGTATAAATCGACATCAGGCAACTAAGATCGCATCGATCATTTTTCGTTCCCGCAAGCTTGTTGTACGATACTCGCACGCGATTGGTGCGGCGATTGTCATCGTTCCAACCTCCACACCAATCACTCGCGTGTCGAGTCTTTCCGAAACTAACGGTCGTGTTTACCGTCTAACACGATGCGAGCGGTGAATCAACATAACTTTTTTTTTGTAGAAACTCGTTGTTCGAACGTTCGGGCAGCGGCCACTAAATTATGTGTTGTTGAACGGTAAAAAAACAGCGCTTCGACTGGTACAAGCGAACATCATTGTGTAACGGTTATAAAGGTCGAAGCTTAAAGTATTATACCAGTATAAATCGACATCAGGCAACTAAGATCGCATCGATCATTTTTCGTTCCCGCAAGCTTGTTGTACGATACTCGCACGCGATTGGTGCGGCGATTGTCATCGTTCCAACCTCCGCACCAATCACTCGCGTGTCGAATCTTTCCGAAACTAACGGTCGTGTTTACCGTCTAACACGATGCGAGCGGTGAATCAACATAGCTTTTTTTTTGTAGAAACTCGTTGTTCGAACGTTCGGGCAGCGGCCACTAAATTATGTGTTGTTGAACGGTAAAAAAACAGCGCTTCGACTGGTACAAGCGAACATCATTGCGTAACGGTTATAATGGTGGAGGCTTAAAGTATTATACCAGTATAAATCGACATCAGGCAACTAAGATCGCATCGATCATTTTTCGTTCCCGCAAGCTTGTTGTACGATTCTCGCACGCGATTGGTGCGGCGATTGTCATCGTTCCAACCTCCACACCAATCACTCGCGTGTCGAGTCTTTCCGAAACTAACGGTCGTGTTTACCGTGTAACACGATGCGAGCGGTGAATCAACATAACTTTTTTTTTTGTAGAAACTCGTTGTTCGAACGTTCGGGCAGCGGCCACTAAATTATGTGTTGTTGAACGGTAAAAAAACAGCGCTTCGACTGGTACAAGCGAACATCATTGTGTAACGGTTATAAAGGTCGAAGCTTAAAGTATTATACCAGTATAAATCGACATCAGGCAACCTGACTTCTATTCCGGTACAAAGGACGCTATAAATCTGTAACGGCGTAGATTCAGCGTAAATTCAACATCTGTTACGAAGCTGCGGGAGAGCCTCGAGTCTCGCATCGCCATCTACTTGGTTATTACACCCATCGAGGAGCGGAATATCTTCAGACGTGAACGAGAAAAGAATGTAAGGAGACCACGGCGTTCCGGCTCTAAACCAACGGAATTTAACTATGGTGAATAAATTTCCGGGTTGATGGTCCAAAAGTATAGCACGGATCAGTGCTGAGAGCGACTGTGTGTGCAGGCTTGCGAAAAGCGAATCCGGCGACCGGAAAATCCAGAAAGACAAGTGGGTACGTTCTCATCGTTCGGAGCTGTAAAATGTGAGCGTGCAGAGGGCGACTGTCTCTGCCGCCCGGTCAACTTACCACTTGGAAACTATTTGCATGAGAGATCACCAGCCAAATGTTTGCGCTGCGTTAGTAATTGGCCTCGGATCGTTCGGACGTCGGAAACACCCCATACGGTATACTCTAGTGTTTGTCCACTGGTCCGGGATTCCGCAAGGGAAAGTACCGTGGGACTACGTCCCGATGCTCCCGATGCTGTTTGTCAAAGAAGCCACCGATGTTTCGGCATTTTTAATACAACCAAAGTTTGCCATGAACGATGTACAATTCAAGCTATTACAATTACCAGTAACAACAATATTAGTTTCATTTATTATTATTATTATTATTATTATTATTATTATTATTGTTATTATTATTATTATTATTATTATTATTATTATTATTATTATTATTATTATTATTATTATTATTATTATTATTATTATTATTATTATTATTATTATTATTATTATTATTATTATTATTATTATTATTATTATTATTATTATTATTATTATTATTCAATTATCCATGCCTGAGCGAACTTAATAGAGCTACAATAGAAAATCGATCCAGGCATCAACGACGGGTCCAATGTTCAATGTTGAAAAATTATCACAAATATGATGCCACGGCAAGATTTACCGGACAAACAATATTGGGGTATATATTCCGAGTGAGCATAGAGCTTTTTTTTTTTTTTTTATCCAACCAGTTTCAGCGATATTTGTTTATTCGAAGCCAATATGGACCGATTTACCCTTCGCTGGGCAAACATGGAAAAAAAAACATCCAACGAGTTTTCACGTCAGCCGTTGCAGTTCATTGACTCAGCTATGTCGACGGATATAGTGGAATAACACATGAAGTCCCGCAAAGATTAAAACAAAACAAAAAAAAAACTGAAAATTCAATTCTCAAATCTATCCGAAGCGAGCTTGTCCCTGAAATGCAGATTATATTATCGTCGAGCTTCGCGTCGCCGTTGTGCATCAACGAGCTTGCGTTTCACTGATGGAATATCTAATTCACTTATCGCACGGTCGATCGTGATTCGTTCCCGATACAGCTGAAGCGCTGTCAATCGAGAATGCAGCCGTCCGTTAAACCTGCCTATTTTACGAAAACGCTTACCTTGCAAAGCTCGCAAAAATAATGTAGAACAGTGAAAAAAAAAAAAAGAAAAAAAAAATGTGGCTGACGTACCGGTAGATGATGTGCGAGTGAAGCTTGTCAGTTACGGTTAAAAATTGTTTTTTGTTTTCTTTTCATCCCACTCCGAGCTTTGACGTTCTGTATGCCGTTAACATTTGAATTATACATATAATATTGAATCGGCGCGTCGACAGCATACTTGTGCATGGGGCAGTGAAAATGAAAAATTTTCAACTCCCTGTGCACTGGTGCGGAAAGAGAGAGATTTCCGAATCACCACAGACAAAAAGAGAAAGAGAGAGCGGGAGAGAGCGAACGTATCCGGTATGGTTGCAACGAAAGTCTCGGGGGACGAGCTTGAATAATTTGCGTGGATGAAATGCTGCTTTATTCAAGCGTTAGTACCCGCCGAAAGAAAAAGAATAAAACTGACAATGAAAAGAAAAAAAAAAAACGCAACGAAAAATGTTTCATAAACGTTGTACAATGCACTATCCCGTCGGTTCTCATCAGTTTCCAAGTTTTTTAACATGTTATATTCCGTTCGGTGTTTTACTGCGTAATACTGTTCGAGGACGTCAGAGGGCAGAGAGTCTCGATGGAAAAACACACAAACGGCCGAGGGTATAGGGGACTGAATAAAATAGATGAGCGCAATTTGCATGAAAGAAAGTAGCACTGTCTCGAAATCGTTTAATGTTTTTTTATTATGTTTTTTTTTTTTACGTTGCGTTCATTAAAGGTGCAGCACCGTCGGTGACCGGTGGTCCGAGTTCCCACAAGGATCTCGTCGGAGCGTCGAGGCTCGTCGATATCCAGGAGACAACGAGCGCTGGTAAACACGCTGTCGCCGCCGAGGAGATACGTCCCGGTGATATTCTGGCGTCGGAGCCACCGTTGGCTGCCTGCCTGCTGCCCGAATTTTATGGCACCCATTGTCAGCACTGCTTGTCGAGGTGGGTGAAAATAAAGCCGACCACCGACCGAGAAAGAGGAACACATGTAAAATTGTTTAACCTCGTTGGATTGTGAAATTTACGATTTTCATGCATAACTCGAATTTCGACACGCAGCGACCTCTCTCGGCGCCGTCGGTATCGCATTGTACTTGCCGAAATTTACGATTCCCTACACCCGTTCGTCATTCGGCATCCAACGGTATATTACAACGACAGTGAAATTATAATTTTGTTTGGTATTCTCGGGTCTCAGAATTTTTCTTGGTTGCGGTTTTCTTGGTTCGCACGGTCTTTCGTATTACCGCGAAATGCTGCAATCGCACCGACGAGAGGTTGCTCGTCTACGGGCCATGGGTTACGTGACAGTCTCCGAATTCCAGTATTTCCGGAAGCAAGCGAATAATTAAATTTCCAGTTGGCGGAGGCCGACAAGTATACGCGAAGCTTGTCCTACGCGATACTTAGGTCTGTCCCGGCGGAAGAGCTCCAGCCGACTGTACCACCTTATAGTTCTCTCCATAGTTCCTCCCGGGATTCTCAACTTCGTTCCGGTTATCATAGTTTAGGTCGGTGCCAAACCAAGCGGATTCACGGCTGAGTCGGAGGAAAGTGGAGTGTCGTTCTCGCAAGCACCCTCTTGAAAGGTCTTTCGCGTTAGTCGAAAAAATTACTCCCGAGTTCCGGACAAGCCTGATGCAACGTAATTGTATAACGGCACCGAGGAGTGTCGGTACAATAAATTAAATGAACGAGCCGGGGAGATTGGGCGAATACCAGCCTGACGCTGTCGTACATGGGATCGGTTAGGAAATTCTGTACGGAACTTATCAGATTTTAGGTTAGGTTGCAGGGAGACCGAACTTTCTCTCGAAAACCTCGGTAGAAACGAAACATACACATTCTTGTTCCACCATTACACACTTGAGCCGCAGAGCTCTAGTACGAGTAGTTAATCGTGTTCGGAAACCACATTATTCCACGTCCACCTAAGCTTTCGTAAGATCCTCGAGGTTTCGTCTCGCGATATGCCGAGGGATTAAAAGCGTTTCGTTCGGTCCGCAAGAGATTACATGTACACTGGCGTGCGGTTTAACCGTAGGATCCGCGTTAACCGGTAACCTTTTAGCAGTCAAATTAGCGACGAATCCCATGATCCTTCCGGCTCTTGACGACTATGCGAGCTCCGAGAATAATCTTGCGGGTTGTCCGTCGTAGAATTTTAAAGCAACTGGCATATATATTGTTGCGAGAGGGAGTTGCCGAAAGCTGCACTGCCGACTGTGACCACATTTGTAGCGACGAATCGCTTAAATAGATTAACAAAACTCGAAGTTCGGAAAGGACGTTCATTGTACCGAGTAAATGTACCAAGGGAAAGTACCATTCGCCGTACCATTTGGCTAAGATCCCGCCACTCTCCTTTACAACGTGACTGTGCTGTGTAACTTCGTTGCCACGAATAATTCAACCTTCTGTGAAAGTTTTCCCCGACGCATCCTGACTCTGGCCGTTCGAGAAACATTTGCCTTATTGTTTTGTTATTCCAGACTGAGAGCTCCTGTCGGGTGCCCTGTGTGCAGCAGCGTGGCGTTCTGCGGCAGAAAATGCCGAGATCTGGCAGTCGCCACTTATCACAGATACGAGTGCAAAATTCTTGCGCTTCTCATTGGTGAGAGAAAATTGTTGGCTCGGGTATCGAAAAACTTTTATACTTTGAGACGACAAGTACTTAACGTTATGAAGTAACATTGTACGGCATAAAATACACAGTAGAAAGGAGCACTTTTAATGGTGGACAAATAAATATTTGTCGTCGACGATGGAGCCACCTTTTTTTCGTGTTCGACTTGCAACTTTTTACTAAATTTTTTTCTTTTAACTAAAAATATTTGTCGATTATTGCAGCCAGAAATTTTTGTTAAATGTACTGACCTTTCATTAATCGTTCGGCAGGTTCGGGAATGAGCGTTCTGAGCACCCTGGCCCTGAGAATGGTGACTCAAGAGGGTCCCGAACGGGCTCGAAAGATATGCGAAGAATTGAAGAGGAAAAAATTCAGCTGCACCGGCGGATGTAACGCCGACGAGGATGCTGCGACTGGTCGTCGGGAGGAGGAAGGAAATCTGAGCAAATCGGCGAAGCGACGTCTCAGAAAGAAGAAGCTCAAAGAGCATTCTCAGAATCCTAACGAGGGCGATACGAGCGATGCAGCAATAACGACCGAGAGTAAAATTGACATGAGGGCTTACGATCTCGTGACTCTCTCTGCCCGAAGATCGCCGAAAGATTTTCTCGAGAGAAGTCTTATGGCCGTGTTTCTTCTCAAAGGCTTGCAGAAAGTGAACTTTTTCAAGACCCCGTCGAAACCGGAAGGTAGAAAAAGAAATCATATTAAAATGAATCCACGATTTTTTTTTTTTTTTAACTTGTTGCATTGACAAAATTTTATTTTCGTTCGAAGAACCACCGACCGACGAGGAGGTATCGATCGGCGCTCTGCTCCTGAGAAATCTTCAGCTTTTGCAATTCAACGCTCACGAGATCTATGAGACCCGCTTGGCGGAGGATCATCGTTTTCGCGGTAACAAAACGGTCTACGTCGGCATAGCGATTTATCCAAGCGTCGCCCGCTTCAATCACGATTGTTATCCGGCAGTTACGAGGTAAGCAGATCCCGCGACGCAATGCTGTATTTAATTAATAATTCTCAAGTTTCCCAATTAGCGTCGACGATAATTTAAGTTTCACGAGGACCGTTGAGACTGTGGCAATTGATGCTGAATGGTGAAGGGATGCGCATTGAAACTTTAATGCGGTTCGTGCTGAATAACGTTGAGTATCCAAAATCGGACGATGGTTCTCCAATTAATTAACGACATCAAAGTGGCGACTCGTTGTGTACTTTTTTTATACCACCGAGGTGCTCTTTTTTTTTTCTTGTTAATTGTGCCAGTCCTCGGTGACCAAGGCTTTACTTTGCTACATTGTAGATAAATAATAAGTAAAAACACAATGTATTATGTATACAATTAGCGTTAAGTACAAAGAGTACTATAAAATGATAAAACATACGAATGCATAACATCGGCAATAAATTGTTTTTACTGCCGCTGCTAATAAGGAACATCCGTTTGACGCGAAAACATTATTATTTTCTTGCAGGTACTACGTCGGTCGTAACATCGTTATCAGAGCATTACGCCCTCTAAGAGCCGGCGATGTTATCGCGGAGAATTACGGTCCGATATTCACGAAGAGAAGCGTAAAGGACAGGCAGAGATCACTCGCAGGACGTTATTGGTTTAGATGCGTCTGCCTCGCGTGTACCGAAGATTGGCCCAGCTTCGATAACTTGACGAACCACTCAGCCAGACTCAGGTAACTCGATCCCGTCTCTATGTACATTTCACTTCCTCCGTCCTTTAGCTTCTCAGCTATTGTAAACCCTCGATCTTTTACCGTTATTGGATGCCGGGAGAGCGCTTCAGAGAATAGACGATACACGATGACGACGCGACGCCCCGGGAGAGCGCGATCGATTTCGCTAAAGGGCAAAGAGTTAAAAAAAAAAACTGGAAGACGCCCGGAAGGCATGAACTAATTTTTTTTTCTTTCTTTTGTTTCAGATGCCCGACCGAGGGATGCAGAGGTCTGCTGGCCCAGCCGAGAAAACAAGGCCGTCCGGTGAAGTGCTCGAAGTGCCAGAGGATGAAAAATTTGGAGGAGAGAATGAGAAAACTTGAGGAGTGCGAGGCCGAGTACGCGCGAGGCTTGGCCTCCATGGAGGCGGAAAAATCGAATGAGGCGATGGACATTCTCGCCAGCGCTCTCGACAAGTTTCACTGCATCGCCGCTCCGCCCCACCGCGAAACTCATCTCGCTGAAATCGCGTTTGCCGCCTGCATGGCCGATTCCGGCAACACCTGGAGACCCATCAAGTAACTATCATTGAGCGTGTGTCGCTGGTAACTACGTTCGTTTTTCGATATCTCGTTATGGACTAATTTTTCGTTGAAATTTTTTCATTCTTTTTTCATTGAGACAATAAAAATAGGTGCGCGATGTGCTCGCGCCTAGGATATTATGCGGAGCTGTTGATCGTTTTTTCGGCATTTTGCAAATTTGAAAGATATTCGGATGGAGCTCGCGGCAAGCGGTGGGGATAGCGAGGAACGCCATTGAGACATTCCTGCTATGCTACGTGCATCATGGGAATACCGATCAGCCAATTTCCTCTGCACCGAATATTCCGGCGGTCAACGACACTGTCGGCAAAGTGGGGAATCCCCAGGGACGCTCTGGCTTCTCGACTAACGAAAGGGTAGAAAAAAAAAAAAAAACCTCCGCCGGTCGTCGGATTGCGCGCTTAAGAATATTTGAATATTTTATACTTGTCTCGTAGTGCACTTTGCATTAGAGATTATTAACGGCCGGATAGCCGAGAGGGCTTTCGAAGGGCGATCGTCGAGTGAGCAGAACGGACAAGGATCGACAAGAATCCAGGCGGGGGGGAGGGAAGGTTCAATAAAAACAAACCGTGTTATTTTTGTAGTCTCAACGACTTTTTACGATTTTTTTTTTCTTCGATTTATTTTTTATAATGCACATGTTTCGTGAAAAAATTAAATTCCATATATGAAATTAGCATTTAGAGCTTTCACGTTTCGGTACAAAATTCACTGGGCAGTCGACGGGCGACCGATGCGAGGGCTCGAGTTCCCGCTCGCTATTTTAAGTTCATTGACGTTTCTCTTCATTTTGTTCATTTTTTTTTTTTTTTTCTTTTTCTTTGGATACTAAAAAAAGCGAAGAGCAGACGGGAAATTTCGGCGCACGGTTCCTCGTCAGCCCGTCGATCTCGTTACGCGGAGATTTCTGTTCGAAAAAAGTGAACGCCTTCTGCACTCCGGATTTGTTTTTTTTTGTTTTTTTGTTTTTTTTTCTCCTTTTAACAATCGACACACCCCTTTCATTCGTCATGCCGGTGTCCCTATTTCTCGTTTAGCTTTTAGTTCTTCCAATCGCCCCTTGAGAAATCGTTGATTTTTCCTTTATTATTTTTTTTTTTTTTCATTTTTCGTTTTCTGAAAACTAATTGACAACTGTCGCATTTTTGTAGTTCAACTTACAAGTCGTTTAATCTGTTATTATTGCAATTCGATCTTTCATTTTAATTCATTTACTTGTTAATACTTTTTTTTTTTGTATTGTTCGGTCTAAAGCGGAGCTTCGAGCGGACCCATTCACTCAATATTTCTCCATCGGCCTTTCCATGTACTTTGTTTCTTTTTTTTTAAATTGTAATCCTCCCTCTTCGCCGATTGTATTGTTTCTCGACACAAACTCCCCTGCCTTATTTCGGATGACAAAAAATTCTTGACAAATATCTCTCAAGGCTGTTTCGATGTTGTGTAACTCTCCTTAAAACAAAAAAAAAAAATTCAACGCGCCTCGCTGGCGTGCAAACACCACACGCTGGACATCGACACACTGGCTGACTGGTTCCATATCGAACATACGTATATCTTTTTTACTCGTACTCTGGGTACTCGGATTTATCTCGAAAGTTTCAACCCTCACCCGACAGATCAACGAACGAGGTTGTCCGTTAGGGTGGGTATTCCGATTCTCTTATTTCTTTCGAACTCACACTTTCACATTTCCCTCGTAGCTTCGATTTCAGTCAACACATGCATTGTACTTTTTCGCAGTCAGTATTACAATTTTTTTTTCTTTTCTTTCACTCTTCCTGTTCTCTCTTTTCTCTCTATCGACCTACGACTCTCTTTCACTCTCTTGCAAGCCTGACTCGTTATTAAAAATGATTTGCTTTTTTGTTTTTTTTTCTTCTTTTTTTTCGTTTCGTATTGTTTCTTGTTTTAACTCTGTTTTTTTTCTTTTTTCTACGGTGCTGTTCGTGGACCGTGCGGTTACGTTAATCGTGCTCGCGATTTCGCGGAGGTTCCCATCGATCGATCGATCGGGTCGTCGCTCGGAGAGCATGCCTCGATCGCGATGGGTAATTTTCTATACGTTCGCTCAAGTTTAAACAACGCGATATTTCAATACTTTCCTCGTTCAGTTTAAATCGCGTACGTAACGTAACCGCGCGTCGCAGAATTCTTATTATCAGCACTCACGCAATCACTCTTCTAGATATTATAAGCTGCTGCTGCATATCGCTCCCCGCTTCTTCTCGATCATCAATCGTTATTTCCCTCCGAACAGTTTTACTCGGACACAAACAAGGATATTATCGCGCATCGCAAGGACTCGACAGCGGACGATCTTTCGCTCGACAAATAATACGATTAATCGTCGCGCTTTACCACCGATACAACGAAGCGGTATTTCCTCTAGCGTAAATTGGTAAGAGAGAAAATCGTCCTGTTATTTTTTTTTTATTTTTTTTTACGAACTCTTCTGTATCATCCTCGGCGGGTTATTTTTTTTTTCTGTGGTTTTTCGTCCATCCTATAATTATTCACCGAAAGACGTGCAGTGTTGATGGGTCGCTGCCGAGACAATTATGGGAACAGTTAATGTAGGATACGCTGGCACTCCTCTTAAAGACGATACTCAAAGTGAAAAAAAAACGAAAAACGAAAACAATAACAAAAAAAAAAGAACCGAAAAATGAGGCGATATTTGTTGCAACGAGGCTGATAGTTTACAAAGAAAATTGTATACTTTATTTCTTGGCGGCACTACAAAACTAAAAATTTCATTTAGGTGCTTCTTTCATGCAAAGTTATATAAATTGTTTCTCTCTCTCTCTTTACTCTCTCTCTCTCTCTCATACACTCTCTTGACAAGTCACATTTGAATTGTCACTAGAGCAGAACAGATAGCGAGAGTCGAATCCCGACGGATCGCGAAACACTATCATCGGTGTTGATCGAAAAGTTGGTCCATCGAGGCATAAGGCCTTCTAGGCCTCCGCACGCTTGACGATGAATATTTTATTGTTAATTCGCAAAACGTCGGGACGCGACAAACGCACTGATTGTCCAACGGTCAAAAAGCACGTCAAGTCCAATCAATAATTTTTTTTTTTCGACAGGCATCGTTCTCCGATGCTGTCTCGATGACCCACCTGAGTGGTTATGCGTCTTACATTATTGCTATTTTATCCGACGATAAAACACAAGACCAAATCGAGGTAGCACAGTTACAATGATTCGCGGGTCAATAATGTAAGGTCACTAAAGACTAAAGAAACGCGGTCGCGCGCGCATCATACACGGTACAAATAACGCCGACGAACCCGAATTTCGATAGTCCTTTATGGTTTTTTTTTGTATTATTTTTTTTTCACATGAAAGATATTTTTGAGCTAAGTGTCGGATGTTAAAGGATCGCGATTGAGTCGCGATTTTTAGCTGAATGTTGATTCGTCCTCTCCTCAAAATTCAATAGCGAGTCAGTTATTGGCGGACACGAAAAAAGAAAAATCAACGACGTCGCGTAAAAATGAAATTGTAGCAGTACTCGATATCCCAAGGACAAGATGCACAATGTGATGAAAAAAAAGTATGAAACAAACAATAGGGGGTGGGAAAAAAAAAGAGAAGAACATAATTCATATCTCGCTGCCTCTTTTTTCGACTCGTTTTCCGTCCATACGCCTGGCTTTTTCTTTTGATCCGCAACTAACCGAGACCAGGCACGCTGTTAGTCCAGCAGCGTACCCTCGCCTGTCGCCCGCTCTCTTTTTTTTTTCAATCGGTATATTCGCGTTTTACAGCGAACGCCAAGAAAAAAAAAAAAAAAAAGATGAAAAGCACGAAGAGAAAACCGCGAGGGATAAAAGTCCCTAAGTTATTTTATCCTCGTCTCGAGTTCGTCCTCCGTTCTTCGGTTATACTGCGATACCCACACACTCACCGCCACTACGTGTTCTCAGTGATTTTCTTTTTTCCTATAGCGTCACGCCACATAGTATCAAGTGTTGAATTAGAGTAGCTGTGGTCTTTGAAATATCAATGAATCGTGCGCGGAATTAGTTGGATTCGAAAACTTGGAGCTGAGGCTTGAAAGGAAAACAATCGCAAAGGAAATAAAAAACGTAAAGAGTCACTGTCCATGATCAAACGTTAAACTGTTCATCTAGCTCTCGCCGATATTCCAAAACTTCAGTGCCGGAAAACCATCCCGATCGCTATTTTATATCTACGCTTCTCAAGCATTGCTTTTTTTCTGCGGTTATTGTTAAATCTCGAGAGTAACAGGTGCACGGATTCTCGATATTCGGCGACCTGGGTCGGATGTTCTCTCTTTCCTTACGTACATTATAATTTTACTTGCGTTTTTTGTTTTTTTTTTTTCGTGGGGAGAGTGTTGAGTAGTGTTTCTCGCTGGTAATTGTTTGCTTTTTTAGTTTGTTTTTTTTTTTTGGATTTTCTTATTTTTTATATTATGCTGTTGCTTTTTGCTGTTGTTGCTTTGTTGTTGCTGCTGCTGCTGCTGCTGTCGGCCGCTGATGCGGATGTTAAGATGTTGAGTCGCTGCCGCCGCTTTTCTCCTTAACTTTCTTCCTTTTCAGTGTATAACGGGTGTTCGTGTTATATGGATGTTGACTTTTTTTCCTAAGGAGTATTGCGTTCGTGGTAGTAGCGGTTGTTCGGGCTTAAGCAGTGCTCTCCGTGGTGGTGTTCTGCACCGGCTGGCTCTCCTGAAAGATCGGAAATGAGTATCAACGGTTACACAACGATGTACCGGAAGTTGTAACTTATTCAGCAAGAAAGAAAAGCGAGATCCATAGGGAATCACCCGAACGGCGATCTTAAAACGGAATACCGGTGTGCAGTAAGCGAGGGATCAAGTAAAAGCTGCCCGGTGAACTAATGCCAAACTAAAATATTCATTCCGTCCCCCTTTGACCTTCCTCCATTACGAGTGAATAAGAATAAGGAAGGCGCCAGTGGGAATTATATTTCGTTAGTGATAGGTGATTACGAGAAAAAGCTAGTGTATCATCGGTCGCATGATAAAAATGCAAGACCGTCTCGCCATCGAAGAGCGCTCAGGCGAAGAGTTTGACAATGAGACTAGGAGGAAAGCGATGGAAAAAAAAGTATTTAAAAAAAAAACAAAGTAAATAAAAACACGTTACCTGTGGAGCAGGGGCATTGGCTGGTACATCCTGATCTTTAGGTGCATCCGACTTCTGCTCCGGCTGAAAATAGTACAAAGAAAGACGTGCAAAAGTGTGTGCCAAGCCGCTACTTGTATTTCGAAGTGGTCGAGCGTTTCATGGAGCTCGCCGTACGTACGTAACGAACGCGAAGCGATGGGCTAGGTGAGATGCTTGCTCAACGGGTATTTGAATTGAATCGGGGAGACTAAGCGCGAAACGTCATTAGACGATGTGCACCCGAATCCGGAGAGGACACTATCTGTTAATTACACTGTATTTCAAGGGGAACCGGAGAGGCGAGGTCTATTCACGACTTCGGTACAATATTGAAACTTCGTGAACGTAATCCTGAATGGAACGTCTGTGCCCACATCCCCGACTAAGCCGCACTCGAGATAACGACGTTAGCGGAAACGTTCGAGTGGATTTTTCGGGGCCTCTCACCCCTCTCGAATGATCGCAATCTAGTTTAGGAAGCGAAAGGGCAATTTCGTCGAGTGAATCAGTTGAGAGAATCTAAATGTGGAGAGTGGTTTCCCGCGGGACACGAGTGTACGTGGCTCCGTAAATCAGGCTTTTCTGGACGTATCTAGCATGTCGAACATTCGCTCTTCGGCAACTGCCGAGGTCGAGAATAGCCTCGCGCGGTAGAAAAAAAAATCACGTAAAAAAATACGTATTTCCGGTATGACGTCATTTCCGGGTGGAAAATGAGATTCCATGATTTTCGGTTGCAAAATGAGATTGTCAAACCGGAAGTTACGTATTTTCGGTAGATCTCCGAAAACCCAAATTACCGGTTTCCAAAATCCACAACCCTTAACGCGGTCGCGAAGTGCCCGAGCCGCGACAGCCTGTTGATTAGTTTACAAAGGAAAATTGCCTTGGACCATGAAACAGGAAATGTGAGTTCTCGCGTTACTGGGACAAATGAGCGAGGACTGGAGAGGACGACGGTCAGCCAAATGTCGAGAACTGCGTAATCGATAGAACTTTCGTAGTCCGCATCGAATAATTCACAAAACTTGAAAAAGGTCTGATTTTGTAAAAACAAGTACTTTGAATCGAACCCCGTTACGCCTTCCAGGATGCCTCGTTCGGCGACTACTTCGATCTGTTCTATCCGAAGAGCAAACCGAATCTCAATATTTGCAAGAGAACACAGACCCTGCAAATCCCACATAGCAAATTCCTGCTTCCCCGGCGGTATTTGCTCTCGTTTAGTTAAACTTGCGAACCCGGGGCGACGACGGAGGGCGGTCGCCAGGGGATCATCGAGAATACCGCGGATACTCGAAAGTTCCCTACGTCAAAGGAATTTTCATTTCATTACCTCGTTAAGTGACTACCGGATGGCGAACTCTCCCTAATTTGATTAACATTACGCCACGTGAATCGCGATACTGCATCGACCCGAGGTAATCCACGTTTCACGATAGTCGAGGCTCCCGGTAAGCAACTCCGATAGGTGAACAAGTTTCGAGTTTCGAAAATTTAACGAGCAAAATTATGGTTGGCGGGAGGGATGAGAGGGGGGAATGATAAGTACCTCCACGGATTTGTCATACATCCCGGGATTGGACTTGCCCGTTTCGGGAGGATCGGCTACATTGGAGATGGGAGCTTGAAGGTTCTCTTTTTTTATGGAAGTCTGCAGGCTACTCGAGGAACGAGGCTGTCGGGTCGAACGTCTTCTGTATCGGGGCCTCGGGGGTCTCAGCGATCCACCGTGCTGGCCATTCTCGCAGGTACCTTCCTCATAGTCGCTCACCTGAATCGTGTTTTTTTCCCCCGACATTCATCGACATTTATACAATACATGTGAAATCCACCAGTAACGACCGTTCTAAAACTAGCGTCTCTGTGACGTTGGTGAAAAACCAAACTAAACAAAAAATGTGAGAGTTACCTGGCCATCCTGGCTTCTGGGTCGCCTGGCAGGACCGCCGCCTCTTCCTCCGCGAACGTTGCGACGGAAGAAACGACGAGGTGGTCCACCGCGTCCACGGCCACCGCCGCCGCGCGGCGCGCCGCCCTCGCCCGCGCCCTCGCCTCCCTGCTCGCCCTTGTTGTAACGAGCTGGCTCGCCGCCCTCGCCGCCGTTCTCGCCCTGCTGCGCTCCACCTCCTGGGCCTCCGCGGCGCGCTCCGCGATAATAACCGTCGTAATTGCGACGCGGTCTGTACCGTCTCATTTGACCACCGGCCTCAGCGGCGTTCGCGTCCTCGCCGGGCTTACCGTCTCCTGAAAAAATACAATAAAAATCATGAATTATATATCCACTCTAGCGCGATGTTCGAACGGCGATTGCGTAATCCATTTTTTCATCACTCGGTACGGAAATGGCCACTTTTCCGCCCGCTTCGAGTGCGTAAAACCGCCATTTTCGCATTTTGTGATGAAAAATTTCGTACATCCCTCGTGCGAAACACTTTTTCTAACTCGTGCGATTACAGCATTCGCCTCTGGCTCGTGCTGCAAACTTACACTCGTTAGAAAAACTTTTTTCGCCCTAGTGGTAATCATGGTGGCCGTTTTTCCCCCGGAAAAAAATTCCCTGACTTTTCACTGACCAATTAAAAATTTTCCCTGACCAAACTTCTAACGACTTGCATAAAAAAAAATTAACGATGCCCATGAAAATGCCTAATTATTATATTAATGTTCAATTCGATTTTTTTTTGCTATTTCCAAAATGTTCCCAATTTTTGTTTGAATGCTTCCTTTTATGTACTCCTTATTTATTCATAGACGGTTCGGCGACAATTTACTTTTTTCCTGATCAGTTTTGAAATTCCCTGACTTTTCCCTGATTCCCCGACCAAGATTCTTATTCCCTGACTTTTCCCAGTTTTCCCTCACCGCGGCCACCATGAGTAATCTACTATTTTTTATTCGACTCACCAGACTCGTAGCCTTCCTGTCCCTCGCGCGGTCTGCGCTGAGGTCTGGTGACTCCCCCGCGTCTCGGGTAGAACCACTGACGGTATCCGCGACGTTTGTCAGCGGCGTAGGGTGAACCCTTGACTGCCTCGCCCTCCGGCCCGGTGACATTGGCCGCTTCGTTTCCCTTCTCGCCGATAACCACGTCGAACTCGACGACTTCGCCGTCGCCCACGCTGCGCACGGCCTTCTTCGGGTTGTTCTTAACAATGGCTGACTGCAAAGTGATAAACGAAGAGTTCGTTAAAAAAAAAGCTCTTCACCGTCTTTGTTTTTTTTCGTACACAAATAAAGTCGAGCCTTGCGTGCAAGGTTCTTGAAAAAAAAAGAAAAAAAAAAGAAAGCCCTCTAGTGTCCAGCACTCGAAATTTAGCGTTTCAAAGGAAAACTTCTGAAGCCCGGTGAATCGAGGTCAATTATCTCCCACGGCAGTGCGGAAAGACTAAGGTAATTAACGATGTCTCGTGGTCGTACTCACTTGATGGACAAACACATCCTCCTTGGTGTCGTTCCTGGAACAAACGAGAGAAGAAAAGGATGAATATTCATTCGGATATTTGTAATGTATATTTAGATCGGACTCAGGCGCGGGCCCATAGATCTCTATAAATATAACAACTAAATATAGTTTAGTGTGAGTATTCTCTCTCCTAGTTCGGAATCTACGAATAGACAAAATCCGTTAAGGGGGGCGATTCGACGATTTCGTCCCGAAGAGCGTGTCTTCTCTTTTCTTTCATCGGGTACAGGACACGATATTTTTAACGTGATTATTTTTTTGTACAACAAAAATAAAACACCGTTTGTCTGAATGGCTTTACGAAGAGCAACCGACTTCTCATTCGGAAAATCATGTTTCCACCTCCGACGGGTCAGCTCGCGTGCGGCGAAGCGGAAAGCCGCGAAGGACCCCTCGACGGACTGCCACGGACTACGCTTCGGTAAAACTTTCGGTCGCTAACGCGTCGCGTCACGAAGGTGAACCCGTCCGTGAGGAACGTCCGACGCATTCTTTGTGGAGGATGGAGCGAGCAATTCTAGCGCCATAAAGAGAGCCCGACAAGCGAACGCGCGCTTCCCTCTCAAGCTGCCGCTCGGCTGTATAGATCCGTCGATATACATAGATATACGGTGAGAGTCCCCGGCGAGTGAAGCTGCGGAGCAAAGCACGGAGTCGAGAGGTCGTCGAACTCGAGCGCTGATCCTCGCGGTGCGCGCCAAACATTCGTACGGGACGCCGCCAGTTGCTGCTGCTGCTGCTGCTGCTGCTCGCCGGCCTCCCTTCTAGGCGGGCACAACGAACCCCCGCCAACGCACAACCCCTCGAATATACTCCTCGACGTTCCCCCCTCGACCCCGTAGAGACCATCGCGGCAGCGCCTCGGGCACTTTCCGATCGACCATTCTTTGTTAGTCGTCAGGACTCGGCGAGCCTGATCGTCGCTCTTTATTCACAACAGAGGCGTGGGAGCGATCGGAGCAGAGTTTTTCAATCTTCGATTTTTCAATCTTGGATTTTTCAATCTCCTTTTCGTCCGATGAACGCCGCCAAGTTCGAATGTTCTGTTCGGGGAAAGATTCTATTGCGCAGGAAACTCGATTCTTCGTGCATGATGGCCCACTAAAAAGTGGAAAAAAATAATAATCGCTCTCCGGCCGAACGATTAATAATTTTCTCCTGGCGAAAAAAAGAAGAAATACACATTACGACGAACCCAAGAGTTACGGCCTTCGTGAAATGTTTGGGATAGAATTAAGCAAAGCTTCTTACAGCTCTGAATCCGGTGAAGACTCCGAGTCACGTGCCGCACGAGGCATCTATATAAAGCGCGTCAAGTCTCCGTACGTTATAAATGTATGCCGATGGACTCGTTTAGCAAGGACTTAATCGTCGCGGCCGTTCCTAATTATCTTGGCCGTTGCAGCGAACGGCTTCCCGGTCGCGTGTCCAGTCGAGGTAAACGCCGATAAGGTTTCCCGTTGCTCCGGAGCGCTCCGTCGGATGGCCAGGCCTCGTGCGCGTGGAACAAGAATGGGAAGACCCTCCGGTAACTTTTCAATGTCCAACAAATCCAATTCTTCGCTCGATTTTTATATTACGTAAGGACCCTCCACCGGGAGAGAAACGAGCGTCAAACATCATCTGGTTTTTTTTTTTTTTTTCTTTCGGAGACAGGACAAGATTGAATACTCGACCATCCGTTAAATTCACTCAATTCGAACTCTGCGCAGAGGCGGCAGGGTGACGACCCTCGTACCGGCGGACCGTCTGGCTGGAGATCCCCCCCCCCCTTCCCCAGCTGCACACTCGATACAGTTTACACACGGCGGTTATCCGATATTTCCACAGCCTTCGGGCATCTCCAATCGAGTTTTACCCGGTCCCGTTAAGCTCTGCGGTAAAATCCCGATAATACAATTTCTCAACGACCCTCCCCGAGACGAGTCGAAAATGACAATATCTATATTGCGATTCTGGAAAAGCGCGCCTCCGTGTCTGTGCAACAGCTATCAAGAAACAATATCGCGGATCCTCTGAGTTTACAATTCTTTTTTTTTTCGTTTTTTTTTTTTTTTTTACTGTTCCCTTTGTTTCAGAATCGTGAAAACAAGTGCGGAGAGCGAGAGACTCGAAGAGGAGCGAAGACTCTCGTTGGTGAGCAAAGTCTAGTTGCTTCGGGCATGGTAGAAAATTGTTGGCTTCCGGCCAGATAAATAGAGAACCCAGAAATAGTGGCGAGTACGTGCTGGATGGAAAAACACGTGCGTCGTTTCGAGGAGCGGAGCGAGCTCGCGGCTTCGGTCGGAAAAATCGAGGGGGGACTGTGAGGAGAGAAGGATGATGCCGCGATGAATCCTGGGGAGAAGCGGCCTCGGGGTGATGGTCGGCCCGGTGGTCGAGAGCATTACTAACGAACCGCGTTTAACTTCGTGTACCGGCTACGCTCCAAATTACCACTCTCACCGTTGCAGCTCCCTCGGAATTTAATTGCGTTCCTTTTTTGCTGAAGTTTCGTCGGCCACTCGACCCGCCCGATATACATCAGCGCGATCCTGAATTTGTCATGAAGTCAACGAGGATCGATCGCGATTCCTCGAAGCATGACCTGCCCACTGAAGAACTGGAGAGCGAAATGAAAAAAAAATAAAAATAAAAATAAAAATAAAATAAAAAAAAATTAACGAAGAGAAATTACTGCAGTAACGGCGTGACTCATGACTGAACATGACCCTGAGATCCAGGAAATTCTCGTTTCAATTCTATTTTAACCGATGATGACCGTTCACCTCGCAGGTGAAATTGCGTGGGGATTCGCGCGAGCGTCATACCCAATATAATGCACGAGCTTCATTGCTATAAGAATATTTCCAACAACAAAAAAATACCATTATTAAATATCGATATTTTTATATAGCGTTATATAGAAAAAAAAAATTAAAAAGAAAATATATTATCGAGAGGTGGGTGAGGCGATGGCATTGGCGGCGTTAAACGATGCTATTAACACTGACCTGTTGATGAACCCGTATCCACTCTTCACGTTGAACCACTTCACAGTCCCGGTCACTTTGTTAGCTGAAACGACAAACATTAGAATTAAAAACATCAAAATAGCGCGAGAGAGTTCCACGAGAGTCCCGTGGATCGAGCGTCGAACACGACGGAGGCGCTAAAAATTATTCGGGTTAATGCGAGTTCACGGTACCAAGAATTGGGTCATCCGACGAACATTGGCTCGGTACTGAATATGCAGCGAAGCTGCCGTCGCAAATAGAGCATGCAAGCAAAAAAAAAAAAACCGCCAAGTCCTACATGCAACTTCGTTCGTGGGACGTCGCTCCCGATACAGATTCCGAAAAAGCGAACAATAGTCGAAGCTCGAACTACTGTACGTCGGCCGCCTATTCGTACAATTAACCTTTCGATATATACCTATATATATTTTCGATTCGACACTGCAATTTCTTTTTCGCGATCGCACGACGGATTAAACAACGTTGCTTAATCGGCAGGCAAACATAAAAAAAAAAAAAATCATTTTATCCACCCGATTAACGTTCCAATATTTAATGTGAAGATATCGTGAAAATATTGTTTCGGTGTTAAAATAAGTCTGCGAGCGTTGGCCATGTGTTTATTTGTTTTCGTAACGGTGAGTGAAAATGTTTGGCGTCGATCGAATTCGTGTTATTGGTTAAGCGAGGCGTGTCGTATTCGTCGCGTATGTAAATAGGCGTTAATCGGTAGTATTTATTCAAGAGGGCGGCCGCGCGTCTCTGCCGATGTTTGTACGAAAGTAAGCATCGATATTAATCCGTCGGGAGAATGTTGAAATAGATACAAACAAAGGGTACAATGAATGACCAATAACAATGGTCTGTGTGCTTAGGTGCTTCCGATTCGGAGGGAATTGACCTCCGTGCGACAAGTAAACAAGTAGCGCGCTATAGGGTACGTCCACAGTTAAGGAGGAGACTGTATCGATTGAAAGTTATTTGCAACGGTGATTTTTATTGTATTAAGCACCGTTGCGATATTTGAACGGATAATTGATTATTAGCGAAAAAAATAGTTGCGACGCGCAAGGACATTCGTCGCCGGACGGACGCTCGTAGATCGAGGGCAAAAAAAAAAAGGTCACGACGCTATACCTGGCGGAAGGAAAGGCTTCGCGCTCATTTGCAATTCGGGAGCCACGCTTCTCCGAGCCATGAGACCCGAATAACCCGACGTCGTATGCGTTGCGAACGTCGCGGGCGCATTGAACGCGGCTTTTCGATGGGCAAAAATCTGATCGCTGAAACATCATGTGAATCCTTCGAGAAAGACAACGCTTGGAGAGAAAGGAGCGAATGATGCTACAAACGAAATTTGCAAACGCGGTGTTCATTTCGGGGAAAAAAAAAAAAGACGCGGCCTACGTGATAGAAAAGTCCAAAACGAGACGAGGGCGACGAGTATACCTCGAACGATCGGAGTAAACGAAAAAAAATTAAATCGGCACGAGTGAAGCAACTAGATGTAACGCGTTTCGTAGACTCGTGGGAATATTCGCGGTCCCGGCACGCCGGCCACATGGTCGTACGTCTGCTCGCCATGGGCGCCATTACGGTGCAGAGAAGCGAGCGAAAGGAAAATTCGACGGGGAAATAATTTATTATCTCGCGACGGATGCACAACGGTAAGATACGAAGTTTTTGAAATAAAAATTAACTCACCGATGACCAGCTTTTGCTGGGTAGCCTTGGGCTGTTCGGGCTGTTTTTCCGGGTCAGCCATGGTGGTGGTGTTAGGTGTTAGACACGCCGCTGCCGAACCTAGATGTTCCCGTCCTTCTAGTTGTACTGTTGGTTCCCTTCTAATGTTCCCAACATGGCTGCGCCGCCAGGCGACCGCACAAACAATGCATCACCCTGAAACGCCGATACCGATTGGCTCAAAATGCCGACACTGACCTTTAGCGACCAATCGGAGTCGTACTTTCACGGATGGTTACGGAGCCGCGGCACGAGAGCTACCCACTCGCGTTTTCTCGAACCGACGAGGCACGCAATCGTGGCGCCGCCGTAGTTCAGGAACGTAGGCATCATTCCCGCCTGCCCCGATCCAGCGGCTAATAATTCGAGTGCTAAATAAAGAAAAAGCTCGAGCCGTTCGACCAACGCCGAACGGGCGGCTGCCTCGTCGGCAGAACGCGTACCCTAGAGATCTTCCTATAAGCTGATGGATATCGCCCCGAAGTTCTAAGAAAACTTCGACCGTATATTAAAAAAAAAAAAAAAAAAAAAAAAAAAAAAAAAAATAGAAAGATTCTCCGTTTAACGCCATGGAATTCTCCCCTAGCGCACTTAACTTGCACCACTATCATTATTTCACCTTCACCGAGGTGTTGCCTAATTGCACGAACATACGGTATCTCAATGTTATTTTTTCATCAGTCTCAAGCGATCCTGGAAGTGGGGGGGAAGCGAACGGGGGTTCAACCCGATTACAATAACTTTCGTCTCTAGAGTACGAGAATATCATTTATTACTCCTCCCATATGCTACAAGTCTTTCGTAATAATATATTACTAATCCACCTCGAATTCCATTACTTTTAAAAACGGTATTAACTTAAAAATCATCAACCCTAATAGAAAAATTATGGCATGGCGACGGTAGCGGTACCAATGGTATAATACTCGCTTCACGGCTCGTTTTTCTATCTGGGAATTATCATACATACATTGTAAATTAACTATCGCGGTTTTTTTTTCTCTTCATCTTAATAGTTCAATCCTCGTATCCTCCCATATAATAATTCCTACAGCCAGCGCGTGTTCTCCCCGCATCGGAGCTCGGAACCTTTTGACGTACACTCGTCTTGCGGTCTCTGCTTTTTTTTTTTTCTTCTTTCTTTTCGTCATTTAATACCTATGTGTTATACATGATACTGGTTGGAGGCAGGCAAATGGATTTCAAGTACACGCACCGATTTCCCAATCTCTCGTATACAGACCTGTATCGCGATAATTCGAATGTCCTCTAGCATCAGCGATATCCGATTCGACAAACGGATATCCAATGATTCTCAAACTTTGGGTACACTTGTCTAGCAGCAATTTAGCTCATTTTTTTTTCTTCAACTTATCGCTTCGTCTCTCACATTTACGCAGTAAATTCACGCAACTATAAATACATGGATACATTTTTTTCTTTTGCCGATACTCACACGGCGATGTCGCCGACGAACAACTTAGCCGCTATGTAAATCGATTTATACGAAACTAAGTAATAATCGTTCAGACGTCCCGTTCGTTTGGAGAGACGCTCGGCTGAACGGTGTTCGAGTAACAATGAAATCAGAATGTGCATGGAAAGTATAATGGAGATGCTCTGCTCTTCCTACGTCCGAAGCTCGACGACGAGTCCGATTTACGACTCCCAAACTACGGATTACAGGTTTCTTATCTGTTAATCAGTCGTCAGGTGAATCCCTCCTCTTCTCTTCCATTAAAAAATAAACGAAAGAAAAAAATAAAAATTCATTAATTACGAGTAAAAAGTGTTGGGCAGTTGCATGTTCACGCGAGTGAGAGATTACAATTGAAACACGAACGTTGGCTAATCGGATCGAGTGAACCGTGTTTGTGATTATGATCGAGACTACGCATTGTTATATTTCGAAAGAAAAAAAAAGACAAAACAAAAATATGACGAATAAAAGATAACCGATAAATTGAATTTACATCCTCCACTATCTCTGCCTCCGTCTACTCGGTCTCGAGCGCGGTCCCGTCGATCCGCTGCCGATGCTGAACATTCCCCCGGTTGCCGGAGCGCTGAACGAATTTGCTCCGAGCGCGGGTGTCGTGAACGATCCACCGGCTGCGCTGTCCTTCGAGAAATTGAGTGCCGGCGCCGAAGGCGCCCCGCTAAAGTTGAAACCACCTGAAAGAGATCGAGCGAGAGATTAGAAAAAAATCATTAGCAGGCTTTCCGTTTCGTCCAATGTTTTAATCGACCAAGCCAACGATCAATTCCCGCATCGATCAGTACCTGTCTGTGGCGCCGAAGAGCCGAATTGGAAAGGAGCCGATCCGCTTGGCGCGCTGCTGGCCGGTGCGGCGCTGCTAGCTCCGAAGGCGAAGACTGCGCTCTGCTGCTGCTGAACCGGCTGGGCGCTCGGCTGCGACGCGCCGAAGGTGAAGCTGCCTGCAGCGTTGTTGTTACCGCCGCCGAATGCCGGAGCGCTCGAGTTCGGTGTGCCGAAGCTCGAGGTTCCCGGAGTCGGCTGACTGCCGAATGGCGAAGCGGCGTTAGCGCCAGCACCGAATCCAGCGAAGCTGCCGCCGCTCCCGGTGCTGAAGGCCGGCGGTGGATTGGCCGGAGTGCCGAAGGCGCTCGGCGCCGTGGATCCGAACGCCGAGGGCGACGTGACCGACGTACCGAAAGCCGGCGGCGCCGCGGTCGTGACAGCACCGAAGGCGGGACTCGCCGCGTTGAAGACCGAGCCGGTGTTATTTTGATTTCCGCTCGTGCCGGCCGCGGTGCTTTGCAAGCCGAAGGCCGGCGTCGATGTGTTTATAGTTCCGAAGCTCGGAGCGGCTGTGCTGACGGTTCCGAAGGTCGTCGTCGAGGTGTTGGTGGCGCCGAAGGGCGGCGGGGCAGTGGTCGGTGTGCCGAAACTTTGGGCAGGTGCGCTCGAGCTTCCGAACATCGGTGTCGCAGCGGCGGGAGTCGTGGCACCGAAGGTCGCTTGAGTAGTGGGCTGAGATCCGAAGAGCGAAGCACCAGCGTTAGCGGCGCTCGCGAAGGTGGAGGTCGCGCTCGCTCCGAAAGCCGGGGGCGGCTTCGTCTGGCCGAAGCTGCTCGTGCCGAAGGCCGCGGCTGCGGTGGTCGGAGTCGCGTTCACGCTGACGTTGGAATTCGCGCCGCTGAAGAGGCCGGAGGGGGTCGAGGTCGCGGCGAAGGCCGGCGTTGCTGCCATGTGGGTGCCGAACGCCGGTGTCTCCATCGTCTTCGGTGTGTCGAAGACGCTCGAAGCGGCGGCAAAGGACGGTGGGTTGCTGGTCGTTCCGAAGGTCGGTGTGGTCGTCGCAGTGGCGAAGCCCACGGCGCTGGTCGACGGCGCTCCAAAGAGACTCGGCTGATTGCTGGCGGTCGTGGTCGCGGCCGTGGTGGCCGGCGCGCCGAAGGGACTGGGCAGAGTAGTGTTAGTGGCAGTCGTGGTAGCGGAAGTCGTCGAGGGCGCTCCGAACAAGGGGATAGCGCTGGTGTTCGGCGCTCCGAAGGATATCGACGAAGGCGCGGAGGCTGCGGGCGTTGCGACGGGCGCTGATGTTGCGTTGGTTCCGAACGAAAATCCGGACTTTGAGGTGGCGGTGGTGTTCGAGCTGAAGGTAAAAGCCGCAGTCGTAGTGGCCGGAGCTTGAAATCCGGAGCTCGGCGTCGAGGAGGCCGTGGTAACGGAGCCGAATATACTGTTCTTAAGCGGCGCTGAGTTGCCCGAGGGGAAAGCGAAAGCTCCGGGCGCGGGTGCTGTTCCGGCGGTGGCTGTTGAGGCGGGCTGACTCGTCGTCGTAGTCGCGACGGTACTCGTGATTTGCGCGCTGCTCGCGGCTGGAGCTCCGAAAGTGAAGGCTTTTTTCTCCGTGTTCTCAGGCGGCGCGTTGCTGCCGAAGGAGAACATCGACGTGGTCGCGGGTGCTGCGGCACTCGCGAAGCCGCTGGAGGTCGTGCTGGTGAAAGCTGGCGGAGCCGAGGTGGTTGCATTGCTGGTTCCGAAGATAGCGGGGGACGTTGTCGACGCTAAGGTTTTTGGTGTCGGGGCTAATCCTTGCTGGCCGGAAGGAAAAGAACTCGGGGATAGGCTCGTGAATGAGATTTGCCAAGAGTTCGACTGACTGCTGACCGGAGCGCTCGTCGCGGGAGTCGCGAATGAGAAGGTCGTCGCCGAGGACTGAGCATTCTCCTCGGCGGGTTGCGTCGCGGCGCTGAAAGTCGGAAGCGTGCCGACGGTGGTTTTTGAGGGAGTCGACTGGTTTTCGAAGATAGCCGAGGATGTCGACGATGCGCTGAATATTTGAGTGGAATTGAATTGCGGCGGTGAAGTTGTCACGGCGGTGGCCACTGTTGACGGGAGAGAGCTCGTTGCTTTTGCCGTTGAAGTCGGCGTCGTGCTCGCTGTTGTCGTCGAACTCGCGTTCAGCGACGTGGGACCGAGAGAAAAGGCCGGTAGAGCGTACGTCGTCGTGCTCGGTGAATTGAGACTCTGGTACGGGAGTGAATTCATCGCGGCTGCGGGTTTCGCTAGGGCCGCGGGGCTCTCGGTGTTCTTCGTTTCCTTCGGTTCGCTCGCGCTGCTCGTCGGATGAGTTTCGGCTATCGGAGCTGTGGCAGTGAGTGCGCTGGTAGCTTTCGCAGAAGCTTCGGTGCTGTCGAATTGGAACGTAACGTGCTTGGCCGGTGTCGTGTTCGGCTTTGATTTCCCAATGATAGGCACGACGGCGGAGGTCGCTATAGGCGAGGTGTTGACGTTGGTCATCGAAGTCGAGGAACTCAGGCTCGCCGTACTCGCTGACGAGGTCGGAGCGTTCGCTTCCTCGGCTTGTATGACGACCTCGGGATTTATCTTGCTCGTCGCTTTGCCTGATATAGCGTCGAACATGCTCTTCAGCCTCGTCTTCATACTCGTCTGTCGCATGTTCACTATATCCGACTTTTTAATCTCGTCGCTGTCGTCGGTCGTGAATCTCGGTTTGATACTTCCGTGCTCCTCTATCAGTGTCTTGAGTTTGTCGATATTTTGCGGCTCGGCTTTCATGAACAGTTTGTCGGTCAGCTTTACCGGTGCCTGTTGCTTTGCCAACGGAGCTTCCTTCGCGATCGTCGCCTCTCGTTCTTCGGCACCTCGATCATTATCGCGAACGTCGCCGCCCGCTTTCTCGACGACCTTTCCGCCGGGCGGAGACTTCAGAATACCCTTCTTCGGTGCCGACTCTAGCAATTTCTTGTGAGGGCTCTGCAAATCGGAAACTCGCGATTTGTCCATTTCGTTCAGGGTCCGTTTGTTCGGCTTCGTTGTTTCGCTCATCGAACGCGTCAGACTCGGCGACGATGGACCGTCGCCGTGACTAGAGTCCAGTGATTTGAAGTGTTTCCCAACGTCGGGTGTTCCGCTTCTCGATATGTCTATGGCTTTTCTCTTCACGCCCGACGAGACGTTTATGCTCGAGCTCAGCGAGCTCAGAATATCGTAACACGACGGCATCTTCGATCTCTTCGCCGGCCTGAGGGATTTGTTCTGCGGCGATATTTCCTCCTCGGATCGCGACGAATCGTCGCGCGCTCTCTTCTGCGTCATCTCCTCGAGATTCTCCAAACCGTCACTGAAAACGCCGTCCGTTCGCTGCTTCTTCGCGAGCTCGAAGGTCACGTCCTCGCGGGACGCGTGCCTCTTCAGCGATATCTCCCTCAGCACCTGAACGACGCTCGGCGGTGTCGCGCTCTCAGCATGGCAGATGTTCGACAGAATCTTCTGCCTCTCGGTGGGACTGTATCTGGTGTTCTCCGGCGGCGCCACGCGCACCGTCACCGGCATCCTGATCTTTCCCGTCTTCGTGTTTATCAGCGGCATCGGACTCGAATTTAAATTCACCCTCGGAAACTGACCTGTGCCGTACTGCGACTGGTGAGTGAGCTTGCTGTTTGCCTCTGTCGCATACTTTGTCAATCTGGTCGTCAGTCCTGGAGATGTCACATCCGAGTATACCCTGTTGAAAATTTTTAAAAAATTATTGCTCATCTTTAAACGGTAATCACTTTTGTTTCTAATAATAACAATAACAATAAAAATAATAATAATAAAAACAATAACAATAAAAATAATAATCATGAAAATAATAACAATAAAAATAATAATAATAATTATTATTTATTATTGAATTACATTTTACAAAAAAAAAAAAGCCGTCTTTGAGAAAGAATATTTCAAAGTAGTACTTGGGATCGATATTGTATCTGGTAGAGGCGAGCAGCGGCCCCGCGACTGTCTGAACAGTCTTGACCCCTCCGGCTCTGGCCCTCATCTTGGGACTGATGCTGGTGCCCCAGGGAGAGCCCTCCGGACTGTAAGTTATATCCTCTCCTCTCGACAGTGTATGATTCTGCGGTAGGGATGCCGATTTCATCCAAGGAGATTTGTTGGCTCCGGGATGATCCGCGGCAAAGGCATCTCCGTTCCTAGAATCCTTTCTCCAAGGCACCAGCGGTGTCGAAGTGACCTTGCCGAGCGAGCTTCCCTGATCCAAAATTATCGTATCGGCCTCGACGTACGGCCTGTTCTCGAGGTTGGAGTTGTTGGCTTCGGGCCTGTACGTGCCTCTCGCGATCGGACTCAGACCCTCGACGAGATGGAATCTCGTGCAGTTTCTCGAGCTCGGATAACTCTCCGAGCTCAGCTGATAGGTGCTTCTTCGACGTTGCGCCATTCTCGCGACGACGTGAACACGATAGAGACGCTCGAACTCGTCGACGAGGTCGGCGACGTAGCGTCGAAGACGGACGTAAACGCCGGCGAGAAAAGCGTTAACCTCGCGACCCCCTTCCTCCAGGCGATTAAGCGCGATTGAGGCGTGCGGCGTGAACGGCGTGTCGTCGGCGACGACCAAGGTAAACCAAGCGCAAACGGCGAGGATAATCGTTATCGTCAGAGCGACGAGCGGTCCCCAAACGTTGCAGAGGATCGCGCACCCACTTATCACACTGACCAACACGATAATGTCCCGATTTCCTAGATTCCACATATTATATTCAAAAAAATAACCTCCCCATGTTTGAAAACAGCAGACTCACCGAGGCAACCGGAACATCGCCACGTTCTTACGCGGGCATCGACGACAGACTGGCAAAAATCAACATGGCGGAAAATTTATCAAGCGTGCGTTCGCAGCGAGCATGCGCGCGCATCAGCGCCACCGTTCGTTTGCTGTTCGATATCTCGATCAGGCGTGCAAACGGCACAGTTTCGAGGGCGGGAAATTTGAAAAACATTTTATCTCATCGCAATGGCAACAATCATTTTTACGGACAATAAATTCGTCATTGGATCGATGAGATTTCGATGTTAGGTCGTGGAAATTTTCTCATCGAAAACTGTCGATACGGGTTGTAATTTGCTGCCCGGAAAGAGGAAATAAACAAGGCGCGACATGGATTTCACTCGGGCCGGTTATAAACACACTGTACTGTAGACGATTCGTCGTTTCACGCTACAGTATAGTGATGAGTCCTATTTTAAGTCGCATCTCGGCTGTATCGCCTTTTGAAAGTCACTTTCGACAGAAGTTTAAAATAAACCTTCCTTCCACCGTCTAGCACAGTCTAGATTATTCTTCCGTCCTTTTTAACATGGTCCGGCGCCGGCTTGCTCCTCAGTAAAGATTCCGATCGCACGCGACAACTTGAGCTTAACCATATCAAAGATTGACCTAGTCTTCGAGGTGTGTTTAACAATTCACTCCACCAATACACAGTAAAGCATCTCTCTGGCACTAGCAGTTTTCGATCAACCATCAGAGATCCCTTACGCGAATTTTTTTATTTTATTTTATCGATCTACCGGCTGCCCGTAGGCTTGGTAATTAAATACTTAATTCAATTAAGCTTACCTCAATTCATTCATTTCATTTCATTTATTATTATTAATTGATTAAGTACAAACTGTTTTACATACATATACTTTTTGTCCGCAGAAGCTTTTAAGCTCGATTATGTAAAAAATGAATAAATGTGCGTTCTATGCAGTCCGGAGTGTACAATCGCGACTATTGTAATTTAAAGGAGCTACTGTTTTGCAGATTTACATTGTACAATGACGAAAACAAGCTTATCGCCGAAAGAACTGAAGGAGAAGGGCAACGAGGAGTTCCAGAAGGGCAATTGGAGCGAAGCGCTGTCCTGCTACACAAGCGCGTTGAATCTAGCTAAAGAGGACAACGCAGAGAAGGCTGTGTACTACAAGAACAGAGCTGCCGTTTATCTCAAGCAGAACGATCATGCCAAAGCTATATCGGACTGCGACAAGGCACTGAAGATTTGTCCGAGCGATCCAAAAGCATTGTTCAGAAGATGTCAGGCGCTGGAGGCTCTGGAACGTTTCGAGGAGGCTTATAGAGACGCCAGAATCATTGCCAACGTGGATCCCTCCAACAAGGCAGTACAGCCAATCCTCGTCAGGCTTCACGAGATAGTCCAGGAGCGTCACAGACAAAATTCCAGGGTCAGCTCCAAAGTCGCCCAAATGTTCGAGCTGGCCTTTGACGTGAAAACTGATAAGGATCGCCGCGAAACCGCGATGAACAATCTGCTCGTTCTCGCACGGGAGAACGCTGGTGCCGAGGTCATGTACAGGGAGGGCGTAACGCAAAAATTGATCAAATTGTTCAAGCTCGAGAAGAACGACGCCCTTGTTATACCGGCGATACGAATAATTGCCGAACTCTGCAAAAATCGGGTCGACAGAACCCAGCAGATAATGCAGGACATCGGCGTCCCGTGGTTCCTCGAGATGCTCAACAGCAAGAAGGAGGAAAGAGTAACGGCCGCCCAGCACTGCATGCAGGTATTGAATTGCATCAAAAATTTTAATTCACCAGGAGTGAATTTTATTTTTAATTATTTAATATATCATTTTTAATTATTTATATGCATTTTTAATTATTTATATGCATTTTGAATTATTTATATGTATTTTTAATTATATATAACCAATTTATATTCGTTCGTTACAGATGGTCCTGAACAGTTACAGCGGTATGGACAACAAACCGGAAACGAAACCGGATCAGCAGATGTGCGAGAAGTACAAGAAGGAAATCGACACGGTACTTTCCTGCCTCGTGTACAGCGTGACCGATCGAACGATATCCGGTCTCGCCCGTGACGCTCTGATCGAACTGATTATGCGCAACATCCACTACACGACCCTAAACTGGGCCGAGCGTCTCGTCGAGATTCGAGGATTGCAGCGTCTGATGGAAGTCGCCAGCGAGCTCGAGGAGTACAAGTACGAATCGGCGATGAACATAACACCATCGACCAGAACGGTGACGAGCGTTTGTCTCGCGAGGATCTATGAGAACATGTACTACGACGCGGCGAAGGAGAAATACATGAACGCCATAGACGAGTTCATAAAGGATAAGCTTCTGTCGCCGGACATAGAGTCGAAGGTCAGAGTCGTCGTCGCCATAACGACTCTTTTGCTCGGTCCTCTGGACGTCGGTAACTCGATAATCGCTCGGGACGGTATAATACAGATGATACTTGTGATGGCAAGCACGGAGGACGTGCTGCAGCAGAAAGTCGCTTGCGAGTGCATCGTCGCGGCGGCGTCGAAGAAGGACAAAGCCAGCGCGATAATAGCTCAGGGGGTAAACATTCTGAAGAAACTGTATCAGTCGAAGGACGACGCTATTCGCGTACGCGCCCTCGTCGGGCTCTGCAAGCTCGGTAGTTCCGGGGGCAGCGACGCGACGATAAGACCGTTTGCCGACGGAGCGACGAAGAAACTCGCCGAGGCCTGCAGAAGGTTCCTCATAAATCCGAAGAAGGACAAGGACATGAGAAAGTGGGCGGTCGAGGGATTGTCCTACCTGACCTTCGACGCCGAGGTCAAGGAGAAGCTCATCGACGACAAGCACGCCGTTCAGGCGATGATCGAGCTCGCGAAGACCGGCGACAAGTCCGTTCTCTACGGGGTCGTTACGACCCTCGTAAATCTCTGCAACGCTTACGACAAGCAAGAGATAATACCGGAGATGGTGGAACTCGCTAAATTCGCGAAGCATCACATACCGGAGGAGCACGAGTTCGACGATCCGGATTTCGTCAACAAACGTCTGTGCGCTTTGGCGAACGCCGGTGTGACGACCGCTCTTGTGAGCCTCTCGAAGACAGACAGTGAGAACAGCAAAGAGCTGATAGCCCGAGTCTTCAATGCGATATGCAGTCAGAAAGAGGTGCGAGGTATCGTCGTGCAGCAGGGCGGAGCGAAGGCTCTTCTGCCACTCGCTCTGGAGGGCACGAGCAAGGGTAAGAAGCAGGCTTCGCAAGCTCTCGCCCGTATAGGTATAACAATTAATCCGGAAACAGCTTTTCCCGGACAACGCATGATGGAGGTGATAAGACCCTTCTTGAATCTACTCGATCCCGAATTTACGGCACTGGAGAACTTTGAGGCTCTAATGGCGCTTTGCAATCTCGCCAGCGTCAGCGAGAGCGCGAGAAAGAATATCCTCAAGGCGGGCGGTTTCACGAAGATCGAGACGTACATGTACGAGGATCACGAGATGCTGAAGAGGGCGGCGACCGAGGTAGTCACGAATCTGATGATGTGCGAGGACACGATACCGTTCTTCGAGGGTGATAACGACAGGGTCAAGTACCTCGTAATTCTCTGCGAGGAGGAGGACGAGCCGACCAGCCTCGCCGCTTCCGGTGCACTCGCCATGCTCACGTCTGTGAGCGAGAAAGCTTGCAAGAAAGTTCTCGACGCTAAGAACTGGCTGGAGTGCATTCACTTCCTGCTCGCGAATCCCAATCCGGGAGTTCAGCACAGAGGTGTGACGATCGTGCACAATATGATCAAGAGCACGAAGGAAGTCGCGGAGAAGATAATCGAGACGGACGTTATGGAGATTCTAATGGCACTGACGAAGAGCGACCTGGTGCAGGACAGCAGGATTAAAGAGATAGCTGCGAAAGCTCTGGAAGCTGCCGCCAAGTGGGATCTCATTCAGAAGAAACCGGTAGAGAACGTCGGGGAAGTTCCGGCTCCTACGGCTCCTACAGCTCCTACAGCTTCTACGGTTCCTGCGACTACTACGGCTCCTGCGGCTACTACGGCTGATACGGCTGATACGGCTACGAGTCCTCGTACTTGAAACAATAAAGTGTGCAGTTTAGCGTTGGCCGACACGTTAATTCTGGTGGCCAGACGAGGCGCCCTCTATTCGTACAAGGTTGCTCCGTCGAATTGGAAGAAGAAGGTTGCAGTTTGCTGTCACAAAACGAGCCGGTTGGACGCCAATACGCGGTCACCAGCCAATCACGGATGTGCGTGGATGCTGCTCGGCCTTTCCGTGTTCCGTGCGTAGTTCCGTAAACGAGCAACTTACTACGGATAGTACGGAATGTGAAAATGAAGAGCGAGGATAATACTTCGAAGAGATTGAAAATACACACGCTGTTTCAGCAACGGTGCCTTAAACGTATTTCGAAATTCTATTGAGTTTTCAACGCAAAGACTCTGACATGGATATTTTCTTATCGAACGTAGATATCGTAGATTCGTTCAAGGATGCTTCAGCATGGAGACATTTAGATGAGCATTTTGCATTTAGCTGAAAGAAACGATCGTCGCGTACTTAAAAAACATGGACTATCGATTATTGAATCAAAGACTTCCCTGTATCTATTTAAACTTAATAGTTTTATTGTACATAGAGATATTTTACTTCGTATAATATCTTGATAGTTAAAATATATTATTAATTTCGTTACTACGAGTGACTAATGTTCCACTGAGGAAGATAATAAAAATATTCTGACGGAGCCTTGATGGGTCTGCTTGCGCTACTGGACGGATACAACGACAATCGACGGTCACAACTTCAGGAATGGATGATTCAGAGCTTCTTCCGCTGTTATACGCGTCTTGTGGTCGACGTCGAGCAACCTAATCAACAGGCAGTACGCTTCCGGTGGAAATTTCTCTGTCGGGTGACCCTTGAAAGAGACGACACAATGAATTTCTGAGAATCGACAATGCGTTTCAAGCTGGCGGCGTGGCAATTGATAATAATCGAAAATAAATTATATACAGATATAAAAAATAATACATAATACCTTATCAGAGACACTGTGGGCATTGTCACCTTGACTACTTTTGTTTCTCCCTTGTAACTTTTGACAAAGGCTCGGGAGATCAATGCCTGGCACATTGTCACTGACGATAAGCTTTTTGCCTGTTTTAAGTGAGAGAACCAAGTAAAAACGGGTAGTTAAAATAAAAACAAAATGATCGAACGATCGACGGTAAAACTACAATGGAAAAAAAAAGACATAAAATCGAAGCCTGAGTTTTTTTCGGAGGCACACCCGTCGGAAAAATACCAGCCGACTTACCCAGCTTCCGGGCGCATTGCTGCATCCTCGTGGATCCGAAAATGGTCGTTATCTCAACCAGCGCTGTACAATCGTCCGGGCAGTAAAAGAACGGCTGTGTACCGCTCAAGACGCACAGCATCATTACTCCGCTCGCCCAGATATCGATCGCTGAAACGCAATCACTTGTTGTTCATCAAAGTTTTTACTTTGAAGAAATAAAAAATAACGAGTCACAGGTTCAGCGAACCTGGTGTTTGATGAGCGTATTTCAATAGAACCTCGGGCGCTCTGTAGCCCGGAGTACCAGCTCGCGGGGCTGTCTGCGGTGGACGGGACAGACACAGGGAACATATACGCGGTTTACCGAAGCAGTAACACTTTTCCTCCGCTGATTTCTTCAACGCGGCAAGCGAGCATTTGATATTATTCTGCAACAGTTTGTAGAACATCAATAGTTGCGAACGCTAAAAACAGTCGTTCAAAACTCCCCGATTGTTTTTCTGACTCTCCTGATAGCGCAGTTACCTCGTCAGGTCTTTTTCTCTTAGTAGATTGCGTATCAGCAAGTTGCAGCTTCGCATCAACGGGTGGGGTAACTTCTTGCCTGTACACCTGAGCCAATCCAAAGTCAACCAGAAGATACTTGCCCTGTTGTCTGTCGTATAAAAAATTACTCGGCTTTACGTCCCTGTGTATTATATTAAATTTGTGAACCTTTCGCAGCGCTATGAACAGAGCTCTCATGTAGCGTTTCAGCTCCTTTACACCCATGTCTTTCACATAATCCTGCAATCAGAAATAAAATTGTGGAAACCATTTTTTTTTAATGACCTTGAGCATATCTGCATGAGACTGAACAGCATCAAATTATAAAGGCTGTGTTTTGCATCAGACAAACTTCGCTCGGGGATGTTCACTCAGAGAATAAAATACTACCAGTGAACAATTTTTTTTTCCATCCAACGTCGTGCATTGATAGAGACTTGGCAGATATCTTCAGGGTCTTTTTTTTAATAATTTTTTTGAAAGCATAGAAATTATATATTTTCTTACAGAGAATTTATCATGCCTCATGTACGGCATGACAAAGGCAACCGATCCTGCGTTACGAAAACACAGTTCCACTCCGACAACATTGTCAGCTCCTCTGTGAAAATAAAAATTACCTAGCGATTAGTGAATTTGACACAAGCTGTCGATGAAACAAGTTTTTAATTGTACATAGTTGAATACCCAATTTCCTGGAGACATTCCAATTCTCTCTCCAATCTGCTGGGTGGATATGTCGCAGTCAGGTACTTTATGGCAAACTTCTTATTCTCCCTGGACGATTTGAGAGTCGCGAGAAAAACGGAACTGAATGTACCCTCGCCGACCTTATAGTGGATGTCGAAGATGTCGTTGAGGATCGGCAAACTGGCTAAGAGGGCATTGATTTTTTCCGCATCGGGTCCTTGAACAGAAACAATTTTTGTATTTGAGTGTTTTTTTGTGTTTTTTATTTCATAAAAAACTCGAAAGACACCCGATACTCTCGAGCGGAACATCCTCTCACCTTCTTCAGGCTCTCGCTTGGATTCTACGAGATTCATGGCTCGTTTTTCTCGACTGTGTCACCGTTTTTACCGCTAGCTAAAATATCATAATGTTTACTGCACGCGATGCACGTTTAACCAAAGTTTGTAGCCTTCGGACGGGACTTTGCAAATTGGCGCCAGATCAAGAGTCAACAAAAAGGATCGAGAAAACATAGATACATATATAGATATTACGCATATACGTGACTGGAAGCTGCACAGTGGGGCGATGCACTCGCTTCGACTGCAAAATCGTCAATCGATAAAATAGGAAACGCAATTTAAGTAACGAGAATCACACGGTAGTGTTCTTGCCTCCGATTGTAATTAACAATAATAATAGGAATTGCTTTATACATGATATCTCAAGACATTGAGAGCCGACCGGCTAGATCAAAGGGTTAAAAGAAAGAAACAATGGTACGGTGACTGGTGGTGGGAGAATATGTGACTCGCTGCTGATTTGGCAGTCGTCCCTGGGTTACACGTGTCCAACGTCAATTGACCATTGAAGCTCGCGTCGACTCTACCGTCAAGATTAGTTCTGCTTTGGGTGTGCACTGCTCCGGCTTGTGTCTTTTTCGCAAAAGTAAGCTAATTCGCTCGTCGATCATTGAACGATTTACTTATTTCACCGATTTTTGTAGAAACCAAATCACGTTTTCATTGAAGATGCGTCTTCCGACACTTGTTGCTTGCATCCTCTTTACCGCGGTTGTCAGCACAGCCGCCAACGATATTGACTCCAATCATTTGCAATGTTTAGGTAAGAGTAGAATGATATCGATTTATCGGCACACAAGATCCCGATGTTCGCGAGACGATTGTACTCGATTTATTGATTTTACAGTTTGCAGATCGACTATAGAGGAGGTAGAAAATGTATTGTCCAAGGTCGATCCGAAGCAAGACATTGAAATCGGCAACTATCGGCTGGACGCCAAAGGCAACGTTATAAGAAAAAAAGTAAGGTTTTTTCACCCATGGTGAGAGTATCGGCGTGCTCCGAAATGTCTTCGATATTTTCGATTTTTTGTTTGTTTTATAAACACGGTATTACCTGAAGGGGCTTAAGGTGATGTGAAATACCGCCGACGATTAAAAAAATCGTACTGAATGCTGTTTTGAGACCGCACTCTGTCGACGAAAAAGAAAATGGTCTTTCCCTGGAGAATCGGTAGATTCAGGGAAAGACAATTTTCCTTTTTTCTCGACGGTCTGCGGTCTCAAAACGGCATTCAGCACAGTTTTTGTTACCAACTAGGCGCGGGCGAGTGAGCGCGCAGTTATACCACATTACCTTAAAACAAAAAATGTATTGGAGTAAACGATGTCTTATTTTTGCAGGTACCTCTGGCTCGTTCGGAGGTCCACATTTCCGATGTCTTGGACGGTATTTGCGAGAAGATGTCTGACTATGTCAGAGCAACGTACAAATCTAACGGGAGGTTGACTATTCTGAACTTGGTAACGCCATCCGGTGGTATGAATCCGGAGATGTCCAAGGTCGACATTATACAGGATGGAGATTTGAACAAGAGTCTCAAATTTTACGTGAGTGATACTTATTGAGATAATCGACCGACCAAATTTTATTAATCTCTACGCTTTTCCATTAAATATAAATCTGTGCGATTGCAGTGCGAGGAAATAATAGAGGAACACGAGGAACCGATAATAGAGCTCTTCCGAAAAGGCGAACGCGACGTGATCAACAAGGTCTGCACGGAAGCGACGAATATTTGCGACGAATCGATGCCGAGCGACGACGACGACGATGCGGATGTCGAGGAGGACGATTTCACGGATAGAACCGAGCTGTAGAGTCATTCGCGCAGTCGCTGACGAGACGTCGATAATGTAAATAGGAGAGAGGACAAGAAGTGTCTTAAAACCAAGATATTCCAATGGTCCATTTTACCGCGCGAGAATTGCCTTGTTGTCGTTTCGCATTTACTCGGGTATTGGGGACCACTGCAGCTTCCGCGTGGAAGTCGCGTATTTGAAAACTGTAATAGAGAAAAGACAAGAACATGAAGAGAATTAGGAACACCACCGATGTTGTCAAAAATCCATAAAATTGTACTTAAAAGATGCGAATACAATTTTTTTTTCATGTATCGACTTATCGGAATACTGCGATTGTGATGACAATCTCGTGTGGATTTTTTCGACACTCATCTGTACGCCGCGTTCTCTCAATCGGTCTTCGCTTTCGATTTGAAGAGGCCGGTGATCCGAGATATGAGCTTCCCTCGCCAGTCCTCCTGCAGATGTTTCAGTACCAATCTCTTCGTCGAGATATTGTGGAGCGGACCGAACGCCAGCGCAACAGCGGTGCAAGCCAGACAGATCACATTGTACGGCATGCTGAAGTCCGGAGTCGGTAAACTAATCAGTATGGATTCAGTTCTTATCTGAACGAGATATCCGTCTCGCGAGGCGTTGAAGCTCGAAGTGATCGTGCTACCGTCGAGCGGCAAGCCCGTGTAGTTTCTCGCGATCGGAAGCGAAGCTGTAATTATCGCTGGACCCATGTAAAAACCATGATTAGCGTCGGGCGGATATTCTTGCCACTTGAGGAACAGATAGTCCATTTCTATGGAGAACTTCGTCACCGAGTGCGGCGGCAGTCGCAGTATTAGCTCCAGGTAGTACGGCTGCTTGCGTTCTTTTCCCGGCAGGTAACGCTGGACCACTGAAACACCAGAATATCGAGAACGCTGCCGAGACACTGGACTCACGAACCGAAAGGGTCGTTGGAACTTACGTGGCTCGACGATTTCGCCGTTTCTTACGATCTTAACGGAATGAAGATAAACCGATAAGTACCAGGGAATGTTTTCCAACAGAATGACGTCTATCGGCTGCCAGTGATTGTTGTACAGCTTCGTGACTAGACTGCCTTTCTCCTGACCGTAACCTGGAACATCGAGAACAATAATTTTAACAACTTTACTTCTAACGTGCGAGAATCGAACGAAGGTCAATTTATTTACGCACCGATAATATACCGATTGGCCGACAGTATCGAGGGATAGTTTATCGCGCTTGTCTTCGTCGGATTGTGCACAGTGGCGACGTTGAACATGCCTCGTTTCGCATGCTCCTTTATATCGTAAATGGCGATCTGATTTTTCTGTCCTCCCCGCAAGCTCGTGATCATCGCCGACGGCTCCGGCGTCAAACGATAGGTGTGTACCGTTCCATTGCTCGACGTATCCACGTATATGTTGCTCATTGTCGCGAGCGGACACGAGCCTTGCAATCCCATACCGAAGAGCTTCCTCACTGACCAATCCTGCTTGAAATAAATTCGCGATTAACGCTGACTGATTCCTCCATTCTCACCTCGTAGTTTGTTCCGCATTTTACCTGAGTGTCGTCGGCCATCGTGTCGTAGACGAGGGATATTGTCTGGCGCAATTCGAGCGACGACTTCGTGCACGCGGCGTTTCGACACACGGAACGAAAATGTATTCCTATAGAATGATAGTTCGTGTTGTGTATGTGCGCGGAGTTCAGCAAAGTTGCAAGGCCCCTCTGAAAATAATAGAACAATGATTTTCATTGGCAATTAATTCAATTGAATTCAATTGATCGGCATTTAATTGGGAAGTAGCAAACTATGATTTTTCTTACTTCTAAGTATTTTAGGTACAATGTCACTTCCGGATGAAAAATTAAATTTTCAAACTGGAAGTAAACGGAAGTCTTCAGCTTGCTTTACCTGGTGCAAACTCGGCCATATAACTTTGACCATTCAGGGCATGAATAAAAGGGTAACAATGGAAATATTGGAGTTCTATCTATGTAGAGATAATATTGTGAACCAACAATTTTTTAGGAGTTCAGTATTAATACCGAATATCATATCAAGGTTAGAGATTTAAGATTGCTTTCGGAAAGCGATTTTTCCCATGCGATAAATATCTTCTATTAACTTGGCATCGAGAGGACACCGTGTTTCTTGATAAACGTTAATAAATAAACAAACGTCAAATACAAAAATACGTTTATACCTTGGAGTCGCAGGGTAACAGTTTCTTGAAAGGCGTGAGATTCTCCGTGCACACTATTTCTCTGGGCAACGAGGAGTATCTCAAGTGACTAGACAAGGGAATTTCTTCCACGACGCCCGTTGGCCTGAAGCTGAATTCCGGAGACATGCTGTTGGAAGGATCCACAAAGTTCAGTGATGCGCAGAGCAAACCGGCCAAGGCGTTTGTGAGTCCCTTCCACTCTTGGTCGACGCTGCAAGGATAAAGTCGCTCCGTAAATCGAACATGGCAAATTGAGTATTTCGAACCAGCGGGAGCAAAAGCGGTGCGTAACTCACTCCGTGACGTTCCTGCTGAACCAAGCGTATATCTCTGCTCCTGGACCGGCGTCGGTGACAGGATATCCCCATTTTTGATACTTCCAAAGTCCCTCGGTCAACGAAATGTGCAAGTCGTCCACCTGATGACGTCCTATTATAACTGCGAGGCCTCGGGGGAACAAGTGCGAGTGTTGAACTGCAACAGATCGTCGAATATGTTGCTGTTCCATCTTTTCGTTGGCGGAAAACTCGGCAACGGATTACTTACGCGACGGTGAATTCTTTGGTATCTCCCACAACGTGGTAAATTGGAAGTAAGCGTAGACGTGACCGCTCGGAAGGGGTTTAAGCAGCAATTCCTCGTCGAAGGAATCTCTGTGCGCCGCGACGATTTTTACCAGACTCACGCCGACAACGAGTGACAATAACAAGTGCATCGATAACCGCATCTTCAAAGACGTCTTGAGGCGAGTTGTGTCTACGATTCTGGTCGACGAAAATACGCTGAACTTCTTTCGAGTAGCCGCATTGATTTATCTATCGTTCTACCATCGGAAACATTGTTATTTTTTCTTTATTTTATTTAGCGTGTATGCGAATCGGTTTGTGTGATATACAAATTACTGGAATGTAAACTGAAGCTCTACTATCGAGGACCAATGCAGGCCAATGTGCGCCGACGCAAAAAGAAAAAAAAAATATAAGGAGGTGGGAGGAAATTCTGAGCGCATGCGCGCGCCGCGAATAATTCAATCAGTACTTATATGGAGTAAAGTTTACATCTGCTTTTTGTTATACTTATACTTACCACAGTAAATATTCGATTATATTCAGTTTACTGGAGTATTACTATCAAAAGTACTGGGACAACGATATGTATCGAGGAGCTTTTGGGTGGTAACATCGCCGAAAGGTGTGAAATAAAAATAAACGATAACGTTCACTTACAGTTCCAGGTTTATTTATAATTATTAAATGAAATAATGAACGAACTATGCCTTGTTTTTTTTTTTCACTTACTGAATGACCATGACGTGTTCAAGATCAAAACTCATACGTCCTTTTGCTTTCGCACTCGAGGTATGTGTAATCTTTTTACTTATTTTTTTGTTTTGTCTTTTTCTTTAATGTAGTAATATCATTTAGCACTATATTCTCATAGAAGTCGCGGAGCCTTGTACGAAAACACGCATTAAAAAATAAATTTTACTTTTTTGATCTATCGCTGCCGACACGTATTCAACGAAGCATACCCAGATTTTCACCCTTAAAGATTGAATGAACATTTTGATCTCACACACATCAATTTCTTTAATAAATAAATATTATCATTTAATAATGTAAATTCGTTTACGCTGGCTCTCGGTTTTTTTTTTTTTTTTTTCATATACTTTCCGTTCGCTGTTTTATCAACCGAATATCTATTTGTACCTTTGTCTCACGTTCAATTACACATTTATGCGGTATGTGGAAAAATTATATATTATTAACAACGATCGATTCTAGCCGGAACACTTCGGGCGTGAGAAATATATTATCGCACAAGTTGAAAAAAGTGTATTCGGTGACGAACATAGATTCGATAAGTAGTATAAAATTTAATTAGCATCGAAAAGTGTAATAAAACGAAATGATCTACTAATCTCGCCCATTGCCTCGTTCGGTGGCAATGATATTCTGTTGTTGTTTTTTTTTTTGTGATGACACTGGTGCTTTCACACAGAGATCGATCGAACCGTAATTATAACAGTAAAGCCCGAAATTCCAAGCGATAAATATATATATCGTAATCGTAAAACAGACGATGACTATTGTGGGAACGATAGATGAATGCTCAACGAGCGAGAACCGCTTTTGCGTGTTAGGTTATATTAAAAAATTGCAGGTTCTTTATTTACAGTTTTTTTTTCATGCGTGATCGGACAAGTGTCGTTTAATGTAATTAAAAAGAAATGTTTAGGACGAAAGTTTGTAACGGACATCAATGAATAAAACAAAAAGAACGAACGGAAACATAACCAAAATCATACATTTTTTTTTTTTTCATGGAAGTTTTTGTGACACAGAGTTTCGATTCGACGCTACATATGGCAAGATTTATCGTGGCGCTTGTCCTCGAGCTATTTTTTTTTCTTTTTTTTTCTTTAATCTCTTTACAACGTAGCATTACTTACAAAACGCAACTCCCCCTCAACTGCGCGGTTACCTCAGACGTGTTTTCATAATTATAATCAAACTTTCAAAGTTCGTAACCAACATCTCAAAGTTCATCATGGATATTTACAAATTCCGTACGATCGCTTCCAAATCGCTTTGCAAGGCAACTCTTGAGCAACGATTTTTCTTTTTTTTTGCTTTTTTTTTTCTTCATATTCCCCTAATCCTAATTGACTTAAAAGGTTATATAGATACACGGTGGAGAAAATGCTTAACAGTCGACTGTTTGATGAAAACAACGTTAATCGTTAATGAGGAAAATAAATTATACAAACGACAAAATGGATCTCGAATACATATATATATATATGTATATGTACATATATATTTATATATATAAACTCGGATGAAAAAAATCTATGCAAATATTTCGGTAGAAATGTATCGTATAAACGGTTTGGAAGGGACCGAGCATAATTGTATGCGAACTCACTAAACGGTTCTAATGTTTGTTAAAAGTTGTCTTAAACTACAGTCTTTGTCTATCAGCTGTCTCTTTATGTATCTTCGGACATTTGGCTAAGTAATCTAAGCGACTTCATTCTCTTTTGTTTGTTTTTTTTTCTTTTGTTCTTCAAATAGCACGCTTCACTGTATTGTATAAACACTCAATCATCTTCTCAGTCAATAGGTAAACAAATAAACAAAAATCTCTCAAGACACCAAAGTTTGTGTCTCGTAATTGTCATCATCATTCATTTGTATTTTTTTTTAATTTTTTTATTTTTTATTTTTTTTTTATCAACGTAATAAATTCATCGTTCACCTTATTGCCTACTACTCCATTCACCGCAACAAAGTAGCGCTCGAATCTTCCTACTAAATTACAGCTCCCCCATCATTCATCTGTGTTTTTTTTCTCTTCTTTTTCAGCATTATATATTGTTTCAGACAAACTTTCGCTTCTGTAGTTCTGAGACGACCATTAACAAGTACATTCAACCGACATACTCACATAAACACCAGCACTATTCAATCCAGTCTGCCACTTGTGAACCTTCAGACACCATGAAAAAAGAAGCACAACCTAGCCATTCAGTAATCTCTTCCACTTCCAGGTAAATATAAAAAAAAAAAAATTAAAAGAGAAAATCAAAACGAAAGGAATTAAAGTATTTCTTCAAATTTCTTCAAAGACGATTGTACAGATTAACGATCGTGATCGATCGATTAGTTTGGAAAGATATTTCGTCTAGCGAATTCCCGCAAACAAATGAAAGATACAACACAGCACACATGACGTATAAGAATTGTTTTTATTTGTCAATAGTTTTTTTTTTACTCATAAGATAATCAGTGATTTGAATTAGTTAGTGTGAATAGGTAATAATGCAGCGTACAACGATTTTGCTTAACATCAGTTTGTGTAATTTTTGTTTTTGTTTTTTTTACTTAATTTTTCGTTCGTTGCCGCCAATACAACGGTGTTGTATGTTAAAGTTATTGACTACAATTGTGAGTTTGTGATTCTCATCGTCTATTGTGAATTATAGTCGATCAAAATGATTTAACTATCCGGGGGACTTTGAAAGGAGAAAAAAAAAACTATTACTGTGACGATAAAGCTGAGGTTCGAGAGAGCACCCTCGCGGTTCTCTGCCCATAGAACCGTCTTATTGGGGCTCCTCAGCCGTAAATTGTGATGCTCGACGGGAATATAAATCTTACTCACTCTTCAGAGGGGGATTTCCTCGATCACTTGCAAACCATTCAACTAAAATAAAACCTTTTTACCAATCAATTCAATTATTTTCTTTCACACACAACCGATCAATAATTTTTACACACCTGCGCACCAGTGTAAAATCTTCATACACCAAAAAACTATTTATGTTTTTTTTTTTTTTTACATACTAAGTACCTACGAGACAAGTCAGGATTACAAATCGGATGTCGGGTAGCTGCGATCAATCTATATATGCATCCTCGTTAAATTCATTACCTTCCGTCTGTTTTATCTCTTCTCATTTTTTTTTTTTTTTTTGTTCTTTCGTTTAGGTATACTTATTCCTTTCTATGTATATTATGTATAATAATTCATCGTTAACTCCGGATCGAAAACGAATTCGACGTCGACTCGGCTAATTCGTTTCGTCAAATATTGCCCCTATAGTTTTAATATTTAGTTCACCGTAATGTCGATCGATCAAAGCTAACGAGGGCGGAGGGGTACGGGCGTAAGTTTTGTACTAACTACCTTCCAATCCTGTTAAATTTCTTTTGTTTTCGCTGCACCAAGGACGAAAATTCTTTTCGATCAAATTATTTTGTCGCTCAACCTTGGATCTAGTATTGCAAAAACAGTTTTTTTTTTTTTTTTAGAGGGTTGTCTCCTCTAGCGAAGAGAGTACGGTGCGTCGTCCACTATGTTACAGGAGAGAAGGAACTATGCGCGTCACGATACATCTAAACGCTTAATTACATCGTTTCGTCAATGCTCGTCTGGATGTTGAGTCCCTCTGTCGTTAGTCGTGTTTTGCGATAAATGCCTGTGTGAATATCGTGGGCCTTAAATCGCTTGAATTTTACATGTACAAATCTTCCCTAACACTTGGTGCACACCAGCTGGAGAAACGACTCACGTCTCGCAGCGATGACGTTTTGTTTTTTCCTTTTTAATTTTTATCTTTTCATAACTTGTTAATAACGTCGCAACGAGTCTAAGTCGCGTTGATTCCCCGACGGTGACCTTCGACCATGGGCACGCTACTCGAGTACCTATCCAAGCATGTATACAACAATTAAGCTCTCACCAATCAAAGATCTATTGCTAATTCTTGTTTAATCTACAGTTATTCACGACAATAGCATGGCTTGTTTCTTGCTTTCGTTATTTTCTTTTCTTTGTGTTTTTTTTTTCGATTTGTTTTGCTGAATCATTTTCCTTCGATAATGAATTTGTTTCACTGTCAACGTTACAATTACACTCACAAAAAATGGGTGACAACTATATAGAGACCTTTCTATATAGCCATTGAATATAATTAACTAACTCTCCCTCTCACACCGTTATTATTAAATGGATCTGCTAAAATGTATTCACCACATTACACCGACATACCTCTCATTAAATATTAAACACACTGCAATAAACTTTCAGTAAATCCAAGCACATATACGCCGCTTTTTTAATATTAATAATCTTACATATCTCGTTCCGAACGCTAATGCACATTCACATTCATTTGACTTTTAAATCGTTCCTGGCTTAAGTTTATGTGGTTTTTTTATTATTTTTATTTAATTCATTTATTTCTTCTTCCTTCCTCAATGCACCATTTTTTTTTCGTCATCTAAATATCGCGCAACGACTTCGTCTCTCTAGTTGCACGAGCAATCGCGGTGCGGAGGTATGCACATTTTCGGATGATCGGAGCTAACCGCAATCGTGATGCAGAAACAACAACAAAAAATTCTATATCTGTTTCGTGATAATACAGTGTCAATGACAGAAAGAAAAAAAACAAATCTGTCAAGCCAGTAAGAGTCGTGGTGGTTTTCGGAGGGGGGGGGGGGGGGGGGGGGGTAGAGCGTATTGCAGCCCTCTGGGGTCGGAGGTGGCGGATGGGTCTCAATTGAAAAGAAAACTTCGTGTCCGTTCGAAGAATTGCAAAGATTCAGTAAACGTCGCTTTGTACTTTAAACTGGAAAAAAAAGTATGATGCTTGTTTACGTGTTCACGATTGGAACCGCGTGGGAGACGTTTGCTCAACGAATCTTCGTTAATTCCATCCTATTCGTGATAACTCCAGTCTCTACGATGACAACGAGAGCATCGGTATTTCTAGTCTTGCTTATTTTTTTTTTATTAATAAACTTGTTTTTTTTTTTACCCTCGCGAATCTCGTTAACCTTTGCAGTTCTTCGACGACAACGCTTCGGGACTCAGGGAACGCGCCCGCCTTTTACGAGTAGACTCAGAGTCCCGTTTAAATTTACTCGTACTTAAGAAATGTATTCGACTTTTGATCCCGCTGTCCGGGATGATTTTGCCAGGCTCCCTGCGAGGCGTTTGGATTGTTGGGTCCCGGGCCACCGGTGCCGGGATTCCCCGTGTTACCGTCGCCGCCTCCCTGATTCATCCAGCTGAGAAAGCCCGAGTTACCGCTGTTCCCGAGGCTGTTGTTGCCCGACGGCGGCTGGCCCGGTGGTCCAGGCTGGTTCGAGTAGCCCTGATCGTTTCCTTGATTCTGTAGATTACCGATAAGCCCCCAAGAGGCCTGGTTCAATGCGGCCGCAACCAGTGCCGGATTAACCGGCAATCCGGAGAGATTGAGTCCTCCGATCGCCAATGGATTCGACATACCGCCACCTCCGCCTCCGCCGTTGTTCTGACCGGTTATCCCGAGGGCCTGGAGATTCGGCATATCGAGATTTCCACGGTTGCCCGGATTGTTCCAACCATTCGGGCCCATGTTATTGCCCGAGTGACCCATGTACCTGTTTCCCTGATAGTTTCCCTGCATGTTATTGTCTATGGGACCGGCCATACCCCGAGCCCGCATGTTCGAATTCATCTGATTGTTAAAATTTCTGTTATTACCCTCGGACTTTGGGGCCGCGTTCGATACGTGGACCGAGACTCCCTTTATAATGTGATCTTCGCCGCACAGTGACTGTGCCACCTCGGGATCAAGGAAGGTTACGAACGAGAATGCACGGAAGGGTTTCGGTATGAACACGTCCGTAACTTCACCAAATTTGGAGAAGTAGTCGCGAAGATCATCGGCAGTAAGGTCTTCTGTACAGCGTCCCACGAATACCTTGCAGGGTACTTGCTGAATCATTCCCTCCTACGCACAAACGCACAATCAATCAAACATTTACAACCGGATTCACCTGGACAATCATTCGGACTTGCTTCACATTCAGTGCGCATTGCTCTCGATTAAACTTCCAACTGCACATTTGCTTCTATTTTCTTTTTTTCCATACGACAGCCGAGCTTGCACGCAAAGAACCAATTCAACCAATTCATCAGTAAGAGCTTTGTTTTTTTTTTAAATGATATATCCGTGCCGTCTTACTCCAGAAAGCGAAACAGCCAGAAGAATCACGATCAATCTGCACCAACGTCAAGTACCAAATGACTTTCCTCGAATGTGTTTTCTTTTTTTTTTGTTTCATTTTTGTTTTCACCTATTAGTTTAGATTCTAGCGCATTCTTTGTGCCGTAGTAAATACAACGAGGCCATTGTTATGTAAATTTATACAATAATACGTACAATATATTCACATCCAATCCGATTAATCATTGACGTTAAAAATTTCTTACTTCAATACGAAACAAACACATAAATCGACAATATATTCGAGAGAGTATAAACGCGTTTTCTTTTTCTTTTCTTTTCTCGTCACCTAAGATCTTTTGAATCGTTAATAAACCGGGGGACTCGTGAGGAATCACGATCCCGCGTTTCTATCGATAATGTCTTAAAGAGCTGTTACGCTGTTGTCGAAACTGTAGAGCACCACTATTTAATTAAAAAAAAAAAAAAAAAAAAAAAATCGTTTCATACAAAGTATCGTGTAAACGTCAAAAAGTTGTTATCGCTAATATATACCCGATACATATCGACTATGTACACGGAAAAAAAAATTAATGCTTTATGTTCGCGACGAGCCTCGCGATTGTTTTTTTTTTGTCATATCCTAAACGAAAGTAACCACCGAATATGGGAGGCATGCATATGTATACGAAGTGGAAACAAATAAAAAAATACAGTGATACTTGAAATAAAAAACCGTAAGATAAATATACGGATAAACGATATAACACCAATGTCTCCTTGCGATGCTCTCAAATATCTTGGTACAGGTAGCCGCTCGTCTCGCGAACTATCAAATCAATCGAAATAAAAAATAAAAATAAAGAATATATCAATAAAATTTGACTTTCGAGTGTTCTTTTTCATGATTTACTTTACCGCGTTATCCGCTCGTTTCCCGAGATCCCCCATTTCGACGGCTAGCTCGAAGAGAGTATCCGTCGGGCTCGGGAATTTTCTTCTCTTTACAAGCCAATTACAAAATTCTCTGTCCTCTCTCCGCAGCCGTCGAATCACTATCTTTTTCGGCTTTTTTTTGTTTTGTTTTGTTTTAATTCGATACTTTTATATATACTTCGACAGACAGAGACAGAGAGGGAGATAGAGTGAGGGAGGGAGACAAACTTTAGTATCTCGACGTTTCCGAGACGTGGTGATCCCTCGAGGGTCTGTGCTTGTAGTAACGATCATAATAATTCTCCTTCTGCGGGTATCTCGCAGGTTCGGCGAATCTGCCGTCGACACCTCCTCGTCCGTCGACCGTGTAACGAGCCTCGCCGTCTCTGCCGTCGGTGACGTATCTGACCTCCTCCTCTCTGCCGTCGACGGGGTATCGCCTCTCGGCCTCCCGTCCCTCGACCGGATATCTACAATCCACTTCCCTGTTATCCACTGGATTTCTGTTCTCGGCGTGCCGCGTCTCCGAGTATCGGGCGTCGGTCGAGTGTCTGCTCTCGGCTGGCAGGTATCTACCGTCCGCCTCGTAATAAGTTCTATCGTATCCGTATCCACCGTATCTGCTCTTCTCCTGCTGATAATCCGTAGTCTCGGTCGTGGCGTACGTTGATCGTCCCTCGTAATTCGGATATCTTGTGTACTCCGCTTCGGTCGGATAATTCGAGGTCGGTGTTGCCGGTGTGTGGGCAGACGTCATGTAATTCCTTGAATCGTAACTCGTTTCCTCGTACGTCGTGTACGTCGGCTGCTTCTCGTAGTGATTGTAACCCTGGGCCTCGTACTTGTACTTGCTGTCATCGTACGGGTAGTTCGAGGGGTACGACGGATAGTGGGTCGTTTTGTAATCGTATTCCGATTCGTACCTAGGCGAAGTTGCAGTTTCGGAGTTCGTGTTCATATAGGTTTTGGCAACTGGGAGCCGGCGGCTACTCGGTGTGTGAACCGGTATAGGCCGGTAGCACTCGCTGTGCTTACTCGTATCAAACTGACGCGCCATCATAATGCCGTCAATATTCTGGAACCAGACACACACCATCCCTCGACAATGACTCACAGTTTTTGCTCTTATTTTTTTTTTGTTTGTATTTGACTCGATTCTCTATTATTTTTCTCTCATCCTCGACCTACACACAAACACACACGCACACAGGCCTCGAACTCTCTCACCCATACGCAAACCCACACTCGTTCCAATTTTTCCGTTCGTCCGTACTTCTAGAAAGCTCATCGAGTTACGTTCTCTTTGATGGTACAGCGTACAAGAAACGGAAGAGACAAAAAAAAGAAAAAAGAAAATTTGTTGCTCGAAGAAATCGTCGCGACTCGGATGAACGTGCTCTCATCTTTGCGCTTTGCTTTTCCCGGACGATGGTTTTTTTTTTTACTCGCAAGCTCTTTTATTCAAATTCCGCTCAAACCCCGAAATATCGTTTGGTTTATATCCGCCTCGCGTAACCGCTCAATTGGCGTGTACAAAGCCTCGAACCGAGAACAAAACGTATGTACGATTTTTTGTTTTGTTTTTTTTTTTCTCCGAAACATACACCGCGGCATCGCGGATACAAGAGGATTTCTCGTCACGCACTCCATCACGCCGAGTAGCAGTACACTTTACAATAATATTTTATACTGTTTGACAATTTAATAATAATAAAAAAAAGCATACCATAAACTACGTGCAAACATCAATCACTTTTTTTTTTGTAGCAGTGTTGTGCAGAACTTTTTGTGTGTTGTTGTTTTTCTTTTCTTTGACTCTTGTATGAAAGCTGCTAGGTGTATCGAATCGTGTTGTTTTTCTCTCTTGGATTATTTGAACTTTTTTTTTTTCGAGCGCTCGCAGTGTATCCTTTATTTATTTATTTTTTTTATTTTCGAGATCCGGCCGACACGTTCACGATACAACAATGTTTTTCCCCATTCATGAATATCCTCAGCACGCACTCGCAAAGGAAAAAATATAGAGCGACTCGTGTACTCGTAAACACGCCGAATTTTGTTACAAGCCGCGACAACGGTCACCGCGGTCGGACAAAGGATTCACACAGAAAAACGTATACTTTTAGCATCGGCAACGATTTTTCACGTCGAATCATCATCAAGGCTCGTTCGCACTTTCGATCCATACAAACGAAGCACGTAAAAGAAAAAAGAAAATTATATTAATAATAATTTTTAAACCCATTCGCACTTTACAGTTTCGATGTTTCTTCTCGACTTTTCCCAAGCTCATTCATCTATTTATACCATGTACTGTCCCTCATTCAATATAAAACATTGCCGAATCACTCCACGGAGATAATGATCGATTTTTTCAAGACTCTTGGCACACGAATGATAATAGTAATGGATGGATAAAAAAAAAAATTGCATTAACGCGCGCCGTACAATCTGACGGAGTAACAACGAGTTACCGAGGAACGAACGCGCGCAAAGTTCGTTCTCAGTTATTTTTACTTATTTTTTCATCGTTTCTTTGACCTTAAAGCAATGAAAATAGCGATCTCAATCTCGTACATATTTATCGCTCACAGATAATTCATCAACTTAACGGTTAAGGTCTGAATTTTCAAATCAATCAAAGAGAATTGTGATTTCCTTTTTTTTTTTTTGTATATCTTTTTTCACGTTTATGCGCTCTCGCTTATTTTTTTCGTTCAGCACGTGCTTACCTTGCTGTTGGGAACCTTGACGTCGCACCATCGTCCGTCGATCATGTGTCTCTGAGCGAGGCATCTCAGCTGGGACTCGTAACTTCCGAATCTGATGAAGCCGAATCCCTTGCTCTGGCCAGACTTTGCATCCTTCTTCACCTACGGGCGATACGCGACAAAACGCTCGTCAGAATATTTCTGTCTTATTTTTCTATATAGATGCATATATATATGTATATACAGGTACGAGAATGAGTGCACATTATAACAAATTTCAATTTACCCTGCCAGCCAAAGTTTCAGAGTATACAGCAAGCTATTTCGAAATTATCGCGAAAAGTTGCCTCCCCGCGATTGTGTCGATAAATTTTCGTTTTATGGTAGGAAAAATATGCTTACAATGCCTCGGAAGAATCGACCGTAGGTCGATGCGATAATTGCAAAAGGGCTTGCTGCGATTTGTCTTCGATCGACTGTTCGACTGCCAACTTATGTATTTTCCGTATATCAAGTAAAAGATACAGATATCATGAGTTATAAGCTTCCTTTCTTCCCGATAATAATAATAATCTCAAGACCTATCCATCACGTGAAGTGGTCTTACCTGTGCCATCAAAACCTCGCCGAAGGTCTCAAAATATTCACGCAAATTTTGTTCAGTTGTCTTCCAGGGCAATCCGAGGACGATTAGATCTGTGCAGCGTAACTTTGTTTCCATTCTCTTGGTCTTTGCCGTCGAGTTCTCCAGGTTATCGTCGGATTTGCGCTTGTTTTCTGAAACAGAGATGACGCGGAGGGTTTTTTTTTTTTTAATTTCTTTGCCACCTGTGCACGTCTCAGTATTTAGCGATAGGCAACGCAAATAAAGACAAAGAGCTTGGTACAAAAAAATACGTAAACAATAAATGAAGTGCGTTCTGTATCGGCAAAACTGACCGAAAGCGCAAGAAAACTGTACCGTGCAAGAGCTCTGCAACAGGAACATAGCCGAACAGCTTGTTAAAAAAAGTTTGCATCGTACTTTCTCAATCCCGGTGTGCCAAAGTTGAGTTTGTGACAAGAAAATATAAAAATACATGCTGAAAACTTGACTCAGAGGTGGGAAAAAAACGGGAGTATGTTTGGGATGCATTAGAAAAAAAAATAAAAAATCGGCGTTGCGGAGCCGAGGCAGCTCCAAACCGGGAACGAGCAATTGACGCGATGTTATGGATGGGCGTTACGAGAAAGGTTCTAAACAATGATAATTCGAGTTTCACGCAAGGCCGCGACGATTTTTCGTTTGTGCGTGAAAAAAAAAAAAAAAAAAAAAAAAAAAAAAAACACCCAATAGCTACAAGGAGCATATCGCATTGGAGATGGAGACACGCAGCCCGAGGCTCGTGAAATACCCCGAAATGTTAGCGTCGCTCGAGGAGTGTGCGTGTATAGCTTTCTCGCTCCGTCTCTCTCCGACTCCCTAGTCGAGTCTCTCTGGAGGGGAAGAAGAGAGGCTTGCACTACGGGGTATGCGTAAAAGCAATATCGTTTCTGTACGTGTACGTACGTATGTTGTGTGTATGCGCATGTGTGTGTGTGTGTATGTGTGGTTGGTATACCTTTTGGAAAAACGCAGAAATAGACGGCTTTGCCCCATCCATTCTCGGGTTGATGAAGACGACCGTCGACGAGACGGACGCCTCGCATAGTCCGCGATTCCGGATTGCGATATTTGAGCCCGCAGGTTCCGGGGAACTGGGCAGCTAGCGTAGTCAACAAGAGTGTGCTATCGTCCTCGGTGGGCAACTCTATCGGCTCCTCGCCCTCGTCCTCGGCAACCTGGATGTACGATGACATTTTTTTTTTTTTTCTTTCTTTTTTCTTTCCCGAGTCACACAAAATTCTCGTTCGCAATAACGTTAACGAAGCACTCTCTCTCTCGGTTGCCGAAAGGGGGTGGTAATTTAAAAAAAAATAATATCCGTACAACACAACAAACACACACGCTCTCGGACTCTCGCAGCAATCACGCAACACCGCACCTCTCTCTCGCGCTTACGATGTGCCGTTCGTGCATCGAAAACGATGAGTCGGAATAAGAGTGGGGGGAGGGGAACGGCGGGCCGGGGGGTCGATAACGGAAACGGAAACTGCCGTGGTTCTAGTAGCCCTATTTCGAGACGCCGCCGCTATCAACGCGGCCAGCGGTTATCGCGCTCGAGGGATTAGTTTTCTTTTTATCAATAACGAACTCCCTCCCGAGGTTCGAGATTGCCAAGGTTTTGGAAAAAAAAACGATGATTAATGAAATCTTGAAACGAGGGTTTGTTTCGACGATTCTTCATAGTTGCACCAAAGAATATGGATAGCATAGAATCGTACTTCCCATAGCCCACTTGAAGCCAAAAAGTTGGGGTGATGTCGACGAGCTTATCACCCCAGTGGTAAGATGTCGCTACAGTAGCGTGCGAGTGTGTATTGTACATGTGGCCACATGTAAAAACACACTCGCACGCTACTGTAGCGACATCTTACCATTGGGGTGATAAGCTCGTCGACATCACCCCAACTTTTTGGCTTCAAGTGGGCTATGGGAAGTACGCTTCTATGCTATCCATATTCTTTGGTTGCACTGTCGGAGAATATTTTTCATATGTCTGCAACGACACCGCGGCCAGTGGTGCCTTTGAGAACTACTTTGAAAAGATTTACCCGAACGTGGCATCTGGTTGGTGGGCTCGACCAACGGGTAAGAGAGAGCCTCGCTCGTTGGGTGTTGCAAAATGGTTTATAATTACAATCCAATTGACAACGCAACAACTTTCTAAACAGAGTGAAACTATGATAAATATGGTTTCAATGATGAATAGTTTAATATTTACATTTCGTAAAGTACAACAGGCAGAATATAACGTATGCTCAATTCGAACTCATACGCATAGATTTTTTTTCTTTTTTTTTTTTTTTTACCGATCATTCGTCGCAATACGTCAACTAACACACATTATCCGCAAGAGACGTCTCATGTCGTGGACTTTTCTTTTTTGATAGTTGTGATCGACCACGGGGCGATTCGACATAGAAAATACCTTAAATTAATCTACCTATTCACTATATTTAACAGTCTATACTTCAATTAAAGAAAGAATTGATGATTGTAGCTCGATAAAGCTACTCGAAGCGATTGCGACGCAATGCAACTGAGAGACTATATATATATATGTGTGTGTATATATATATATATATATACTAAATGATGCGCTTTCATAAATGCACCCATCGTATCTTTTTTTTTTTTACTATACGAATATATCCAACAAAAATGACTTTATATAAAAATACCTCGTGCTCAAGGAGTCCGAGCCGTTCTGATGTCAAACACATGCGTATAAAAATCTTTTTTCAACTGAATAATAAACTGATGATTTTTGTGTTTTTTTTGTCTTATGAAATGTGGTCGTACCTTCATTCATTTCATTGTCTCACACATACGCACGCAAACATCGTTCAAGATATGAGTTAAGTTTTTTTTTCGGGGCGGATCCCGTTAGGATCGGCATACCATGTATATAGCGTATTTTTTTTTTAAAGAGACTTTCGCAACGTATATAACAAGAAGTGTACAAAACTAGTAAATCGTAGGAGGTGACAAAGAATCTATTCAGTACAGTTGATCAGATTTGAAATTCATCGGAGGTAATTCTTTTTAATTCGATAGTTCTTTCTTCTTTTGTTTGTTTTTTTTCGGTTATTTTGTTTCAATTATTTAGTATTTTCAATTGTATAAACTTCGAGTGGGGAAGACTACCGTCATTGAAAAAGCATCTAATACTGCAATTGAGAGTTGCGACGAGGTGTTCGGCTGTGAAGCACATATGCTATACAAACAATATATAACGAAGTTTCACGAGCCGATAGAAAGTTAATTCCGCGTTTGCTGTGACTGTAACGAAAAATTCAATAGAGTTTTTTTCATCCGTGTTCGTACTCTGCTCATCTAGTTTTAATTTACAATATATAATATTCGACTTTTACGCAATTCGCATCCTCTCGATTGATCTCGGTATATCTACGTTTATTTATATAAAGTTTCGTTCCCAGAATCGGACAAATCTTGTAGACCAGTGATCAGGCTTGCAAAACTCCCACACACACACATGCATTCGTGGCTGTTAACGTATAAACAATAAATATTATAACAAACTTAACGCGTATACGATAAAAATGATGTCGGCTATCCGTCCCGTTAATGTGTGTCCGTGTATACGATGATTCAATTGTTATGTTTTTATGGTGCTGGTTTTAGAATCGGTGAAAAAGGGGTACAGGATTCCAGTACAACGCTGCCGAGGCACTTGCTCCCGCACTTGTCGTTGTCGTCGGTAAGGACATTGTCACGCAACCAGTCGCTCGTCGAGTCAGCCGGATAGACACAGGGTTTCGAACGGAACTTGTTCAGCGCGAGATTCTTCATGAAAGTCGTTGTTCTGTTGTTGTTCGGACTCTCGGTGGTGCGCATCGGATCTCTGTTCTCATCGGTGGATTTCGGCGCGTTTTCGCCCTCCTCGTCCGACGAGCACAGATCTACGATGAGAATTTTTTTTGGTGGTTCGGACCGCGGCGACGTAGTTTTGGTAGGTGATTGTTTCGACGGTTCCTTTATCACGGTTATTTCTACCAGATCGTCGGCCGCCATGAACTGGGACGGACAGACGACAGGGTGATTGGCGGGGACCTTTTCGATCGTCACCTCGACGACCTTCGTACAATTATCGTCGCGTCTGTCCGCGGATAATTTACGCTTCAAGGAGAAATTGGAATTATGCGCTTGGCGAACTTTGGACAGTGGTCTCGGTCGAGTGCGTGGTGTTATACGACGAACGGGAGGCTTGTACTTCGAGGGATCGCGCTGCAGTTCAGCTATGGCTTCGGGACCGAGCCGCGACACGACCACGTAGATCGGCCGGCAGGCAATGTACAACAACTGTGACCGCAAACTCAAAACTGTAAAGCATTTAAAAACAATATTAATGTGGAACGACGAATTTGGCTTTCGTTATCGAATTACGTACGAGTTATTAACGTACCGGGTTTGCCACGACGCGAGTTGAACTTGTACTCGTACCCGTGCTGCTGATGCTGCTGCTGCTGCTGGTGCTGCTGCTGCTGCTGCTGCTGCGGGTCCTCCGTCGGCGGTCTGTCTCGATTGGGCTTGTACGTTACGACCCATCTGTTGTACTCGACCACTCTGTCGAGCCACTTTGGTCGAGCGCTTTTGCTGAGAGCGGGTGCGTGCAGGTGACGTTCTATCCTTTCTAATCGCTCCTGTTGAGTGTTCTCGGTCATCATCTTCGATTTTTTGGCCATAGCGAGACCCGCCGGCGACGAGAACGGTATCGAGGGACAGCGGCTCAGATTAACCGAATTCCTCACACGACGCGACGCCCTATTAGCGGTAACGATTCCCGGATTACAGGTCACAGCTCCCGTCTTCGCCGATGGTTTCGCCGGCGGATTATCTTCCGAATACAAGCCGAAGTACTCGAGAAATTGATTCTGCGCCAATTCAGATTCGATCGGCGGTTCGTACGGTGTCTGCGGCCGAGACGCAGAACTTGACGGTAAATTTTCGCCGCATGTTTTTTCATGATCCTGCAGAATTCATTGAAACAGTAGTAACGAGGGTATACGTGAAAAAAAAGAGATCCTATTCCGTTCCTTGTGGACAACGCAATCCGTGCCAAATTTTTGTGTTTGTTTGTTTTTCTTTTTTTTTTTCTACCTTCATTTTCTCAAGTCCCACGAATTCGGCGTCGCAATTGTCGCACAGATATATCTCATCGGACGGCGGTTGTATGACGACCAGCGAGTGCGTTTGTTGCTGCTGCTGCGGCTGCTTAGATTTATTTGCAAAATTCGAAGTCGCCCCATGTTGAGGCAACAGGGATCTTCGGGGGCTTTCTATCACTTTGTCATAATTCTGGAATAGATAGAAGTTTTTTTTTTTTTTTCGTTTGTTCATGTGTATTTCGAAACGCGCTTTTGTTGATTCGCATTGGAATCACTCAGGCAAATCGTAAACGCCGCCGCGTTCGGGCCAAAAACCATGCGGAGATCATCGTACCATATTTTCGTTGCGGAAAGTGACCAATAACTTCCCCGAGGTCTTGTGGTAGAGGCTCGTCGTCGAATCCCAATTATTTACATAGTAAAGCTTGTCCCGCGGATATTGCGCGAGATAGGAACAGAAGCGCAACAGATAGTCGCTTCTGTGATACGTGTAACACCTAAATACTAGCTTCTTTAGATTCGCCATCCAACTCTGAAATTTACGAAATTACTGGTTAGAACATGCGTTAATTTAAACGAGCTTCATTCCAATCGTGCCGCGCGTTCACTCACGTCGTTCGCCTTCTTGGGTCGAACAAGAGGATTCGAAAATTTAACTTCCTTTGGCCACCATTGGGGCTCGCTTATCACCTCCGCTGTGTCGTGACCCAGCGAACATTGGACCATAAACGTTATAAAACGTTCCAGTTGTTTCTGTCGAAAGAGAAATATAAAATTCAGCACTACTAACTAATTTAATGGAATCACAAATATTATTATTATTATTATTTCAATTTACAGAAAGTAAGTTTGAAACTTATAAGAATGTGCGTCTAGATAAATAAGTTGGCGCCGTATCTTCGCGTACACCTGTGTGCATCTAACATGATCTCAAAACGGATTTATCGAGATATGTTTCGACAAATCTCATATTAGGTTCCAAAAAATATGTTTATATACCAATGTTACTTTGTCCAACGATGTCGGATATCCTTCGGCGAACATTAGAGGAAGGTTTGATATCATGGAACCTTTCTCAACCTTGAGAAGCTCATCTGGCGATGTATCACCAGTGGCAGCCATCATGCTCTCGTCCGCATCATTGGGGAATCGGTCCTGCGCCACGCCTACCCCATATCCATCTTCCTGTACCGCTAAGAACCTCATCTTTCCAGCTTCAACATCCTCTCGTGTCGCTTCTATCTCATTGCGTGTTCACTGACCACATTTCGGTGTCATGCGCAAATTTCCTCATGTGTCCCGCCGATGTCCTTGAAAATCAGAAACGTAAAATGTTTATCAAAATCGTGTCTTTTTTTTAAGCTGCGTGACATGGCGTCTTACAGTAAACAGACCGTAAACACAGCAATAATCGGTACAATTTCTCTTATCTGTGTAAAACAGTAAAACACAAACGGCAATTTGAACGACGACACGCTTAAGTACACTGTTCTCAACAAACGTAGATTTATTGTTAGATCAGAGTGGCTGGTACTGCAATGGGGGACGACGACAATTGATTCCGACTGATACCCTTTATTGCTGCAGGCATGGGAAGGACATAAGATGATTGATAGGGTCATACATACTGATAGATTACAGGCATATCCTACAATGCTCATGTTGACGCTATGTAATCCTGTAAGAGGACTTGAGGATTGATATATATCATGGGACACGGATTTCCGTTTATTTCCGTGAGGAATGCAATTTACGAAACAAAATTCGTACAGTTTAGGTATGGCAAAACAAAAAATATGGCGGCCTGTTATGGGATACACGAGTTCTCTCTACAATTTGTTTTTTTTTTTCATCAAAACACACAAAGGTTTATCGTATAAACAATCGTAACCAAGTGAATATCGCAAAACTCGTAATATCACGAATGGGGTTGAAATGTTTTGTTTCTTTTACAAACTCCGTCAAGAAAACGACGCTCGTAATCGCGAAAAGAAAAGCTGCGCGATAATCGCTCGTATTTTGGCTGGTGGTGCAGTAAGCCCTCGAGAGATTTTTGTTTCTTCGTCCGTGGTTGAATAATAAAAATAGGAGAAGCGTTCCGCCTGTATAACAGCAACGATTTTTTTTTATGTACGTCGAAACATTACGCATTAACATGGTACAGAAATAAAATTAGGTAAGTGGATCATTTGTGTACGTGATTACCTACTAGTGTCGAACGTTTTGTTAATGTTGTATGTGTGGTCGAGAGAGCCAGTAGTACCTTGGCATATCGTCGATCGTCGAAACCCCCTTCTCCTCTCGTTTTTTTTTCCCCACGTTAAAAAGTCACACGCCGCTCAAATGTTTACCGTCCCATTATCACCCACCGTCCGCACACAAAAACTCTCACACTAATTTAATCGTCAAAGCTCCGAGATGAGGGATTAAGACAAGGAAACGTTCCGGTATGTGACAATTACCGCGAGGACAAAGCTCGCGCGCTGACCCCGAGGGTCTCTGAACCACTGAGCCAAGAACCGTAGACGGTATTCAACAATCAACCCCGTACTCTAGCGACTCTAGTAGACTACGAGGGCAAAATTAACCAATACGACTTTGCACTTGAGATCCGTCGATGCTCTTATCGATTCTGAAAACCTCGACGGCGCGATTATGCGGACAAACTTATTCGGAAATACCGCCGATACAATACAACCCTAATAAATAGTGGGATTAATACACGTTGTGAAAGGTTTTATTAGAGTGACTGACAGCTCCCTCCTACAGTCGTGAATAGTGCTCGTTGCCACTATAACCCAAGATGGCCGCGAGTAAAGCGCACAACCCGCGGTTCATTCCCACCACACCGATCTGTAAAAAGATTCCAGTTCGTCTACTCCTTCCTCCTACAGTTGGCCCACGATGGTTTACCATCGAAAAAAACTCACCACTTACGGATTCCCCGTGACGCCCGTGATCGGCGATCGATTGAGAGAGAGGATGTATGAAAAAAGGAAGAGAAAAAATGACCTTAAGGATGATACAGGGCTTAAGGCCCCTTCTCCGAGCCCAATAGTAGAACAATAGACGAACGATCGACGTGAGCGCCACCGTAAAAAACGAGGTATTACGGGTATTACTCAAGCACCCCGGAAACTGTTTTGGCGCAAAGAACAATGATTTGGTGATTAGCCAATGTTTCAACGACGCTATCGTGTTACGGGCACAGTTGGGCGAGTCCAAAAATTTGTCATGTTACATTTGACCTTTCGTTAATCCATTAGAATTTTTTAAATACATTTATTTACTTCGGCTCACTTAGCCACGAGAGTGGCGCTGCTGTACTCTAAATTTCATTTCCAGGCTGTACTTTATTCATTCGTGTTATCAATGTTATTACAAAAACTATCGGCTATCGACCAAGGTAATATTTTAACGATGCTCGCATTTAATCGTTTCACAAAAGGATTTACAGTTTGTCCGTGACGATGCTCGAAAGATATCAGGCGTATGACGCACACGGTGTAACACGAAATGGCCGCTCCAGCAGACCGGAAGTGCTCACGATTCGGCAACGTAGCGTCGCTGCCTTATCAATTTACCCTCTCATTCGTCCGACATACGAGACGTGTCTTTGCAACTGGAGTGGGGACAAAGCTTCCTGTCGATCACGACGAAGGAGTGGGGAGTCCCCATATGGCCTCATAGCTAAGCGCAGCTAAGAGAGTTAATGTAAATCGAAAGGAAAATAGTAAACACATTTTGTATATCGTGAAGCTTGCCACCCTGAGATTTTATTAGGCTCATTGGTCTAACAGTCTGCGGCACCTGTTATATGTACATAAGCGACAATACATTACGAGTCGTCCTCGTGTATACCGAAACGAAAAGATGACTTCTTGCTCGTCGCTATATCAGTAATGTGAACGTTCAAGCTCGCCTCCGTGAGATCGGTGTCGACCTTGAGTTTTCCACCGTTCGAGTTGAGAGAAATCTGAAATATCGGGATTGTCGGAAGGGTTTTGCAATATTGGCTGTTATCCAACGAATCGAAAGAATGCCTTCACGCCCTCGTCCCTTCGACGGGAATGCTTCGTGCTACGTCACTAGCGCCGTACTTGGTCGGCACGGTGGAGCCGACTGGCTTGGGACAATCCCCCCACCCCTCCGTATGGATTCCGTAGCAAATACTATAGCAGACGTCTCGGCTTCACCGCACGGAATTCCCGCGACAAGCGCGAAGGCACTCTTCCAATGAATGCGGTCATTGTATCAATCAACAAGGCCCGAGTGATGAGAAGCGGAAGGGCGTACTTGGCGTACGTAAGTGCGGAAGATACGCCCTTTCGATTTTAGTCGTTGGTTATCAATAAAATTAGTTGACATTGAGTTACCATTAACGTTAGTTAATCGTCGGCATGTTAACTCTAAAAAATAAACTTACCAATCCAATTTTCTTCGATACACCTCCGTCTTTGTTCTCCCGTTCGAATATCTGGACCTTCGTCTTGCCGTCCGAGGTTTTTGGTACATCTATGGTAGTCTGTATTTTAACGGGAACAATCGTACCCTCCGGTAGGATAATCGGTTCGAGATCGTCGAATTGAACGCCGAGGGCTTTGTCGAGGCAGTGAAGCTCGACGTTTCTCGAATTTAGATCCCGATCGTGCATACCGTGAGACAAGAGCAGAGCCGAGTGCATCGCTGCCCCGATCGCCATCGTCTCGTCGGGACTCCACCGGCTGCTCAGTACCTCACCGTTCGGAAACAGCGAGCCGATTTTTTCCTGCAACTTTGGTATCTTCATCGTGCCCCCGCAAAGTATTATTTTGTCAATGTCGGCGGCTGTGTGCGACGTTGCCTCCAGTATGTCCTCGATGGGTTTTATGTACTCGGAGATACACGAACCGATCAAATTCTCGAATCTCGCGCGGCTTATGTTGTAACTGAAATCTACACCGTCATAGAGAGACTCGACGAAACAATGAGCCGACGACATCGTCGACAATATGTGTTTGCACTTGTCAGCTTCGGCAGTCAGTTTCGATATTGATCTTCTGCTCTCCGTTGGATCTAGCTTGAATTTGTTGCTAAACTCGTTGCCGAGATATTTCGTCAGTATCTGAGTGAGCTTGTTACCACCGAGTTCCGGATAGTATTTCGTCGACACGATCGTATAAGCTCCGCCGACGGCACGGACGATGGTCACTTCGCTGGTCACTCCTCCTATTCTGTACACTAAAACCAAACTGAAAAGGTCCGATACGTTAATCAAAACGCGACCATGCAACACTCTTTTCTCTGCCAGATTGATAAGGCTAGAAATACACGCGTGTCTTAAATGGGCATAGCAATGGTTTCTCGTATAGTAAAACCCCACTTATCCGACCTTCGATCAACCGAGCCTCCGCGTTATTCGAGACACCCAACTCATCCGAGCCCTCCGCGTTATCCGACGCACCCAACTCATCCGAGCCATCTGCGTTAACCGAGGTGTAGGCTCGGATAATACGGAAAACTCGGATAAAACGGGTAAAGCAGCAATGCCCGCGCACCGAGTATGTGTGTAATGCGTGATATCCGAGATTTCATTTATCTGACGTACGCTCTTGCCACATTACCTCTCGGATAAACGGGGTTGTACTGTATATTGTTATTGTACAAAGGAAACTGTTGCTGCAAAAACAAAGGTGGACAAATGTGAAATAAATTTCAGGGTTCCACAATAGTATATTATACTGCAAGGGAGGAAAGTGCGTCTTTTCACAGAGCGTGAAGTTTGAGAAATTCACACGCGGTAAAAAGGCACTTCCTCCCGAGTGGCATACGCTATTTTTTTCCCGACTGTGCTAAAAAGTAGCCATATTTCCATGCCTGCAACGGGGATGGAAGTTGGCTGAGTCTTGACGAGCGGGAGGAAAACTAATTTAGCAGGCGGAAATTTTCACTTTTCCTCCCACTAAATCACTTTTCTCTCGCTAAATCACTTTTCCTCCTGCTAAATCACTTTTCCTTCCCCTAAATTACTTATCCTCTCGCTTTCGGCCTTTTCGGCTACTTTCCACCCCCGTTACAGGCATGAAATAGGGCCTTTTTAGCGTAGTCAGGAAAAAAAAATTTGAGAATATTACCAGGATCTTTCAATTCCATGCATGCACTTCTAGGCTTCCAAGCGTACTAACTCTGTTTTCTTTTTGTCCTTGCCAACGCCGTGAGCCAAGCAAGTGGCTGTGGGCTCCCCGATAGTCTGCAGTACTTTGAATCCCCCTGCCTCGGCAGACCGGCTCCATGCTCTTATGCTCTCGGGACTGAGCCTCAAGGGTACGCACAGCACCACATTATGCTCGTCGTCGTCGTGCGCAGCTGTCGTTGAAATATCGTACATCGCTTCAAAAATCATTGTCGATATATCGGCTGGAGTTATCTTCTCGTTTTTTTCTCCCCTCTTAATGGAATAGTGGAGGTGCTTGGAGTCCGATATCAGTTTGCTGGGACTGCTTTTAATAGCGAGTTCCAATTCGACCGAGTCTATGTCTTTGTGCATGAGGCGTTTGTTGTGTACCACGGACACTGGGCCGTTTCTGAACAGACCGGATTTCGCCGCCAAACCGATAATCTGCAAATCATCAATTATTATCTCGTCAGAACATTCTCGTGCAGCGATCTTTCTAACCTCTCGGGCTGGTGTACACGATTGACAGACGTTCGTACCTTCTCTGAATCGTTGAACGCGACGACGGCTGCCGTAACTCTGTCACCGGCGTTGTTCGCCACGACGTCAACATTTTCATCCTGAAGACAGTTAAGGAGAAAAGCATGTTTAAATTAACGAGGGGGCAAGTCGATGCCGGCTAATAAGTTCGGAATCGTTGCAGAGCACGCCCGACAAAAACGTGGTTCCGTTGGTTACGAAGATTAACATAATAATTCCCACTCTGTCGAGATCGCAAGACTCGTGACACTTGTGTTTTGCATTAACGCACTGTTGTTGCTAAACTTACTTTGTATATCGCTAAACACGCGGACGTGTTGCCCAAATAAAGACCAAACGAAGCCGCCGCTGCCATCGTGTATACACAAGTGCAACAGGCGCTGCACGTCACAAGATCGGAGAATTAAAAAAGTCAACATGGCTGGGCGTAAGAACGACCCTGAGGCTATCTTGGGGCGGAGCTTGGGAAACCGGATGATTTTTTTAATTCACTTTTTGTTTTAAAGATTCTATGGATAAGGAATGATGGAAAGGATTAAATCTTTGAATTTATTCTTGTTCTTATTTTTTATACGTTTTACTTCATCGTTACTTACCGAAACGAAACTTACTCCGTTTCTCACCTCTTCCCGTTCTGCTCCTCTTCATCTTCCTATCTTCTCGTCCTCTTTCTTCCTTCACACATTTTTTTTATTTTTTATCGCACGATCGTCGAGTATATGCAATTTGCTTAAGGAAATTCACGAGAGACGGAAATTCCGTTGGGTTACAGTTTAATGAAAATATATTTTCATCTGCATAGAATTACATTGCTGCGTGTGAATGATATAAAATATTCGTAAATTAATGTACAATATAAAACACTGAATAAACATTATTCTTCATAAGGATGGATGCTATGAGGGATCGTCAATCGTCGAGTGAGAGACTAAATTCTAATGCTTTTACCGTTTGAAAAAGAAAAATTTAAATTTTCACGCAATGATCGACAATTCCTGAACTGGACATGCAATTATCGCTCAGTAATGTAGCAGTATGTAGTTATATTAATAGTATAACTTGTTACATATGTATATTTCCAACGATTGTTATATTATATAGTACGGAGAATCCGATTTTTCGTACGTCGAGATTAACAACTCACACATAATTCGACGAGCCGAGAATACCTTTGCGCTATCGATCTTTGGCAGGATTCTCGGAGTTGCAGTCATTCGAGAAGACATACAATTTTTGTTTATTTGGCGAACGATTCGTCATTGATGAATCGCGTGTAGAATACAAATATACTCAATATTGTTCGTAAGAAAAACGAAAAAAAAAGTGTCGTCGCTAATGACAACAGTTGTAATGTAATTTCGTTGGACTTAAACGCACGCGAATTTTAAAGTCGAAAAATTTCAGCGTAAGGCAAGCGCAGCTAATTTGGCAAATTCAATTCACACGCGAAGATTAGCGTTTCATTTGCGAATATAATAAAAGTGTATACGAAGTGTGTAAAAATTTATAAAAATAATTGAGTAATCGCGAGTATACGGATAACTACTGCACCAGTGGGAATGTTACGACAAAACACAGTGTGGATGAATAATTTTTTTTGTAATTACGATATCGAAAACGCGTCTCGATTTTATCTTGCCACAAAACTATTTAAAGTTCGTTTGTCTCGTGACAATCGCATCTTAGTAACCTCACGGGTTATCACGGAATTCGAGGACGGTAACGATTGGTTAACAAGATAACAAAACAAAACATGTAACGCTGTACGATAAACGTTTGACTTTTCAGGACACATGAAAATATCGGTCTCTCGACCTCAGCAACAAACAACATTCGGACTAATGCTAAAAAATTGTTGTCGTCCAGACGCCAGCACCTTAGACTTTTAGATTAAATACCATGCTAAGAAACTGCTCGTAGTGAATCGTGATAACACCGTCCAGATCGTGATCGTACTTTCTGAATGCAGCCGTTAGAGTCTGTAAATGAATTAGTACGTTTTTAATCGAAATTGTGCGTTTTTTTTTTGTTCATACTCACATACAGCACGATGCAACACTGAATAAAATCGTCGAAGTAAATCGTGCCCTGTCCTGCACGATCGTACTTGCGCAATATCATGTCGACGAGATTGGGCGACAATTGATATCCAAAGTTTCTCAGAGCAGTTTGCAGCTCCGAACGATCGATGTTGCCACTATTGTCGCGATCGAACGATCGGAAACAATTTTGCCAGTCGGTAACGTACTTCCACAGGGCTCCGAATTCCGCGAAACTCACGGTGCCGTTGCCACTCTTGTCGAACATACCTGGAGAATCAGGATCGATTTTGTCAGTGTCAAACATACCTGTCCACAACAGAAAAAATGCCAAAAAAAAAAAAAAACGATTTTAGCATGTTTGATTTTCTTTTCTTTCTGTTGATTGAATTGTGTACTTTTCATCAAGCCTATGTCCATGCACAAATACGTTTTTTTTCCTTCTATGTTAGAAGGGCAGTATAAATAAGCATGTAACAATGTAACTGGTGAGCCTTTACCTATCATGAGGCGAACTGTTTCTGGATTGAATGGAGTCCATGTTCCATTGGACAGGGCCACCTGTAGCTCGTCTGCAGTAATGGAGCCTGAACCATCCTTGTCGACTCTGAAAGCCAACAAATTTATCAACTGTTTGTTAAAACTAAAATATGAAAAATAAAAAAGTACAGTAAAGCTGAAAAAAGCGCATGTTTCAATTTTTGGAGCAGCTCATATTGTAACAGTCTAATCAGTGCCGGGTCCATGTTAAACTGGGTAAATGAGTCACTAATGAAAAACACTTGGAGTATCTCATAAACATACTTTGAGCCAAACACATGTTTGCATATCAGAATAATTTGCATAGTAACAAAAAATATTTGTAAATATCATTGTATACGATAGATCACGTTTATTGCAGAACTTGACGAAATACCAAAAGTTTTCTGTTGTGATGAAATACTGAAATCGTTTTCTGTTGTATCAGGCCGGCTAATTAACGGTCGTTGGTTGCAGTATTGTAGAAGTCGATGAAACGTGAATAATGGGCGGTGCGAAACTGGTAGGAAAGATAATACATACCTTCGAAAAACGTCGCGAAGAAAGTTTTCACTGGGCATCGGTGATACGAAGGACATTTTACCGTGTTTTATCTCTTCTGTGGATCTTTGAACGAACGAGAGGTTTATTCAGATGCCAGTGACTCGTGACGGGTGCTTTGCGTCAAGAATTGTGACGAGTTTTCGAGGAACAGCAATGATTGGGAGGGAGCCCCTTCCACAACACAAGGTTATTTTCACGTAATGTGACGATGTTCGACGCAACGTACCGCGTGTAGCGCTTCCAGTGTGTTCCTCAATTCATCCGTTTCTGTTGCTGGCTACATTCGAGATTATATATTCTAGAGCAAAATTAAAAAAACGTCCCTGTAACGTTATTTTCGCTTTGAACATTTCATTTTTAAACACAATGCGACATCGTGCAGGAACATTTTTAAAAATCGTTGCGGCATCACGTCCGGTTAGAAAATCTAAATTTTTCGAGCGAAAGTGACGTTACACCGGAAATACGCCATTTCCAATATGAAAATCTCATTTTTCGACCGGAAGTGACGTCATACCGCAAATACTTCGCTTTCGATTTGAAAATTTCATTTTTCAATCGGAAATTACGTCATACCGGAATACATCACGTTCGGTCTGAAAATCTCATTTTTCGACCTGAAGTGACGTATCGGAATTTCACTTTTGGTGTGAAAACTCATATTTCGACCGGAACACACGGTTCTATTCCCGGCGCTATTAGACCAATCCATGATTCGCATAGAAAAAAGAGCGTCCGTACCGGTAGACCACACGATAGGTGTACCGGTAAATGAACGGCTCTAAAGCAATATTATGTGATGAGACGTGAAAGTAGCCTGGCAGAAGGTCATAAATTCAAGTTTCACAGGTTTTCTTTCCATACACAAAGCCTGAATTTAATTATTTTTTTAATGGCCCATTGCGACGCGATATCTTCCGATTGAATCAAGCCTGGAATCTCCTGTTGTAAATGACGGGAGAGACTGCTGACTAACGAATTCGCAGTACGATGTAATTTTTTAAAGTTTATTTCTAATGCACGCAATGTTGTAAAAAATAACGAAAGATAAAAAAGTTTCTAAACTTTCTTAGGCCGATATATCTTCCACGCTCCGATCCTGTATCTTAGCCAGATAAGTCCAAGATCTCGTGCCATCTGCACCGGGCTCCAGAACGGTATGATCTTGGAGCCCTCGATTTCCATCCAATTTACAGCAATCTCTGTCACGGGAATGTTCAAGGTTTGTGCAATGTACAGCATTTCGACGTCAAAAGCCCAACGCTCGACGTGCAGAGCGCTAAAAAGCGTTCTCGCCGATTCACGGGTGAGAAGCTTAAAACCGCACTGGGTATCGCGTATACCGCGGACGCACAGAGTCCACACTAAAAAGTGAAAACCGTGCATCAGGAGTAGTCGGAAGAAGGAACGCTCCGCCGTCGCGTCGGCTTCTAAATGCGCTCGGGAACCGCACACAACGGCTTGGGATTTGGCAACTTTGTCCGGACAACTCGTATAATCAACTGAAATGAAAAAAAAAGATGCAATGTACAAGATCGCGATTTATTAAAAAAAAAAAAATGAGGATGTTTGAGCTGACTTACATCCTAGAATATCCTTCATACTGCTGTCCAGTTTGTCCAGATCGCTGAACTTTGTAGCACCATCCGCGTCGGCGAACAGAAGGACACTGCCTCTCGCGCTCTGCATCCCCTGTAATAATACAACCCTTTTTTTTAGTATCTTAGAATCGCTTCCCGAACAAGTATCCGGCAAAGCAAGTAACAATCGAGTAGATGGATTATGCGGAAATACAAGATTCATCTAATACATTGTCAGAGCTCTGTTATTGACGGACGTTGCTACAAACCAATCTAACTGCTCCACCCTTCCCCCGATTTTTCACGAGTGCCAGCACTCTCACAGTGTCAAATCTCTCTACATAATTCTGAGCAACCTGCACAGTCTTATCCGTGCTTCCATCGCTGACTACTATCACTTCGTAGGTCAAGCCCTTTGCCCTTCTTCGCTCCAAATATTCCAGACATTCGTCCATCATGGGCATGACTGAAAAGAAAAAAGAAAAAAACATAAGTATTCTATGATACTTATTCAAATTTTGTATGTAAACATAATGATCGCCAGAGACTTACGACGTTCCTCCTCGTTGTATGCGGGAACAATTACGCTGAGATGAACGCTCCATTCCTCGTCGAGAGACGGAAAAGGTTCTTTGACTCCGGTTTTGTGATTAACGTAAAATTTCTCGTCCTCGTGTCGCCATATGACAGGATAGGGTGTCGTAGTTACGTACAGAAGGAGACACAGCTGGACGGAGAGAAATTCGATCGGGTTAATCGCAGCGATGCCGGGACGATCGCGTGTACACATCGGGATAACCCCAAAAAAACTTTGGATACGTACTGCGAATGCGAGTATCAAGACTAGAAGGGCCAGATAAGTGAAGAATCCCTCGGGGAGTATCATCTTAATAAGGGGACACCTGAAAATTTATATTATCGCCGACAATATCGACGAAGGAACGGCAAAACCCGTCCACGTCACTTGTCACCCGTGGTCGTCGCCATCTCGCGTGTTGTTGACTGTACGGAGAACACGGGTCATCGAACTCCTCCGCGCTCACGACGGAGCAAAGAGCTGCAAATCGCTGATTTCGTAATTCAGCAGTTTTAAATAAATTTTAAACTTTAATATCTCCTAAACATTATTTTCTTTCTGCAACGGGTTTAATTGAAATTTGAGGACTGACGGTCTGTTTATTCGAATCGGTTTTGTTGAAGGCCGGCTAGCAGACACTTTTATTTTTTACGTCAGTAGTAGCGGACAGCCTGAGCCCACGTGAGTTCAGAGAGGATTGAGAGACGAATTGCGAACACTTCTCGATGACATAAAAATCTGAGAAAAATCAACCATATGGAAGGTACTGAAAATATTAATCTTGCATAATGATAATTCCAAAATGTTATTAAAAAATTAACGAAAAAAAAATTTCCCAACAAATCACCCGGCAACCTAACTTTTTTTTTATTATGAAAACGATTTGTTAATTTTTCTAAATACGTATGAATTTTTTCGAAATTAATATGCAAAATCAATCTTTTCAGCACCTTCCATAAGCTTGATTTTTTTTCAGATTTTTATCTCGTCGAGAAGTGTCCACAATTCTGTCTCCATTCTCTCTGAACTCACGTGGGCTCGGGCTGTCCGCTAGTACTACCTTAAGGCCTATTCTCCGATGATTTCAGTTCATGTTTGAAGTACCGCTGTGTGTTCGACTATTATTGCCTATTATTTACGCACGTGTACAAACACCTAATTAAACCTTCGATGATACCTATTGTACAATTTTTTTTTCTTTTAAATGCGACAGTCCAAGATGTATAAATTTTTGCCAATTGTTGATCATCCCGTTAAGATTTTTGAAATGTAAAAACGATGGCTGGCGCTTTCCTGGTCTTGCGTCTGTATAAATTATTTAAGTTATTGAATATTCATCGTATGAATAGTATGGAATTTAATCAAACGGGAGCTGTACAGCTCCCATTGCAGAATTATCGAATTTTTTTTCTTTTTTTTATCCTCATGTACATTTGTTTCTCGATCGCCAATATACTTCTGCTCGTTCACGTCAATCAGTTGACATGCAGTGTTATGAAACTTACTATTCAAGATTCTTCGATCTTATGAGTTTTCGCGAGTCTAAGCGAGCGCATGAGCTGTAAAGAATAGTATGTCTGCAGCCGCGAAAGGGAAGGGCGTTTCATCGGAAGATTCTTTCCAGAGCGAGAAGAATGAATCGAAGACTATCGAATCTAGAAACTCTCGCCATCGAAATCCTCCAGAACTAAAAAGCAACGAGACTGCAGCCAAAGCCAAGCCGGTTCGGCAGGTATCCAGCGAAACATCCGACGAGAACAACGAAGATAACTTTGCCCAACAATCCAACGTAGGTGAAGATGATCCTTGCGTCAAAAAGAAAGAAGTCGAAACTGTGGTCGAAACATTTCGAGTAACCCCTGGCCTGGATCCAAGGTATCTTCCTAGCGCAGCTTCAATTCTACAATATCTCAAAGACAAAAAAAATTATAGATATGTTAGAAAGATCGAAGAAATTATGACAGATTCCAGCAGCAGAATCAAACTCTTCGCTGCCACGTGATGTATACGGATTTCTATCGATGCGAGAGCATCTTGGGCGAGGGTCACGAAGCTTGCACCTGGTTCCGCGACGTTTTCACTTCGATATGTCCAAACGCTTGGGTGAGCCGTTGGGACGAGTTGCGTAGCGAAGGACGTATGGCCTGGAGCGGAGGCAAAGATCCGGAAAAAATCCCCGGCGATTACAGCGACTAATTGCCGTCGGTCAAATATTATATGTGGGGAGGTTTTCTTCTCGGCTCGACGACGAAATGAATAAATCCTTGGTAGGAAAAAATATTGAAAATTAATTTATTACACAGGTACAGATGCGTCTATTCACGGCATGAGGTATGTACGTGGCGTAGAATATTTTAAAAAAATAAAAATAAAAGTATGAGTATCCGTGAAGACACTCCAGGTGCTTCGGGTTCTCCTGTTGATTCCTCTTTTTTTTGTCTTCTTTATACATTTGAGATACCACAGCTTCCAGCGAACATTTAACGAGCATACATCATTCATCTATCTTTCTCTCTGTCGCGCTCGCTCTCACTTTATGTTTATTACTTTTTTTATATATATATAAATATTTAACACTTAAGCTCAGTTCCTTACGGTACTGTCTTTTTTCTTTTCTTTTTTTTTACATTTGTATAAAACACACGCGGAATGAAAAAAGGTGTCAATGGCAGCGCTAAAGAACTTATGAAACTGACTGTAATTGCTCTCTGTTCATATTCAATCTGTGCATTAAGTCCAGATAGAATTTCGATTTTTTGTTTGTTTGTTTTTTTTATGAAGAAAACTTACCATCTGGAAGCGCGCTGAATAATCAACCGGAAACCAGTTATCTTCCGTTGCAGCGAACAGCCTTCTTCCATGCGGTACCTGTAAGTTTCAGAAACGGAAATTGTCCTTAGGCTTCAAAAGTGGATCAGCGTCCCACTTTTCCCCAAGAATCCCTCTCATTCCCTATCAAATTTCCATACAAAAAAATATAAAAATCATGTTCATTGTGAAATCTGATCATGACCCTGAAGATATTTCAATGAGGCTAAGTTTCATCGATTTATAAAGGCTGCGTTTTGCATCGCACAAACTTTGCTCGAGGAAGTTCACTTGGAGAATAAAATTCTACAGGCGAACATTTTTTTCCCTTCTTAAAGCAGTGCATTGACAAAGACTTGCCAAAGATAAAATTTGATGTTAGGCAAATGTCTCCAGTGTCGTGTTCGATCAGTGACTAAGCAGCGAAAGTGAATTTTTTTGTCATTGAATATTCGATCACTAGCATCGCGAATTGATTGAGAAGACAACGAGTATTCGCTGTTGATAGCCGACTAGAAATTAGAACCACCTTACGTATTTAAATGTTTGCGGTGATCGCTATTTAGCAGCGAGTTAAGCTATTGGCAGTGACCGGGATCGAGATGGTAGAACTGACAATCCCCGTCGTTGCATGTTCCCATCAGTTCGTAAGGACAGAGAATTCCATCGGGATTGTCGCTCCTGGATGTAGGCGAAGAAAACACACGGATTCCCTCAACAATTTTCATCGATGTGTATGTACATATTTACATGCCGAATTGATAGCAAAAAGAGATAAGAGTTCAGTTAATATTAATGTTACGTATGAACCCACCTTGGTATTTTCAAATGTGTGAGCACCGATCTATAAGGGTCGACCTTCTGGGCAGCGCGATGCCGTGGTTGATCCGTCGATGAAACTTGACCGGTGGGAGGATTGGACTTCGAAGTACCAGGCAGCGAAATATAATCGTTTGATTCTTTGGCAGAAGCATTATTTTTTATCCTCGCATCCGAAGAGCTCCCTGCTTCGTCCTTTCTAGATTCCCCAGATTTACTTTCTGGATTTTCCTTCGCTAGAGATATTATTTCGGCCGAGTTCGAAACTTCCACTTCTTTCGGCAGAGAAATCAATGCGGCGGAGCTCGAGCCTTCTATTTCTCGCGTCAGAGATATTACGTCGGCAGATTTCGAGCCTTCTGTTTCACCCGTCAGAGATATTACGTCGGCAGATTTCGAGCCTTCTGTTTCTTTCGTCAGAGAAGTTACTTCGGCAGATTTCAAGCCTTCTGTTTCCTCTGTTACAGAAATGCCTTCGGCATTTGTCGAACCTTCAGCGTCTTTCGTCGGAGAAATAACTTGGCGCGAGCTCGACGAATCTTCGTTGTCTTTCGCCACAAGGTCCGATCCATCGGACATAGGACTGGGAGCTTCCGCGCTCTCTGGAAGAACATTCGCGATTGCCTCTGACGGCATCGGCAATTCTGAGTTTTCTCTCGTCACTCCACTGACATCGAGATCCCTTTCGCCAATCGTCGTGTCCGACGATCCCTCCGTAAACGAACTGTCCGAAATCTCAACGGTATCGTTCGGTGATTTTGCAGCTGGCACTTTTTTCTTCAACAATTGTCGCGTGTGAACGGCAACCTCCTTCAGCCGTTCGTTAAGCAATTGCGCACCGGTGTTCGGTACCCTGAAACATCGACCGAATTTACGAAATCTCGAGAGTTACGCCGTTATTTGTTAAAAGTAATCACCAAATGCCTGGAACATTCGACATGGCGAAATCCGTATATATATCTATATGTATAATTTTTTTTTTTTAAGATTTGATAAAAATAACTTTTTTTTTCTTATATCGCTATTATGCACGGCCGTAGGCCGCGTATGTCGTACTTGTAGTCCTCTCCTATAATTTTGGTGCCAAGCCCTTGGCATATCCTCGTCAGCTTGTAGCACTCTCGACGACCGTGATTTATCTTCTCGTGCGCCTTGTTTACCTTCGGACCCACCCCGTTCATCTGACAACGCTGCTCATTTAACCTCCGCTCCGCTGTTTTAAGTTCCTCCCGAAGACGACGCACCTCCCCCATCAATCTCGTCTGGATCTCGCGCTCCACCTCCAACTGGCGCAGGCATCCTGACATTTCCGTCAGGTCCTCCAGTACCATGTTCCTACATGACAGGTACACAAGTTTCAACGCCCTGGTCTACGATGCTGATGGTACGGATGAACGAATTATTTAAGCAACGAGTTGATTCAACGAATCTATAGATAAATTTTGATCTTAGGAAAATGGTTTGCCGATTTGAGGGTATGGAGAGTGATTGTCGATGTAATTTTTTTTTATTTGTACCATCAACATGGTGTAAATTATATGGAATAAAAATCGGCTGATTTATTTGTGCAAAGGATAATCGGGCGATTCCGATACTCGGATAACAGTTTAGTTTAGAGCTTTATAACGACGGAAGCAATCTACATTTTTTAATACGCAGTACGAATAGCTGTTAAACAGTTTCGAATGAAGCAGTGGCCGAACTCCGATTGATAAAGTGACAATGAAAAATATTTAACTCACCGCTTCGCCACCAAGTTTTCTTGTGTCTCCGTCAGCAGCTTCTCCTGTTCCTCGATCGGCAGCGTCGTGAGAATCTCCAGTTCGCTCTTGACGTCGGATTTAATCTTTTCCCAGACTTCTTTACCTTGGAGTTTGGTAACGTTAGCCGTCTCGCCGTTCGTCGGCAAAGTTGCGTCGCCGATGAGCTCCTCCGTTCTCGTACTCTCGAAATTATCGTGGCTCTCCGGATCCGTTCGAGCCACGACGAGCGTCGAGGCGGTCGAGTCGAGGTTCGTATCGTTACGTGAGCTTCCTTCGTTTCTCGACAGAACGAGAGTCGAAACTTCGGAGTTAACAATCGTAGTGTCTTCGCTGACGCTCTCTGCAGGATCGTTCGAGCATTTCGTGTTCGCTCTTCCAGCCTCGTTACTCTCGATAACAATTGAACTACTATCACAGCACGTACGTTCGTCCGTTTTATCACTGAGCTCGGGCAAACATTTTGGTACCGAGGGGGCGTGAGCTAAATCGTTGGAACGCGCGACTGAACTGCCGAGCGTGACCGTTCTCCCGGCCGGGACCTGCCGCGTCGGAATCCGCGCGAATCTATTATTCAATTCTTCCGTTGTAAGTACCCTCAGTATACCGGCGCTGATCGTCGGGCTGTTACTCGCGCTTCGCGAATTTTCCATCGACCCCGCATTGTCCATTCGAACTCTGTCGTTGGGGATCTGTATGGTCAGCATTTGCGAGGGATTCAAGGACATTCTGACGGTCGAGGGAGCGGAGAACCTTCTCGTCGCGGACCCGGACGGCACCGACAGCGTGCCAAGGCTCCAACGAGTTTTGCCGACCGACGAAGCTTTCGTCGCAGACTCCACGGCCGCATTGGTCGAAAGACTCGGCGCCTCGTGGCTACCGGAATTTCTACGAATTCCCGTTGTCGAAACGACGATAAAGTTCGTCGGTGGCAAAGACGCTGTTCTCAACGGTAAATTAGTTTTAACGATATTTGGCGATACTTGAGCGGCTTTAAGGGGAATTTTTGGTGTCGACGAGCTGACGCTGATTTTCGGAACGTTTTCGAAAACTGAATTGACCTTGGACAAAATCGTCGCAACTTTTGGCGTCGAAGTCTTAGCGGGATTATTAGCTACGATGGGATTGCTCGAACCGACTTTGGACAAGGCTGTGGGTTTAGTTGGATTTGTCAGCTGTTTGTTTGGAATTAATTGGGTGACTTTCGTGGAAACTTTGGTAACGTTGACGGTCGGTTGATTCTCATTGGCTTTGGATAAGTTAATTTTTTGCTGCGGCGGGAGATTGTTGTCGGGTAGGTTACTTTTGCTCGTAGCGACCGAAGGAGTGATCAGCCCGCTCGGCGCCGCTTGAATCGCGACACCGGAAACCTTCGGATTTTCGGGCCTCTGCAACGAGACTATCGAACTCGCCGGGGACAAAGGACCGGGCGGTGTGCACGGCGATCTGCTAATTCGATTCTGCGTTAACGTCCCGTTCTCGATTGTCTTTTGTAGCTTCAGTCTCTCGCGCTCCATTATTTGGTGCTTCAGACGACGATACTCCTCCTGCTGCGACATCGGCAAATGACGACGCACCGCCTACAAAATAGTCTCAAAAGAATTTCAGGAATGATCGGCCAGCGCGCAGGTAAAAATCATAGATTGATTGTAATCATCGATTGATAAGATAAGATATAAAAAAACCAATTCTACGATTACTTTGCAATAACACTTTGTCAACGGTGACAAATCTCACTGTGCATCTTTTCCGTGTATACTTATAATTGGAAACCAAAACAATTGTATTTACAAAACAAAATGTCGATAACCAAGTAGTAATAAAAAAAATCGCAACTACGACTATTTCCATGACGATGAAAAAAATAAATAAAATTTTGAAAAATCTCACCAGAGGAGTACTGTCGTGACCGGTAAGTTTTCCAGTCGCAGCGAAAGGCGCCGGTGGAGTTTTGCACGTGCTCGTCGTCGCAGCGCTCGTCTTCGCAACGGCCACGGATTCGAGTTTCTTTCTCTGATCCTTGAGAAACTGATCGAGACTTTTTTCAAAATCGGTTATAGGTATAGCGAGCGGTTGTCGCTTCTCCGCGGCGATATCTCTGCTCGCGGAGCAGGACGGCCGGCTCTCAATCTCGGACTCGCTGTCCGAATCGGAGCCCAAATTTATTATCAATCGCTGCTGCTGCAGCATCTTCGATGACGTCGCTATCTTCGGGCTCGATGGTCTCGCCGCTTCGTTGATCTTCAAATTGTTAAGCGTTATGTTTCTCGAGCCATTCTGGATGCTGTAGATCGACGCGGCTCTCTGAAGATTCAGCTTCTTCTGCAGCATTGCGTTTTGATATTTCTTCGCGTTGTTAACGACTTTCGTGCTCGTGATTACCGGCAGGACTTTCTTAATTATTTTCTTCGGCGGTCCCTTCGGCGCGACGATGTTGACACGCTTACGCGGCGACGAGGACTCAACGCTGCTCGATTCACTTGCCAGAATCTTTCTGGCTACCTCGATGTTTTTCGGCAAACCGGCTGCCGTCTCGATCTTGGCTGGAGTCGCTGTACTCGCGCTCGACGATTGGCTGGACAGTTGCGGTGGATTCGGAGGCGTAAATACCGCGTCCGACAAGCACGGGGTCGACTCCTTTGGTACTTTGTTTGCCGAATTTTCGGTACTCGTGCCGGTGGTCGTCGAGTCCGATAGTCGAGGTATTTTGCCGATCGTATTTGCCGGTGTCGATGGAACTTCGACGGGCCTCTGTCGTTTTGGTAGCGAGGCCAGTAACAAGGCGCGCAGAGCTTCCTCGTCGTCGTCCAAGCTGCATCTTCGCTTCTTCTCAGTCTCAGCGACTTTTTCCATTTGCTCCTTCGCACCGCTAGGACTCTCCTCATTCTTGCTTCTACCCATCGTCTCGTTGGTGCTTTCTTCGATTCTCCTTGACGTGTCCAGATTCGACGACGCTGTCCTCGTCAATCCCGAAGACGTTCCTTCGCCCGGTGACGATTCTAATGTACCTTTGTTCGAATGACACTCGCTCCGACCGTTCGTCGACTCTGGAGCCACCTCGGTTTCGATTTTCCTCGACGACCGCCTCTCCCGTTTACTTTTCTTCGCTGGGTTTTTCGAACTCGGCTCTGGAGACTCTTCCGTTTGTCTTTCAGTCGAGTTCACCCGATCGCCCCTCGAGGACGGCGCTTTCGTTTGTCCGCTCTTGGATCTCTTCGACGGGGCGTCTCTGCTGTTCGCCGATGGCCGAGAAGCCGGAGAGCGCGACGAGGCTCTAGCTGAACGATTCTTCGGGCAACTGATCGTTGATTTTATCTGCTTGCTCGAAGAGTTGCTCGAATTCGACTCGTTCATTGCCGATCCGTCGCGACCGGAAATCGGCGATTCGACTCTACCGGAAACGCTCTTTCTCTTTCTGTTTCTCTGTCGCAATCGTTTTTTTCTTATCTTTCTGCCAGAATCCTCGTCGGTTTTGTGAGACTTCTCCGGAGTCAGAGATTTCGTTCTTGTCTCAGTCGGAGGTGCTTCGATCTGCCCGGGAGTCTCGACGATCACCGACTCTTCGTCGCTTTTATTCTCTCTCGCCGAGTGCTCGCCAAAGGAGGTGTTGAAAGCCGCAGCCGTGGTCATCATCACCGGAGGCTTCTTCGACAGCGGACAGAGCTTTATGGGCTTGAAGAGCGCGCTCTGCTTTACCGACGCTCCCGCGACGTTCACCGGACGCATGTCCGCGCTCTTGAAACTCGGCTCCGCGTGATTATCCGATTTTTTTCGCGGCAAACGTTGCTGAAGACTTTTGTTCGTTTTGAGTATGGGCGCCGGTACCAGAGTTCTGTTAACCGACGTTGGAATTTTGTTAGTGTCTCTCGTCACGTCGGGAAGTCCTTGCAGATAGAGAGGCTCGATGGACGGCTGCTCGACGCGCTCGGGCGATATCTCGAGGGGTATAACGATCTCCGCTGCTTCGTGCTCCTTCGACAATGTCACCAACGGACTTCCGTCCAAATCTACTTCCGGCAATGTTTCTATGGCTCTTATGGACTCTATAGTCTTATTGGAATCCTCCCAAGCGGAGAGCAGAGAAACGGCTTTATCGTCTCCCTTGGAGCACGAGGAAAAAGTTTCCGCTCGCTTAATGATCGGCTCGACGTTCTTCTCCTCCTCCAGCGTAAGGTCCAGCATCGAGGAAGCCAAATTTTTTACGGCGGATGAATTTTCTAATTTTTCATCGACATCATTTTTCATGCAATTGTCGGGATCCTTCGTTAAAATTGTCGTTTCCGTGGGTTCCGGTGATAGAACATCGAGATCGCAGATCGGCGTGTCGGTCGGCGAGTACGGAGTTTCCGTGATATTCGAGTTATTAATCGATGACATTTTTCTCGTTTCCGGTGTCGCGAGTTCGACATCGACTTCGATCGGCTTCGACGGTGAGTAAAGGGCGTCGATTCCCTGCTCCAAATCCGATCCGTCGAGCGCGTAAGGATTTTTCACGTACCTCCTTGGCTTCGATGACTTACCTACCAACTTCGTTTTACTCCGCGATGGCGGTGAGTAAGGGGTGTCGATGCCGGGCTCGTAATTCGAGTCGCAAGGCGAGCAGGGAGTTTCCTTGTCGTCGGCCCTTTTCGAAAATTTATCCATAGTCGGTGTTTTACTCGGCGATGGTGGTGAGTAAGGAGTGTCGATGCCAGGCTCGTAATTCGAGCCGCAAGGCGAGCAGGGAGTTTCCTTCTCGTCGGCCCTTTTCGAAAATTTGTCCATAGTCGGTGTTTTGGTCGGCGATGGCGGTGAATAAGGAGTGTCGATGCCCGGCTCGTAATCCGAGGCGTAAGGCGAGCAAGGGGTTTCCTTATCGTCGGTTGCCTTCGACGATCTGTGCATCGTAGGCCATTTAGTCGGCGCTGACGGTGAGTAAGGAATGTCAAGGACCACCCTGTAACTCGAGGCTTCTCGCGAATTTTGTCCCTCGTCGGAGTTACGATAGTGAGAAAAATTGAATACCTCGTTGTTGTCGAGAAACTCGGAACTCGGCAATTCGGCGCCCACCGCTATCTGCCTCGTTATATCGTCGGTCGGCGAGTAAGGCATCGAATCTTTCTCCTTCTCACGCTCAACGTCGGTGTCGAGATCCATGTCTTCGGGATTATTTCCGTCCGCCTCCTCGTCCTTGACGAGATTCGGCGACTTTGTTCCCATTGACCCGGGCACCGAAATATCGTCGTCCGGTATCGGAATATCGTCGAGAAAACTTTTGCCGAACGGGCTCTCGACTCTCGCTTTAGATTTTTTTGGACGCTTCAGCTTTACTCCCCGCTTTACTCTGTTCTCGTGATTCTTTATAATCGCCGAACGCAGAGCTATGAGTCTCAGCTCGGAGGCCTCGTTGTCGTTGTCATCGTTTAAATTTGTCTCCGTGTTATTATCGGCGTTAGGCTCGCTGTTGACGTTTGCCGCTTGATCGCTCTTGTGTTCGGCTTTTTTTTGCTTCGTCTCGAGAGCGAGACGCCTCAACAGTTCGATGTCTTCGTCGTCGTCGTCGTCGATAATCTCAACGGTCGCCGCTCCCGCCGTCTCCTTGTTGTTGTTGTCGTTCGTCGAGTTGTTGTTTCCCTGAACACGCGAGACCGGCTTTTCGTCGCTCGGCTCGCCTCGATTCTTCAACTTGTTGCTCAGCTTTTCCTTGAGCGACGAGTGCTCCTTGCTCTTCGACAGTTTGTTCATCGGCGAACCGGCTCCGATGTTCTCGAGACGTCGAACTTTTTTCAAGAGCTCGATGTCGACGTAGGTCCGCGGCGACGGAGCCGCGGGGTGATGGCGTGCAGGTACACTCGACTTCGCGCTCGTGCGGGCGGACGGTGATCTGCGCGGCGAGCGCAATTTCCGAGGTGACTTTCTCTCCGCGGGACCGACCGGTGATCTCGACTTTCGCAAGGGCGATCGGGATCTGAACAGACGCGCTCTGTATCTGCGCGAGGGAGAGCGCACCAGAAGTCGCTCGATGGGCGGTGATCTCACGCTGTAGCGCGGCGAGCTCGGCTCGCCGTAGTGGGACTTCGACGGTCTCGCGGCTTTCATCACCGGCACGTCGACGAGGTACGTTTCCACCTCGGTCGGCGACGACAATTCCTCGGCTCTGACGACGGTGCTGTGACTCCGTTTTTTCTTTTTTTTCTTTCGAACATTGGCGCTCTTCGAGCCCCGGGGCATTGCGAGCTGCTTAGAGTTTCCTGGCAGGCTGACGATCTCCATGTCGCTGTCGGACGATATCGACACGAGGTCGTCGTTCTTCTCCTGAAGGGTCGACACGACGACGTGCTTCGATATCGTGCCGCTCGAATCTTTGATGTGACGACGATTCTCCTTTCCGTGGGCAGCATCTTTAGGAAGAAAGTGAACTTCTACTTGATTAGAACAGTGAGGGAAGGAGGATAGGGGCATTTTTTCCGTCAACATGCGGGAATATTTTATCACGATTTATGCGCAATTTTAATGAAATCTAATCTAATTGGTTCAGATCCATTGGAGTAAGGGGAACACGATGGACGAAAAGGTTCTAATATAAAAAAAAAACAAGGGAACATTTTTAAATGATTTAACAGGCATTGGCAGTGAAGACTGTAGTTAAGGAGCAATAACGCTATTGTTTCTAAGCTTTAACTACAAACATGTATATATGTATATATATATTTTTTATATATATATACATATTTTTATATAAATATACAAAACATACATTATATATATATATTTTTTTTAATCCTCCAACTTATTCCGCAGCGTTTCCGGTGCCAGTAACTAGACATCGGTTTGTCTACCACTTTGGCTTTCAATTACATGAGAAGCAGGATAAAAAAGTTAGTTTTTACAGTCTGTTAATAAACTGATTAGCTTTAAATTTAACTAACGGTTGTTGGTTTCAGCGCTAGTATCAAACTTTGTTGTCCAAATATTTCTAGCACAGGACGAGCAAAATTTGCCGGATCTACGTCCGACGATATCGAATCAAGGGCTGAAAGTTCGTGCAAGAAAAAAATTATTATTAACTACAAAGATTGATGCGTTACCTTGTTTCCTGTGAGTCTTTCGCATAGCCCTTGCATCGGTGCACCACAGCGCACACTGCTGCACAGCAGCGCAGACCGGGCATCTTCCAGTGGCTTGAAAACTATGCCTGTAATTTGGATGACTTTCTTCCGAAGAGCTGACATCTTCCAGCGATATTTCGCCCTCCTCCTTCTCGTCGAATATCTCGATATCGTCGGTGCATCCGCTGGACAGATCACTCGCCATCCTAAACACTTACCCGCAATATATAAAATATGCGTCACGCGTGGACTCGCGTGTGTGTATATACGTGTGTGTGTGTGTGTGTGTGTCACAATTTCATTATCCTGACGAGAATCTCAAGATCTCTCAGGGGGTTGTGCTGTCGAAGAAAACTGTGCGCCCGCACATTCTTCCGTCTCGGCAGGCGAGAACAAAGGTTATATGCGCATCGGAAAATATATATGTATATATGACAATCTTCCAATCTAAAAGAACTGTCTGTAACCGTAAAATTTATTAATCGATCTGTTCTAACTGAAAGAGAACTCGACACCAGTTTCTTTTCTTGTTAATAAAAAAATTTCTAAAGGTAACTATAATTATCGTTGGTTTTTGTTTGTTTTTTTTTTCTTTTTTCTTTTCTCACGAGGAATAAAAGTTACGCGCTAAAAACACTAACGTTCACCTACGACAACCTTCGTCGAATGATCAATCGCGGCCATATTGAAATTATATTTCACTCGTGTGCGGTCGTGAGGCATCGTCGGGGGAGAGAGAGAAACGGAGGGGAATCTCTCTCTTTCCCTCGCGCAATCCGAGACACTCTGCAGAGGCACAAAGAACGCGTGACCATGAGCGAGCCACTATTGCATCACATGTGGCACGCTCTACGATAACACACGCGTTACGCGAGAATTATAGATATTGAAAGGAAGGGATTGTTTAGTCAGAGGCGAGCTGTTTACATTGGTATAAACTTACTTGGCTCTTATCGCGCTCGAAGAGGAAAATTTATTGGGGTTGCTTCACTTAAGTGGCCCTTTGTGGGTTGAGTGAACGCTTCTAAGATTTTTGTTATAGAATAAGACTCTTTGTAATTAAAGACTCTTAGTTATATATAACTGGGTACACGCCTTTCGTCGGATTGTTATCGTATCGATAAGTTCATAACTGATAAAATGATAAGCGGGAGAAACTTCTCAAGGACGAAGTGTTCATCGATTTCAGGCGAAAAATGGATTGTATTTTTTTTCTCCGTAATAGCAGATTGGACAAATTTTGAAAACTATCAGAATCACTATAAGAAACAATCCTTTCTCTCACGAGAGAGTTTTCACCACCGAATTCGTTGCTTGATTCCCGCCTCTGCTCTCCGAATGCGGTCCACGAAAGGGTTAACTAGTGGCGCGTTTATCTCATTGGTTCGTAAGTTCGTAAGATGTCGTCCACCCCCGAACTCTTCCGACGAGTAGTTCGAGTGAGCCTCTAGGCTCGGAGAGATTCAAAGGTTTGGACGAAATTAAAAAAGTAAAGAACTTTGTCCTGTGATTATAAATTAAATTTTTTTCATCCATCGAAACAATGTCGGGAGGAGGCCAAACGAGTTTCTTCGGTCTCTTCAAAGAGAATCCCCAAGATATAGTAGTAACTAAAGGCCCGATCGTCGAGCCGAAAGATGAAACCGGCATGGATAGGTTAAGAAGAATGTTTTCATTGGAGTAAGTCGACGGAGGAAACAATGGATTACAAGCGAAAACAATCTCGCAACAGAGTCGGCAAGGGTCGTCAATGAAACGACGATTTTCCGAGCTCATTGACCATTACGATTGTTCTGAAGCGACAAATTTCGTTTTTTCAGCGAGTACGGCTATCAGAGCAAAGAGTTAACGATGATAACTCAGACCTCGGTCTCCGCCACGCTCGCCGGCGGATGTATCGGTGCCGTGATACAATCGAGAGAGGCGTACGTAACGTTCCTCGAGAATAATCAAGCGACGAAATATCTCAACGCCACGGACGCGAAACGGGAATTGCAGCGCGTAATGTACCTCGCCTTTGCCAAAGGCGCATATCGCTGGGGCTGGCGCATCGGGGGTTTCTCATTCTCATTCGTGTAAGCAGACTTTTAGCTGAAATTGCACTGTTTTTTTTTTCATTGGATATAAAACATTCTATGATAATAAAGATCATCGTCATTAACAGACTTAAAATATGCGCTAAATGTTTTGGAATTCAAGGTCCATGATGACGATGGCCTCGGTTTACTTCGGCAAGGAATCCCTGCTGGACTACGTCATCGCCGGTGGCTTGACTGGCGGTCTGTTCAAGGTGAACATGGGACTCAAAGGAATGGTCGCGGGATGTGTGGTAGGGACGTTCCTGGGCACGATCGGTGGTGGAGCGTCCATGCTGGTCCTCAAAGCCGGAGGAAAGACCATGGACGAAATAAGAGAGTTTTCAAAAACCATGAAAGTCTCGAGAGACGAGTTAGCATACACTGATTAAGAATAAAGTTTCATCGTGGGTGTGTAGAAGCGATGACATTGTATTAACGACGATGCTTGTTCGTTGCAGGTCACTAAGGAATGCCATGAAGGATCACCTGATCAAGGAGTACACGGATTTCACAGACGCTGCGGTCAACGACGAAGGATTCAAGAATTTGAAGGAGGAAGGGGACAGTGCTTAGAAAAGAGAACGAGATGCGCGACTCCTGGAAATTAGGTAACTAGAAATTTATAACTCCATTCGCAGACTACTCGTACGGTAACGAAGAACAGTTGCGTGTAAATAAAATAATGTCATTGATAATAATTAATAAAGGTAACGAGAAAGGTACACCGTAAGATAAAATATAGACAAATGGAAACCATATAATTTATTGGGATAACTTACTTGATGGGAGTGGCTGAGATTCTTCCAGTAGCCGCATTGACGACGCTGCGTTAACGGGAGCGCGATAACGTGTAAGAAGTAAAGACACGTCGTCGATAATATACCGCAACCTTTATTAGACGAATAAAAAAAATTCTGTGATATAATTTATTATAATGATAGCTTGCTCGATGCAGTATCGAGTGTATGGGGTTTCTTCTTCGTCCGCGATTTGTCGCAACCGACCTTGTTGCATCTTCGCGCGACAAAGATGATTATCACCGGCGATCACATATCGACTAAACTACCGCCGATCGAAGAGGCATGATTTTTTTTCTTTTTCGTTAAATCACGATTGAGATCCTGTTACGCGTACAGAATAGGCCTATGTTGTTTCATTTAAGGAATCACGCAACAAAAACATGTTTTGAGTTCAATTGAATGCTAAATAAATAAAATTTACGAATACTCGAAACTATTTCGACAAACAAGGAATCAAACGTAATCACGACATTTTTTTCGTCTCTTCTCTTCGTAAATCTAGTACCCTACAATTTTTCTTTTCATTCTTAATATTATAAACACAGAAATTTTGTTTAAGCTTCTTGACTGGACGTATCTAGTTCTTGAACCTTCGTAATGCGCTTTGCACCTCGGCTCGGTGGTCCCTTCGGTTTTGCAAACTTTGGTCGATGCAAATTAACTTTTGGATGTAATTCCTCTTGCAAGAATCCTTCCGTCAGTTCCTTTCCATCGTCTATCTCAAGCTACACAAGCAAAAGAAATAAAAAGAAAAACGAATGTAACGGAAACATTATATTCACGCAGTCGAGAGGATTACATCGCGCATACTACGTGTAGTTAAGACGCGAAAATTCAGGCCTATTCTGTAAGCTTGATCGTGTCTCAATCGTGTTTCAATCGCTTGCGTTACATGCCGGATCGACGGAATTCCACGTGACGACCTATAAAACGCTCTATCGATATACCCCGGAAACAAAAAAAAATAAATAAAATAGTACACGGGATCTGGATGTATTCGACACATTAACAACAATATCTTCGGAATAAATTGCATAATTGTTTTTATTGTTCGTAGCATATTTGAATGTTGGCAAGATATACAAGATTACGTTGTTCATAATAACGAACCTACGACTATAAACGAAACTTTATACAGATAATGATCGTTTGTTTTTTGTTTAAAAATGTTCTTGTTTTTGTTTGTTACGAAACGACTTACAGAATAGGCCGGGAACCGTTTCTTTTTCTTACAAATGAAAAGCCATGCTTGGAACAAACGTGAGCGTCACAATATTTGTTTGTTTTTGTTAATCTCGAACACAAGTTATAATTACTCTTGAGCGTTACAGATTTTATTTGATATATATAATGCATTAATTCGCGCAAGCGCGGCAATGAAAACATCCAACGCTTAAACCCTTGGGGTTCTTCTTTTTTTCTTATAACGTTAGAACATACACGGTTGGATGCATCGACAACACAATAGTTAGAATTATTATTAATTTGTTTTTCTTTTTTTTCTCTCAACATCGAGATGTTTTATCTCTCATGTTATCGTCATATCAGATCGTGAAATACATCGGAAGTTAATTGTTAGTTGTGACTCGGACGATATAATCATATTTTAAAACGGTTTTTATAAAAAGCTACAATATTTAAAAAAATACACATCACAAAAAATAGAATGCCTCTCGAATATCATCATCTGGCTACCGGTTTGTTTGGCCCCACCTACTCTACACACCGTGACTATAAACTTTTTGTTTCTGCTTTCTTTTTTTCCTCATTATTCTTAAACACCGAATGTTCGCAAAAATTATCTTTTTTTTTTCTTTCCTCCATAACTTCTCTGTAAAAAGGGATAGACTGTATAGTTAATTTCTTTTTTCTTCTTTTTGACGGATGTAAAGCAGATGGGACTGTACCACATTCAGTCTTGCGGCGTACGCATATTATTTGTAAAATCGAATACGTCACACATCGGTTGATTAAAAGTATATTTGAGAGCTTAGAGTGATTAATCGAACGTAGGCTCATTTTCGTTCAACGCGTTTAGAAATTGAACAGTGACTCGAAATAACGGACCGACGAGTTTTATACATAGTCTTGATAAAGCGACTTGTCATTGTATTCATTTAATATTCAAAACGTATAGTCTCTGCCGTCTCTTGTGCATCATTACAGTGTAAACTATAAACTACTGGATAGCGATTTTTTTTTAAATTGGAACAAATGCGCTGGCAAAGATATTATCAACATCTTCGCGCATGGCCTCTCGCGCGTACGTCCTTTGTTCGCTTGTAGAATTTTCCTTTAATAGGTAAGATATACCGGTCGTTAAAATACGCAGAAAACGCTTACGTGAGTGGCGCGAGTTAACTAGAGCACATGGAATTTTTTTCTTTTTTTTTTGTTGGTTTTTTTTCCATTTTCTTAACACTCTAATAATCACATGCGGCAATTCTATTGCCCTATACGTTACTTGATTAAAATCCATTTAAACTTCTACAACGATAAATTCTAAACGGTCGCTCGAATGGAATTTCAGCAGTCAAGCCGTTCGGGGACAATTCGGGAACAAAGAGATTTCACCTAAAGACGATTTAATAGACAACTTATATGTTACGTATCACTTCTCATAAGACTAGGAACTAATTTTTTTCACATTACCACTGAACTTTTGATTTAATGAGCAATTTTTTTAACCATATTTTATACGATAATTAATTGGGAATCACAGATTCAGAAGAACTAGAATATTGCTTTAATATCGCGCGATTGAAGAAGTTCGATGAACCAAAAATTTTGTTTGACGAGTATTAAAAAAAAAACCACGAAAACAATTAAAATAAAAAATGGGCAAGCACACATTAAGATAGGAGGAACGTTGAAGCAACGCTTTAACCGTAATCATTGAGGTAATTGTTAAAACGTCCGTAGTCTTCCCGCTTGACTAAATAGATAAAAAGAAATAATCGAGGGTCGGAATGAAAGGCTTGACTCGAAATTCGCACATTCATACGGGCGACCTCAAAATCTAACATTAATCTCAGAAATAAAATCGGACGACTCGTCATATACGAATACGAACGGATACCAAAGACATTGCTTAAAAAAAAGAGAGAATTGAATTTTCCATTAATTTTTCGCTTTCATCTTTTCATTTCCTTCATTTCATTTTTCATATAACCGCGGAGAACGTCGAAGAGAATATCGATTGTAAGTTTTTTGTTTTTTTGTTAATTTAGAAAAATACACCGTTCGGTTCTACTCTGTTCACGCTAGATAGGTATACACGTATATTATCACGTTGATCGACTATGTCATTGTTTTTAATCCTAAAAAGAACTCGACGATATATACCCTATTGATCGATTGAATCTCAGCGGTCACTGAGATTGCGGCAGAATTACGAACACTTTTTTTTTTTAAGAGAAACCTATTTTGATCCTCGGAACACAGAGTTTCCATCTGGACGCTCGAAAGAGAGTTAAAAAAAATTTAAAGATGTCGTTTAACTGATTGGAATAAAAAAAAACGATATATCGACAAAACGAGCGTCTGATTTATCCGTCACAAACGCAATACTTTCGAAGGAAGTTTGTGAACATTTGCGTACGTCGTGAAACTCGTTTCACGCACGTTATCCGATCGTGAGTCGTTTGAACCCGTTAACTCAAGACGCAAGAGCGCTTCTGCTTGGACTTTTTCTCAGGTAATGTCTGAATGGGCGCCGAGGGCGTCGACGGGGTCGCGGGAGTGGTTGCAGCGGTATCTGTTATCGTCGGAGGATCCTCCAACATGTCCGCTAATTCCTCCCCGGTATTTACCTCCAACTGCGAGTTTTCGGATGTCGTGGGTTTGCATCCATAAAAATTGGGGAATTTTTTGTTGTTTTTAATTGTGACGAATGCACGGACGCACGGAGCGGGCCGGGCTATTACGTTAATTACGAAACACACAGCCGAGGGTACCAAAATAAACGGTGAACTATTTATAGTATTTACTGTGGTGGAATCGCCGTGCAGAGATGATCGAGAGCATACAGAGATTAAGAGTCATGGTTGAGAAAACGATTCAAGCGTATAGAGAAAGTTCAATGAACAAATGTAAATCCCCAATGTGTCTCATGCAAACCGGAATCATATCTATAGACGGATTAGTTCGTTGTCGACATAACGGGACATTTGCTGTACTGACCTTTTTCGCTATGTTAACTCCGAGGGATTGAATGAGATCGAGCAGAGGGGCTTTGCACGACGAGTACAGCATCCTCTCCTTGATACTGCAGCTGTAGCCCGGCATGCTGTATATGAACACTGTAAACAAGAGAGTATAATTAGTACCGGATGGAGATATGCGGAACTCGCGCGATTCGCCGTTCAAAATTTTCCGGTCAGAAAAAGAAGACTACAAAAAATGAGACAAAAAATGTAATGGACTCGGAACCGTTACCTATGCACTCCATGTAATCGCCCTCGTGAGTGTGCTTGAAATTGTAAAGATGATATCTCGCCGAGTCGGCCGGTACTTTAGTCGGCAGTTTGTCGAGCGAAACTTCGCACGCCATTACCAGATGAATCTTCTCTTCCTCGAGATCAATCTTGAGCTGCACGTACTCGTGAATTCCCTTGCCCAGATCGGTAATAGCGTGTTTTGCCTCGTCGGTAACGGGAAACGCAACGCCGCTAAGGGTCTGGTGTCGCGTTTCTACGCTGTAATCCGTGTTGTTCGTTGTTTTCTTGAGCTCCACGAGTTCCTCCTCGGCGGTTGTTAGCGGCACCGGCGCGGCATCGTTTCTCTTGTGTCTGTGATATCCTTCCAGCGTGATGTCCTCCGGCACGGTACCGTGCAACTCGTCCTTGATACAGGCCGTACCGAATTCTTGCTTGAGCGTCGCCTTGGTAGACGCGTAGAGCATCTTCTGGCGAATCGGGGCAGTGTCGGGCGACCAGGAAATAAACAACCAGTCGTATCCCGAGTCTGGCGATTTAGTGTCCAAACGGCAGAGTATGTAAGCCGGTTGATTCTCCACTATCATAGGCTTCACCATCTTGTTGTAGTCGTCTTGCCATTTTCCCGATGGCTTGGCCGAAGCCGACGGAGCTAATTCCTCTGCGGGAGACAATCACAGACAGCAATTGGTAAAAAAAAAAAAAAAAAAATGAAAAATTGAGAGCACACCGTACGAAGAAGAGGTGAGCAACAAATCGTTGACTGCAACAAAGATCGGTATCAAAAATTAATTATATTGGTACTCACCGTTCTCGATGGAGACCTTCAATACTCGTATCTTTCCATCGCGACATTTGGCAAATATTTTCTTCAGTGCATCGTTAGCTGAAAGAGATTTTTTTTGTTACATATAAGAAAAAAAAAAATTACTTTAGGAGTGGCAGTTGAATTTGAGGTTAAGAGAATTCGAGGTGAAAGATTTGCGGATCTACGGAGATCATTGTCTGTCACCTTTTATTCCCGTTTGATGCGACATTTCTTGTCGATTAATTGGCCGCTCGGTGCTTTGTAGTCGATTGTAATTTTGCTTCTTTAACGGTACGCCGAAGTTTACTGGGGAGCGAGCGCGACCGCTGTCTCTCTGACTGTTGCAGACAGAGGAGGAGGCTTGCCCACCGAAGAGCGGGATTGGATGCGGGAGGATGGCAACCCGAGGAACCAATTACAGAACCGGTATTCAAGTGGCCCTTGGTGACAGTGGACCATCCGACGATCCGACCTTCGTGCAACGTCACACGCTAATAAATGATGTGCCAAAGGAGGAGGAGGACCGCTCGATCCCATCAGCCGAGGGAGACACACACCAGCTGATCCCTCTAATTGCACACCGACTGATCTATTGTCTACGAAACTACTGCGCGAAATCAATAATTTTTCGCGATAACGCCTAAGTTGTATTCTTCATAAAAAAAAAAAAAAAGAATTGAAACACGGCTCGCTTATAAATCGAAAGATTATGCAACGTTGATGCTTTTAATATAAAAAACAAAAATCGCCTTGACCGCTCTAATGATAGCTTGAACTTGTTGATACTTTTGAGAAAGATAAAGTCGTATTTTCCTTGATTTTACAACAGGTTTATGAATTGTTCGCAACGATAATGGCGATAGAAGGGCATGTTTTTTCTTTTATTTTCGAGCCGCATTCCATCGACCACCCACTCGATTGCAAACTGACCGAGGAGGATCAGCCCGAGAGTTTACTGCTCGAAGAAGTTCATAGTAATGCGCCTGGACTTTCTCTGGAAATCCCGAAGTGGTGAAAGCTACAGTGAGAGATCAAATAATAAGGATTTAATAATGGTGTACTCCTCTTCGCTACCGTAATAATTCGTCTGTGAGAGGAGACCGAGTAGATCTCTCGGTGAATATGCGTCTGACGAAAGAGATGATCCACGAATTAATAGTTTCGTCTTATTCGCAGAATCGTCCGTAACGATCGACGCAGAGAACAAAAAATTAACGAATGAATGAGTCGTAAAACATCATCGGGGGGGGGGATCGAGGGTTGCTTTGTTTTTTTTTTTTTTTTGCTAACGAAATTTCACAGTGAAGCGAATTTTGGTGATCGCGGGTGTGCACACGTCCTGTCATGTATTGACCTGGTGTGCGATTCGCCGAATTTCCTCTACAGTCCGGAGCACAATAATAATATATATACTTTCCACGTCGTCCGTTAACGCCGATGGTGGCAGCACGGTTCTCCATCCGCTTGCACATTAATAATGGCGGATTGCAAGGGTGCGTTTTTGTGGTTCTGTTCAACGTTAAAACGTGTTTATAATCGTTGCAAACGGTGATAAATAATATCGTTGAATAATCGTCGATGCCTGACGGTGAGTCCTCGTGCTCGTTCGACCACAGAAAAATTCACGACCGGGACTCGCGGTTTCACGCACGACGATCGTTCGCGATAACCGTTTGCACGGGATCGCACCATAGTCTTTCCGAAACCGCTGACAACGGTTTTGCATTACAAAATAATCTGTTTATCTTAATTTGATCTGTCATTTTTTTTTTTTAATTCAGAGAGCAGCGAGGCGACGAACGGTCCTCGGCCACCGATAATCATGAAGTTCGACGCGCCGGAGGAATCGAGCGAAAATTCGACGAACGGTAGGCGAACAATATTGTGACTTGTATATATATATATATTTTTTTTTGTTTGAATTTTTCATTCAATCTGTTCACGATGTATCGTGTTTCGTCCTGATGTTTGTCATCTTTGAAGTTTAGATGTTCAATGGAATATGAAAAATATCTTAATTCCAATTCTAGTTTAGTAGAGCAGGCTTTATTTATAGTATTCAATGGTAATGTGCGTACAGAGCCGACGCTACATGCGATAAAAAAAATATATATATTGTTTATTACAGAGGACACGGAAGGCCAGTCAAACGAGGAGAACTCCGAAGCGCCGTCCTCGCCCTATTCCAAAATTGCCAAAATACATTGTGAGTCAAGTTTTACTCTGCAAGCGTAACTATGCACAAATTCTTTTTTATCTTAATTTTGGATTCAGATTAATTTGATACAAGTATAAGAAGAAAATCTTATATAAATATTGTAAATAGCGTATGAAATATTGAACGATAGATTTATCTTGCAAAGCAGGTCCTGTATTGGCAGCGTCGAAATTTGGAAATTCGTTCGGCGTCAGCGAGTTCAGTAATTCGCCAAAACCAAAGTCAGCTCTGTTGCGACCGTCGTCGTTGAGTTCGGCGTTGACGACGAGTCCGGGACCATCGGCGAAGGGGTCCTGTTTGCAGCCACCAAAATTCAACAATCCGTTCACGAAAGTAACGGACGAGGTGACGGCGTTCGAGGATAACGGTGCCGTTGCGGACGACGCCGAGGACAGGGAGAGCGGCAGCAGCGGCAAAGCGGAAGAGACGAAAACGGACGATAAACCGGGCGAGGACCCGACACCTATATTCTTACCCCTTGTCGCGAGTCCGAAGGACAGCGAGAATAGTGTAAATAATGCCGTAGCGCCTAACTCGTCGACGCCGAGTTTCGTATTCGGCCAGAATCTTAAGGAACGGGTGACGGTCGCGAGCGACGCCGAGAGTTCGGGAAGCTCGGAGAAGGATGAACCCAAAGAGGAAGCTGCGTCCAACGAGAATGGTTCCTCGGAACTGTTGTTCTCGAACGTCACGTCCGTGTCCCGCAGCACTAGTCGACCGGGTCTGACGTTAACTCAAGCCGCTCAAGAGATGGAGGAAGCCAACAGAGCCAACAAACGGAAGTACAGCCAAGTAACGCCGCTCACTGGCGAGGAGGGAGAGACCAATGTTCTACAGATAAACTGCAAACTTTTTGCCTTCGACAAGGTATGCGTTTAAGGCAAGAAATTGTGTTTCTCTTCAATGTTTCATTGTTAACTCGATACCTATTAAATTCGCAGGCTACGAGTGGCTATCAGGAACGAGGGAGAGGAACCCTTCGACTAAACGATCGCGACGAGGAGTCTCGGCTGGTCGGACGAGCGTCCGGTACGCAGCGATTAGTGCTGAATACAAAAGTCTGGCCAGGAATGACCGCAGAACGGGCGGGTCCCAAGTCGCTGAGGCTGACCGCGATGGACGTTCAGGGGGATATAAAGATATTCATAGTCCAAGCAGCTCCGAAGGAGGTCGACCAGCTGCACAGCCTGCTGTTACAGCGGCTGAAGCGCGCCCAGGAGCGTCAACCGAAAAAATTAGCGACCGATCACTGACGATCGAACAGCACGGACTAACAAAGCGGACGCGAGATACAATCGCTCGCGGGGACACTGACTCGGCCGAACAAGCATTCGACGGGACGCGTTTCTTAATCTAAAAAAAGAATGGAAAAAAATCAGCTCGGCTTCGGCGAGACGTTGTCACGCGATGTTAAAATCCATCCGGGACCGTGACTCGGGCCTTCCCTGACACGCGAGTCACGATTCCGCATCCACAAAAAAAAACAACCCCGCGGCATGCATCAACAGTATTTTTCGAGACAAGACCAGCAAAGAAAAAACTAAACTGAATGAAAGACTTGATACCGCAGAGAGCGAGAGATAGGAACAGAGACGACCGGACGCTATCGTTCGCAGCGACATCATTTATTTTCTTTTTTTTTTTTTTTAATAGTTTTACCGACGCATAAGAACCTTTTCTTTTCTAATCATTCCCAATGAATATTCCTTTACACGAAAATCAGTGGTTTCCTTTTTTTAAATTATTTTACAGCGCTCAAGGGAGAGACTGATAAAGAGAAAAGACGCGCGTTGTAATTTTAGGGAAGGATAGATAGAGATTTATAACAGTGACATAAAAAAAAAAGAAATTATGTACCATAGTTATAACGAATAATTGTATTTCGCCAAAACCGTGGGGGCATCGTTGGTAGAAACGATCCAGTGAAATCGTAAATATTTGAAACGTTTGTTTTGACGTCGACGATTAAAGCGTCGCGGTTCATCGTCATCACTAACTCTCATCGTTGATGCGGATTGTCGAGCCAAAACCCCGAGAACGAGCGTCATTGGACGAATGCTTACCGCGACAAGTTTCAATGATAGATTCGGTTTTTCATAATAAAAATAATAATGATAAATGAATTAAAAAAAATAAATAAATAAAACAACAAGAACGAGACAAAACCCTGTTTAACAAGTGCAGTTCGCCGCTCACGCTTCGTTAATTATACGTATTAATAGGGGAAAGAACAATTCTAAGACCATCACAATAAAGAGGCATTATTATTATAAAAATGCTTTATTTCGTCATCTAGGTGTAAATAAACGAAAAACGTCGATGTAGTGGTAAAAGAATATTTGCTATAACGACTTCACGCTTCTTGATTTAAAAAAGAAAAACCCCCGAATAACGAAGGCCAGGGATTTGTCATGTTTCGATCAAATTGTCGATTAGCAAAGTGCAAGAAAAAGTCATAAAGATTTCAATTAATGTTAACATTACGAAACTCTCGTTCACTCTCGCCTAATAAAGACGCACACATACACACACGTCAACTCTGACTAAATAAACACGTTTGCATTAAAAAAAAAAAAAAATCTACCATTGTCCTCCAAGGCGCCTGACTATCATTGACTATCGTCGCTTATACTTAACTTTCCAAACTGCAAGCATCAAAAAAAAAAAAAAAAAAAAAAAATAGAAAATAATTGTATTTAATTAATAATAATTCCACTGAAAAAATATCCTTCTAATTAATGCGTCACTGATCTAATTAAGGAAAAAAAAAGCAGACAAGTATTAGGTACGAACGTTTGAAACGGCAGAAAATTATAGCGAGAGTCGATACAACAGTTATGTTTCGAATCATCGGAGTAAAAGTTCTCGCGTCGGAAAAGTCGTACGCGAGCGGCACGGTAGTTCGACATCGGGTTACGTCGAGGATCTCTGAAGACGGCACCACGAGAATCGGCCGCGGCGCGATAGTGTTGTCGGTGGCGGGAGGTATTCAACGTTCCCCGATATTTATAGACGCGAAGAGAGTTTCGTTGCAAACCCACAACGTTTTTAGGCGTCAAAAATCCGGCTCTCTCGCATCGTTAACACAATCCATGTATAAAGTTCCATCGGATTTTCGTTTGGAGTACACAAGTGTCGCGTAGAGACAAACGTCCCTGCCGGAGGAATGTGAATTGTTTTTTATTTATTTATTTATTTTTTTCTGCGGGACGAAAATTCGCCGTACGCGCTCTCGCGAGCGGAAGAAGAAGAAAAAAAAATGTAACGGATAAATAACGAGGAAGATCGGGGGTCGAGGTGTATCGGCGCGACAAGCGTGTTGAATGTAAAAGATGCGGAATGTTGAAAGAAGGCTCGGTGTTTCGACGCGGCACGATTTTTGTTGTTGTGCCGTTTCTTCATTTCTTCGCTGACAATTTGCGCTAGAGAACATTGTGTTAACGTTTATATTGGATTAATACGTCGATTATCGAAAAATGACAATGCGATTGTTAATATTAGATAAGAGAGTGTGAATGGAATTAGAGCGTGCATAGGGTAATTCATCGAGTTTACAATTTAGTGGAAACTCTCGATAGAGTCAATCACGCTCCGTGTGACTGACGCAAAATAAAAAATGCGTTATGTACGTATGCGCGATACGTCGCTACGAAATTCCGATTCGATGTTTTGGCGATGGACCTAAAAGCGGGTCAATACCGTTCGCTATAAACGCGAGACACGCGCGTACGTACAGATATACGCGACATTTGGAGAGGAAGAGTGTTGAGAAGCGAGCTTGACGCTAGATAGAAGAGACGAGGAGGAGCAGAAGAAGAGGAGGAATAAGAAGAAGAAGAAGAAGAAACGAGCGAGGGAACGAAGAGAAGACAGCTTTCACAGCTCCGGGACTGCAAATACTGCACGTCTCATCGCGTATACACATTAATCTTCCGTGCAGCATATATGCGCAATCATTCGAAGATAGAACCGGAAGTACCCAGCGATGTGCTCGAACGGTAGCGCGGAGACAATAGCGGGTCGGTTAACCGGCTCGCGAATAAAAATATCAACGATCGTCGGTGAATTCTCGGAGAGTTTATGGTGTTCAAGAAATTACAGCTGATGGAGATTCGATCGACCGTACAGTGTTCGCGAGTGCTCGATATTTATAGACTTACGGGAGGATAGAGACGCTTCTTCGCGCCTTCGACTTTCTATAGCTTCGGCGAAAACGAGCTTCTCGGGCTCGTAAAATAATGTCCTAAAAACTCTGTCGATTTTTGTTTTCTTTCTCAAAGGGCGACGTTGATAAATAACTATTATAGATAGCGAGGATAAATTTTCATGAAAATTTTTGTTGTTTTTAAAGAAGCCAGGGAAACAAAATAGTTGTAGGAGAGAGAATATCGAAGATGATAGTGCGCAATGCACGGACGTTGCGTTGAGTAAGTATACATGTATATGCATATATATATATTTAAAAAAGAATCGACAGTGAGCTCGTCGCGAGCTCGTGAATTTTCGCAGAATAATATCGAGGCAAATCGCCGAGGCGTGCACGGCGAAGATGATGTTCACCGGGGGCAGGAGCTCCCACTCCAAGAGAAGAAACGCCGGAAGTTCTACCGGAAGCTCGAGAAAAGCGTTGCTGGAGTCACACAGAAATCCTCAGCAGAGAGTCGGTCCGGAGGGATATACCTACAGGTGAGCATTTACAATTGACAATATTGTGAGGCTATCTCAACACTTGTATACACTGTAAAAAAATTTGTTTGAAAATTACTCAACAGTATTGGAAGCTTTTTTAAATAAACTGCTTCTGAAATTTCGAATACATATGTGTTGTAATTTTACAGTAAAATTAGTATTTTTGATGGAAATTTTTGTAAATTTCAGGCAAAAGATTTGTAATCTTAATATTTCGTATTATAATTTTACAGTAAAAGTACATTAATGTTCACTAATGTAAATAATGTAAGGAAATTTCAACTTCCCGCAAATTAAATTTACAATTTTTTTTTTACAGTGTAGCATGTCCCAAGAGGAAAACCTCTGTCCCGCTGCGTGACGATTATTTAATGAAATTAATGATACGATTTTTTTAATTGTATCATCAGGACGAGGATACCTTCACCTCTGAATCCATCGGATCTTCCGCCATCGACTGCCGGCAAAACGTACGTTTATCGCACGCGTATACCGAGGAGGGACGCCGTCGGTGCGACTTCTTCGCCGCCACCGGAAAACAACGTTGGTGTGCCTATAACGCGAAGAAGAGGAGCCGTTAAACACAACAAGGTTCACGTTGTGCGGGGACACAGGCTCGTTGCGAAATTCTTCAGGCAGCCTACATTTTGCGCTTTCTGCAAAGACTTTCTATGGTACGAACGTTTTACGAAACGGTCTAACGATTATCTACCACGCGTCGATTGATCGAAGCTCGCGGACATCTTCTGCGTAAACGCCCTGCATTCCGAAATTCTTCCGCACGAAACTCGAATGTTTCTAATAATAACCATGACATCGCGGTTATATATCGAGGACGCCGTACAGTGGTCGTGGCGATGGAGAATAGAACGTACCGAGATCGAGACGATCGATCGAATCGATCGATCGCCTTGAGCTTGAAAGCTGAAATGAAGCGAACGCTCGCTTCGATAAACCTCCAAGACTCGTTTACTAAAGTCTGTGATTTTCGTTGCAGGGGTTTCGGCAAGCAGGGATATCAATGCCAAGGTGAGAGAATCGTTTGTCAATAGTTCGACGCGCATAGAAACGTCGGATCGCAAAATCATTAAGATTCAATTTCACTTCAGCCTGCCAGACTGCCGTTCACAAGAAGTGCCACGACAAACTCCTCACGAAGTGTCCCGAGAGCGGACGAGAGTCAGAGAATACTATAGTGAGTACAGCCGTCGGTCCATCCACCGAGAGATCTTTACAAAGTATCATACAGATCGCATTAAGCACAAATTGCGTGGAGAATTACGTAAATACTACCATAGTTTGTTAATTTAACCGTAGATGAAGTTTGAATGTAGACGTTCTCTTCGATCGATCAGTTTAAGTGGACTTGATACCTGCGAAACAATTTTTTTTTGCCTAATCGCCTGGGCAGCAGGTGTTTTAAATATTAGATCAATTTATCGACGGGACGTGGAATACTTTTGATATAACATTTTTTTTGGGAAAAAAGTAAAAAAAAGAGTAAAATTACGTGGCTCATTATTTTAAGTAAAATTATTTAGCTATTCATTATTCAGCTACTGAGTTAGAATGTTACTTTTATAATCTATCCAATTATACATGCTAAACTCTCATTCAATAGCGATTTATTTTTAATATTATTATTATAATATTAATATTAATATTATATTTATTTTTAATTACTTAACGGGAGCATAGGTGTCAAATATCCTTAAACTTCATTGTGTGCGATTGATTTCTTGCCCGTCTATCGAATTACATATTTTTACAAGTTATCGGCTTTAATCAGAGTGGGAAGAGCGCATGATGCTGCACAATGTCCATTGAAAAAAATATGCAAACGACGCTTCTAACTTAAAAAAAAAAGACATCAATTGTGGATGTACGTCTGATCGAAAAGTGGGTTTACTACTCGGAGTTGCTGCGCAGCTACGGCAGCGCAACGGTTACCGCGCTGGTCTTACCGACGGAGTCTCGGTTCATATTTCATTACACAAGTCGCTTTTCAAACTCTCTCGCAATTAAAAACACTCGTAACGAGAAAAGCACTAACCGCTGCCTTGTGTTTATTTAAAGCGATTAATCCAAATAATCCGCAGAATATCGAACATAGGACGCCTTTTGAGGACGCTGGACGCTTATTCATATCTTCATAACATCCACAATGCATTATTATGGTAATTGAAAATACATAATCGAGCCATTCGATCACTTCAACCGTTTATAAGTCACACCACCCAAAACCGTACGTAAACGGGAGTAAGGAACGCGGAGTGGGGGCCACTCGTTGCTACGGTAGCGCCTAAGAGTGGGGTTAGTGGTGTGACTTACAAAGGGCTTCATTTAAAATAGTTACATACAATTTTGTATTTCCCTTGATATATTCTAATATACGAACATGTTTTCTTTTTTTTTTTTTATTAATATCAGTACTTGAGGGAACGTTTCAAGGTGGATGTGCCTCACAGGTTCCGACCCTACACCTTCATGTCGCCCACGTTCTGCGATCACTGCGGCTCCATGCTCTACGGATTCTTTCGTCAGGGTCTCAGGTGCGACGGTAAGTTTTATCCTAGATTCCAAAAATAACAATAACGGCGAGCGAATAGCTCGCGACGAATCGTGAGATGTTAAAGTAAAGGGGTCTACCGTGCTCAAGTTTATTATTGAAAATGTCGCAAAGTACGCGTAAAAAATATCTCGAATTGATTATAATTACGATACGAAAGAGAAGAAAAAAAAAAACAAGTTTTGGAACAACGATCACGTTCCGGTACAGTGAAACTTTTGTGCGGGTGATAAAACGGTGCAGACATCGGCTCTATAAATTACCAAAGTCCGATAAATCAAAGCTTGACAATCCGCGGAGACTCCTTTTATTTACAAACACCAGATATATGCATGTATGTATCGGCAACGTATCCTCTCGGTTTAGCGCACAGTTTCACGCGTATATTCATATATATATATATATATATGAAAGGTTCGGTAAGTTTGCGTACAGTATACGTGTATCGATCTATACATCTATAGCTTTCTTTATACATATCGATTCTAAATAAGCTCCCTGGCACACGAGAGTACGAGAGCAAGTGTTAACGATATAATAATACGAGGTTATGTGCATGATAGCCAATGATCGAGCGCGCCTCTTGTGCATGGCAGGGTGACGGCATCGGTGAATTGCAGCTTTCAAAACAATGTTTTTTTTTTTTTTGTACATCTGACACACTTAACGAAAATTATTTAAAGAATTAGCTGTCTCGTGACTGGTGGGGGACGTGCGTGTTAGTCTTTCGCGTCTCCCACATGGTAAACAAAGGTTTTTACACTAAACAAACATTCGCGACGATTTAATTATAACTTTTTTTTTTTTTTTCTTACATTTTTTGTCAATTTATTATTATCGCTCAGTAACCTTAAATTAGAAACAATACTGTTGATAACAACAATTTACTGATTTAAATGTATGATTAGCTTTTTATAACCTGTAAAACGCATTTTTTTTTCGAACTCTTTCGAACCATTCGTCTTTTACCGACAGAAGTATCAGTGAAGTTTCACTCGAACGTACGCTCGCCACTTTTTGTCGGATGACGAGATATTTTTTTTTCTCTCCCTCTACCTCAAAGTGTAACCGACGGTAATCCCGCTCGAAAATATTAGCGGCTTGAAGCAGGGAGTTTTCGCGCTGGCGCTTCGTGAGTTTTTGCACGAAGAGGGAGAAGAAGGCTGTGTGATAGAGCGGAGTGTAGCCGCACAGAGTCGGCTCCTCTAAGCCTGTTCTTCACGATTCCTCCTCACTCGCGGTTATTAGACAGTGAAAGAGAGAGAGAGAGAGAGAGAGAGAGAGAGAGAGAGAGAGAGAGAGAGAGAGAGAAGAGCGTGTGTGCGTGTGCTTGTGGTGTATATAGTTAGAAGCTAGGAAGCCTCATATACTAGAATTCTATTATTACACTTGGGTCGCTGGCTTAAACTCAGTCGGTCTTGGCTCCCTGAACCGTGAGAACGCTTTTCGCACCTGACTCGGACTTCTCCGGGCGGCGGGCGGCATCCTCGCGTTTTCATCACCCGCGCAAACCCGACGATTTATATTATTTTATTTATCTTTCTCGTACGACTCGACGAGACTGAGACCTCTTCATCCTCGTTCGACTTTATTGATAAACGAATTAAAATTTGCGTTTTCCTTTCAACCGAGAGAGAGGGACAAAGCAGTAAATTTTTTTTTTTTAATTCTAACAAAGAGAGGTTACGACCGCGGCGCACACCATGCCTTACTACGGTGACGCTTTGCCGTACTATTATGGGGGCCCGTTCTCCAATCACAGCTCTCTAATGACAGGCACCGGACGGTAAGCTCACAGATCTCGCACTCATTCGTTTTCGCACGAAACAATTTAACGAACGACCACACAAAAATCTCCCGTACTATCGTTCCCACTCATTTCCGATCGTCCGACTGTGTATCCGTCACACTTTCCATGACTCTTCGACCGATGTTCAGCCCGATCCACGATCGATCCCAACGATCCGATTAACGTTCGATTACACACGCTGTCGCGTCTTTCCAATCTATAAATAAAGTGAGAACCTTGGCTCGGGAGTCAAGTCGTCGGAGAGAAGAAGCGGACCGTTGAGTTTTGTACGTTCGAAAAATCAGAGGTACTTCTCTCCATTGCCGTCGATCGTCAGGTCGATGGAAATTCAATGACGCTCGAAAGGCCCGTGCTCGAAGCGGCGAGGACAGAAAAAAAAAAAAAAAAAAAAAACAAATAAAACTCGAAGCACACGATGAAACGAAACGGCGAAATTTTTTGGCAAATCATGAAAAGACGAATGGACAGGAGAAAAGAAGAACGAAGATTGAACGCCTCTCGGGAGCTGTGCGCGAGAGTTTTTAGTGGACCGTGAACGCCGAGAATTCGCCGGTCGATGATATACACAGTGCGAATGAAATAAAATCTTTGGAACGTGATTGATCGATTTGGCGGTCGCGGCGTGCTATGATACAGACGCGTATTCGAGCCAGCGGGAAACCGATGAGCTCGCTTCGCCCGGCGTTATTGTTCATTCAACTTGCTGGCCACTGAATACAATTAAAATATATATATATATATACGTTAAAGAAATATTTTTTAAAATGCAATTCATTTTATATTTTTAGAAGAAAACAAAAAAGTGCACTTTTTTTTATCAGATTAAAATGTTTCATTTATTCATTGTACATTTTGGGAAATTTTAGGAATGCGATGAGTTTGTTTCGCGACAAATCTTTTGTTCCGTTGAAGTGAAATATCAACGGTGGGTAGCGAATGGGGTGGGGGATAAAAAAAATCTTGTTTCTTGATGCAACGTTTCAAGGGTTAACAAGTGTTTCGCGTGTAGACACTTGGACGGATCGCTTCCGCAAGAGGAGCGTCATCGGCCACAGCAACATGAGGATCTTTCCGTGCGGTGGAAGCGTCGGGTCTACGTAACGCTTTAAAATAAGCAATTGGCATTAGGTCTAACGCGAACGAGGCGCGGGCGCCCGAGTGAACTGATAGAGTGAGCGTTGCTGCGGGTTCTTTGTGGCGATGCGGCGGGAGGATGGTTGTCTTTCGCGACCAGTGTCGCGAAGGGCGGATCGCGTACAGAAAGGACAAACTGTCACATGCTTCGGTCGAATTAAATCGCTCGGTAAATTTCTTATCGCCAGAAAAAAAAAAAAAAGAAAAAAATTACAAAAAAATTCTATCGCTTCATTGAAACATTATAACTTCGTTAAAAAATAATTTGTTCAAGATCACTAAGTTTAGATGATTTTTGTTTTCTTCCCGCAATAACATTGACAAACTAATTGCACGTGAAAACAAAAAAGTTGCAATAAAAATTCCGCGTCACGCGATCCGCCCCGATGCCCGCCGGTGACAAAGGATCTTTGTTGTTTTTCGAGATCGACCTTGCGAAGGGCGCGAACCACTTGCGCTCGACGATAAGACCGTCGCAGCCGTCGGCTTCGATCGACTTAAGGTTGTCGATTGCGAATGGTGTTCACTTCGCATAAGTTTCAGAGAAATTCGAGGAAATTGCAAACACTTTTGGATTACATAAAAATCTGAAAAAAAAAATCAAAAGTATCAAAGATACGGAAAGGATTAATTTTGCATAACAATAGTTTCATAATGTTATTAACGAATTAGTGAAAAAGTAAAATTCTTCAACAAACATACCGGAAACCCAACTTTTTTTTATGTTTTTTTATTATTTTTTTTATGAAAATTATTCGTTCATTTTTTTTAATACATTATGAATTTTTTCAAATTTTTAAATTCACTTTGATCTCTTGTTTCATTTATATGGGAAAAATATGTGAAAAGTCAGAAAATTCATAGTGAATTTACAAACCTGAAAAAATTCATACGCATTCAGAAAAATGAACGAATGATTTTCATAAAAAAAATAAATAAAAAAAAAAAAAAAAAGTTAGGTTTCCGGGATATTTGTCGAACAATTTCATTTTTTCCTAAATTTCTTATTAACATTATGGAATGAATTGTTATGCAAAATTAATCCTTTCGGCGTCGTTGACACGCTTGATGTTTTTTATCAGATTTTTATAGCATCGAGAAGTGTCTACAATACCCTCTCATTTCTCTGAAACTTGTGTGAATTGAACACTATTCCCAAGGACTACCTTAAGTAGCTCGTTAACTTTCCTATCGCAAGAAACAAAAAAAAAAAAGAAAAGAAAAGAAAATTCAAATTGCAACAGCGTATTTTTATTTGACAATAATGTTTATAAATCCACTGAGCATTTTTCTGAATGCGTATAAATGTTTTCAGTTTTTGTAAATTCACTATGAATTTTCTGCCATTGTTCGTCCTCATAATAATGTTTAAGAATTCATTGCACATCAAAAAAAAAAAAAACATAATAACAATAAAAATTCTACGTTCCGCGAAGCGCTGCGATGTTGCCGGTGAAAAAAAAAAAAAAAAAAAAAAAAAAAAAAAAAAAAAAAAAGATCTTTGGGAGTCTTGCAGAGCATATAAATCGTTCGTTCGATCGGCCCGATGATTTGCCAGTCAGGCAGGAGCCAATAATCGTTTGGATACCGGCCAAGCGTTTGTGACGTCGTTGGAGAACATTGTCAATTATATGTCGACTCCGTCTCGCGTTCTTCCCACCGCGATTGGTCCGGCGCTTCTCGATCGCTTTGTATCTCTATTGTTTCGACAATGGATACACCGCGACCGCTTACAACTCGGGAACACGTGTCGGTTTTAACGGAGAGTGAGACGGGAGAGGGAAAGATGGAATTGTTATTGTCGATAAAAATTTCGTCACTGTGCGGCGCGGGCGTTCGCAGCGCCGGAAGTCCCGTTCGTTGGGAGGTTGTCCGCATCCACGCCTGCCGAGCGTCCCCGAAAAACCAGGGTGAGCGGAGGGTCTAGAGATTAAAACAAAAATGCCACTTGCTTCTGGTATGCGGATTGGGCGACATGACTCGGGAGAAAAAAAAGTACTTTGTGGTCGGACGATGAGCGATGAATGACTTTGATGGAAAATCGGCCAGACGACTTTGAGACCAGAACGCGGCAATGTAATCGTTACATTTCCGACATTCGTGGAATCTAGTGTGCTTAAAAAAAAAACAAAAAAAGAATTTAAAAAATAGACTTTTCTGAGTCTAATATTGTTGTGGGTAAACCGAGCGAGCGGAGAGTCGGAGATGAAAACAAAAATGCCACTTGCTTCTGGTATGCGGATTAGGCGACATGACTCGGGGGAAAAAAAGTACTTTGTAGTCGGACGATGAGCGATGAATGACTTTGATGGAAAATCGGCCAGACGACTTTGAGACCAGAACGCGGCAATATAATCGTTACATTTCCGACATTCGTGGAATCTACTGTGCTTAAAAAAAAATAAACAAAGAATTAAAAAATAATAGGCGTTTCTGAGTCTAATATTGTTGTGGGTAAACCGAGCGAGCGGAGAGTCGGAGATGAAAACAAAAATGCCACTTGCTTCTGGCATGCGGATTGGGCGACATGACTCGGGAGAAAAAAGAAAAGTACTTTATAGTCGGACGATGAGCGATGAATGACTTTGATGGAAAATCGGCCAGACGACTTTGAGACCAGAACACGGCAGTGTAATCGATACATTTCCGACATTCGTGGAATCTACTGTGCTTAAAAAAAAAAACAAAGAATTAAAAAATAATAGGCGTTTCTGAGTCTAATATTGTTGTGGGTAAACCGAGCGAGCGGAGAGTCGGAGATGAAAACAAAAATGCCACTTGCTTCTGGTATGCGGATTGGGCGACATGACTCGGGAGAAAAAAGAAAAGTACTTTATAGTCGGACGATGAGCGATGAATGATTTTGATGGAAAATCGGCCAGACGAGCTTGAGACCAGAACACGGCAATGTAATCGTTACATTTCCGACATTCGCAGAATCTACCGCGCTTCAAAAAACACAAAGCATTAAGATCGAAGAAAAAAAGGAAATTTCTGGGTCAAATATTGTTGCGGCGTAACCGAGCGAGCGGAGGTTGAACAGATGAAAATAAAAATGCCACTTTCGTCCGTTATATAGATCGTGCGAGACGAGTCGGGAGAAACAAAAAAAAAAGTACTTTGGACTTTGACGATGAGTGATGAGTGGTTTCAGAGGAAAGTCGGTCAGGCGACCTTGAGTCACTCTTCACTCCCCGTGCGACAATGAATCATACCGTTTCCGTCATTCGCCGAATTTACTGCGCTTCAAAAAAAAAAAACAAAGAATTAAAAATGACAAAAAAAAATTAAATAAATATATTTTGAAATTTTCGAGTCAAATATTTGTCAGCAAAAGCGAAAGAATTGATTAAAATTGGAAAGACTTTTCCCTCTTAACGATCGTCCACAAGCCCGAATCCAAATTTCTGCCTTACCGACAAGCTCGTTCATCGAACGTTTCTTCCTTAACAAGGTCTGCTCGTTTTCAGAGTAAGCTGGAGCAGAGCGCTCTATTTTACGTTGAAGGTATATCTATATTTATCGGATATATAGATATACCGTCCACGTAAAATGGAGCGCCTCTGCTCTAGGGCTGTACAGTTGAGCCGCCTTGACCGGCTAAAAAATCTTATCCGGCTAATGGACATTATAGTGTGGCTAGTTACGCCGTCTTGGGCGGCTAAAAAATCTTGTCCGGCTAACGGACATTATAGTTTGACCAGTTAAGCCGTCTTAGGGTCGAATTTTAAGACGTTAGTTTCAACTTAAGATCGCTCTTGAGGTCGAACTTAAAATTGATCTCAAATTCAGACTTAAGGTTGATCTTAAGTTCGGACTTAAGTTTGGACTCTCAGTTTGATCTTAAGGTCGGACTTAAGTTCGGACTTAAGTTTGATCTTAACTTTGAACTTGAAATCGAACTTAATATCAAACTTACGTCCGAACTTAAGATTAAACTTAAGTCCGAACTTAAGAACAAGATTAAACTTAAGTCCGAACTTAAGAACAAGATTAAACTTAAGTCCGAACTTAAGAACAAAATCAAATTCAAGTGCCGATTGAAGATCAAACTTATGTCCGAACTTAAGAGCCAACTTAAGTCCGAACTTAAGATCAAACTTAAGCACGCAATGAAATTTGTACCAAACTTCGATCTTCGATCTTAAGTTTGAGCTCAAGAGCGATCTTAAGTTCAAACTGATGTCTTAAAATTCGACCCTTAGCCGACTAAGATAGTTTGGCGAGCTAAAATTGAGGCCCGGCTTTGCCGACTATTCAAGTTTTATTGTGAATTACAAGGCAACTGATGAAATCAATTAGACATTTGTCTATGGCACATTATCTTTTTTATTTATTCATTTCTGCACTACTATTATCTCCGGGAAACGAGAACATGCTAACTTTCTTATGCCAGAATAGAGACGTATTAAAAGACGCAATCAGTTCGTGGGAATAAGATTTTGCAGATCTTAAAATTAGTCGAATCTTGGCAAATAATAGTACAGAAATGGGTAAACAAAACAGGTAATGTGCCAAAGATTAATGTCTCGTGAATTTCATCAGTTTTCTTGTAATTCACAATAAATGCGAATGAATTGCAAGACTGGCTCTAATTTTTAACCGACCAAACGATCGTAGCCGGCTGAGACGGCTTAGCCGGCCAAAATATAATATCCATTCCACTGCGCTAGTTTAGGTGAGACCGGGGCAAAATGGCACAGCGGGGCAAAACGGGACAGTGAGGGCAAAACTCAACCGTACAATAATTTTTGGATGTCCCATTCTGCCTCAGCGATACAGCCGGATTTGCGAACCCGTTTTGCCCCACGTACCACCATCGCCACCACCCAAAAGTTATTGAAAAACGGCCTTCTGTCTCATTATCCCGTTTTGCCCCGGTGTGCCATTTTGTCCCGCTCTTCCCTACACAGTAAAGATTATAAAAAACAGTTTGTACTTTTGACAACAACTTATTGTCCAAAAACGTCCACAATATCTTATTTGTTAATTTCCTAGTTTCACAAACAAAAGTACAAACTATATGATAGTCAAAGGCACGGGAAATAAAAGGACACGTTCCTAAATTCAAACAAGTGACAAACTCGTTTGTCCACTTCGTTAACAAAATTATTTTTACGAAATTTCGCATTCCGATTTTCTCGAAATGATTTTTTTTTACTCTCTACTCCGAAAACGAACAGACCTATCTAACGAAAAACAAAGAAAGTAAAAAAAAAAAAAACAATCATCGATCCATTGACTAATCGTTAGCAATCGAGGTGTACTCTTCGGATATCCAAATGTGTCGAATGAACTTCCGCAGGAGTCTCCACGGTCCCCTGTCGTCGTCCCGGTACGCTCCTCATCTCTCGACGATCTCGGAGTCACCGTTGGCCGCGCTGCGTCGTTACTCGCCGGCGACGACGATGTCGTCGCGTCCGAAGCGTGTCATCGACACCGCGGACATAGACGTCTCGACGCCCCGCGCCCTGTCGAGCTCGGGCAACAGCCAGCAGCGAAGTCGCCTTCGACGTGACCGTCCGACGATAAGAATTCGTTCGCAGGCCCTGAAGGACAATCCGGCGCTGCGCGAGCACTACGAGCGTCACGAGAAGACCGTCGGCGAGCTGCTCGTCGAGAAGTTTCTCATAAAGGACAAGAAGCCCGAATCGGATGTCGACAATCGGCCGAAGTTCTACACCCAGGTGAGCCTCGACAGCGCGACCACGAAGAAAGAGCGGGACGAGCTCCAGGAGGCGATGCAGAGGAGGGTGACGCGACGGATGACCAGGAGGAGATCGTCGGCCGACATACAGATGGACCCGGAGCAACTCGAGCGGGAGGTGATGTTCGCCCAGGCGCAGGCGGACGCGCTGGACACCCTCGTCGCCGAGGAGCAGGCGGAGATCGAGGTGGAGACGCGAATGGGCACGTTGATAAGGAAAAATTTCGTACGCTCGGGTGCGTCGGTGCTGGGAAAGCACGAGAGCCAGCCGTCCGGCGACGAGGGCGACGACGACGCGAGGGTGAAGAAGTCAGCGAAGAAAGTTAAGAAACGAAAGAAGACGAGCGACAAACCGTCGCCGCCGAGCGAGAGCGAAATGGAGTCCGAGAGCGACGCGTCGCGAACGAGAAAGGTTCAGCGAGAGACCAATGAGCAAGCGAACGGTCATGATGTCTGCAACGGAAGAAAGATCATCGGTCCGAATGGCTCCGCGGCGGAGATTCCGGCCGAAGGGAATGACGACGATCCGACGATGTCGCCGACGAAGGCACTGAAATTCAAGATCGAGGCCAGCAACAGCGTCGGCGATTTCTCGACGCTCTGGATAAACGCCGGAGCGGCCGTCGAGCACGATAAGGGAAGACAAAAATCGCAGACTGTCGTCGAGCAATTTCGCGACAGCGTGAGACTTCCGGCGCCGAAACAGTCGGCGCGGGGTAAGGCGAAGGGCCCGAGGAGAGAGCCGATAATCGAGGAGCACCAAGAGGTCGTCGTACTTCCGGTGAGGAGTCGCTACGTCAAGGACGACTCGAGGAACAGCGTTTATCTCACTGTCAAGCCGCCCAAGATCGGCAGGGGAGCCGCCAAGCTCGAGGAGGAGGAGGAGGAGGAGGAAGAGAGGGAGGAATCAATCGCCGCGGCGGTCGATAGCATCGGTGGATCGTCGAGACGTAATAACGGCAACGACTATGACGATCAATTATCGACGTCGAGTTTAATAGCCATCAAAAAGGCGGCACAATCGAGGGTTAATAATGTTGCCAAGTTCCGGTCTAAAGATACAACTGAAAGTGATATAGAGGTCAGAAGCTCTTCCGTATCGCCGGACGGTGCGGAGGGAACGAGGAACGTCGACGCTAGAACGAAGGACGGGAGCTTGCAAAAGGTATCGGAACTCGTCAGTTGGGCGTCCGACGGGGACGTGAAAAAATCGTCCGGTCTAACGGGCGATCGCAGCGAGATCGCGGCGAGCCGTTCCGAGGATAGCTCGATTCTCGCCAAGGACTCGAAACGATCGGTCCTCAAGGCGGAGACCGACGGGGTGAGGGACTTTGAGAATAATCGGAGGCTCGAAAACAGCGGTGAATCAACTTCGAAAGTCGTTTCGTTCGTTGACGAGGATGGAGCAGCGACGCTGGCAGCAACTGCGGACGCTGAGGTGAAGCAGGAAACCGGAAAATTGACTAACGGCGAGAAGTGGGAGACGAAATTTTCACGTGGAAAGTTCAGCAAGTCTTCCGACGAGGGGGCCAAGAGAATAAAGCGCAGCGAGAGCGAGTCGAACTCCTCGAGTACGAGAGTTTCTGTTAGCTTGGAGAGAAGCAAAAGCGACGGGCAGGAAAGTATCAACGGAGAATCGAGCATCGTAACAATTCGGGATAACTCGACGGTGTCGAAGAGCTTGCCAAACGCCGCGGCGATCAAGCCGATCGTTTGTGAGAAGACGTTCGAGGATACGGTGAAAAATTGCTCTGTCGAAGCGTCCGAAGGTCCGGCGAACGACAATGTTAATAGCGTTGCGAGCGAGAAACTTCGATTAAACGGGGATTTGACGGGATCGTCGAAGGTTTCGGGAACGGTCGCTAAGACAAACGCCAGCGGAGGAGAAAACGAGATCGACGCACTCGCGAATTTTCGCCGCGGAAAATCGAAGCCTCGCGACATCGTCGTTGATACGAAGAACGATACACCGAAGGTTCTCACGCCCACGAAGAGGGACGAAAATATCTTCAAGTTCGAGGAGGGCAACAAACTTGGTGAAAAATCGAAGAGAACGGGCCTGTCGAGCGTGAATAAAATTTCTGAAATTCAATCGCCGAAAATCGTGGCGCCTAAGAAGAAAGACGAAAGGGTCTTTGAGTTTGAGGCGGAGAACGCAGTTCCGGATAAATCGAGGAAAACCGCGTCGAGCGTCGACGATAATGTCAGCGATAGTTGGAAGTTGCGAAACAATCTCAAAGTTCAGCCGAAACACTCGAGTCTCAATGATCCGGAGAGCGAGACGCGCCCGGAATCCCCGGATCTCAAGGTAGTTCCCGATAGCCCGAAGAAAATTGATATTGTAACGAAGAAAACCGCAGTTCCGACAGCGAACAGTGAGAAGAGTCTCCAGTCTCCCGTCGACAAGGCAGATTCTTCCATCGACGCTAAAATGAGGCTTAGCGCCGACAAAGCTCTCTCGGACTCACCGAAGGACACTTCAAAGACGGCAATCGACGAGAGAAAAGTCGCAGACGACTCGCTCGGGAATGATATCGGGACCGCGAAAGTTATCGCCGAGACGCCGAAGCTGACGAACGGTGTCCGCAAGGCGAAGCCCAAAGCGATCGAGGTGATCAAAGATATCCAGGACAACGCTAAACCGGAAGCGCCGAAGTTGAAAATCCCGAAAAAGCCGGAGTGTCCATCGGCGAACGAGACGGAAAAGACCAAACCGGAAGCGCCAAAGTTGAAAATCCCGAAGAAGCCGGAGTGTCCATCGGCGAACGAGGCAGAAAAGACCAAACCGGAAGTTCCTAAGTTGAAAATCCCGAAGAAGCCGGAAAGTCCACCGGCCAACGAGGCAGAAAAGACCAAACCGGAAGTACCGAAGAAGACTTGGAAGAAACCGGAAACTCCACCGGCAAACGAATCTAAAGTCGTCAAACCGGAAGTTGCTCAGTCGAAGGGTTCGAGGAAATCGGAAACCTCCGTCGCTGACGAGGGAATCGACTTTTGGGGCGAGATAGAAAGCCAGAGAGTCGCAAAGCCTGTTGTCAAGCCGAAAGCTGAGCATCCCATCGAGGCCACAATCCCCGTCGTCTCGAGGGATAAAACCCAAAATTCATCGGATGCATCGGAGGTGAAATCCAATCTACCTCCGGAAGCCGCTGCATCGGCCCGTACCAAAACAGCCGAGAATCTCGCCGCTGAGGAGAAGAAGGCGTACAAAATAAAAAAGAAGAAAACCACCGAAAGCCCGAGGAAAAAAGATCAGGAGAAACCGGCGGAGGAAACTATTTTGGAACGGTTCATAAACGGGGACGGAGGTGACGGAAAGAAGTTGCAGCAGCCGCAGCAGGAACAGCAACAGAGTGAAAAGAGTTCGCAGAACGATAAGACCGAGGCTGAATCTCCTGAGACTCTCGAAGTCAATAGGTTCGAGCGTAACTTGTCGATAATCGACGAGGAGGTTCTCGGCAGTCCGACAACCGAGGAGCTACCGAAAAACGCCGAAAGCAAAGACATTGATTTCAAATCGGTCGCAAACAGAGAGGAAGAAACAGCGGAAGCGAAGTTGAATCCTCCGACGGATTCGGTGGCGATCGATACCGGAAGTACGGAAGAAACGGCATCGAAGATGATTATACCGAGCGTCGAGCCGAAGTTCGGTGCACCGGAAGTGACGATCGTGCGGGAATCGCGGACTTCCGGGGTGTTCGTGCCGACGATAAACATCGTCGAACCGGAAAGTTCGCCCCAAGACGCGTCGGTGGATGCGCTAGCGGACGAGGAGGACGAAAGTCCTGGAACACCGACCAACGAGACCGTCAACGACACCACCGGAAACATAACGAAGTGGCACGGAAGTCCGGATCTTTCTCTCGACGAGCCGGACAAAGACATCGGACCAGAAGTGTACCTGGCCGCGAAAGTTGCACAGGAGGCCAAGGAGGCGAAGGAGGCGAAGAAGGAGAGCAGCAAAAAAAAGACACCGGCGAAGAAGGGAAGCAGCAAGAAAGGCTCAGTTGGTTCCGATTCGCCGAGCGCCAGTCCGGATTCGTCGAAGAAGAAGAAAATCGTTAAGAAAAAGAAACCGTCGACCAAAGTTGGAAAAGACATCGAGAAGAGAACGATATTCGAGGAGAGATCGGAATCGAAACTGTCCAACTCGTCGGACACGACACTCAAACCGAGCGCCATACATTTGCGCAATTCGCCCAACAACAGCGCGCGAAATTCGCCGAAGCAGAGACCTCTCGATCTTATAAAGATATTTTACACGACACCGGCGTCCCTGCTCACCGCCACGCCCCGCGATCTCTCGAAAGTCAAGAGAGCCAAGATCAAGAAGAAAAAACACTCGTCGAGAACGGCCTCGGCAAGCAGTGACAGTACCGGAAGTACGAGAAGCACCCAGAGCACCGGAACTACCGAGAGTACCGGCAGCACCGAGCACGAAGACGATCCCGAACAGAAACGCATATCATCGACCCGTAGCAACGACTCCGGCTTCGATGGATCGCCGAGATTGTCGAGTACCGATTCATTCAATTTTTATTGCGCTTAGCTCATAGATTAAAAAAAAAATGATTTTTTTTTAAATCTATGCGCTACTAAACAATTTTTGTCCCTTTTGAGTGTAGAGTTAAGAGTTATGTTTACTGCATGCGCTGTTGAATTTTTTTTTGTTTATTGCTCACCTAAATGAGACCATTAACTATTTCACAACAAAACAACAACAAAAAATGGGCGAAATATTTTACAATTAAATGGACCACCTATTTAGTGGGAGTTTTTTTTTTTTTTTTTTTTTTTTTTTAATTAAAAATTATGATCAATTTATCGTGGACTAGTTTTCTCGAAGAAAAATCTAAGTTCCGAACGGTACGAAGAGGAATCGTGTCAGTCCCCTGAATCTCGACGATTTGGAGCACTCCCACTTGATCGAACGCTTGATTCGTGATCGCGTCGTCTCTGTGCCGAAAAACAATAGTCACCCGTGGATACGTGCCCGATCGTCGTCACGACGAAGACAATTTTGACAGTTAGCCAAGACCTTTTGACTGCGGCTATACGTCTCGTCACTGACCGTTCAATCATATATGTATCTATCGCTGTTTTCCGCATATCATACTTTCTTGAGCGTATATTCCTTATATTTTAGTTAATTTCCCGTTGAATATCCATTGTTTTTAATACGTGGGATAAAAACTGTATAAACATTAACGCCTCCCTTGATTTATGTCGACGAAGTACATCGGCGAGAAAGAAAATAATTGCTTTATTTATACAATCTCCTCTTCAAGGTAACTGCACGATCCACGAGAATACGTAATCATCGTATCGTACATAGATCAGTATTCTCGGGATGTCCGATACTTGTAAATCATGTTAAATTTAAATTTGTTTTCCAATAATCGCACGTGTCTGATAATTTCGGATGTTGTTTTTTGCTTCTTTCGTGTTTTGCATGCATAATTTTTTTTTATTGTGATTTGCGATCGATGCAACTGCTGTGTTTAAGACTCTCGTATTACACCGTGCGCCAGGACGATAGGGTATCATTTACGCGAAACGCATTTCAGCCAAAACTCATCGCCGCTATAAAGCAACTGAGTTGGAGAAAGATCGTGTATACGCATGTTTTAGGGCAGCGGTTCTTGACCTGGGTTCCGTGGGACCGCAAAATACACGAGGGACCCCCCCCCCCCCCCCCCACTGCAGACCCCAGGATTAAGAACCACCGTTTCAGAGGAAGACGTCCCTTCCGGTTTCGAAATGTTAGTTTTCGACCGGAAGTGATATACTGAAAATCCGTCACTCCGGTTCGAATGTATCATTTTTCGACCTGAAGTTACGACACACCCGAAATACCTTACTTCCGGTTTGCAAATTTAATTTTTTGTTAACCGGAAGTGATGTATTTCCTGTATACTTTAAAAGTTGCCTTTCGATTTTGCGGAACTAGAGAAGTGAACACCGAGAGTGCCTTGTTGCGATACATATATATATATATATGTCTGTGAGGATAAATTTATCGGACGAAATAATAAGATGTTGTGTTAATTACGGTTGTACTTTGACATCACGCGGTTTATTCGTCCTGTGCAGACTGTGACATGGCTTGCCACAAAAAGTGCGAAAAACTAACGGGAAACCTGTGCGGATTGAATCAAAAGCTCGTTGCAGAGGCCTTGCAAGCTCTCAAGAGAGGTGAGTTAATTCGCTCAGCATTAATTGAAACTCGAGTTAGAGTATATATTTAAAAAAAAAAAAAAAACGTATTGCTAATTCATCAGTAAATTGTATTTCTTCTCATAGTTGAAAAATCTTAGGAAAATTAGAATACAAAATTCTATAGAAGCAAAACTTTTCACAACGCCCTCTAACGTCGGGATATCTGAGGAAGCTACTTTAAATTATAATCTCCCGTATATCTGTATCGAAGTATACTATAATAGCGAGAGTCGAACTCGAGAAGGCCGTCGAGTATCGTCTATGTATATATATATATATATATGAATACATATGTTTCTAGACTCGCATATACGTGTTTATCCCTACGTAGGTAGATAGATTCAACGGTCTGCCTCCGCAGCTCTTTCGCTCGGTTTCTCATCGCCTGTACATCGCCCAGCCGCAGACCGGCAACCGGGCAGTTTTGCCAAAAATCTTCGAACGCGTACGCGTATACTCGCTGCCGCTAGACTCTCTCGGCGTATCTCGTCAAGTTACCAACTATTTTCGTCGGTGTTCTTCTCTTGGTCGCTCTTTTGCACGACTATTTGTTTAACGCCTTGTGACGTCAACGAAAAACGTTTATTCCTCGCATGAGTTAGAACGGGCGAGAACGAGAGTGAGACGAGCGAAAACGCGCGCACAGTGGCGGTCTTTTACGCGCTCTAAAGTTTCTCGGATTTACACGAGCGAGGACCACCGTCGTTGCTCGAGCCACGATTTTTTTCCCCCCCAAGCACTCGCGACAGTCGATACGCCTCTGCCCACTGTCCCGCGTGAAACTTTCTCGTTGTGAACATTTCTTTTCTCTTTTGGATTTATCAAAGAGAAGCACAATCTTTGCGTCTAAACACCTTGACGGACTTCGGCGCCGAAGAGGCGAAGGGACATAACCTCAAAAAAAAAAAAAAAAAAAAACAAACGATCGTTTCTTTCGCTTTACGCATAAGAAAGTATCGTAGGATAACAAGTGATGGCCTCGTGGACGTCGTCGAACGGCAATAACTCTGATAAGCAATATTTTGCCCAACCAGTGCCGGTGATCGAGCGAAGAAGAAGGATTAGAAGTGGCGGTGGCGATGAGGGTTCTAGTAGCGGCGTGCAGGCTCTCGATGATTCGGATATCGTCGAGGAGTACCAACATTCTGGTGAGACTGAGAGTTAGAGTAGGGATAAAAAAAAAAAAAAACAAAAAAATAATGAAGTGAACAGCAAATAAACGAGAGGATAACAACGAGCTGTAGAGGCGCAGAGAGCACGTGCTTGGATAATGCAGTTGAAACGACGAAACAGGGTCACGGGACGTTCGAAATGTATTTCGAAATGTTCAAAGTCGACATAGCGTCGGGACATTTGAGAGTGTACCGGTTATATATTTTTTTTTTCTTAAGTTTCTTTTTTTTTTTCTTAAGTTTCTTTTTTTTTTTTCTCAAGTTTTTTTTCTTCTCTGTTACAGTAGAAGAGTTTCGTGCCTGCTCACCGCAATGTGTCCTCGTTAATCGTCTTGCCGATGCGAAAGATTTTTTCGGGCTTTCGGTTGTACGACTTATCTCGCGTTTCCTCGAGGAGAATTGCGCTGGGGAATCACGTGCCAGGAAATTCGCCCAAATTTAGTTTCAACCGAGAGCGCGCGGGCGGGCGGGCGAGAACACGCGTCGTTTATATTCATAAAAAATATCGGCCAGCTGTTGCGAGTCAAACGCATCCATTGGCCGAGCACAATTATCGCCCCTGGCACACGCCAAGGCCAATTAGGCGATACGAGATTAACGGCTCGAGAAATTAATTGTCTTTGATATTATCGTGAATTAAAGTTCGTTTTGTGATTTGAATTTTCACGACTCAATGGATGAAATATATAAGGCGGATTGTCCAGCCAATGAGAACTCCAAATATTCACCCTACCATACGGAAAATATTCATTATATTTAGATATTTTGAAAATTCAATTAACAACGATTTGATTTGTCGATCAATTGATGTGTACCGAACGTTTATTTTGAAAAAAAAATTAATATTTCACTGCTAAATTAAATTAAAAGGACCAAAATCGCATAATTTCAAGAGAGAAAATAAAGAAAATTTAGAAGAATGTAAATAACGGACAAATGACATTGGAGCATTAAGAAGAGTAAGGGCAATGTAAAAGGTCGAAGAAACCATACATGGAAATAAAAAACACACTAGAGAAAATTGAGAAAATTTGAATTTTCTCGACTAAATAGATTAATGACATATAAGGCGGCCAACCAATATCCAGCCAATGAGGCTCCAAATCTTCATCCCACCATACATCGAAAATACATTTACTACAAGTATAAACGAAAATTATCGTAGAAAATGATTCCACTTAACGATCGATCGATCTTAATCAAAAATTTATATTCGGAAAATCAATGTGTGAATGCAAACTAAAATAAATTAAAAAAAAAAACAAAACAAACAAAATCGCATGATTTAAAAGAGAAAAACAAGAAAACTGAATTATGTCAGTGAAACGAGATTGGTCTCAAACGAGCGCGACGAAATTTCCGGGTTGCCGGAGTAAACGTGAGCGCGTATCTGACCGGGCGTTCCACCTCCGCATAACTCTCTCGCCTAATATTCCTGAACCCCAGGAGGTCTGCGAGGGGTGATTCGTGTCGAGATATATAGAGAAGAGAGCGACGCGAGTCGCGCGGGTTTCTTCGTTTTCTAGCTAATTTCGAGCATCCCGAGGATAGACGGTTTTGATATATATATATATATATATATATATATATATATATATATATATATATATATATATATATATATATATATATATATATACACTCATTACGGAGGTTTATAGTAAATTTTGGTCGCAGTCATTGGCATAGTTCCGTCTCGTTTCGTCCAACGATGTTCGAGGAGCCACCAGCGATACAGTCAGAGAGTCAGAGGCCAATAACTGTACCGCAGAGTTCATAGTCGACAATACTGTTGCGTAGCTATGCGAGTCTCGTCGACTCTCCTTCCGTATGCTCGTGCTATAATACTGCGCACACCCGGGGGGGGAGGGAGGGGGGGGGGTGGTGAAGTTAATACTCCACCTAAGACCGCTTGCACGATGCTGGGAAAGATATTTAAAGCACAGGCCTATCTCTACCTCTCCGTCGTCTCTCGGACAGTATACATAGAGAATGTTACATATATTTGTATACGCATAGCGGCAAATCTACCAAAGACTACCAAAGAGGACTTTCATGATTATTAATGAAGATAATAATAACGCCGAATGGACGATAATAATGACGATGATGACAGCGATGCGACGGCTCCGATGAAGGAATCGGTTATACGAATATCCGAGCGCGCGTGCGCAGTTGTTATTTCTATAATAAGACTTAAATGTTGGGAACTTGATAAATTTTTCAAAACTATAAATTACAAATTGTTTTTAGAGAATAATAATTTCTTACACAGCAGGAGTAGTTGAAGCTTTGGAGTTTCATCGTGAATACAAAGTTTGTCTATCGGCCAACGCGAAAGTATTTTTTTTTTTTGTTTTGGTAAATGAAGCGTCGAAGAATAATTCTCTAGAGTAAATCTGGGGTCGGTACGAGCTCATCGGAGCGTACTATAAATGGCTATCTCCACCTCTTCGTCGTCTGAGACATTGTACACAGAGAATATACATAGAGAATGTTACATATATTTAGGATACACATAGGAGTACAGCCGAGTACCAGAGGACTTTCATAATTATTAACGAAGATAATAATAACGCCGAATGGACGATAATAATGTCGATGATGACAGCGACGCGACGGCTCCGATGTGGGAATCGTTTTATTCGAATATCCGAGCGCGCGTGCTCCGTTATTATTTCTATAATAAGAATTATATTTATACTCGATGAATTGTTTTTCGTATTTTTAAACTATTAATTCTAAATGATCAGGAAAAAACAAAATTTCTCACATGTGCAAGCACACTTGAAAGTTTGAAGTTTCCATGAAGAATTCAAAATTTGTCTATCGGCAAACTCGAGACTATTTTCTTTTATAACTCATCAGAGCGCGTGAAACATTTACCAACCACTCGATCTTGGGGTAACTCATAACTTCCGGCTGTCTCGCGCTCCGCTAAGTGAGACAGATCGATAAATCATTCTGATATCCTCCAAAAAGATTCTTGACAAAGTTTCAAAATCTAATTTTCCAGTTCTCCAATCCTCGCTTGCAGTTATTGTTTCTATAATAAGATTTATCTACGAGAAACTTGACAAATCTTCTTTTCGAATTCTTAAACTATAATTTAATATATTTAATATATATATATATACAGTAATAGGCAATTGAAGTGGAACAAGGTAGTTTTGGCGACAGTATACGCGAAAGGGTCCAACTTTTGCCAAAACAGGCGAAAAAAATCGTGTTCCACTTCAATTGCCTATGACTGTATATACACAAAATTTAATATATATCGTAAACAAGAAATTATTTTTAAAAAATTTTCATAAATGACGTGTCAAAGAATAATGCTCTACACTAAATCTCGTGACCAGTGCAAGCTCATCCGAGCGTACGAAATATGTAGCGCAACCGCTCGATCTCGAGTTAACTCATAGCTTCCGGTTGTCACCGCGCTCCGCTAAGTGAGACAGACCGATAAATCATCCGGAAAACCTCCCGCAAGATCCTTGACAAAATTCCAAAAATGTACTTTTCCAGTTGTCCAATTCGTGCGTGTAGAAAACGCGAGTGCCGGCCAGCGATCGCTCCGCTCGATTCCTCGATCCGCTGAGGGTTTCCGTGGACTTTACGTAACAACAACAGTAACAATATAATCCAAGGCGTCTCGGTCGTTGTGCAGCATTCGCCGCATCGCCGCCGGTTTCTTCGCGCGGTAGTTTCATATTTTCCGCGTAGTCATTCAACCCTCGCTCCGGTCGTCTCTCCGTGACCCTGAGTCGCGATCCCACGCACACCCGTCGGGCCGAAAGCGTTTGTGCCACCCGCACACGTTCGTCCCCCCGACCACCTGTCCACGATCGATCAGTTCCCGAAGAAATCTCACCGAGCTCTCCGCGCTCTCCCAACGTGCTCCGATTCTCGATTCCGAGACTCGCAGAAATTCGCACCTCGTCCCCGGCTATGTAGCGCGGTCTGTCGAGGCACCAGCTAGCGACGGCTGCATCAACGCTCGCGCCGTCGGCGAACCGTCGTCTATTTTCGAAGAATGTCACACAGCCAAGAGTACACCTTGCTATAATCGTCGGTGTATCGGTGCGAGTGCTTGTGCTCTTGTGTGTTTGCATTGGACCTCAGGTATTCCTGCCAGCTGCCGAGCGAAACCACTCTCGGAAAGAGAAAAAACAATCGGAATCAGGGTCGAGTACGGGAGAATTGAAAGGACGTTGGAGATTACACGAGGAATAGGCGCTTTTAGATTTTACGAGGCCTGTGTTTAGCCGTAACAATTTCATTAGATTCCGTTTGATAGCGAGATTGAAAGAGAGCTCGTGGTGCTTGTGCACGATTGTAGACGCAAGTAGATTTTTCTTTTATTTATTTGCATTTTCTTATTTTGTTGTTGTTGTTGTTGTTGTTGTTTTTGTGAATTTTTATTAATCGATGTTTCATTTTTATCTTTCCACGCAGCGCCCTCGCAATCGTCGGACAATCAACGAAACTCCGATGGCTCGGATCATCATCACGCGAGCGGAAGGATCACACCGCCCGCCACCAATCTACCGAGATTCAAGAAGTACACCGTTATGGACTTTAATTTTCGCAAAGTGAGCCGAAGACCTCGCAATTCACAGCAGTTTTTTTGTGTACAGCAAATTGAGAGATACAGCCTGGGAAAAACTTTCGAGCGTTGCGTTCGAATTACTTAAGCGTCGTAGCTGTATCTCTCTGTGCGATAACTAAACAGTTCGCCACGCTAACGTTGCCTTTCGAGTGGGCGCATCGATTTATTTTCATCACTTCGAATATGTCTCTTAAAATGTTGCTCGGAGAATGGTTTAACTACGTGCGAGAAATCGTTTGCCAAGATGCAACTTCGCACTTGTTAGCGGAGATTATGATTCGTACCATAAGGAGAGACTATAACGCACACGCGTAACGCCTACGGAATCGGGCGAGTCTCGGCGTAGCGCGGATTATACGTCGAAAAATTCTCCGTGAGCATAATGCAGTTTGAAAATTATCCGGTCGTACGTCTCGTTGAATAACGATTAATAAATTTGGCCGAGAAACAGCTGAGTAAGTCGAGAGCGGGGAATTCGGGAGGGAGATTGAGAGGGCCGAAGAGATTTTACTTGCACCGAGAGAGGCTCGGCCATATAACGTTCGATTTATAAATAGCAACGGGGAAAGCGCGAATAAAGCGGTCGTCGACGTAATTCGAATAATTAACTTATTTTCGCACTGAAAATCGAAAGCGTCCTCTCGTAAAATCTATAAATTGCCGTTTGATCATTATTATTATTCGACTCTCACGATATTCTTCGAAACTATATATTACTATAGATTTTTTTTTTCTTCTCTTTAACCACTACAGGTCCTGGGCAAGGGAAGTTTCGGAAAAGTTCTGCTCGCCGAATTGCGTAGAACCGATTGCGTGTACGCAGTGAAATGTCTGAAGAAAGACGTCGTGCTCGAGGACGACGACGTCGAGTGCACGCTGATAGAACGGAAAGTCCTGACACTGGCGACGCGACATCCTTATCTGTGTCATCTGTTCTGCACCTTCCAAACGGACTCGCATCTGTTCTTCGTGATGGAGTATCTCAACGGCGGTGATCTGATGTTTCACATACAAAAGTCCGGTAGATTCGCCGAATGCCGGGCGCGTTTCTACGCCGCCGAGATATGGTCGGGCTTGAACTTCTTGCACAAGAAGGGCATCGTTTACAGGGATTTGAAACTCGACAACGTACTTCTGGACTTCGAGGGACACATAAGAATCGCCGATTTCGGAATGTGCAAACTACAAATCTTTCTCGACAGGACTGCCGATACTTTCTGCGGCACTCCGGACTACATGGCACCTGAGGTAATCAATTATTCGTTGTCGAGGTAATCAATTATTCGTTGCTATGTTAAATTGGTAATTCTTTTTTTTTAATCCTTTTCCACTTTCGCAGATTATAAAAGGACTAAAGTACAATCAAGCGGTCGACTGGTGGTCGTTCGGAGTCTTGCTCTACGAGATGCTCACCGGTCAGTCACCGTTCTCCGGATGCGACGAGGACGAGCTGTTCTGGAGCATATGCAACGAGAGGCCTTTCATACCGAGATACCTGAGTCAGGAAGCGATGGACGTGCTGATCTGTCTTTTGGAGAAGGACGCCGGCAAGAGGCCTCCCGCTCATCAAATAGCAACGCATCCTTTCTTCCACGTGAGAATCTTTCGCTCTCTCGTCATTTAGATTTTCAATCGTGTTTCGCCCGTCACGAGAGTGACGTATGTCCGGTGTGACGTCACTGCCGGTCGAAAAAATTAGATTTTCCAACTGGAAACGACATGTTTAAGGTATGACGTCGCTTCCGGTAAAAAAAAAATCAGATTCTCAAACCAGAAGTGATGGACTTCTTCTCAATCTCCGAGAAATCTAAATTTCGTAGTCCATAGGGAGGGTGCAAAGTGTTCGAGCCACGAACAAATAACACATAAGAAATATTCGCTCGTAACTAATTGAGGACGCTCAATGCTTTTCTGTGTAAAAATATGTGTTTCTACGTTTTATCTTGTAACGATGGGTGTAATATCGTTGCGATTTATTCTGCAGACCCTTCCGTGGGACAGACTGGAGAGGAGGCAGCTTGAACCACCGTTCAAACCCGCCCTGGAGCACACACTGGATACAAGATACTTCGACACAGCGTTCACGGCGGAAAGGGCACGACTCACGCCCGTCCCTGAACAGATATTAACGTCGATGGACCAAGGTGTCTTCCGCGGTTTCTCGTACACGAATCCGAATGCAACCGACTGATGGGAGGGACGATCGGCAACGAGTATCTTGATATAACGTCGCTCGGTTTCGTTGTGACATTGAAAGAGTTTCTTGCGTCGCCTGTGACGGGCTCACCGCAGCTTTACTTGACGCAAAATTCGCAAGAAAGCCGCTGGATTTACACTGCATAGTTTACCACTGGCAGTTTACCACTATTGTCGATCTATGGAAGATCCCAGAGTGTCCAACCTCGACGATAGTGGGCGAGACAGCGCGAGAACCGTACGTGTGATACGATTGGAAATGTTTTTTCCAAAAGCTTTGTTTAGCAGTCGATTTGAGGGAAACAAAAAAATTATTGTAAGAGGAAAATATTGTTCAATCTCATCGATTGACTATTGGAAAAACATTACATCGAAATTCGAAGGTACCAATTCGGTGCTCTAGTCAAAATTGAACTCTATAGATAAATTTCGGCTCGCGATAGTATTTTCGTTGGCCGATTAGTTTCTTTTTTTTTCGTATGGGACTTTCGTTCGATATTAATTGTGAACGAAACGCACAAATCTGAAGCTCGAAGAGGAGACCGCGCAAAAAAATGAACTTCGAACCTCTGAATCGAAGATTTTTTTTAGACGCACTTCGCGGTGTCGCCTGCCTCCATGTGCCATAGCTTTGACGAGTCTGTTTATAAATAAAGGGAGCAAAGCAAAAAAGGTAGAATCAATGTATCTCAAGCGCTTGCGCTCGAGATCGCTTCGAGCAAAAAAAGAAACGCAGTATGAATCGGTGGAGCGAGATGGGGAATGCTAAATATTGTGAGACGATTGCGGCGATTGCACCGAACACCCGTTAAATATATATTACATGTATATTGTCGCGGTGACAAAGCGTGCAAAGCGTCGAACTACTTCGGGCTAATTAGCTTCGTAATTGTAGCTTTAGATTTTTTCATTGTAAGACAAAGATATGTAGATAAAACCATACAACTTATACAATAAGTGAACTATGATCAATGAATTTTTTTGTTCTCTCTCAAAATTACTTCGCGATATTATATTTAAATAACAAACTAACGTAACGAGAGAAAGTTCAACGTGCTTGAGAAACTGTCAACGTCTTTCGTAGACCTTCTTTCCGCGCAGCTGTTGTCCCGCACATGCGGAACTTCCACATAAAGAGCGGAAGAGCTAGAGTTACTGTAGCGAAAAAAAAGGAAAAACATCGAATAAGAAGTAAAAAAAAAAAAAGAAAAATGAAAAGAAAACAACACGAGAGAGACGCGGAGGGAGAGAATGTTAAAATTAGGCACGTGCATACTCTGTTGATATACGATGCGAGGTCGCGGTCGTGTAAACCGCGAGACCGTTCCAACGTTCGAGACTCTCGACAAAAACATATTTCATAAAGACATATCTGCGCGACGAATCTCCGGTGTGTTACAATAATTTGAAATTCGAAATTAAGCGAGAGGGATAATTCGGAAACTATTTCGGCGACTGCCAAAAATGTTGTACTCATATATGTCTATTCGGCGACGATGACTCGAACCGGACAGATCCATGAGGGGGATGACTCAACCGTATTGTGTCTGCCACAAATTCTGGCCAACTTCGTCGCAGTGTTTCGCGGCAAAGATAGTCCAGTTGTTTGCCTTCTCGTCATTTGACGCGGCGTTTTGGCTAATTAATCTCATTCGCGCCTTTGCGTCATTTATTCGAGGGTGCGCTCGAAAATCTCGTACCCACGAGATCACTCGAGTCACAGCGAGAGCGGTCCTGGCGCTGATTATTTATAACCGGAGGCACTAAAGATTTATGTTATTAGCGGCTCGACCGAGATAGATAAAATTCGAGTGTTTTTCATCGTCCGGACGCTCCGCAGCAGGATCCACTCGGCGAGAAGGGCAGCCGTTGCTCGATCTCACGGGTCCAACGCACTCCGACAACTATATATAGTTTATTAAATAAAAAACAAAAAAAGAAATCACTGTTGCAGTTTAGTGCAACTGTGTATAGTACCGGAAATATTATCTCAATGGCTACGGAGTGAAATCGAAAAATATGGAGCTGATGTAAATATTACCCAAAGTCTATCCGAAGTACAGGAATGTACTAAGTTAATTATTTTTTCCAATTGAAAAAAAAAAACACATCGGTCCTTCATTGATCGTTCGAGATCGCTCGTAGTTATAATTCGTGGCTGCGTAATAAAAACAAAAAATCGATTCTTTAGATTTAATTGGAGATGTGGGATTAGGCTTAAAAAGTGTTTAAGTTTCGGAAATTAGACTCGCTTTGTTCCATATTTGCCGTATGACGCTCCGACTATATATCGCGGCTCCGGTTCGAGATTTTTTTTCACTTCAACGACGATATTCGCCCCTTTGGCTCTCGCACTCCGGCAACGTTTGGCTCGGCGTTCTGACTTTCCGCGCTAACTTTAGATATACCCCGAGGAATTGGCAAACCTCGTCCGTCTATACGAAGAGCTCCCTACGAGCGAGTCTCTCTCTGTCTCTCTAAACGAGCGAATGGAAAAAAAAATATTACGAAAGTTTTCGATAACAATAAAACAAAACAAAAATTGTTTAGTTCACAAACGTACTTCGAGTTCTGTAAACGAGAGGGAGCGCGCGAGTGGGCGAAACGTGATGCATCGTGCAGAACCGAATTAAGAGAGGCGCCCGAGGAGAATAATCGAATTACGAGCTTCCGTGCGATCGCAATCGCCTTCCCAGCTTAATGGGACTTACTCGCAAGGGAGAGCTGCAACGGGATAGAGATTAATTAATTGCGGCGGAGAGGACGGTGAACTTTCACTGGTGTTCCTTTGAGCGAACGTTTTCGTGTGGCGCACCGGATGGACCTTGGCAAATGGGAAGCGTGAAAGAAAATGCTTTGTTTTCAATTTCCTTTATTGAAAAACTTATTTGGTTTATTCGTCTACTTCGGTCCACTCCAGTTTCGTTAAAGTGTCGAAATTGCTGAATATCTATTCTCGTCGGTGTGTGCCAACCGACACCCTCTTTCTTCCTCGATTACCGACGCCCGGACGCCCCGCGCGCGATCTCGTCTCTCAGCGAATTGGATACAACACAGGTTAGGTTTCGTGTTTCTTTTTTTTTCCCACCTATCTCCTACTTCGTTCCGAACACTTGTGCGCGACATCGATCGCAAAAACATGGATCCATTGGCGGTGAAAAAAAAAAATTCTACATTGAAACAGCCCAACACGAAACTGATGTTAAAAAATCCCACACAGTCGACAACCGCGTAAATTGCATTCCGATAAGTTTTAGCGACCGTATAAGTTGGACAAAGCACGAACTGGTAAGTTGGGTCGGACTTTTCTGAGAGTCCGTGCACCTGCACGACGGAGACGACGAAATACCCCTTCCATTTATCGTCCCAAAGATATCTGCACGAGACTAAATTTCATAAAGTTATAACAGCTGTGCTTTGCATCGAGGAAAATTTGCTCGGTGAATTTCACTCAGAGAATAAACTTCTGCGAGTGAACAATTTTTTGTTTCTCCCTAAAGCCGTGCATCGTTAGGGACTTGCCAAAGATGAAATTTCATGTCATACAGATATTTTCAGAGTTATTTCCATTTCGTTAACTGCCCGTCAAATCGTGCCTGCTCTGAGTTCTTGTACGGGAAGGGAGAGTGGGCAGGTAGCGGCTAATCCACCTTATCCGTTCGTGTCTAATTGGCTCGGTTCCCGAGCATGAAACTTACGCGGTCGTCTACTGTAGGCTCGTCTGTCGACGACGCCGCACGGATTCCGATTTTACTTTTAAACAATTAAAAGATATCGTCACATTTCAATGACGTACGAATGAGGGACAAAGTTGATCGGGAATTTCCGAGACATCAATGCACACGAGCCTCTTTTGACGGAGAGTCGCGAGTTTCATTGAGCCGAACGAGCCGCCGCGATCCCGAGGAATCGATAGGGCGACGATGGGTCGAAGAAGCGCGTCGGTCTGTCGAACATTTGTTACATGCGTATACCTATATAGCAAGGAGAGACGTCGAGCAAACGAGGGGAGTTATACATTAAAGATATAACTGTGTGCAGATCAAAGGGAGCACGAGAGAGATGAAAGGGGGGGGGGGGGGGGGGTAGAGAAGAAGGAATCGTCGAGGTTACCCGAGAGATAATAAGAGGAGATGGCAAATGAGCTGAGGCAAACGCACTCGCGATCCGCGAATGAAGAGTGAATGAATAGTGCAGGAGAGCGAGAATATATCGGAGAGATCTCGGTCAATGGACTTGGCCGATGCTTGGAAATAAATCGTGCACAGTGATTGGCACTCGACGCCGTCAAACCAGCCAAGAGAATATATCGCAAAAACTGCAAAGCATCTCCAATTTCCGAACCGGTAAGAACAAAAAAAAAATGGATGAAACTATTCATCACTTTCGCGTCCCCGTGGGACAATCCCCGTTTGCATATTTACGTTTACTTTCGTTTAAGGTCTACGAAAAAAAAAACTTGGAAAATACAGAGCGGCCAACGACTGATTGTCCGGTCATTGATTCCTATCGCTCATCCGATAATTCACTACGGTCAGCGACTTTAATTGCTGCACTTTAAGTTTTCATCTCTCAACCATCCAGATAAACACTCGTCCACGCTTCTCCCATGTTGACTGCGCCGACGCCAATTCCCTCTGCCGACGAAGCTGCATAGGTAAGTGAACTTCATAATAATAATAATAACAATAAAAGACTAAAAAAAAAAAAAAAAAACACAACTATCCATGATTCCAGGCCAACTGAGCGCTGCGAACAAGAAACGAGTCTCTCGCCCGCTTTAACGAGAAGCCCAGAAGAGTGCTGTGGGAGAGTCATATACGACGTCGGGCTTTCGCCGTCGACGAGGACGAAGAAACCCACCGACGACGACGACGAGGACGACGTAGTCGCGGCGGAGTGCGCGAGCGAGCGAGCAGGGCCGCGCAAACCCATCGAAAGCGAGGGAGTGGAAATTATAAATAGAACTTTTCACGTCCGTCCTGCCGATCCGGCCCTAGGAGAAACATTCTATTTTCGATTACACAGCGAGACGGAGTTCGAGCGGGCCGAAGTGAAGAGAGACAGCGGATCTTTCCCGAGCGTCTCGGCCGATCCGTTTGCCGTCGTGTGTTATATCGCGCGCTTCGGCCCGCGACCGGCCTCTGTGTTGCTCCTGCCCACTTCAGTTACGATCATCTTCGGTGCCAAAGCCACACGAGAGACCCGCGGAGTGCCACGGCGGTGTTCCTAAATAATCATCATCGACGCGTCGAGTGGGATTATTAAACAATGAACGTCGACGGAAAACTCGTGCCGGGTTCGAGGTGTGCTCGGGTGATGAAAAGCTTCGACACTCGAGAACCGGCTTCGAGATAGATATACTGAGTTTTTGGATTTTTTTTTTCTTTTTTCTTTACTCTTCAAGCTTCGATGTTGACGAATCTCACGACTTCTTTATACGTTCTCCGGTCTTCGGAGATTCGCCGTTACTCGAGAATGGATCCGAACGGTGACGCGCGTACGGTCGTCCTGACTTTATTTCCGAACTCTCAGAGACGAGCGAAGAATCTGTCACGGAGATTCGTCCAGCTCTGCGCTATCCCAGGGCAGAAACGTCCTCGAGTGTTTTGAGAAGAGAACCGAAGAGACATTCGTCCGGCGCGATATCTTCGGATTTTTTTTTTTTTTTTTTTAACGAGAACGATGGAAATATTGTGCGGGCTATTTCGAGGATAAGAGGACTCGATTGTTTCGGAAAATAGCGCTCCTTGGATAAAAACAATTCTACGAGATTTTTTTTTACTTTTTAATTGTCGGACTAAAAAAAAAGAAAAATTCTCGCCCCTCAATAACGCAGAGGGTTGGAAAACAATGCTCTTCAAACTCGAACGAAGATCGGAAGTGTGAGAGAGTGAGAATGAAATCGAGATCGCACAATTTCCATTGTGCGATTACGAAGCGAAATTGAACGGTACTAAATATTTCTTACGCATGCAGCAAACTCGCTGACCGCGCAATTTGCAGTTGCGCCTAACTATAACGCTAAAGCCGATAAACAAAAAAAAAAACAATCGCACGATGTTTTGTTTACTTTTTATAATTAGACCGCACAAAAAAAATTGTCGCCCTTGAATGTCGCAGAAGATTGGAAAAAAAATCATCTTCAATCTCGAAAGAAGATCGGAAGTGTGAAAGAATGAAAGTTGGATTGAGATTCGTTAAATTCGATTGCGCGATTAGGAGGTGAAATTCTACGTCGCTAAATATTTCTTCCGCATGCAGCAAACTCGCAGACCGTGCAATTTAAAGTTGCGCCTAACGATAGCCTTAAAGACGATAATGAGGTACGGTGACGAGAGTGGAAGGAAGAAACTCGTTTGATCGATGATATAAAAGGACAGCGGGGAGCTTCGAGGGATCATAGATGTGAGGATGTTCAGTTCTCTGAGACTGGCGACAATGCGCTCGCACAAGAATCGCGCGCGTCCCGGAAGTGTCGCGACATCGTCGAGCTCCGAGTCGGCCAGAACGGAAGAGGTCGCCCTTCAGCTCCAGCAGCAGCAGCAGCAATTCTACGGTTCGCACAAATTCCTCATCCTGGACGAGACGGATTGCGGCGGAGGACCGTCCAGCGTGTCGTCGAAGGTCGCCCAGGTCAGGGTGGAGCGGGAGGGCGGAAGTTTGGGTGTCACACTGCGAGGCGGAGTCTCAAGGGCGCTCGTCGTAACGGGAGTCAAGTCGGACGGACCGGCGGCGAAGGAGGGTCGCGTCAGACCCGGGGATCGACTGCTAGCGGTCGATGACACTGAGCTGAGAGGACTGAGCCTCGCCGAGGCTCAGCGGGCCCTGAGGAGAAGCTCCGACGCACCGGTCGCCTCCCTCACGATCGAGTACGACGTGGCGAACATGGAAGAGGCGAGGGCCGCCACTTCCGGTCCACTCCTCGTGCAACTGGAGCGAGGCATTTCCGGTGAACGACTCGAATATTCTATTTAAGGGTGGAGTCGCCTTTTTTGTTCGGGCACTTTCAGGCGTATCGTCAGGCATTTGTTTTTATTTATTTATTTATTTTTTTTTAAGAAAATTGTTGTGGTTAGCGCGATGAAAGTTAGTGAATATTTTTATTGATATTATTAGATAATGCAGGCACGTTTTTTTTTGTCACGCAATGTTGAATCCTTGAGATCGTGCGGGCTAGACTGTGAGACTGCTGTCGTACACCCGGACCACGATTGCGACTGTTCTGGTGGTCTAAAAAAGAAAATCCAAGAATATTTGTAATCAAAAGACTAATCTCTGTCGTCTGATGTACGAACGTTTATCTTTTTAAATTTGACGAGAGGATGGCGCAATTTCGAAAACTTTCAAATTTTTCTTTTCTTTTAAAACTTATTATTTCACTAGAAATAATAATTTTCAGATTTAAAAGTTGTTCGTAGTCCGGTCAATCTAAGTTGCAAATGAACAGTTTCAAGAAAAAGGCATGCACCACTTTAAGGATTCAATGCTGTGTTACCGAAAAATACCCGCAGAATGTAGCAATATCAATAAAAAAAATATTTACTCAGTTTCATTGCAACATACACAAAAAACAAAAAAATCCTAATAATAAATCTGAATATTCCCGAACAAAAAGGCAACTCTATCCTTAAGATTTTTTAGTATTCAATCGATTATTTAATGTACAAGTATTGTGTACTATTATTGTTAGTTCGGTCTTTAAATGTCAATGATAACATTTTATTTATTTGTATTTATCGTTATTAATCTTAATGTTTTTTTTTCTCACTTTGCAGGTGAGATCGGATTGACCGTGAGGGAGACACCGAGCGGCGTTTACATCGAGAGTCTGCGTCCGGCGAGCACGGCCGATCGTTGCGGAGCTCTTCAGCCCGGTGACCGATTGCTCGCGGTGGACGACACGGCCGTCCAGGACGCCGTCGGTGCCGCTAAGCTGCTGAGAAATGTCTCGGAAAATAGTAGAATAGCGAGGCTCCAGATATTACCGAGACCGCCGAGTGCGTCCTCGAGGAGCGTCAAGAGAAGGGCGCAGCCTCAGGCTCAGCAGGGCGCCAACCAGACTCTCTACACCAAGGAGAGTCTGACCGTTTTGCTCAGGCCCGATCATAGGGGCCTGGGACTCGCTCTGAAACCCTCCGACGATCGAATCAATTACGAGGTCGATCTTCTCGAAGCCGGAGGTCCCGCAGAGAGAAGCGGAGTCCTGTTACCCGGCGACAAGATAATCGCTCTGAATCGACGAATTCTTCAAGACTTACAGCCCGCCGAGGTGGCTGCTATATTGGAATCTTCGCAGGTGAGGAACCAATAGTATATTATGGTAAAAGGGAGGAAACTGCGTCTTTTCACCGAGTGTGAAGTTTGATGCCCGAGTGAAGCGAGGGCAGAAATTCAGAAGCCACTTCCTCCCGAGTGGCATACGCTATTTTTTTTCCCCGACTGTGCTGAAAAGTGGCCATGTTTCTGTGCCTGCAATGGGGATGGAAATTGGCCGAGTCTCGACGAGCGGGAGGAAAAGTCTACTTTTCCTCCCGCTAAATCACTTTTCCTCCCGCTGGTCAAGAATCGGCCACTTTCCACCGCCGTTACAGGCTTGAAATAGGGCCTTTTAGCGTAGACGGGAAAACATTAATTTCTGTATCACATTTTATAGAGTCGTAAGATTATTTTAAAAACATGTAGGGGATACCGGGTCGAGATGGGCCCCCTAAGCAAGTGATGCGGCTACAACGCTGCTACAACGCTGCCGAAAGTATAATTTATCGTTTGTCTTCCAACGTTAATATTTTCATAGTTTTATAGCGCGTGCGAAAAAAAAAGTCTCGGGCGAGACGGGCTACCCTTAAATTGTTCATTTTTTAACCCCTGTCTGTACTATCCATACATATTGAGTTTCCCTACTTCTACCCATCAGTAGTGCTCATGCGTCAATAATCCGCGGTTGCAGCCTTCTAGTTGTCTTGTTTAGGGTGGGCCATTACACCCCGCGTCGGCCTGATTTTTTGCTAGCCCATCCCGCCCCGGTCTACCCTACATTTACATGTAGGAAAATTATATTTAAAAACATGTATATGTACTTGTTGTCGCAAATTGATATTAAAAAATATGTACATGTACATATCGTCGTAAAATTGTATTTAAAAACATGTGCATGTACATGTTCTCGTGAAACGATATTAAAAGATAAAATTCGATTGAACGCCCAGGTCGAGCTGGTAACGGAGTACAAAGTCGGCGGTCCGGTAGTTCCGAGTTCGGGAGTCTTCACTGTAAGGGTCGCTCGGCCTCTCGGTGGACAGCCCGATCTCGGTCTCACGGTTAACGAGGATTTGATAATAGCCGAGGTGAGGAGAGGCTCCTTGGCCTACAGAACAGGAAGTTTGGCACCGGGCGATCGTCTTCTGGCGATAGACGGACAAAAATTGGATTCCGGGGATCTCCGACAAGCGGCGCAGTTACTGCACAGACCTGGAAGCTCCGTTGTCGCACTGACTGTCAGAAAACCCGACACTACGACGAGTCCTAGGTAAAGAGATATTTAAAATTTTAAATAGCCATAAAAAGAAAGAACAGCGGCAGTAGTTTGTATATGACGAAGGGCGTTTTGTTAGCACTCAAATTTTACAAAGTTTTTTTGTTTTTCATGTTCACAGGGAAGGCAGTATATCGAGCGACACAGCGACACAGCAGTATCCCACCGGTATATTGAGATCGGCGAGAGAAAGTTTGCCGAGCGTCGATAGCGCTGTCGATTCTTGGGGCGAAATTGGCGAGGTTTGCGGCAACGTGCCGGAGATTCTGAGACTCTGGGACACTGCGTCGATCGACAGCGGACAGTTGGATTTACCCATGGGACCTTATCCAGGGTAAATTTTTTGTTCAATATTCTTGAAATTTTTTTCTTGCTTTTCAATTTCCGAAAAACAAAAATTTGTCATCAGTCTGTTGTACGTTAAATCCCCGTGTCAATTCAGATCTCAGGAACGAAGCGGATCGGACACGAGACCGCAGCAAATAGTTCACGTGTCTCTTCACAAAGACCGAGTCTACGAGGATTTCGGATTTTCCGTGTCGGATGGCCTGTACGAGCGGGGAGTCTACATAAATCGTCTGAGACCCGGCGGCCCTTGCGACGGTGTTCTCCGACCATACGATCGTATTTTGCGAGTCAACGAGGCGAGCACCGAGGACTGCGACTGTTGCCTCGCAGTGCCGTTGATCGCTGCGGCTGGCGCACGCTTGGATCTTACCGTAGCGAGGCCAGTTTCGCCTCAAAACATCATGAAGACCCTTTGATTAAGAAATATAAGTTATCTTATTCGACGCGGAGAGAAACTTCGGCGACGAGACTAATTTCCAGTTGTGTTTGGAATTAAAAATTCCGAATGACAAAACTTCGAAAGGATAAATTATAGTAAGTATATAATGAAAGAACTTTTTTTTTTTTGTAGAGTCACGTAATACTTTATTCGGTTGGGATGAATAATCCTGCCTCTCTCACTCTCTCTTTCTCTCTCTCTCTCTCTCTCCTTCTCTCTCTCTCTCAAGCCTCGGCGTATCCGTCATCATATTTTTTTATACGCATGCGTTTATTTATAAAAATAAATGTTCTATAGTAGACTGATTTCTTCGACTATTTCATTCACACATACATATACAATCGAGCACACCAGCAACGACAGACACAAAAAAAAAACAACAACGCTGTTCGCGCATTGTTTTTACCATACTTGATTATTCAGCCACACACACGTGTATGTACAACTCGAAAAGCATCGTCTATAGTCGATAAAATTTATATTCTCTAGATAGCTCGTATCGTCGTCAAGAAGTACAAGCACCGCCACGGGAGACTGGTGCATGTTTTAAAAATAATATATTTTGCTCAAACTAAGGGCTGACGGCGTTCTTCAACTGTACGTTTGTACATCGATTTATCAATTAACGCTCTCTATACGTAGAAGTGATCCGAATGAAAATGAATTAATTCGTCGATTTTTTTTTAATCCTCACATCTATGAGTAGAACATGAATCAACGAATCCTTGACCAAGCGTACGTTTGAGACGCGGTCATTATCGTCAAGCGAAGACAAAAGTTTTACTCCAATGCTAGCAACGGCGGGTTAAGTTACCCGGTGAGCCAGTGACGAGCCGATGTGGCTTAAACGCGCTCACAGTCGCTGATCTTTACGAGTTCATTAAGATGACCGATCGATGCCAATTGTGCCTGCAATCAGCTATACGGCCAACGACCACGTCGCTCAGTGGAACTTTCAATGGTATAAATCGTACCTTGCCTTGAGAACGAAATCGCTATAATCGCTATAAGGAATTTTAGATGCCAATCACCCTTTTTTTTACCCACATGTGCAATCGTCAAATTTTCGTTTACGGACGGTCGCATTAACGAATTTTTGTCTGAGATATGAGTTTTGTACGAAACTTTGATGCGACAGTCTTTTACATAAAATCAAATAAGAGCACAATATTTTTGAGTCAATAAATATATGGCACTTAACAATAAGTCTGATTTCTCGATCCTCCGGCTTTAACTTTGCAGAACAGAGTCTAAGTTCGTATTCAAAATTGGAACTGCAAATTGATGATTCGTTAATGCGCCAACCGTCGTAATCGCAACTCACCCGCGCGGTAGCGAAAGGGAATCGGTCCGAATTCGACAGTTCGTTAAATAAATATTTTTTCGCGTCAGCGTACGAGTTTCACTCTTACACGAGTCGCTTAAAATTGTTCGTCTCTATTCGCGGGAAGACGAAGTAAACTTAAGTAAATTTCACTACATCGTAAGTAAAATTCGCCACTTTGCATTACATCGGTGCAAGATATTCGCGGGAGACGATCGTTCAGATAGTTCGACGCGTGAGCTATGTAAAAACTCGTACGACCTTCGTCCGTTCGTGACAAAACGAGAAAAGAAAAAAGAAAAAAAAAATGAAGAGACAAAAAGTTGCAACTAAATTGCGTAAGGTCGATGCGTCGCGCTGACCCAACCATTGGCGTGCGAGCCATTGTCGTTTTTACTAACGTCCGTATATCGCGGAAGTAGAGCTTCCCTCTTGAGCGCTTGTCTCTGATCGTACTTTGCCTTGTTGTAACACAAAACCCCGGATATAGCGAGGGTCATGCCGAATATGTTCAATCCAGTCACCGGATTGCCTAGTATAAATAGCGTTACCGCTATAACAAAGATTCGTTTACTCGCGCTCGCTACTGCATAGGTCAGCGGCGTCACGATCGAGAGGACCGAGAATGCGACGATATTCTGCAGCCAGCTCAGTATGCCGTCGAGGAAGAGGAGAGCCAGTACTTTGTACGAGATCGGCTCGGCCGTACCGGAAACGGCGTCGTAAACTAATCCCTTCAGGTCGTACACCATCCATATCGGTAAGAACATAAACAGGGCTAAACGTCCGAGTATTAGAAGCAGCCTTAAATGATGGACACCAGTGTCGTGTAGTACCTGAAAAAAAAAGAAATTATACTTTCAAATATTATAAAAATCGCCCTCCCATCTTAAGGAAGATGTAAAATGTTAAATCAATTTTTTTTTATTTCATTAAAGCAATTGCAAATATTAAGGCACAAAAAACCAATTGGATGACAATATTATTTACCTTTTTGGAGTATATATTTTGCAGAGAAAAGGCCATTGTCGAAGCTAGAGCGCTGAGAAGTCCGAGCATATTGAAACTCAGCTCAGTCAGGGTGGCGATAGCAACGCCGCCAACTATGGGCACCAAACTCGAATAAACCCTCCAGGTTTGTTTCTCACGTAGTATTAGCCTTGAGAGGATGACCGTGAAGAGCGGCATTGTAGCCTTCACTGGGACAGAGCCAAATTTAAGTTAATATAACAAGCTGATAAAAATAAATATGCCTGTAACAGATGGATGAAACGAGAGGTGTACTGTGCCCCCGAACAAATCTGTACAAATAACGTTGGATACGAGGAAGAGATAAGCCAAGCTTATGAAATTAATTAATGGAAATAAAAAATAGTAATAATAATAATTCTGAACACAAAACATAACTTTATATAATTTCAGAATTGAATAAAAAAAACATTTGATCTCCATTTTCAGATAAGATTGCGAGAAATAATCGTTCGAATAAACGGCGGTAAAACGTGTTTATGTTTTTTTTATCTCTTTCAACGCGATGAAAAACGTCATTGGGATGACATTTGCGAGGGAGACGCTTGAGGCGAGATGATAAATGTCATAGTTGAAGGTTTTTCGTTGCTTGAGGAATATTCGTAAAAAAATGTTTCGATCCTTTTGCCCTCGGTAGCCCACTTTGGTACAACGTGCGTGGCATATGCGACGGACACGTGTCGAAAAAAAAAAAAAAAAAAACGGCCATAAAGCCGCAAATTCGTTGTCGGCGCAATGCACCCACAGTCCATACCAGTATGAGCGTAGGACACGGGAACCTTCCAAATGCTGACGTGGCTGAATACATTTCCAACGAATTTGCCCAGTGCCAGAGGCACTATGAGACGAAAGTAATAGCCCCAGGATATGTCCGACGAGTACTTTCTAACGCCCCAAAGATTGAAGAACGGTCCCGAGTAGAGAGTGATTGAGGTTAACTGGACCATCGTAACTGTCATCGGATAGGGAAAATCCGACAGCAACAATTTGCCAACGACATTGCTGCTGCTCGAAACGATGTACCACATGAGACACAGGCATAATATTGTCACGACCTCCCGTCCCTCGCGTCTTTCATCCATGATCGATACCGTAAGCCGCCCACCGTATCGCGATCTCCCTACTTTTTATTTTTTTTTTACACTGATGTTTCAAAACTGTACGACCGTTCGCGCTACTACATCCGTTCACGGCGAACGAGTCCGCTCGTCTGCAAAGTAGCGATGTGGCCGGAAGGCGGAGCCACTCGGTGAGGCGGGGTCGAGTTGGGGGATACAATCATTTTTCACTCGACAAACGATGTTCTTGTAATGTTTTTTTTTTTTTAATTTTAATTGTACCATATATCCGGATCTCATATACTATACATGACGTCATAAGGTTACTTTGGACAAAATAAAGCTTTTATCAAACACTTTAAGCAAGCGTGCGATAAACATACGCAGCAAACAAGTACGTTCTTCTGTAAGGACTTTGTTGTTGAGTGCACTAAAGCATGCGAATGATTACTTTCGGTAGAAAAATGAAATTTTCAAACTGGAAGTGACATATTTTGATTATGACATAACTTTCGATCGAAAAATGAGATTTGCAAGCCGAAAATGATGCATTTCCAGTATCATTAAGCAATTGACGAATTAAAAGTATGATTAAACGGGTATTTTATTTTGAATTTTTTATTTCGTGAAGATCATGTACTCACACGATGATGCTACATAATTCTACGGTATTTAAGTATACGGATATACTAATTGTCTATTAATGTCAACGACAAATGCAAGTTTATCTCACGAAATCACGAATACAATATTACAATTTGTAAATATAATATCTTACAAGTTTATTTCACGAGTTGTATAAAAAAGATCGTTTCGAAAAATTTTCATCGTTTTGTCATGTTTTTCATGCGTATAATAATTAACGTTGGATCCCGCAACCATACAATGGAAGATAGAATAGATATATCACTGCGTTATTCAACTGAAACAAAGATCAAAATCGACATGACGAAGTACACACACACGTATTACGACAATAAAAAAGGCAACGAAGATCCTTCGAACCTCGGGGATACAAAGGTTACAAGATTTCTTCTTCTTCTTTCCTTTCTTGGCTATCGCCCTCTCGTGAGAGCATGTGCCACAAGGTTACAAGATTACATCACAGTACCGCAAAGTAAACAAATAAAACGAATGTAAAAAATGTTTCGAGTTTCGCCGTTTACGTTTCCGAGATAATTCATATCACATCGGCGCCGTCATTGCCGAAGTACCTGAACAAATGCTGAAGGGATCTACGAGACTTAAGCGTTCGTCTCGGCTTTAATTACATACGAAAAACTATTAATGGCACCTCGATAGATATACATATATATATATCATAAACTATACAAAACCGAATGAGCGGTTGTAGCTATTTATTGCTTCATTAATAGTTTGCGATCGACGGAATTCCCTCGGTTAATATATCTTTACAATTCGACGATGTCGTTTACGACTCCGAAAATTTACTACCCAAGTGAATAGTCGGTTGTACAATAAATACTTTCCATACTTTGCCACAATTCGATGTATCTTCGAGAGTCAAGTAATTTCGCATTGGCAGTAACAAATTCTCGTAAGGATCGGTGTCAAGCTGATACTCCTGCATAGCACGGTAAACAGCTCTAAAAGGCGGTTGTTTTTGCGAATGAAATGTGCCACGAGATCCATGAACTACGAGGGCACCCTCCTTCTCCGCTTCCGTGCAGACCGACATGTACATGCAGTGGTCGGGCCGGTAATTAAACCTGCACGGATAAACGTACAATCTCTCCGGATGAAAGTGAAATATTATGTTTATTATATCCTGATCTCCCCAAGTTATTTTCAGCCTGTACTCCTTGTGTATCGGTATCACGTAGTCCGTCCATCGAAATTCTCTCATGCGGGTTAGATTCATCAGCATAACGCCGGAATTAACGCCGAGCTTGCCGTAATACGGGTGCTTAGCGAAACGATTGTACCACCCCGTGTTCGTGTCCTCGTGTTCCGGACTCAACGCCGCTAACTGGCTGGAATTCATTTCCTTGAATTTGTCCCATACCTCTTCGGGCGGCGCGAGAAACAACGTGTCCGTGTCCACGTAGAGAATCGCGTCCGTTGTGTTCAGTACAGTCTGCAATGATAATGGTCAAATAAATATTGTAGAACAGTCTGAAAAACTTTATAAATCAGAGACTGTATATTTAATCTGACAAACTACTTTTTTCCTGGGAGAAGAGAAAATTCCTTGAGTAAAAAATCTATTGTCCTAAAATACAATGAGATTCACATAGTTGATTATTAATTATTTACCATGCTGTAGAAGATTCCACTGACTTGCAAATTTTTAATGTTTTGCACTAAGAATTTTATGACTACATCCGTGCAATTCTGTTTCTCCTCAGGCATTATATCTTTTAATAAATAGGTTTCGTATATGCGGTGTATTAATAGCTGAAAGCTGATGAAAAGAATTTCTAAAATGGAGCCTGGCACGACTCTTGAAAAACAACAATGATTGAACTCTCCTGGTGACTGTGGGCCATAGACGTTAAATAACTGTGTATAGAATATCCAACAAATTTTCATCGGGAACAAATAATAAAGTATCTTGAATATTGTATAACGAATAGTCTCGTGAGAATTTTTTTTAAAAAGAATGAGAGTCTTACTGGTAAGAATAGCCTTTGCGCCGCACAAGGCTTGAAAAGTTTCTTCCACATAGACACATCGCTGTTCTCCGGAAATGTGACCGGTTTGAGAATGAAATTGAATGTTTTGTTGGTCTTGTATTGCCATTCCGTGAGTTTCTCGTCGAAGGCGGTTATTAGATTGCCATCAGCGATAACGATGAATCTCAGTGGTCTGTTGGTGAAAACAAGTGCGGATTTGAGCATAGTCAGAGATTCCTCGAGTCTGTCACCGCAGGCGACGACGCATATGACGACCTCGTCGATTCGACCGGTGACTTGGGAACTTCTCGCGGATGTTGATAATATCGCGATTCTTTTGTTTCCGGCATCGTAAAGTTTCTTTGGCAGATTCGTTGTGTAATTGAGCAAAATTACTAGTGCCGCGAAGCACAGAATGAGAAACATGTATCTGTTCAATGATTTCATCGTTGTTATTGTTTTTTTTATTCATTTCATCGATCGAACTCTCGTGTGTTTATTCGCGCTAACCATCTCGACGGCGCGTTCAGCATCTTTGTATATACAAGAATATAACGCGGTGTTTACCGCTGCACTCGTCAATGCTATCACAAAATACTTCAAGAAAACGCCATGTTCAATGCCTCCACATTGAAATATTCGTACTCCGAAGGGGACAGTGAACTAAGATAACGGCAGGGAACTGCAGCACCATCAGCGACGTGAAACCAAAGAATATGGATAGCATAGAAGCGTACTTCCCATAGCCCACTTGAAGCCAAAAAGTTGGGGTGATGTCGATGAGCTTATCACCCCAGTGGTAAGATGTCGCTACTGTAGTGACATCTTACCACTGGGGTGATAAGCTCATCGACGATGATGTCGATGAGCTTATCACCCCAGTGGTAAGATGTCGCTACTGTAGTGACATCTTACCACTGGGGTGATAAGCTCATCGACATCACCCCAACTTTTTGGCTTCAAGTGGGCTATGGGAAGTACGCTTCTATGCTATCCATATTCTTTGCCGGTAGCACGATGTGACGACGGGTGATTTCATTGGTTCCTCTTTTTTAAACCGTTTGATTGGACCCTCGCTATTCCTAAAGGGCAGTGCAATATTTAGGATTTTGCCACAGGAAAAATCATGCGCCCCTTGACCTTTATATATATATATATATATAGTTTCTAATTAGTATTATAATGCTGTTAATCATGATATAATACGAATGTAATTAAAAATCAAAATCGGTGTAGATTCCTATGCGCACGAAGAGTTACTTTGTAAAAAAAAATGGGGAAGTGAAGCCAAATTTTGTTTAGCTTTTGTTTAGCGTAAGCTTTTCGTGACTTTAATTCTAACCGAAAAATAACGTCTGCGTTATTACTGTGGAACTGCGACAAAATGGAAGTGAAAAAAATCGAACTTTGGCAGGTATAGACATCGAACAGTCGCGCATGCGCATCACTTATAATTTTTCTTTCTGCTACAAGTTGCCGCAAGTTATCCACGAGAATGCGTGATATAACCAAAACGAAACTATTTGGCAATAACTCGAGCAACTCGAGTTGTCCGTAGCGATATTATTATTAATTAAATAATAAAATGACGAGTTTTATACCGAGGCTCATTGGTGTAGGATCAGTTAAATTGATCAGGTTTGTGACAACGAGAAATGTTACGTTGAACTAAGAATCGAGCATCGGCGAATCAAATGTTGATTCGCTAATTCGTAAAAAAAAATCGTGTTTCTGTTGTTCTATTGTTGATTTATTTATCTTTGCAGAAGCCTTCGCAGATGTTACAGTTGGGATGGTAGCTCGTATGAGGGAGCAGGAAAAACTACAGTAACTATATTAAACAGAGATCCGGAGTATGGGTTGATGGTCGACAAGATTAACACGGTAAGACATAAATTATTTACAGCACTTAAGGCAGTATTTTGAATGAAAAAATACGATTTTAACATGAATTTTTGCAATTTCACCTCAATATCTTACACATGTTCACATGTTGACACATGAGGACAAACGTTTTTGACTTCTATCTATTAGAAAGAGCAAAAAAAAATTGTAATCAATTTGTTACTTTTTCTTTTAAGGCTGGATTCAGATTGAACAACGGACTCTGGGTTCTTGGCCCGGTGATATTATTTCCAAAGTCCATACTTGGCTGGAATATAGCGTCGAGTTCCGAAATCACGGAGGAATCTTTGGCTCTCTTCGAAGTAATGGCACCTACGCTAGATATTATAGTTGTAGGGCTAGATCAGAAATACAACGACAAAACGCCGTTCATAGAACTCCTGAAAAACTTTGCGAAACGAAAGGAGATGAGCATAGAGATACTGCCGATCGAACACGCCTGCACGACTTATAATTTTTTGAACGCCGAAAATAGATTTGTCGGTGCTCTCCTGTTACCGCCTAGAGTACAATTGCCCAAAAATTTGCAGGCTATAGCCGATATTACTAAGAGAAGACAACTTCACAAGCCGGATAGTGAAGAAATATTAGCCGGTAATAAACAAATAAAATGATGAAACACGATTTACAGACTGATAGAGGAATATACAGTAATAGGACATTGAAGTGGAACAAGATTATTTTGGCGACAGTATACGTGAAAGGGTGGAACTTTTGCCAAAACAGGCGAAAAAAAATCGTGTTCCACTTTAATTGCCTATGACTGTACAATAATATTTAATTGAAACAATATGTTACAATAAGCTTAATGGTTTACCGATGAATAAAAATCATTGGTGACTATTGCATCCGTCGTTACTGCGATTATTTTCTCCTCGCAGTTTTATCCACAGCAGAAGTAGAAAAAGAATGATAAATCCCTTGCAGGTTGAACATAAAATTTTATAACTTCGATTGCTGCTTGCAATCAACCTGAAAGTTGCACATTCGTCGACAACAGATGAATTTTTAACCCTTTCATTGGAAACCTAACCTCAAAGTGACGTGCCCAGGTGGCGTATTGCGGCTTTCGCATCAAACATACGGGGAAGTTGGGTAATGGCACGTACTCGTTTGCGTGTCCCATATTTAACTGTTTTTATTGTTAAGCATACATTTTTGTTGAATTTTTTTATATAACATTTTAATCCCACACCAACGAACTCCTTTCGATTAACTCTGAAAAACGTCGAACGACGTGTTCGAAATATATGTGAGTATACGATTATTGTTTTCTAATCAGTATTCTTTGTTTATCCCGAACGAGAAATTATAATTTTCACGGTTGACTACGTTTCATTGTGTCGTCGACGACACAAGCACGATCTCGTAATTTGTTTCTCCATATTGTGCATTTTTCTTCGAACATTTTTCGCTCGAAATTGTAACTTTGAGCGTGATCCCAAAAATGAGCAGGTTATGCAGTAGAAATCGGCGGACTCCCGTGATTCACACACTTATTTTATTAATAGTCAAGATTATTTCGTTAGTCGATCCGTTTCATATATCTTCAAGTTTCGTAGACCTTTTTTTTCATTTATTTTTCAATCGCAGTCGAAAGGTCTCGTTGCACTAAAAAAATTCTCTTACAGAGTATAAAAATTACTTTGTTGTAATATTTAATTAACTTTCTATTACAGAATGACATCTCCTGGCTCAAGTCTTTCCCTGGAGGACAAGCACTTTGATATAGTAAATAAAAATGCAGCTGATAGCATTGAAAATGTTACTAAGAATCTTCTTGAACAGGAATCCGGCGAGCAAAGAAAAGTAGCTCCGAACAGCAGAACACAGTCTTCCGATAGTATAATTAACATAGACGATGACGCAGATGATGCTAACAGTAACAAGAAAAAAACAACCGAAACACAGGACGGCGAAATCGTCGTAATTGATAATAACGATTACAATCGTAAGTATATGACAGAACTTTTCGAGCCTGTTCAGCCCGGGTCTATCAAAGTTTCTGTGGCACTTTCAGCATCAAGGAATCTCCCTACCATTAGAGTCTTCATAAGGTTTCAGAGCGCCACTCGACAGTCTCTCAATCTAATTAGTAAAATCAATGATCGAACAGAGGAAGATATTCTCAGTGTGATACGTGCAACAGTATTGCTACAACATAATGCCTGCATATTTTAGAAACAAACGTAAAATAAAGAAAATTCGTGGTGATTAAAATTTTTATTTCTCTCGTACACTAAATACTATACCAGTGACATCTGCAAGCTGTTGTTTTACTCTTTGAATTGCGACATTATTTCGCGGAATTTGCGATGTTCAAAACTGACGATGATACGAATTACATTATAATTAATACGTCTAATTATTAATGTACAACATGTTAAGTATTTGTATTTAGAATACCATAGACCTCTCTAATTAATTGGACGAATATTATGTTAATGTCGGTACAATTGAATCGCGGATCATTGATGTTATTTTAAGAATTTTGCGATGTGACTTTGATTATTCTTAATGCTCGGCGTATCCTTTCAGAAAGTGTTGGCTCTGACATTGATACCGATGCAGAGGACAACGATTTTGACGCGCCCGTATCGACGGAACCTCAAATCCCAAATGAATACGATCCCAGTATAGACGACCGGTTACCAGACACAGTTACTCTGCTTACAACACCCGAAGGTGGAAAATTGTACCTCATCGGAACGGCACATTTCAGTGTGGAAAGCCAGAACGACGTTTCCAATGTAATTATGATCGATTGCCTGCAAACTCTGATGACTGACACAATATCTATCATTCTAAATAAGATTATAATTTTTTCTTTTCATAGATTATTCAAGCTGTTCAACCTCACATAGTTATGGTGGAGCTGTGCAAGGCTAGAGTTCATATACTTCAGCTTGACGAAAAGACGATTTTGCAGGAAGCGGAAAATCTCACTTTCCGTAAGTGCGCGTTCATCGATTGGCACTCGCGATAGAAAAACATATATGTGGCTGAAAATATCATTATGTGCAGTATTAGAATATTTTTAACATTAATTTCTTTACCTTTCGCAGAGATAGTTCGCGACAGTATACAAAAAAGTGGTCCATTCAACGGCATTTTGTACATACTGCTGTTGAACTTGTCCGCCGATTTGACGCGAAAATTGGGAATGGCACCGGGTGGCGAATTTCGTCGGGCATTTGCCGAGGTACTTTGTCATTTCGTTCACTCGTAAAAAAAGCGTGCCTCATGTCTCATCTCACGTTTTCTTAATTACAGGCGAAAAAAATTCCAAACTGTTTGGTACACCTCGGAGATCGACCGATAAACATAACTATTCAGCGTGCTCTGAACTCTCTGAGCTGGTGGCAAATGTTCAAACTGGCCTGGCACTTGTTAACCGCCGACCATCCGATAAGCAAGGAGGACGTCGAGCGTTGCAAACGCAGAGACATGCTCGAGGAGATGCTCGCCGAGATGACTGGAGAATTTCCTGCCCTCGGCGAGGTATTCGTCAATGAGCGCGATCTTTATCTCACGCATTCGCTTCAGCTCGCTTGTTTCCCAAAACAACGAACGGCGAACGGCTGGAAACCGACACGGGTCGTCGGCGTCGTCGGCATCGGGCACATGCCAGGAATTGTCAAACACTGGGGCAAAGTTGAACCGTCCGAAATTCTGCCGATCATGAGGTGCGTGTTCGAATTTTCTTAAATCTATCCTCTCCAATTTTTTCCATCATCACAATTGAGGTCACAATCTTTAATGAATTTTTTTCTTTATCTTCAGAATACCGCCTCCGTCCCTGTCGAGTAAGATAGTTCGAATAACGATAAAGGCGTCTCTGGTTGGCGCGGTTATATTCGTAGGATACAAAATCATTCCACTGCCGTCCGGTTTAACGCTACAGTCAATAAAGTCATCGGTCGAGGGACTTCTGAAGGTCAGTGTTAGCCGATAGAGTAGCCGTGAGAAGCGCCACGGAAAACGCTCGGATCGCTTTACCACACAAACGACAACGAACTTCATTCTCTTATTTTTTATTGTCAAAGACACGTTTTGTTTTTCTCTTCATCTTTTTTTTCGTACTTTTCTTTTTCCTCAACTTTACCGCTGCTTGTCGCCCAAGTGTCTGTCGGCGATCATCCTCGGTGTGACACTCTGACACGCCCTGGTAAGCATGGAGCCGATAGCTCGTCCGGACGAGTACGAACACTCGACGGTCGACGTCATGTACGTGGCTAATAATATACCAGGGCCCGGCATCGATGTCGACGATTTTGAGTCGGAATTCTCGGTCGGTTGCGATTGCGACGACGCCTGCCAAGCCGCGTGCCCGTGCATTCGCGAAACACCGAATTACATCGACGATCGTGTGAACGAGGAAAAATTGTCCGGTTTGATAATCGAGTGTAATCCACGTTGCGCGTGCGATGACAATTGTAGAAACAAATTGGTACAGCGGGGTCCGTTGGATTGCTTGGAGATCGCCGAAACCGGCGGTAAAGGCTTGGGTCTGAGGACCAGAAAGAAAATCGCGCGGAATCGTTTCATATGCGAATACGCCGGCGAGGTGATTGGCATTGACGAAGCCAGACTACGCGTCGAGAACAGCAAACGCGACGGACTAATGAATTACATATTAGTCGTGACCGAGCACGTTGGCGAGAAAAAAATTACTACGTGCATTGATCCCAAGTACTTCGGGAACATTGGACGTTACTGCAATCACAGCTGTCGGGCTAACGCAGTCCTTGTGCCCGTGAGAGTCGAGGCACTCGCACCGAGACTATGCTTGTTCGCTCGCAGGGACATCAACGCCGACGAAGAAATCACATTCGATTACACCGGAGGATTGGACAAATCGGCCGACAACATAAGCGAGAAAGCGTGCCTGTGCGGCGAGGATTGTTGCGTCGGTTACTTGCCCCATTATCCGATCTAACAACATCAACGAATTGTTCTTATTTAACTTCACAGAGTACTTCCTTCTCTTTTTTTTTTTCTTCATTGCTCACCGTCAACATTATTTTGTTTTATTCGGTATCTTTTATATGGCTGAACCTGAACCATCGACCGCGCATAGATATGGATTAAGAGATTCGTTAATTGCGGTATCGATGAAAATTGAGCACGGTTTAAAATTGTATAAGAGTTCCAAATGAATTGAGAATGTATCGTTTCGGAACCGAGTTCGCCGGAACTCGGCGACGGACAATCGAAATGTATATCTAGAATTGTTTATATGTTAATCATTGATTTATAGACGAATGAGATTCTCGGACTGTGTAAAAATGTTTTGGTTTATACGAGTGCCGAGGGGGCAGAGAATTGACTACACGCGAGGAATTGAGGGAATTGTAACTTGTCGATAAAAAAAATAATATTGTACATTGTTGAATATAAATTTCGCTTGTCATGCATGTCATAAACGTTTATGAGTAGCGTTGAGAGTTATTTCGAACTGTTTTATCGAATAAATTATGCAAGGTATGGGAAGTTTCGTAAATGGTCTTGCAGCTTCGACAGATCGGTCGACGAAAACCTGGGCGCTGTTCTTTCGTTTACCCTCCGAATCTGTAACACCGCCCAAGTAATTAATTTCTTATGAGCATTTTTTTATTATTAACGAATAAATTACAGGGTGAGTATGCGATTGAAAGAGCGAACACTACAACTTGGAGCAAGTTGTTTTTTTTTTTTTGTCATCGAGAGACCAGCTAAGTTACGATGCGGAGGCGGGCTCCGAATTAGAATCGCTTTCGTTGCTGTATCTCCAACGCCACCAGGTAACCTTCATACGATCCCACACATTGCCGAAGGAGTCCATGGCCGGTCTCACGTCGAGTAAAGCAAATTTGTACTTCTCGTCGACCTGACCACCGTCGTAATAGTCGATCACATATCTCACGTCCTTGCCGCATCTATCGACGATCCAGTCGTGTCGGTCGAACGGCAGTTCGTATCTGCAAAATCAAAAAGGCAAATAGTTACACTCGGTTTTATTATTTTCATTACTTATGCATTAAGTGTTAAAAAAAAAACAATGAAATTTTACCCCATCCAATGGCGAATTCGCGCCCGCGGCGAAAAGTCCTTCGCCTTACCGCCGAAGCTCTTGAGCTTCGGACTTCCGCACTCCCTCGCGTGAAGCGCCTCCCACTTGAGAACTTCCTGCCAAGCCTGTTCATTGTTTGCATTGTGAATTTTAATGATATCGTCCATGTCTTTCGGCTCTATGTCCTCCTTCTTCCATCGCCAGCCCTTTCTCAGCATAGCATTCCAGAACATCTGCTGGGACGGATATACCCAAAATTCACCGTCGCCGGTTGCTTTCGGTATCGACGATATTTGCCGATCGGTAGGCAGTGGAAAGGGCTGATCGGCGGCGGGCGATTGATTCGCGGGAGGCATCTGCAATTTAAAAAAATTCACCGTAAGTATCCCCTCGAGTCAGGTTCCATTGAAAAATCGGAAGCATTCGACTCCTCACCATGTTCAATGGATTTATGTCTTTAGCGTCCATGTGATCGATTGGACATTCGCTGACGTATTTCGCCGGCTGCTTCTCCGCTGGCTTGTGCATCGGGCATTCCGGCGGCGGCTCACCGGCGTATGTTTTTTGTAAATGTGCATGGTTCGCTGGTTTTTCAAACGCTTTGTCGGAAAGAGGCACTATCACCTCTGCAGCGTTTACCGTCGCGGCCGTTAGCGTGTTGCCCATGGTTTTTCGTTATCCGTTTCAATCTGTAAAACAATAAAATACGAATTTACGAGCTGGAAAGAATACGATTCAGCGTACTCTATAAATGGTCCACCAATTAGATCGCCGTAAGCAGACGACACGATTCGAAATTTAGAGGTTATGGCGTCTTTTGACTCCGAGTCTAACCTCTACATGCCACCTTCGATTAAATAATATACTTGCTGTAGGTAAATTATTTTCAAAAACGAGATGCTAGGACGAATGTTGTGATTGTCTCGCTGTCACGATGCACGTCAGTCACTGATTTATTTACGTTCGAAGCATCCGTCTCGACTCACCAATCGATGATGTAATTTATTTATTCGTTAGGTATGTAACACTCCACTCGACTAGTCACAGCATATCTGAAATATCATCGGCTTCAAGATTTACTTCACGCGTATTAACGAAAAGACAAAACGTTATTTTTATAGAACAAAACCGTTAATATACTTGTCGAGAACTGAAACACCTGAATCCCGAGCTCTCTTTCTCCCTCTCTGTCTCCTTCGTTTTGGAATCAGCTGGGAGACTTTTTGAGCAGACGATAATCCGACGGTGGCGCTGCCGCAGAGATCGTCAAACTCTTTAACTTTGGTCACTGTCGGCTTTGTTCAGGATAAAACAGGTATTTTATTGTCTCTTCATCGGCAGTATCAAGTATGAAATGAACACCAAAAAACCATGAAAACTGAATACAAAAAGTCTACATTGTGAAAGTGAGCACGGAAATACGTCGCATTCGGTCGAAAAGTGAAATTTTCAAATCGGAAGTAACATATATTTTTTTTTATTTTATTTTGTATTTCTGTTCTGACCTGGAGATTTATTTATCTATATTGGGAGGTGGAATTGAAAAGACGACTTTTTTTTGTAATTAAAATATATATAATATATATACATTCAGTGCGGATATTAATAATACAAATTACGAGAAATTAATAAATTTAAAAGTACGATTACTGCCGTCTCGTAACTCGTCCGCATTTTATATAAAAAATTTGGAATCGAGAAAACACCATATGGAACTATCATCGTTATAACGTTTCTTGTACTGGCGATGATGATTTATCCTTTTTTTTTTTTTTGAACGCTACTCTAGAATACTGACAAATAAAAGAATTAACGATTTACACCGTTCAGGCAAGAACAAAACGTTCCTGCCGATATTAAATGTTGACGATGGAAGTATGAAGGCCTGTTACATTTATCTTTTCGCACATACCGCCGAAATATATGCTCAATATTCCATTTAAATCGTGTCGTACACTTTCCACTTATCCACGAAAAAAAAAAAAAAAAAAATCTTCGATGTTTAATCGAATCTCGGCGTGAAGATACCGCTTTGCGTGGTGGTACTGGCCTTTGCTGGAACGTGACGAGCGACGTCGCGGTTTTCCCTACGAGCGAGCCGATAAAAATTAAAAAAAAAAATCTTAGTCACCAAACCCTTCGCGGGAACGCGTCACTCGCCACGAAACTCTAGCTTAATCTTACGTGTCCTAAAAGAAAAGATTCAATTTCTCGAGATTTTCGACGATTCTTTGTTGCCGGCAACAACGTGTTCCAAATCGAGACCGTCGTACTCGAGGCCACCGGCGTTGTCGTAGTACGCGTAATCGTAGTCGTTCTTCTTGGCGGATTTTGTTCTGGGCGTCGTGGCGTCGGTGTACTTGGCGGTCGTCGAGAACGGTCTCGCGGATCCGCTCACGAACGTCGTTCCACTTTGCGTCGTTTGCGTCTTCCTCTGGTTGTTCGCGTTGAAGGTGTTCGGATTGTAAGTCGTCGGGGCGCCGGTTCTCCTTGAAAACACACACAAAAACCACAAACGCAGTTATTATCATTACAGTTTAATTGAATTTTACGTCGAGTTGATTAAAGCCCTTTGAGATACGTACTTTGGTACGGGTGTCGTCGATCTCGGTGTCTCAGCGAGATGATTGATGCTCGAAGGGCTGAAGCCGATTCCTCCCTGAGCCCTTCCGACGTCGTAGTTCGCCGTGCTCGTCTCGTAGTACCTTCCGTTGTTCGTTATATCGTAATTGCCATTGTACTGAGTCGCCTTCTTCGGCGCCCTCGTGGAATCGTAGTGCACCGTCGATTTCGCGGATTGCTGCTGACCGGTGTACTGTGAATTGTCGTTCGCCGTACTCTGAGAAGCGAAACGGTCGACACCCCTCCCTTGTCCATTATCGTTGTTTGCCGCTTTCTTCGGCGCCCTCGTTGAATCGTAGAACTGTCCGTTGTTACCGGACTGAGCATTGTAACGCTCATCGTTCCTGGCGTTGCCCTGAGCCGTTGCGCCGTTGTCGGTCACACCCTTCTTCGTCGCCGGACTGTATGTCGTCGGTATGTAACTGCTTCCCGCGTAGTTCGGAAAATACTTCGTTGTCTGAGTGGCGGCCTGCTGACGCGTCGACGGTTGTCCGCTCACTTTGTTGTACTGCTCGGGCGTTCGTCCGCCGTTGGTGTTGTAGCTGTCGAAGAGGGTCGAGGCCGCCGTCGTGGACGGGAATGTATTGGCCGAGCTCGTCGATCGCTGAATGTTGTTGTAGCTCCGTTGGAAGTTCGTGTAGTCGCTTGACTGATAGTTCGTACTGGGCTGAACGGTCGTCGATTTAGTTCGGGCGTTCTGCGCGAACTGGGAATACTGTGTGTTGAAAGTCTGCTGATCCGGATAGTTTTGGCTGTAGCTCGTCGGTCTCAATGTCGTCACAGGGACGCTCGGGTAGTTCTGACTGTAGGTGGTTTTCGGGCTCGTGCCGATATTCTGTCCGTAACTGTTGCTCGTCTGTTGGTTGCCGTTGTAGGCGTTGTTGTAGACGGTCGTTCTTGATGTCGTGCTCGGCGACTGGTAAGTGCTGTAGGACTGCTGGCCGGTGGACGGCCTGTAGGTCGATATCGGTATGTTGTATTTGTGATTGTTCTGATTCCTCGCGTTGTAATTCTCCGGGGCGACGGTGCTCGGCGTAGTCGATGACGGGGACGAGCTTGTGCGCTGTCTATTGAAGTTGTTGCCGTTGACGTTTTTGTGGTAGTCACCGTTGCCGTTGTAGTTACCGTTGACGACGACTGGCGCGACGGTGCTCGAGGCTGCGTAGTTGTTACCGAGATTCACGTTGTTCGCGTTGTTGTTTGTGTTTTGCTGTTGGTTTCTCGCGACCTTCCTCACACCGTTCTTCCTTCTGGGCTCTTGAACGGGCTCGTAGCTCTTCTCGCTCTCGTAGTCCTCGTCCTTGCCGCCGTTCCTGCTGTTGTAGAAGTTTATGCTGCTGCTGCCTCGAAGTATGTCCCGGCTGTTGCCGTTGCCATTGCCGTTGCCGTTGGCGTTGACGTTGCCGGCCGCCGGGGTGACGCGGTTCAGGCTGTTCGCCGCCGATCGGACCGGGTCGCTCGTCTCGCTGCGCTGGAGATGGTCCTGTGGCTCGGCGTCGCTACGGCGCTCGTCGTAGTGAACGGACTCGAGACCCGATCCGAGCCTGTAGAGGTCGAAGTTGTCGCTCGCGTAGTAGAGCGTCGCCGCCTCGCAGTCGACGTCGTACCAATCGGCGCAGGTTTGGCTCTCCTGGTCGAAGGCCGTGTCGTTCGGGCACAAAAATCTAAACGACGAAAGAGAAATGCGGGTTTTTAATACGGAAAAGTACTTTGACAATTTCTTCTTTTTTTTTTTTTTCATTTTATAAAAAGAAAATACGAACGTGCGTCAGTGCTTTGTGATATGGTACAAAAAAATGTTGTAGGCGAATTTTATAAGGCTCGTTTGGTCTGTAAACCTACTTGTAATCCTGTACGCTTCCAGCCTCCGACACACAAACGTGGAACAACTGGCAATCGGTTTCCGGATCTGCGTAGTAACTGCCCACTATCTTGTTGCGACAATTGAACGCGGTGTCCGGCATGTATTGCTGCGAGTATCTCGGCGGTGGTCGTTGAAGACCCAGCGCGCAGCTCCACGCTATGCCGACTATGGAAAATCAAATTGTTAACATTTTTTTTTTTATTAGATACATCATTTTCAATAAATCCATGCCCGTGTGAGAGACGCTTAATGAATCGGGCGGGACTACTCGTTTTTTTTTTTTTTCACGGTCCATGAGTATCCGGTCGTGTACACCGACTCGGCCGGATGTATCGTGCATACAGCAGCGTGTATATATATAGATATATCTATGTATATGCACCTTTCTACGATTTTATATCTGCATAATAAAAATGTTATCCACGCAATCGTGACGACACGCACGACACCCATACCGTATATTTCGAGATAAATAAATGCGATATGTAAAAAAACTTTTCACGAGTAAAATCTCAGCGATTAAGTGATGAAGGCGCGTTAATTGAAAATAATCGAAAAAGGAGATAGCTAGAAAAAAAAAATGTGCCGATCGAGCGAGCAGATAAATCAACAAGTTCCACGTTTATTTTCACAAAAAAAAAAAAAGAAAAAAAAACCACAAGGAAGCTATCTCGTTTTCAGTAAAATTTACTTTCTAATCTGCGAGACGAAACACCGGGGCAAAACGGACCCGCGTCCAGTTCTAAAGATTTCTACCCAAAAAATAATATTGGACAAAATATTTTTTAATCCAAAGTCTCGCAGCTTCAATGATAATTGTTTTGCTCTTCCTTTAACACCCAAGATTTTTCAATAGCTATTCAATGGACGCGGTATTAAAAAAAAAAGGTTTTCCCTTCGCCTCAATTACAAACCTAAAACGACGGCGAAGAGGGTCCTGTAGGACATTCTGCTGAACTCTCGTCGGAGGGTCTATCTGATGAGTATTCTTCTCTTGGCGAACGGCGGAGATTCGGTAAAACACTTTCACGCAGTCGGTCGGATTGGAGAGCTTATTTTTCGTTGGTAACCTTCTCAACGAAACTCGGGGATGCGACTGTGGTCCGTTCGTCGAGCGGATCGGCGAAGAGGAGCCCGGAGATGGGTCTCTTCGGTGGTCGAAGAGGATGGGTAAGAGGAACCAGAGGAGCGGGGGGGGGGGGAAGAGAACCCACCAGGAGAACGTACTCGAGACGTAACGTCTCGGATGTTACGTCACCATCACCGGTCGGGGCCTACCGAAGAATCGGAGGGACTCTCGTGTGTTGCTGGCGTCCCTCTCTACATCTTCCTCCATCGAGAGTTCTGGCTTTTTTTTTTCACTCTTTTTACCCACTCTCTGGTGTAAGAAATAGCGAGAATAACTGGCGGCATTCTCCGCTGAGCATTATTCCCACTAACGTACGTGGAAAAACGCGAAATGGTACCTGCAGCAAGGCAAGCCTTTGGTCCGCATGGTATTTTAATCGCGGAGACATCGGCCTCGCACTATCGAACTCATTGTCTCTTGGAAGTATATATATATATATATATATATATATATATATATATATATTGCTCGTATGATTAAAGAGCGTGCAATTTTTTTTTGTGGAATAGAATATTTCTCGTAGAGAGTGAAAACGAACCGAGCATTTACAATTAGCGAGGATAATTTACTGATTTTAGACTTGTCTCTATCACGGTTTGTTACTGTTATTTTCCAACGATCGATGTATGGCGATTTTTCAGCGAACTATGTATTTTGCGCGATAATTTGTCCTGCCGCTCCTGTAACTGGGCTTTGCTCTTATCTATATAAATAAATAAATAAATAAATGAATAAATAAATAAACAAATAAAAAAATAAAAAAATGATTATTTGACCGGGCATCGGGAGGTGCGAGGGAAGTCGAGGGGGATTCGACCGATATCCAATACCTCGATCTCCGTTTCGAATGCGTGGAAAGATTACGCGGAGAAACGTGAAATGGTACCTGCGGCAAGGCACTTTCCGACTTTCGTCCGTCCGGTATTTCAATTGCGGAGACATCGGCTTCGCGCTATCCGAACTCTTTCTACCTTGGATGTGCAATAAATTGCGCGCTATTTATTTATTTATTTTTTTTGTTATTATTTTTTTTTTTTGTTCATAGGTGAATTGGAATTTTTCCCGTAGCAGGAGAAAACAAGCGGCGATTAAGAATTAGCGGCGATAATTATTTGATGGGACATCGGGGATACGGAGGGAGTCGAGGAGGAATCCGACCGATGTCGGGTACCTTGTCCTCCGTTCCGGATGTCGCTGGACGAGATTGTCCATGCGACTGTGTCCACGTGGGCCGAGGCATTAGGATAGGAGCAACAAAAAAAAACGTCACTTTCCATTTAATCATACTTACAATGAGACTCGGCAGGAAAGTGTAATAGGTGTGCTGTACGGGAGCGTCGAGAAACGTTGAGCCGGCAAGAGATTCATTGTAACTCTCTCGGTATTACAGTAGCAACGGCTAATCCGAGGAGAAGGCGAAGCACTCGAGGCAAAAGTTTAATGCTGCAGAAGCACCGAGACCAACTTGTCGGCTTGACGAAACGTTAAATTCTAAGCACGCTTGACAGAAACGTTCCAGAATAATTTCATGATGGCAATGACCAATTTCGGACCGTTTGCGCAACCTACAGTTTTTTTTTTTTTTTTTTTTTTCTTATATATATTTTGGGACATTGTGGATTTTTTTGTTGGTTTGGTTCATTTCACCCCTCCCCCTCCCCAAGGTGATTTCCCCCTTTGTTAAAGCTGCTCCCTAGACCCGCCGGTCTTCATAGCATACAGAATGAATTTCGAAATTCCGAAAAGCCAAAATTCCATTCCATATGGAATGTAATTTTTTTTTTTTCTTTTTGGAATGGATTTCTACATGCTATGAACCATGCGATCCAGGCGTTACTATATATATATATATATATATATATATATATATATATATATATATATATATATATATATATATATATATATAAACTATATATATAAATATAAACTATATATATATATATATATATATATATATATATATAGTTTATATTAGTATTAGTTCAAATTAGTAAGACTTTAAGCAAATTGAAGTTATTTTAGAATTTGGCTTAAGCCCCTTAATAAATGCTCGGTAATTATCCGTTGCGCTTTTAAAAAAAAAAGGCACATTTATATCTCTAGCACTCACAACTCTGCCAGAAAACAATCTCCACCATATCAGAACTCTGCCAAAATCTCTACCACTGAAGAAAAAAAAAAAATTCTCCCGGAATTTAAGTGAGACTTTACTCGACTTTTATTTCAATTCCGGGAGAGTTTTTTTTTCTTCAGTGGTGAAGATTTTGGCAGAGTTCTAATACGGCAGAGTTGTTTGGAGAGAGATCTTTTCTGGTGGACTTGTTATCTGATAGGGTTTTGTGAGTGGTAGAGATAAAAATGTGCAAAGAAAAAAAAAACATGAAAAAATATCGGTAACAAAAAAAGATATTCCTCTCTCGCCCATGATTCACAAATCGTTTAGATATCGATTGAAAATCAGCCTGTATTACTCATCGGGCACGAGTGCTGAGCCCTTCTCGCATTCCGATATTCGCAAGAGTACCCGATACACGTCATCCGATCTCTCCGAGAGATGCTAATACCCGTGGAATTGCCGATATATACGCGTACCGCAAAGCCATGTAGGAAAGGGAGCGCTGCTCGTCCGTAACCGGCGACCCGCCGAAGGATGGGATTTCGTTCGCGTCGGTGCTATCCGCAAGGCTACACCGCCTCTCCCCCTTCGCCGGGGCTCTTCGCTCTCGTTGCCGATGTCCCGGGTGTGCGCACGATCGTCGATCCAAGGGGGAACCCGAGAAACCGAAAACAACCGGCTGAAAGTCACGGCATAGGTCACGTCGGGACGAGCCGAGCGAGAGGATTCACCTGATGCAGCCGCCTCGAGGATACTCTCGTCGATGCGGTGCACAAACGTTTCGCAGAGTGATTGGTACTCTCTCTCTCTCTCGAGAGAGAGAGAGACGATCGGCCAATTATTTGGCATGTTTATCGTTAAATCTCGTTGTACCGCAATAATAAACACTGTGTGCGCGATGAAATTCCTGCAAATTTCCGCACAAAATCGTCGATCATCGGTCGCCGATAATCGCACCCTTCATCGATAATTTTCTCGCCACTCCTGAGGCGAAAAAAAAATCGTTGACTTCTTCGGAATTCTTGTCGTTTCGGAAAATCAATTTCTTTTTTTTTTTTTTTTTTTTTTAATACAATTGAAGATGAGATCCCGCATTTGTTCTCGAAAAATTTCGCAAGCACAATGACTCAGCTCTCGACTCTCGGGACAGTTTCTCATGGACGTGTACAATTTGCTTTGTCATGTTTTTGTTTTTTTTATTACAACGGACAAACGACAGTGAGACAAACAAGTTATCGTTACGGGGAAAGGCTTCTTTGCAGTCAACCGGACGGGACTATTTAGAATAGAGAGCGTCTTGTTTGGTACACAAGATGAATGACAAGTAGTGGAAGTCCTTATCGAACTGACGATCCCGGCGTGTCCAAATATTAAGCTTCATTGCTCAACCGCACGCTATCGGAGATCTCGAAAGATTTTATCCGGTTTCGTACAAGGTCGATTGAGGTCTTTCGATATATATATATATATATTTTCTTTTAAAGAGGCACCGGGCATTCTTACATCCGGTATTGTTTTCTTTATCAAAATTGACCTTGATAGATTTGCTTTCAATGCTGAAAAAAGAAAAAAAAAAACGAAATAAATAAACATTGGCACAACACCATGCTAATTGATTCTTCTTAAGGACTGTAACGAACATCTCCGGGCAAGCGTCAGTTGGGATTATCGGCGTTGCTGATCGTTCGTAATACCCTTTGGTAAATACCTCCAGGCTATAAATGATAATAACAACAGTATTCTGGGAAATATCATCGGCGTGATCGTCGCAGTTAATGCCGTTTTTTTTTTTTTTTATAATTTCACTGTAATATCGTAATTCATTAACGTACAGCGCGATTGGATGACTAACGAGGGATTCGCGACGCCGTTTCGATACCTCTGCCTCTATCACGGGAGAGATATTTTCATTGACCGAGCCGTTGAAACTCCGTGTGCGCGGGTTGTATTATACGCGGTATGTGCGCTTCTATTACGCGCGATGAGGCTGACACAGGAATCTTCTCAGCCTTGGGGGGCGAAAGTTGTCTTCTCGAACTCTGGCAGTCTCGGCTCCGAGCTCAAACACACTTCGAACTATCCCGATGGCTCGTGCGCCTCTTCGCTCGCACTACGAATGCTGCGATATCCTCGCACCTATATACCATCCGCTTATTCAGCTGTGATATCATTGGCGAGGGAGTATGCTGCTCTGCCTTGAGAAATTTCAGTCGTAGCTTCAGCAACAAAAAAAAACTTGTTAACCCTTTTAATATTCCCAAGGTTCTTTTTTTTTTTTTTTTTTTTAAAGTATTAGGCAGTTGAAGTTAAAGAACATTAAATCAAATAGACTGGTAACAGAGTCGATGGATAGGAATTTTCCACTGGGGCACTATTATATATATATATATATATATATATATTGCGAGAGGCTGAGCTTAAATCATCCGATTCTGCAGCGTGGCTTACATTTGAGATGAATTCCAAATACATTTGAGGTGTATCACACGCGTTCCGTTACTCACTTTGCTGTGCTCCTCTATTCACAAGCTTCTATCAGTCGTTGTATTCGAAATACATGCCAAAGAATAATTGAAAAATGTTTTCTGTAACGTCACTTCTGATTTGAAAATCTCAGTTTTTCAACCGGAAGTGACGTCGTGCGGTAAAAGGTAATTTTCCGTTTCAAAATCTCAGTTTAGAAGCGAAAGTGACGTCATATGGGTAAACATCCCTTCCTGTTAGCAAATCTTGATTTTTTTTTTTATCGGAAACGACGTCGTACCGGAAAACGTCTCATCTGGTTGAAAATCTCACTTTTCGACCGCGAGTGACGTCATGTGGGAAAACGTCCCATCCGGTTTGAAAATCGCTGTTTTTCGACTGGAAGTGACGTCATACCCGGAAATACGTCACTTCCGGTTGAGAAATGAGAATTTAAAATTGGAAGTGACGTGTCACGGAATTAAAAAAAAAAAAAAAATTCTCTCAGAAGCGATCATTCATTTTTCCACATTTTGTATTACGAATGATGAATTCTGGCTGGGACTTCCTTGCGGGGACTTTGCCTACTGGCGAATCTATCGCAGACTCTTCCGGGCCAGAGCATCCACTACGTGACATCGGAGTACCGATCGCTCGCGAATGCGCCGTGCTTCACGGTGAAAGTGAAGTAAGATTGATTCCCCGCGACATTCGTCACGTCGAGAGCGTTTTACCACTGCGCTGAAGCACGCCTACCCGCTGGAAATTCATCCGGAACGATATGATCCACGAAGATATACGCGCTGGGATCGAACTTCGAGCAATATCGCCGGCAGGGATAAACTCGGCAATGAAACGTTAAATTTAGCACGTCGAACAAAAAAAAAAAAAAACGTGCGGTATAGAATGAGAAGATCTCGTATCGTTCTCGCGTGTGCTATACATCTTGTGGATTCCTACAGGCATGTTGCTCATTGAAAGAATTGACAGTGCTCGCTTAGGAATTCCATTACTCGGTAAAGGTCAAACGCTCGCGATACTCGCTCGAAGCTACATCCGCGCGTAGCTTTTTCATTGACAGGGTAGGGAGTTGAGAGGAGAATGAAGATGATGAAGATGAAGAAGACGAAGAGGACGAAGAGGACGAAGAGGACGAAGAGGACGAAGAGGACGAAGAGGACGAAGAGGACGAAGAGGACGAAGAGGACGAAGAGGACGAAGAGGACGAAGAGGACGAAGAGGACGAAGAGGACGAAGAGGACGAAGAGGACGAAGAGGACGAAGAGGACGAAGAGGACGAAGAGGACGAAGAGGACGAAGAGGACGAAGAGGACGAAGAGGACGAAGAGGACGAAGAGGACGAAGAGGACGAAGAGGACGAAGAGGACGAAGAGGACGAAGAGGACGAAGAGGACGAAGAGGACGAAGGGGACGAAGAGGACGAAGAGGACGAAGAGGACGAAGAGGACGAAGAGGACGAAGAGGACGAAGAGGACGAAGAGGACGAAGAGGACGAAGAGGACGAAGAGGACGAAGAGGACGAAGAGGACGAAGAGGACGAAGAGGACGAAGAGGACGAAGAGGACGAAGAGGACGAAGAAGCTGAAGAGGATGAAGAAGATAAAGAGGATGAAGAGGACGAAGAGGACGAAGAGGACGAAGAGGACGAAGAGGACGAAGAGGACGAAGAGGACGAAGAGGACGAAGAAGCTGAAGAGGATGAAGAAGATAAAGAGGATGAAGAAGATGAAGAAGATGAAGAAGATGAAGAGGCTGCAGGGTGCTCGAATGTGCTTCGATCTTCGGAGAAAGTGGGAAAGGTCAGAGATCGGCACGAATAATTTTTTGTTCGTTCCCTATTAAGCATAAATGTATAGTGGTTGGTACTTTAGGTATGGCACTGTGGATAACTGCGATATATAATGCACGTTATGTATTATATCATTATGTTATTTGTATTGAATTTCTCGGACGATTGGTCACCTTACTCGATCGCGATTCCGCAAATTTCTAACTTTTCTATCAGCTCATTGAGATGCAAAAATATGATTTTAGAAAATTATATTTTTCAGCTGTAATGAGTCGTCTTCCAATTACAATTTTCTTTTAATTACGATTTCACGCTGACTCGGGCGTTAAATAGCAGTCCTTCCAATTCAACGCTAATTGGCTGTTGTGGCAGAAATTAAATTTACATTGAAACTTAATTAAAAAAATAAAAAAAAAAAATGAAATCGACAAATTACTCTAAAACAAAGGACGTTACGTTACCAAGTAAAAATTGTTTTTCCATGTCCGAACAAGTCTTATAAGACCGCATCAGTGCCCGCTGTTGCCACAGTGCCGGGCGAGCCAGCAGCGGATGCAAAAAAGGTGCCAAGTATATGCGAGTACATCTCACTTCCGTCAGGTACATTTGTTAGTGCCGATTATTCCTACCGTGCGTTCCGGACGTAGGCCGTTCGGGTCAGCCTTCAGATATGGATAATAATAAAACATGTGTATCCTGGAGGTTTCTTCTTATCCGTTATTTTTTTTTTTTCTTCGCTTTCATCTTATGAACGCCTCTCGGTCACGCTGTTGTTGTTGTTGTTGTTGTTGTTGTTGTTTTTTTTTTTTTTTTTTAAATGCCCCTCTGCAGTGCCGAGTCCTAGCGCATCTTCTTCTCGCCCGGAGCCACCGGCAGCAGTGAAAGTATTACTCACATTATTTCGCTCATCTCGTTCCCACATTCACGAACGCCCTCTTCTCGCTTCGGGTCGCGCGTGCGTGTTGCGGGCGTGTGCGTGCTTGAGAGATCTCCCTGCGGATACGTATCGCAGCAAACCTCGTCGACGAGCCGCATATCAACGTATTGTTTCACGCTGTGTCCGCCGCATTTAAGGCGTGCGCGCAGGCACTTGCGATCAATTTTTTTTTTTTTTTTATCGATGCGATTGATATCCATCGTAAGGTAAAAGGCCCAGTTTATGACACTTGTACGGAAATAAACGAATCATTTTTGCGAAAAAAACAAAAAAAACGTTGGGTTGCGGGCAAATTTGTTAAGCAACTAATTTTTTTCATCAATTTGTTAATAACATTTTGTGATTATTATTGTGCAAAATTAATCTTCTCAGTACCTTTAGTATGCATGAATTTTTTCAGATTTTTATACCATCAAGAAGTACTTGCAATTTTCTCTTATTTCTGTCGAACTTATGCGAAGTCAGCGCGCAGCGAGACTTCCCTCCTTAACAACGAGTGTACTTTGTTTCGTAAATTTTTCCTAGCCATCTCGTGCGCTATCTCGGCTCCTCCCTCTTGTCCATCGTTGCGTCGTTTCGCCTTAGTGCCCAATTGATTTCATTGCCTATCTTCACCGTCCATCTTACCACTTCGACGTGTCGTCACGTCAAAAGTTCGTTCGAGGAGAGAAGAGTAAACAATTCCCAAAGCGCAGGGGTCAATGGCACGGGACTTAGAATAATAATAACAGCAGTCAGCTCACGGTTCAATGACACCCGCTGATCGGACGTTGGAACTTAAATCTTCCGATTCGCCTAAGCATTCGTCCACAATTTCCGCCTGCGAAAGAGCAAATGTTTCTTACAAGTCACTATGCGGTCCATTGGTTAAAGCATAAATTCTCCGAGACACGAAACCACCTCGCGCTACGCGCGTATTATTACTTCACAATGAATGTGTGTAAATGAGAAACTCAACACACGAGACATCGCGAAGAAAGTTCGAGGATTTCGTCGACACCCCCACAGCAATTTTAACTCATTACCGCGAAAGTGTTGGGCAATTGAGAAGAAGAAAAAAAAAAAAAAAAAAAAAAAAAAACAACCTGTTGTCGCGCGGTCGTCTTGAGCCCGCCGTCTCTGATCGTGGAAGCCGAGTGAAAGACACCTGTAACGGACGCCAGTCGAAATTAAAGAATCAAATATCAAAGGGAAATCGCTATCGCCGTCATCTTTACATTAACGCCTCCACTTAATGCCCCTTCGCGTAACGTCGCTATATATATATGTTTATTTTAATTTTCTATTTATACGAACAGTTGTTGTTACATGTCGCTTCCTCGTCTGCAGCCTCGCGCGCAAGAACACGTTTTTATTGAACACGCATTTTTTTTATTTTTTTTTTTTCAGCACGCATCTCCGTTATAGCTCGAGGTATTAAAAAAGATATTTATTATCGCGTGTAAAGTTTCCCGCTACTTTTATAATTTTACAAGAGTAGGGGACAGAAAAATATTTATGTCAGCGAGTTTTAAGGCCGGGCAAATAAAAATAATGTTGGGCGCGATGGAGAGAGAGGCGTCGATGTAATGTGATAGGCTCGCTAATCGAATGAGGATAATGCGAACGTAACCGTTCGTGAGATCGAGGAATTCGCCGGTCTGTAATCAGAGTTAAAGAGGAGAATCCATCGTCTCCGCGCGAAGAGAGTATATTTATAAGTGCGCACAATGCGGAACGTCCGAGCACGAAAGGAGAGCTCGGCCGATACCCCGAGTGAGAATCATCGAGGATTACCGGCCGGAAGAGATATCGGCTATGAAAAGCGTACTGTCTTGTCCGTACGACACCAATTAGACTCCAGCTATGGACTACGATAATCGAAAGGATACTCGAAATGGCGCATGAATCTACGGTAAAAGAAGACCGCGGATTTAACTCTATCGAGGCCCCATTACAGGTGCAGCGTATCGAAGCTCGGAGGATCGAATTAACCTCGGACATAGAGTGATATTTTTCCGTGATCGGCAATAATGTTCTGACGTCACTCCTGTTCCACTCTCCACACGCTCGCCTCGACTCCTGCACTCGAGAATTTAATTACCATGAAACATTGAAACTCTCGTACGTAACTGTTAGTTAGCCGATGTAATAATTCCCTCTAATTATCGCAACAAAGAGAATGAAAGAAAAAATCGATTAATTTTTTGTTACATTTTTTTCTTTAATTTAACTAATTTTTTTTTTGTCCATTTGAAGAAAATTGTACCTGGGAATAAAGGCCATTCAGTCCGCTATCGCCGGTGCCTCGATATGTGACATGCCCAATTCAACAAACTAAATGAAAAATATTGTCAGATAATTTTTTTTGTCTTTTGTTTTCTAAGCGAAAAATTGAAGCATTTTCGTCGATAAGTCATTTGATTAATGCAGACGCTGTAGAACCGAGGGCGCGCACTGTAAGGTATACACAAGCGCGCTCCGGTGTACAGTGCGGTCGGCACCGGATGACATATGCGGCGGGCATTCGGCCGCGCATGAACGAGAAGCAACACACAGAGGCGAGCCGCCCGTGCGGCAAAGCGTGCCCGACGAAGACGCTCCTCCTCGTCGTCGTGCGGAGACGAAAAGGCCTCGGCGAACGCGCGAGGATGTCCTATAGGCAGACGTGGCACATCGCCGTGCGCGCACGTGAGAAAGTGAAAGCAAATCCTAAGCGCTGGGGAGACTCGGGACCGAGGAGACCCCCAACGATAGGTATAGTCCGGATGAGACTGGCAACAACAGCGTTGACTCCGGCGATGGAAAAAAAAAAAAAAAAAAACTCGTTTGTGCACATCTCGACCGTTGGAACGTGTCTTCGAATCTTTTACTTCAGCCACCTATCGATCTCCAGTGAAACAAAAAAAAATCAATTTTTTTTTTTTTTGTTATATTGGAAAATCCCATTAGTATTAGTCAGATCCAATAGTCGTGCCTCCTTAAGGAGGGAGTCTCGCTAAGGATGACTTCGCATAAGTTCGACAAAAATAATAGAAAAATTGCAAGTACTTCTTGATGGTATAAAAATCTGAAAAAATTCATGCATACTAAAGGTACTGAGAAGATTTATTTTGCATAATAATAATTACAAAATGTTGTTAACAAATTGATAAAAAAAAATAATTGCTTAACAAATTTGTCCGCAACCCAACTTTTTTTTTCGTGAAAATGATTCGTTTATTTTTCTGAATACGTATGAATTTTTTCAGATTTTTCAGTAATCGTTGATTTTTCCATGAACAAAAAAAAAAAAAAAAATTTTGAGCATAGCTTTATCAAAGAGGAAGCTATACTCAAAATTTTAATAAATGAAGAAAGCATGTGCAAATTACTTTGCACTATACTTTAGGCCCAGCCTAAAAGCCCAGCGGATTCGAGCTCAGCGGGACAAAATATGTCGAAATACGTGGCAGTTCATTTTTTAAAAAGAAAAAAAAAATCGTAAAAAAATTGCACGGCTACCCCTTTCGAGTCAATTTTTCGTGTCTTTTCAACGTTCTGAAACTGCCCGATAAAACGCTTCTAGAACTTCGGACAAGACCCTATCTTAGGTATATATTTCCCGCACAACACGATGGGCACCTCGGATTTTCCCCAGCTCCATTGGGAGGCGAAATATCGTCCTTTGAAAATCACGAAAATCGACCTTTTTTCCTAAAGTGGCTCGAAAATTGGAAAATTGTTGTTCAATCGATTTCTATTGTTTCGAGGCTATATTCGACGTATTTTTTTTTTACCGCTGATCGCGAATACAACAATTATTTTACTCCCACCAATGTTTTCCATTTAAAATCCAAAAACACGATCCATGCCCTAATCAGGCTTCTTCAACTTTCTATGTGCAGAGCGTACAGATATGTATATAGTATATCTGCATTAAAAAAAAAAAAAATCTAACATAAAAAATCTATAGATATATAAATATTTTCATGCCTCTCCGATACGGCCGATTTCTCGTTCGACTTGACTCTCGTCCGCGACGATACAGCTTCTGCCTTGGTGGAATAGCCCGACTGGATTCTAGCGAGATTTCTCGGAGATGCGCTCTAGCGCGATGCCGGCGAAGGGCAAACAGGCCCAGCGGTCGTTCGCGCTGAATGTGTACACTTCAATAGCATCGATGTACAAAATAGAATCCGAAGCGACGGGTATTTGCCGAGTAAACCCGATCCGCGTTCGATCTCGTGCCGTGTGCAAACTCGCAATTTCAAAATCTTTAATGTCCCAGTGTAAATCTGCAAGCACAGCCGGATAATTTCTATCCAGTAAAATAAACGTTCAGCGAGAGTGAGTGAACGATCAATTTCCGAAATATTTCATTTGTTTTCTTCGCTGAGCGAACATTGATTTATGTCATTAATTTTGATTCCAACTGTAAGACGAGTCGAGTAATAATAACGAGAGGACGTTGGAAAAACAAGCCGACGTTTATGACTATAACGGATGAATTCTTTATCAGCGACGGTGCATTGACGTCGAGGTTTGTAAAGTTGCAGAGCCGAGAGCTGTTTTCCAGTGAAACAGTCGGTTCGACAAATGTAATTCATAATCTCACGATTTAACAGCAACTAACCCAATTCGCCATTTAAGAGACGAGTATGAACTCTTGTGTGCCCATTGCGCAGGGTGTTTGCGATGTATTCGTTACAGGCGATCATGCGGGATCGCGAGCTCGAATACAATTTTTATTTTACTCGTCGCTACCTCGTCAAGGAAGTTTATTGGCGTGAGATTTACGAGATACGTCTTTTACCTTTCCCGAATATGGATTTTTTTTTCTTATTCGTTTCATGCGAATGGGATTAAATAATTGCAATATAGGTCAAAGATTCTCTGCAATTAAATTTCAGTACAAAAGAATTCTGTTTGATTGAAGATTTTTTTTTTTTTTTTTTTTTTTTTCTAAGGAACAATTTTTTTACAAGGTAAATCTTTTCTTGCCGTTTGGCTCGATGCTGCGTCGAATTCTCTGTGCAGCTGCAACCAATAAATATCTCCGAGACTCGTGGCACGGGATCCTACTGAATACGGTACGATCTCGTTAATCTCTCTTCTTTCCTCTCGGGCGCACGGCACGATTATAAAACTGTGGATCGTGAGCACGAGCTCCCTTATCGTTAACTCGTACACACTGTCGTGCTCTCGTTGTAGACGGTACTGCGCGGTAACACATCCATCGTGTACCGGTAGGGAGGAGCGGGGCAAAACGGACCCCTACCGCGACGGTGTTGTGTCTTACGGGAACTCATAAGCGTTGTCCACTTTTGGACGCTCCGCCAAGCTTCGAGTCTTCGGTCCGGAAGATTTCCATATTTAGTTCGTTAATAATTTAGAAATCGCTCGTTTTTACCGCATACAGAATGGACTTCGGAAATTCCATTCTGTACACTATAATTTAGGAATTCACGGAAATATACACGGATTCCCGGACTAATAAAAAATTTCCCCGACAATTCCTGGGCCCGAAACCTCAGGTCTTACGAAGAGTTTCAATAGCTAAGCTAGTAACGCTAAAGTATAACTTCAGCGTTAACGCTACGGTAGTCCAAGAGATAATATCGTAACATACTTGGCATTTGGCACCCTGTACACCGAGAAAAATAATTTATTTGAACGGCCACTGTTTAGTTAGATCAAGTAAAATATTTATTTGAACTAAATAAATATTTATTTCATTTAAGTAACTATTAACTTAATTTAAATAAATATTTATTTGAATCAAATAAATATTTTACTAAATTATTATTTTTTTTTTTTTTAGTGTATAACGTCTGTTGTCAGATTCTGTCGACATCTTTCTGTCCGACGTCACGGCATCTGAGCGGCAGTGGTGCTAACTGCCAAGTGTCTGCCGATTGTCTCTTAGACTACCGTAGCGTTAACGTTAAAGTTGCTCTAGCGTTACTAGCGTAGCTGGGTAAAACTCATAGTGACACTTCGGGATCCTGGCCAAGGTATTTAATACTTTACCCGCCAGTAGCCACCCTGGTCCATTTTGTCACGCTCTCCCCTACGCAATAGAGCCTTGCACTCGTGCGACGAAAAGCTCGCTGATCCACCTTTTGTACGCCTATGTACGGCAACGCGGTGTGCTTCGATCGGCCCGAAGCGATTTACAAACGTAGGTCATACCCATGCGCCACTAAAGTCCGCCATATAGTCAGCATAACTTTCACTCTCCCGTAGACTTGTCGCTGCTCTTACGCGATAGATTCTCCGCACATAAACGAACACAAATACGTAAATGCACACATATAATCAGCCAAAGATTCTCTCAGTGTCGGGAGACTCTTTCTCCCTACCTCGTGCGCTTAACCGGTTACCGTGCATAAATTGTGCGAGCTAACACAAAACACACACACATTTGATCTCTCCAGGCACGGCTCTTCCTCCCTTCCACTCCATCGAGAAAATCTGCGGATGAAAATATAGTAAGATAAACCTTACGGGTAGCATATGCCACGGTATAATATAAAGCGTTGAGCGCGAGTTCGTAACAGCGGTAAGACCGGCGAGTTATGTGTACATAAATGACGGTAAGGTAATACGGTCACGCCAATATATATATATATATATATATATATATATATATATATATATATATATATATATATATATATGATACGGTGTTCTCTTCCCCTCCGTCTACCTGTCCATCGAGAAAATCTGCAGATGAAAATACAGTAAGATAAACAGTATGGATAGCCTATGCCACGGTATTACAGAGCGTGGATCTCGAGTTCGTAACGGCGGTCTTAACAGGCGTGTTATGTGTACATAAAAATGACGCTAAGGTAATACGCTAACGCCAATAGGTACAGTAGAACCTCGATTAACCGAGAAGCTCGGGACCGCAGAGTCCCTGGATAATCGAAAACCCAGTTAATCCGAACTAGACAGCGAAATTATATAAGTCAATGATGGCTAATGGTACAACTTTATTTTGACTACAGTAGAACCTCGATTGACCGGCAAGCTCGGGACCGAAGAGTCCCCGGATAATCAAAATCCCAGTTAATCCGAACTAGACAGCGAAAGTATATAAGTCAATAATGGCTAATGATACAACTTTATTTTGACTACAGTAGAACCTCGATTGACCGGCAAGCTCGGGACCGAAGAGTCCCCGGATAATCAAAATCCCAGTTAATCCGAACTAGACAGCGAAATTATATAAGTCAATAATGGCTAATGCAACTTTATTTCGACTACAGTAGAACCTCGATTGACCGGCAAGCTCGGGATCGAAGAGTCCCCGGATAATCAAAATCCCAGTTAATCCGAACTAGACAGCGAAATTATATAAGTCAATAATGGCTAATGGTACAACTTTATTTTGACTACAGTAGAACCTCGATTGACCGGCAAGCTCGGGATCGAAGAGTCCCCGGATAATCAAAATCCCAGTTAATCCGAACTAGACGGCGAAATTATATAAGTCAATAATGGCTAATGGTACAACTTTATTTTGACTACAGTAGAACCTCGATTGACCGGCAAGCTCGGGATCGAAGAGTCCCCGGATAATCAAAATCCCAGTTAATCCGAACTAGACGGCGAAATTATATGAGTCAATAATGGCTAATGATACAACTTTATTTTGACTACAGTAGAACCTCGATTAACCGGGAAGCTCAGGAACGAAGAGTCCCCAACGAAATCCCGGTTAATCCGAACCAGACAGCGAAAGTATACAAGTCAATAATGGCCGAGAACCACTTTATTTTGACTAGTTACGATGACATTTGGTACGACTTGCACATTATTGTTAAACAGGGTGAACTAGAATGTAAACCTTTGGATATTTTGTTTCATTAATAGTACGCAAGCCAGTATTTTTTTTTTTTTTTTTTTTTTTGAAGTACTCAGTGACTTTGGTTTGCTTCTTGCACTTCTTTCGATTTTCTCCTATCACCTTTTTCATATTTCCGCGTTCCGCACATAAAAAAAAAGAAAAAAAAAACCTGGGGAAACGCACGGTTAATCGGAAGCCGGTTAATCGGGATTCTACTGTATATATAATAACGAACTTTCTTCCCCTCGATCCACCGCCCCGTCGAGAAAATCTGCAGATGAAAATGCAGCAAGATAAAGCGTGGATTGCGAGTCAGTAACAGCGGTAAGAGCTGCGAGTTATGTGTACATAAATGACGGTAAGGTAATACGGTAAGGCCAGCACCGGGTCGGAAAGATCGAGGAAGAGCGGCTGCTATATGGAGTATCTAAGTGACTCGACACTCTCCTACAGTCGAAGGAAATTCGCGTGTATTACGTGTTGAAACCTCAGTTTATAACGTGTCTGCACGGTGCGTAGACATTCGTTACCTTCTCGGGTACGAGCTGAAAACGAAGCTGAAACTTATGTAGAGGCTAATTCGCGGTGTGATGAGAACCGCGGGAATGCGCAATCCTTTGATACAGACGTCAGGGAGTCGTGGGAGATTTTCGCACTGTGACTCGCGCATGAAAATTCTTGGGTCCTGGGATTGGTACTCGATCTTACGTTTCTTCTTTATTTTGTTTTATATATATATTTTTTTTTTTTAATTATTTTTTTATAACAATTCCATAAAACTAGCTCTGGTGCCGTTGGAAAGAAATACCGGCGATGTGGGGGGGGATTGCGCGATTCCGCAGACTATTTTCAGAGTGGAACAGTGAATGGAAATTACAGAAGACGGAATAATTTTTTAGAATAAAAAAATCTATAAATCATGAAGAATTTCTGAAAAGTGAAATTCTACAGCATAATTGCGTTATTATATTGTTTTATCATTAGTGTAAAAAAAAAAAAAAAATAGAAAAAAGAGCTATCGGAAAGCAGCGTAAAAAAAATCTTTAACAAAAAACTATCGACCAGATTAAAAAAAGAAAAAAACTTCAACAGATGCTTCGGACTCGAAGGGTTAAAATCCGTAATTGATTATTCGCCCTTCCCTCGTGTCAACGAGATTGCATGTGAGATGCCCCCCCCCCCCCCCCCCCCCCTTAAAGAGCAGGCAAAATGATTTGTGAACTCGTTCGCGAGTTAGTTATATGACTCGGTTTATTAGCCTCATAGAAGCTGGTGCAATTTCATGCCATTCTCTCGCACTCGTCAGTGCAAATGGTTTCACGTGTACGCGTACACCGTAGCCCATTGTAACAGCTGTGATACGTAAACTAAATAAATGTACCCCACGTTGCATCTCCGCATCCACACACGTAGACACGATTGAAATCCCGCCGGCAAACAATTCCGTTGCACGAACAAGTGGGTAAGGAAAATTTACACTTGTATATCCGTGGCGTGGAATTGAGCTCCGTGGATGAGAGGGCGTCATCTCATCAGCGCCGCCAGGAATCTCGCTGTGTGTGTGTGTGTTCGTCTGCGCGCGAAAAACAGCTCCGGGTATCCGGATGCGGATGAGCCTTGCGAAATTGAAATCCTTGCGCAATGACCGAATGAGGATCGAGGTGCCGTTTCTGCTGCTACTGGTGCACCGGTACCTCGGCGTGTATTCGAATTGGAGTCATTTAACACAAACCCCCGTGTCCGTTAACTTATCGGTATATTGCGAGTTACGTTCGAAGATCCATTTCGTGCCGCCGCTCACGAAGCATTTATAGTGCAGATATAGATATAGATATAGATATAGATATAGATATAGATATAGATATAGATATAGATATAGATATAGATATAGATATAGATATAGATATAGATATAGATATAGATATAGATATAGATATAGATATAGATATAGATATAGATATAGATATAGATGTTGGGTTATTAAACTGTCCGTTGCCTTATCGGTATTGGTAAAAGAGGAGGAGGGAGAGATTCAGAATTACGGATTCTGAACTTTCTACTGTAAGCCAACGGAGTCATGCAGAGAGCACCAGGATGCGTGTCCACACGTAGTGCTGTACGATTCACATCCCGCCTATCCCAGTGCGCAATCGTGTACGTTTAATCCCGAGCAGAATGCAGGGAAGAAAATGGAGAAAGAATTGCTATTCGGTGAACTGAATTCCACTGACCGGTCGAGAAGGAATGAGAGATATTATTATTATTATTATTAAATAAAACAGTGTGTACCAGGATCGAATGACCGAGTCGTCAACCCTATCTCCCGTTGCTTCGACAGAGATATCCGGCCGATCTCTTTTAAAATATTCGAGTGAGGCAAGAGGGAACGATCGTAGCGAGGGATTATATCGTTGCGAAATCCTCCCGAGAGGATCTCCGCCTCGCCGCCGCGAATGTGTCGTCGAGTTGGACCGTAATTTTATTTTTCTCTCGGAAAGCCGCCTCAAATTTGTAATTAAGACCACCGTGTCCCCGAGCTCCAACAACGTACAATTAATTCATCCGTAGCGCCGTTTAATGGTCCGAACCGGTGCATTAAACGGTCGTTTAACTAAACCGCCGACTCAGTAAGTATTATCGTAGAAAAACTGAAGAGAGGCGACACGAATGTCGCAATAGTTGCGTTGTAGGCACATGCTTAAGGGTGCACCATCGAGCGTCGTCAAAAAACTATTATCCTTCGCCATTTCGCAACTAAGTTTTACCGCTTTTCATGCAGAAGAAGGCGCTGAGCAATTCGACACTGTTACTTGTCGACTATTACTTGTCGATGATGATCGACGTATATATATATATATATTTCCCCATACACATTTTTTCCTCCATTGGTTCGTCGGACAAGTATTCTTGTGAATGATAAATACGGAAAATAATATTTCAAAGAGATAACATTAAAAATAATCGCCTTTGGATATATTGTATAGATTGATAATTGTCTTTGGATAGGCTGTATAAATTGATAGATTGGATAGATTCGATCCGAAGGAACGACATCGCTCAAATTGCCGGAAGGACGATTCGAGGAATTTTGCGGCTGGCGAAACGTCGCTGGTTCCCAGTACGCATTAAACGCCCGGAGTTTCTTGTTTACAATAGTCCAAGGACGCCGCCCCCAAAACCTCAGCAATGTTTTTATCGCTCCCCTTTTAGAACACAGGCTGTTTACGCACGGAGAGCGTCCGAGTAATTTCACTTTCTCCGCGGGCAGGTTGTCTGCCCGAACGATCCCGTGGAATCGGCCGGAGCTCGTACTTGCACACACGCCACCGATTTCCTCGTACGTATCGTCCGTAAAATTCACACAGACGCAGGTCGTCGGTAGTGGTAATATTCGGATTACATTATACCAGTGCTATTACGTTTTTCGGATATTTTCTCGTAACGATCCTCTTCCGTTTGTGTTAACGGCTGTGCCGGGAATGGTTACTATAATAACCATTCCCGGCGAGGTTCCACGTATACTTCCGGTATAAAGTTGCGTGTTCTGTACAAAAATAAAAAATAAACAACGAAAGCCCATCGTGAAGAAACCCGACGGACTCCCGAATGGACGTCTATTCATATTACACACACACACATATATATATATACATATTTGTATATATTTTTTAACTTATTTTTGGATCGGAAATACGTGACTTCCGGTTTGAAAATCTCATCGTTCGATCGGAAGTTCATTTTACTTGCTTCCCGCATTAGTTCTATATTTAGGTAAGATAACGAGTCGGTAATTGAGAGAAGCCACTTCGGTCGTATATTTTGATCTCAAGAAAATTAAAATATTTTATGTTCGTGAATTATCATACTCCGGTGCATCAACGATCGTTAATTATAATAACCCCGATTCAATATGTATTGTTGAAATACTCTCGAGCATCGCCACGTTCCTGAGAAGACTCTCTCACCTCGGAATCTCAGACTAGAGAAAGCAACCGAGCTGCGATTCTTTAGACACAATTAAACTCGGACACGCACATACCCACACACCGCGAAAGATCATTCGGGAAGTCCACGAGTGTGTACGAAACCTCGAAGATATCGTTTCAATCGACAGTCACGTGACTCGGAAATCCTCGATCGAAGGAAGCGCCGCTACAGCGGAGTTCCTTGCAGCCCGAGAAATTTTCTATTTTGCTGCAGTCTACAGGGGAACAGTCTGTAAGGATTCTCTTCCTCCGACGGTTTCGTGGGACGTCGGGCTTCAGCTATCTCACAGTAGACACAATTATGCTATTATTAAAGTCTCGGTACAGTCCAGACTCGCGTGGAATCGCGTAATTATTACCTGCGCGGAATACTGAAACCGTCGAGACGAGGTAATTCGCGTAACGTGTGCACCCGGAGGTCCCCGGAATATGATTTCTATTTTTTTTGTTTTGTTTTTTTTTTTTTTTCTGGAAGTTCGTTGCTACCGCCACCGGCCAGGCCGATGTACCAATGCGATGTGTTCTCGTACTCGCTTATTAGAACAGCATTGTAATGCGAAATCACGTATACATATTTTTTTTAATCCTCGCCTGTAAATGCTGCATTAATTAAGATTTTTACGTCACTTCGATGAAAGTATTAGCCTAGATTTGGAGAGCTTTCCGACGCAATCGTAATTAATTAACACTCATCCAGTTGATAATTATTTAATTGATTATATAATTATTTCATAGTTAAATATTCAATGGTATCTGCCGTACGAGTTGAACGATTGGAAAAGGCGGATTTCCCTGTTTTCTTTACGCTTCGTTAGTCCTCAATAGTCGGATGATTCGTCTTGAAAAAAAAAAAAAAAAAAAAAAAAAAAATCGCGTTCTTAAAGTTCAAGAATTTGTAGGCAAGTTTGATATACTAGAAACCTTGATAATGAGTATGATAAGAAAAGCGGTCGAGTTTGATGAATTTATACTTATTATTATTAATATTTTTCTATCGACCTGTTGCGAAATAAAAATTATATTGATATCCACAAGTGGTACGTCGGAGTTCATAGAAGACGAATCGAGGGACGATTGTATTTCACAGCGACGGTAATTTCTACAACGTGCAAATCGATGTATTAAAGTTACAATGGCTAAGCATACACTAAGCTCCTACAACAGTGTATAAGCATAGAGGATTACGTTCCTCCGGCTAGATCAAACATGTATTATAAGGTAAACAGTATAACTGAGCGTAACAGTCGGGCGAATTCTGTTTCAATGAAACGCTCTTTCAACAACGATCATTACTATAATATAATCGTCCTTGAGAGACTTAACCTTTGCCGGCTGAAGTCACTGAAGGCTCATTGTGCCACATTCAAATGCCATATGAGGGTATTATATTGACTCGTGATTGACAGTAAAACTGTATACATAATGTACATTAATCGACGCCGATTAATCAGGTATCGATAGTAAAGTATCAATTATACGTACCGTATTAGTTCGGCAATGGAGATACGAGGATTCGAGCGATTGAGATAATGGCCTACTAGCGAAAAATATTGTTGCACGCGCAAAAGTAAAATCGATGATATTTTGGAGACTCACCGTGCTTCGCCTTGCCCCGCTACGTTTCTTTGTTGTGCACGTCCATTGTTTACGTTGGCGGGTCACGCGAACCGGCATTTGTCTTGTCCCATGTTGATCGAGCACCAGCACTTTCAAAACTTCGACGAATCTCGTATTAACCGTTCGCTCACTTTAATGCTATTATTCCCGTGTTACAAAGCAAGCTACAGATACAGTAAACCCGGAGAATTAGATTCCTAACCGCAGTCAATTCTCTACCAGTCCGATAACTCGAAACTGTATAACAAGAACGACGATAAGCACCCGAAAAAAAGACCGTTGAGCCTGTCGTGAAGTAAACTGCATCTGCGTGCCCGCTTTCGGTGTCAGTTGTTTCGTGTCGAGTTGTTCTGTCGAATTAATCGGCTTACATTTCATATGCGTTGTCGATGAGCATTTCATTAATCACTTTAGTCACGTCGAAAACGAGAGATTCTTTCGCAAATTATCAGTGGTCGTCCTGACTTTCCGTGCGCACTCCACACGGGTGGATAAACGTATGTGTGTTGTGTGTGTAGCTGTTTCTAAACGGTAACATATTCATACGCGGAATCTGTAATTACAGCGGTCGGAATTGCAGCGACAATCTCATCGTCGCATAGCTTTCGCGAGCGAGACAGGGGGCGCCCTAGTCGTCCAGCAAAACTACCAGCCAATGGCAGATTCCCGCTGGCGCTGCAGTTATGTGCATCTCGTCGAATTTAAATTACAAAATGGAGTGTAGCGTAGCCCGACCGTTACGAGCCTGCGAGTTCGGTAAGCGATAATGCGATAAAGTAAACATAATTGTTCCATTAATGACAATTGGCGAGTTTCCTCGCCATAGTCTACGCGTCAATTCGTAGACAACTAATGACAACATTGCTCGTGCACGAATCACCGATTGTTCGCGATCGCTCGCGAGCGTTCCCTCGAATTTGGCACCACATTTTTTACCCGCTATGATCATTTTCTTATCACGAAATCGTATAATCTTCTATTTCTCTCTGTGTCGCAGCATCGCGTGTGTTCACGCACGCCACCGACTGATCGAACGCAATTCGATTGACCCGGACGTAACCGAAAGCGAAGGATGTCGGGCGTTTAACGAAAGCAAAAAATAAATTAAAAAAAAAAAACGTGAGTACAAAAGTAATCACGAAAGCTGCGAAACGAATTAATTTTTACCTGAACATAGTTAGAAACACCGCATAGGGTGTCGAAACCTCAGATGGTCAGCCGGCTGAAGGGAAAGTGCAGCGTGACGATGAAGGACACGGATAAGTCGCATTCGTCGAATCTGGCCCTGCGCCTGACGACGAAGGAATTGTCCGAGCTTAACACGCAGAAGGAGGACTCTGACCAGACAGAAAAATTTTCCAAGGAAATGCTCGAGTTGAGTACCGAGATGGAGTACAAGAAGAGGGAATTTCAGGATCGTCACAAGAAGCTCCTCGAGCTTCAGGACAAAGCTACTTCGGACGCCGTTTGCTCTCTGGAGTCGCAACTGGAGGACAAAGCCAGGAAGCTCGCTTCGTCCAACAAGGAGAGGGACAAGCTGGAGCGGGAGTTGATAAACAGCAAGACGGAGATAGCGTCTATAATGAGGACTCTGGATCTCGAGCGCCAGGAGAGACGAGATCTGGAGGCGAAGGCTTTGGATCTGATAAAGCGAGCGAAGCGCAAGTGGGAGACGGCGGAGAAGGAGAAGGTAGAACAGCTGAACAAGCACATCCAGGCTCAGACGGTGAGGATAACGGAGCTGTGCACGAGCAACAACGAGATGAGCTCGAAGCTCCAGAGAACTGTGTGCGAGCTGGAAACGGCGAACGCCGAACTGCACAAGCTCAAAGTCATGCAGATACAGTACAAAGAGTCGTTGGCGAAAACGCGGGCCCTGAGTCGCCAGAGCGCTCAGGGGGTCGAGAACAAGCTCGAGGAGATTGCCAACAGAAGTCACTGTCAATTGGCCGATTTGCGAGCGAAGCTCGAGATGGAAATAGCGAAGAATACGGAAGTGGAGAGCAAACTCCGGAACGAGCAAGATTCGAATCACTGTCGTCAATCGAGATTGAACGTCGCCCTGGAGCTCGCTCGATCGGAACTGAAGGATTGTCAGGAGCAGTTGCGCAGCACTCGGGCGATGATACCGGTCCGCGACGAGGAGATCGAGACCCTGAGGAATCAGCTCAAAGAGAGATCGAAGCAGCTCGAGAACGTTCCCGTTGCCGAACACAAGATCGTCGCTCTGCAGGAGCAACTTGACAAACTGCGACTTGAGAACGAGCAGATGAAGAGTCAGCTCGACGCGGCGAAGTCTGATCTCAGCGAAACTATGACGACCCTTGAGCACAACGAGGATCTCGCTATTACTCTGGAAAAAGTGGATCAGGACAAAGCCGCGTTGCAGGAGAGACTCCAGCATTCGTTGGAGAAGGAGGAGGAGCACATGAGAAAAGTCGGCGATCTCGAGGAGTTGCTGAGACGCTTGGAGCAGAGCGTGACGAAACTCGAGGCCGAGAACGCTAGTCTGAAACGAACGGATCAGCAGGAGCCGCGCGTCAGCTCGACGACGAGAAAGGAGAGCGAACAAAAAATTGCCTTCCTCGAGCACCAGGTAGAGCGATTGGAGCAACAGTTGCAGGCATCGCGCGACAAAGTCGCCGCCGAGAGACAAACTGCCAAGCAGGCGCAGACGAATTTGTGGAAGAAGGAGAAGGAATTGTCGGACGCGAATTTAGACAAGAGAATAGCAACGAGGGAAGCCAAAACCGCTGAGGAGAAAGTCAAGTTCTTGCAGGACGAGAAGCAAAAGCTGACACAGCAGTTGAACAACAAATTCAAGGAGGAGGAGGAAAAATCCAAGAGACTCCTGAAGGAACTGGACAGCGCCAAAGCGTCGCTCGCCGAGGTGACCAGGGAGGCGACGAGAAACAAGCTGCACGCTGATTCCGCCCAGAAAGCGTTGACCCAGGCGAACAAGCAGATCGAAGAGCTGCAAGCCTCGAGTTCGTCGGTTCGTCGAGAGCTTGACGCGACGCGCAAGCAAATGCGGACCGATCAGGATCGCGTCGACAGCCTAAACGCGGAGAACAAGCGTCTCACGATGAGAATCACAAAACATAACGAGGAAAAGAGCGAACTCGAGACGACAGTACAAAAATTGGAGCAAGAAGCGAAGGCTCATCAGGTGAACATCGAACTGCTGAAGGAAACTTGCACAGTGCTCGAGGAGCAACTGACCGATTACGAGAGATTGACGAGCGACCACGAGACGCGGGAGAACACTCTGATTCAGGACAAGATGAAGCTGCAGAAGGAACTCGAGACGACGGAGCAGAAGCTTCGCGAGGCGAAGATCGCACAGAACGAGGAAAAGACTCTTCGTCTTGTTGCCGAACGAGCGCTCGAGCGTATGGAGTCCGAAACCGGCGACATAGAGAGCGAGAGAAACAATCTTTCGACCCAGAGAGACCAGTACAAAAAATTGGCTCAAGAATTGACGAAGCAGGTAGCGGCTCTCACGGGAAAATGTGGCGAGCTCGAGTGCGATCTGGCCGAGATTACCAGAGCTCTGGAAGCAGCCAGAGGAGAATCGCGCGTAGTCAAGGAAGAGTGCAGCCAGCATTTGACGAGAATGCACGAACTGAAGGAGGCGAACTCGTGCCTGATGGACGATCTTCGAGCGAACATTGATCAGGGTCAAGAGTTGCGCATAAGAATAGCAGAGCTGGAATCGGTGCTCGACGACATTCGTCAGTTCTATCAAGAGCGCGAGGTCAAGGCCGAGGGAACGAGATACCAGCAGACAAAGCTGATCGACTATCTGACGATAAAGCTGGAGGAGGCCGCTAAGAGGAAGAAGACCGTGTGCGACAAGATATTCGGCACTAAACAGAAGGAAAATGTTCCACCCACCGGCAAGGGTATGCCGGTCGGCTATCGAGAGTTGGAAAATCAATTGGACAGCGAGAGAGCCAAGGTGAAAGCCTTGACGGAACAATTGCTAGCGATTAAAGCCGCTCAAGCATCGACGCCGGTATCCCCGTCTCCGCTCTCGCCGGAGTCGAAAAAAGCTCTCGGCTTTGCCAAGAACGAAGGCGCTGACGATATCATGATGACGAGACAGGGTTCCGTTCAGCGAATGAGACACAATATCCCTCACAGATTCAACATCGAGATGTCGATGCGCGCGGGTAAATGCGCTGCTTGTCTGGAAACTATTCAATTCGGCAAACGCTCGACTATATGTAGCGAGTGCCAGATAATGACGCATCTAAAGTGCTCGTTGCTGGTACCGGCGAACTGCGGATTACCGGGAGGATTCGCAAAGCATTTGGACAAGAGTTCATGGAGGTCGAGCGAGGATAGCTTGTCGAATTTGGGAGGGAGCGTGCAAACCCTCGCATTGGACGAGCCGGACAATGTGGAATCGGTAAGAATCCTAAATTGGCACGAATTGTTCGACGATAGATTATTGGCCGTAAAACTACTTTACTGTTTTTAAAAATAATATTTTGTTTCGAACAGGAATCGAAGGATCCTCGAAACGGCGAAAGTACCTTAAAAGTTGAGAGTTGGGTGAAAGTACCGGGTCGCGCGAAAGCCTGCTGGGACAGGAAATACCTCCGTCTCGAAGGAACATGCCTCTGCCTGTACGAACATCAGCCCAGTCCAGGCATGGCTCCGATAAGCAGATTGGAATTAGACGACAAAAACGGTTTCACGGTAATCGAGAACGTGCAACAAGCCGACGTAACGGGAACGGCAAAGTCCGATTTGCCGTTTTTATTTCGAGTCGAATCGAATTCATCTACGACGTGCTGGCCCAGCTCGAGGCTCGACATCATGGCTCTCAGTTACCTGGACAAGAAGAACTGGCTGAAGGCTCTCAAGAACGTTGCTAGTCACAACGGACCGGGTAGAACTTCGAGAGCCGAGAAATTTCAGACCATCCTGAGGCTGGAGAGAAATCAGGTTCGTGCGATTGTCATTTTTTATTCCGGGCGCTTAATATTCTTACTTAATGCAATTTTGTTCGTCCGCAGCTGGATCTGAACTGCGCGGTCGAGTTGGAACAAGAGGATATTCTGCTGCTGGGCTCCGAGGAAGGACTGTTTTCATATCGAGCCGGAAAATCGCAAATTCTCACAAAAATTCGTGGTGTTAAGAGAGTTCATCAACTCTCGTTGCATCCACATCTGGGCCTCGCTCTTATGATAGCCGGCGAGGACAGACAATTGGTATCCTGCGATCTCAGGCAACTGAGAAGCAACGCTCTGGCTGCGGAATGCTCGAGGCCTGCGATAAATACCAGGACTATTCTTACCGGGTGCGAGAGTTGTCATCTCTATCAGATTCAGGGAGACATGCTCTGCGCTGCCACCGCTACTCACGTTGTGTAAGTTATGCTTTCGAGCATAAGAGTTTTGAAAGATGTATCTCGGAAGAAAGGAAAAAATCTAATGTATCATTGCGACTATACGCAGATTGCTAAAATGGGTTAGTGGCGAAGATGCCGGTGAATTCATAGCTGTTCGCGAGCTCGAGACCCAGGAACCTTGCAGCTGTGCAATTTTCACCGGTAGCGTACTCATCGTCGGTTGTCACAAGTTTTTCCAGATAGATTTGGAGACTTATTCTATAGACGGTGAGTTCGCGTTTATCATGAATTCCTTCAATTGACTGGGATTGTTTACTAAAATTGTTATTTAAAAAAAATTATTAGATTTTCCCGAAGCAGACGACAGTTCTATAAAAGCCGCACTGTCTGGCGTTGCAAGATTGGGAATCTTTCCGGTTTACGTTCTCAACGTATCGATCTCGTCACAATCTGTTGAGCTCCTATTGTGTTACAACGAATTCGGTCTCTTTGTCAACGGATCTGGTCAAAGAACTCGTATCGTTGACCCGACTTGGAGTCACCTGCCTTTTGCATTCGGTGAGTGTCCGTCGCAACGATTTCCACGATTATTTTTTTTTTCTACCAACAATGTCGAGGTTTTTCGATCGACTAATTAAACAACGTCTACAATTTACCTCTTTCAGTATGAAATTTATTCAAGTTTATGCCGTTTATTACACAGCCTTCCGGAAGCCCTACCTCTTCATCGTTCATTTCTCGTCTGTCGAGGTGATCAATCTGAGCGGCGATGCCTTCAAATCGATGGCGAGAAGTACGGACAAAACTCTGATAGAATTGAACAACCCACGTTATCTCGGGCACGCAGGTTCGCGCGGTATTTATGTTTCGGCTATTAATTCGGCATTCGAAATTCAGAGGATCGACGGTCAAGCGGCGATGTCGAGCGGAAGTCTTACAAGCTTGGAGACACTGTGAGTAAATGTTAATTTTTTTTATTGAATATTTTTAAACTTTTAAATGCATGCACACGCGTAGATGTCCGACGCAACGAATTATACGACTGGCCACGATCGTTGATCCCGCGATGGTTGAAACATCGTGAAAGTATTCCAACCCGATCACGGAAAACTCAGCGAGTTTTGGTCTCGTATGTGTATATATATATATATATATATATATATATATATATATATATATATATATATATATATATATACATACGAGAGACCAAAACTCGCTAAGTTTTCCGTGATCGGGTTGGAATACTTTCACGATGTTTCAACCATCGCGGGATCAACGATCGTGGCCAGTCGTATAATTTGTTGCGTCGGACATCTACGCTTGTGCATGCATTTAAACAGTCGTTCAGCCGATAATTGGAGAACTAACATATTGCAGAGGGCAAGACGACGAGAGCAGCTCAGAATTTAGCTTCACATCCAGTCTAATGGAAGCGCTCGATGGACAAGAGAAACGAGTCCACTTCGCCAACCCAACCAATCATTAAAATATTTCCCCTAGAAGAAGACCATCGAATTGTATATCGTTCACAATTTATAATCGGTATACAGGATTATCTCGAGGTTACGAAAAAAAGAAGAAAATACTCTTGCCGTGAAACTCTGAGAAATTGGGAGGAATTGCTACAGGGACTTAAAAAACAAAAACTTCATTTGCCTTAAGAACTCCCGGTTTTATCTTAAGTTCAACGTACCTTTACGAGAGACACATAGTCGTGCAGATAGATCTCAGATATTATTTTTTTCTACTCAATGATTTAAGTCTATAGAGGCCCGCCAATTAGTATTACGAAGAAAATGAATTACTACTGAAACAATTAGCTTTTTGTGATTGAACGGGAGCATAATATTTTTTTTCTAGTGTATATCTTTTCGTTTTTTTTAATCTCATCTGGACTGCTAACGAAGCTCAGAGCGTATGGAGACGAATTTACTTTATACTACCACGAAACTGTCATAGAAGTACTTAACTCACGACTACTCATTACCATATACGAGATAACACAGATGTGTTTGCGGAGGGGAGACAATTCTGTTCTTTGCGCGCACGGAAATGCAATTTTTTTTTTTTTTTTCTCAAGAAGTAAACTAATTTAATAGTAGTGTCGTAGTAGTGTATAGATCGATAGCATAAATACCGATAGGACTTGAATATAATAATATATTTTCGACCTTTGTACGTCAGGAAAGTCTTTGTAATTTTGTACTCGTAGGAGAAGTGACGTGTTTTGGGTTTAATAAATAATGATTTGTATTATAAATCTCGAGCTATCAATACATATACGGCACTTTCGCTTGACCTGACGGGTTCAGTTTTGGCTTGCTGTTCCTGCACGAGCACAGTCAGTTATTTCATGTTTGTCAAGGTTATTGAGAACGCTGTGGATTCTTTTCCATATTCTCTTTTTTTCATCGGTGTCGATTAAGGAAGACTAAAGTAAATAAATTATGATACTCTTTTTTTTTTTTACGCGATCGCTGCGAAAGCTAAACGAAATTTATAAGAGCGCATGAGTCAAACAATGCGGCCTCTACTGACGTAATGCTAATACACAAACAATACTTTTTCATTGGTAATCATCGGTGATTAATTCATCGATATCGCATCGAATTAGCGGGTCGACCTGGAAGTCCATTGAGAATCGTATCAGTTGAAAAAGGTTTTACGGATAAAGTTTTACTAAGACTTTGGTAGTCTCGCGGTCTGTAGTCTTGCGCCGCGATAATGATCGTGGGGAAAGAAAAATCGGCTAAATGATCGACACAATGTTATTCTTTTCGTCACGATCGATCGTACACGATTGCCTTATTGAATTATATAGAGTAAAGGTACCAGTGGACGAATATTTCTCTTTAAAGTGTGCACATGAAAAAAAGGTGTAATCACTGGATTTTGTTGTCTGTTCGACTGTCCATTGGCAACATTACCTTACTGTAGAATGTTTATCCATGCAGATCGATGCAACATCCGGCAACCCCTGACATGGACGATATCTTCGAATATTCATCGACATAGGCCTATTTTTATTGAACAAAAAGATACGTGCGATTGCACACTGAAATTACATATGTATCGATGCGATGCTCGCATGTTCAATAACCATACAATAGATAATATTAATTTACATATTATCTATTAATTAAATCCATTCTTCGTGAAATGAATTACAGATCCGGTAGCATAATCATTTATATCGCACCGAATATGTATCGGCTGGATGACTGTAACAAAGTGTCAACCGGTTCTTGAAATCTTTGACGTCCTCAAAAAAAAAAAAAACCGTCAACGCGTTGAAATTTTTTTTTTCGATTATTTCATGAAAATATTAAATGTTCCATTTATAGGACGACGGAACCTTTGGCCAAAAGAAACAAATAGGAACGCGCGAGGCATCGAATTTTTATTTATCTACGCCGCCCGGAATCCCATTTGTATTGCGCGTGTCGTTGGAGATGACTATTTTTTAAATGATCGTTCGCGTTATCGCTTGACTTTTTTCGACACACGTCGTGCGATAATGTCTTAGAGTCATACCCGATAAATAACGCTCTGTTCATCGCACAAGCGATGGCCAATGCAGCCAAGTCAGCCGCTAGGCTGCGATCCAAAAGTTATAATCCTCGCGGCTATCGTTCCCTTATAACTTATAACAGTCGATGGGCGTAGCTTATCGAGTTTCCGTGTACCCCACTTAAAATTATTCTCCGTCACCTATTTCCTGCGATAGGTAAATTGAAAGTTTAATTTACAAATTTAATTCGTTCGTTTCAAATTTAAATAAGTTGAGTGAACCGTGTCCGGTGAACTGCGCTCAGTGGGGGTAGGCCCATGTTATAAAAAGTTGCTGAGGCCCCCGAGGATTTGTCATTGTCCGATTCCCTCTTGTCTCACCGAACGAAGGGATCGACGCCGCACCAAATTTCTTTTTATATACAAATCCGTTGATTACACATGTTAAACATAGATTGTCAATCTATATATATGTAGCTATACGTATATACAATAGTTATTATATATATATCCGTATAAGACGATTTATATTGTTTCGGTGGTGTTTTGTCTGAAAAAAGTTTGTTAATTTTTGTCTTCGCGAAGTGTTTAACGACATGGCGAGTGAGCCTTCGCACGCTCCACGCTTGCAGAAAATGCATTACGACGGTGACATCGTAATTTCCGGCGTCGCCGGAAGATTTCCCGACTCCGACAACATGAAACACTTCACGGAAAATCTGATGAACAAGGTCGATCTCGTTTCAGGAGATGGTCGACGCTGGACGCTAGGTAAATTTCTCTCTATGTTACGAGAACGTTGAAATTCTAATGCTCTCCTTTCTATTTGCCACTAATCTGAAACTATGATTACGCTTTTGTAAGTTACAATCGACGCTTACTGTCAATTGTCGATTTTTGTAATTTTTATTTGAACAATCAGTTAGCGGCTCAATATCACACCGTTTTGTTAATTGTCGTACAAAGCGTGTTAGTCGTAACGCTGTCTCGAGCAAGTTGCATACATCGTCGTACTGGCAAGCGACCTCAAGACAATGCGCGGACCATTTACGCGAATAATAAAATTTATATGGCTAACGACGAAGCCTAATTATTTTCTTCTTTTGCAGATCACCCCGAGATCCCTCAGCGTACCGGAAAGGTCAACAATGTGGGTAAATTCGACGCGCTCTTTTTCGGGGTTCACTTCAAACAGGCTCATACGATGGACCCGATGTGCCGAATGCTGATGGAACATGCGTACGAAGCTATCGTCGATGCCGGGATCAATCCGCGTCAATTACGCGGTACCAAGACCGGTGTCTTCGTCGGAGCTTGCTTCTCCGAATCGGAGAAAACTTGGTTCTACGAGAAGCTCCAGGTTCGCCGTTTGCTTTTCGATTTAACCAATGGCAATATATATATATATATATTTTCATTTAGTCTTCAATTTTTCAATGTTCACTATAATGTATCGAAAACAGGTGAACGGTTTTGGTATAACTGGATGTAGCAGAGCCATGCTGGCGAACAGGATATCTTACTGGCTGGGCTTAACTGGACCGAGTTACACACTCGATTCGGCCTGCAGTTCGAGTCTCTACGCCATGGAGAACGCATACCGCGCGATACGGTCCGGGCAGTGCGATGCAGCTCTCGTCGGCGGAGCTAATCTATGTCTTCACCCCTACGTATCCCTTCAATTCTCTCGACTTGGTAAACATCACGCATAAAATCATGTTTGTTAAACGATTAGTTAACCATTGGAACTCAATATCCATCTACAGATATTGACTCGTTAAACTTCACCGATTATCTTATTGGTACAGGAAATCAGATGAACCTATGATTGAATTATTCTAATACTCAGGTGTCCTGTCTGCGGACGGTCGTTGCAAGTCCTTTGATGCCGATGCGGACGGCTACTGTCGCGCCGAAGCTGTCGGCTTGGTCTATCTCCAAAAGGCCAAGGACGCCAAGCGAATCTACGCGACATTAGTTCACGGAAAAATAAATTGCGACGGATTCAAAGAGCAGGGAATAACGTTCCCGTCATCCGCTATGCAGAGCAAGCTTCTCAGCGAGTTCTACGATGAGTGTGGTGTTCCACCGACGATGATGTCCTTCATCGAGGCTCACGGAACGGGAACCACAGTCGGTGATCCTGAAGAACTTAACGCGATCGATAAAGTCTTCTGTCCGGGAAGAACGACGCCTTTGAAAATTGGCTCGATCAAGTCGAACCTCGGACATGCGGAACCCGCAAGTGGTATCTGCTCTGTCGCTAAGGTACAATGATGATTCTTGCGCCTTCTCTTCGGACAATACACCGACGTTTCTCAAGATTGAGGATTTAATAATATTTTATATTCCTTTAGACCTTGATAGCAATGGAGACGGGTTTGATTCCGCCCAATCTTCACTACAAACGTCCTCGTGAAGGTGTCAAATCTCTGGAGGAAGGACGCATTAAAGTCGTCACCGAGGTGACTCCCTGGGATGGTGGTTACGTAGGCATAAACTCGTTCGGTTTTGGTGGGGCAAACGCTCACATTTTGCTGAAGTCGCATACGAAGGAAAAGATTAACAACGGCGCTCCCAAGGACGATCTGCCGAGGCTTGTCGTCGCATCCGGGCGTACGGACGAGGCTATCGATTGTATACTGAACGACGTGCGTAGTTCTTTCTCGATCACATTGATGAAATTTAAGTTTTTAAAAGTTTAATTTACGTTAAGAAAAACAATCTGATGTCTGGAAATTGGTAAATTCATAGGTAGAAAGTCGTCCCGTGGACGCAGAGTACGTGCGGCTTCTTCAAGACATTCACAGCGATGATATTCCCGGACACATGTACAGGGGATATACGATAGTCGGAGGAAGCGCCACCCAGGATAAACCTATTAGGGAGATACAGCACTATCCAGGCGCGAAGCGTCCCATATGGTTCGTTTTTTCGGGAATGGGCTCTCAATGGCCCGGCATGGGTGAATCACTCCTGAGATTGCCGGTATTCGCTGCGGCTATAAGAAAGTGTGATGCGGTTTTGAAGCCACGGGGCTTGGACATTTACGATATCTTGATGAACAAGGACAAAACTACCTTCGACAATATTCTAAACTCTTTCGTCGGCATCGCAGCCGTACAGGTAACTTTAAAGTTTTTAATGTTCGCATGATAATCGATGAGCATACCGATTACATTTTGTTCTTCTTGTTTCAGATCGGTCTCGTAGATCTTCTGAACTACGTCGGCATAGTGCCAGACAAGATAATCGGCCACTCTGTTGGTGAGCTCGGATGCGCTTACGCGGACGGTTGCTTCACAGCCGAAGAAATGATTCTCTCAGCTTATTCCCGAGGTCGTGCTTCGCTCGAAACTGACACGATTCGCGGATCCATGGCGGCCGTAGGTTTGGGATACGAAGACGTCAAAGATCTCTGTCCACCGGATATCGAAGTCGCCTGTCACAACGGGCCTGAGAGTTCGACCATTAGCGGACCTGCCGAAGCAATGACAGCTTTCGTTGCCAAACTTCAAGTGAGAATTCATCATCTCATTTTTTTTATAATAATTTTTTTTATCTTGCAGCAGTAAAATTGATTGACATAATATTGATTCGTGAGCTTCTATCTGTAGGCAAACAAGATCTTCGCTCGCGAGGTTCCGTGCAGCAACATCGCCTACCACAGTCGCTACATCGCCAAAGCAGGACCGACACTATTGGCCTATCTGCAGAAAGTAATTCCAGACCCGAAGCCGAGAAGCCCCAAGTGGGTAAGCACTTCGGTGCGTCGCAGCAATTGGGGTACAGCACTGGCTCGTCTGTCCTCCGCCGAATATCACACGAACAATCTCCTGAGTCCGGTACTCTTCGAGGAATCTTCGATGCTCATTCCCAAAGACGCTGTGACGATCGAAATTGCCCCGCACGGTCTTCTCCAAGCCATTCTCCGTCGTTCCCTGCATCCGGAAGTGACCAACATCGGTCTCACTCAACGTGGCCACAAGGACAACGTCGAAGTTTTCCTTCAGGGTCTCGGAAAACTCTTTGACGTCGGACTTCATCCCCAAATTGCCAAGCTCTATCCGGACATCGAATTTCCCGTCAGCCGAGGTACTCCGATGATCTCGCCTCTCATCAAGTGGGAACATAGTGACGACTGGTACGTCACCACTTACAGGATGCAAGACAAACTTCAATCGGGCGAACGAACCCTCGAGGTCACAATCTCTGACGAGGATTTTGAGTATATGGCCGGTCACGTTATCGATGGAAGGAATTTGATTCCCGCTACGGGATATCTCGTGCTCGTGTGGGAAACCTTGGGAATGATGAAAGGAGACATGTACAGCGAAATATCCGTGGTCTTCGAGGATGTTAAATTCTTGCGCGCCACTACGATCCCGAAGGACGGAGCCGTCAAATTAACAATTATGATTCAGAAGGGTGAGCTCCACTATGCGTGATATATATACATCACGTACATTAATTATTTTTTAATTGACACCTTTGCTTGCAAAAGGTTCCGGAAGATTTGAAGTAATCGAGGGTGGGACGGCCATTGTTACGGGAACAATTCGCCTTGTAACGAAGCCATCTCTAGAGAAGATGAATCTTCCTATTCCCAATGACGACGACGTAGTCGAAGAGATGTCCTCGAAGGACATATACAAGGATCTAAGACTTCGCGGTTACAACTACTCCGGCATGTTCCGGGGTATCAAGAGTGCGACACTCGACTCTACCAAGGGAACTATAGCTTGGGTGAACAATTGGGTGACTTTCATGGATAACATGCTGCAGATGAGCATTCTTCACAAAGACTCTCAAGCACTGTTCGTGCCCACGGGTATTCAGAAGCTTACTATCGATACCAAGTTCCATCTCAATGCTCTTCGCGCCTCCACGAGCGAAGAGAAACGTAAGTCGGATTTATTACTTGGTCTTTCATTTTCGATTAAGTTCTACATTATAACCTTTTTGTTTTTATTTACCTTCGCAGAATTTACCGTGAGGCATTACAAGACTTACGACGCTATAATTTCCGGCGGCATTGAAATTCGCGGTCTCAAGGCGAGTACCATAGCGCGAAAGAAACTTGCTGGAGAGCCGGTTCTCGAGTCCTACCAGTTCGTAGCTCATCGCGACAATGCCAAAACGACGCTCACGGACTTCATAACGATGGCCGCTCACATTGCCCTGGAAAATAATTGGTCTGTCAAGGTAAAGACCGTCGAAGTCATAAACGTTGGAGTTGTTCCGCTATTGAAAAATCTCGTATCACCTCACCTCGTTGAGATTCTCGGTGACCTCCCGTTGATCCAAGCCAACGTGAATATCGCCGCCGTGGATAATCCCTTTGAAGAGGGAAGTTTGCCGCAAAATATCACGGTCGGAGATATAAAGAAACTTGACGCCGATACCGCCGCGATGATCGTGAGTGGTCGCGATCTCTTCGCGAGCTCGAATACCAAAACGTTGGATAAACTTCTGCTGGCCCTTAAGGACGAAGGTTTCGTGCTGGCTCTGGAGACCGTGAACTCAGCCAATGTCTACAAGTTAGCTGCGAAAAATTCATTGGATATTGTCCTCGAGAAACGCGTGATGGACGAGACGGCTTTTCTGTTGCGAAAGCACTGCAAACTCCCGAGCTCAATGAGAATAGTCAATGTAGCGAGTAACAATTTTGAGTGGGTGCCCAAGCTGAAATCGACACTGAAAGAAAGAGCCGAAGCCACGGACAACCACACCGAAAGGATTATTCTCGTGAGCGACAAGGACTTCGAGAGTGGTCTCCTGGGTCTCGTACAATGTTTAAGAAAAGAACCCGGTGGTGAGATCGTCAGAGGATATCAAATTCAGGACAAAAAAGCTCCGGACTTCTCGATGGATGATCCCCTCTACGCCAATCAGCTCGAATTGGATCTCGGATTCAACGTGCTACGAGCGAACGGCACCTGGGGTACCTACAGACACTTGCATCTGCCGGAAACTGTCGCGCAGCCGGTGTATCACGCATGGGCGAATCAATTGGTTCGTGGTGATCTCTCTTCGATGCGCTGGCTCGAGGGACCGATAGCGTCGACGAGCAGTCAAAAAAACCTCGTTCGTGTTGCCTATGCCCCGATAAACTTCCGTGACGTTATGATCGCCACCGGTAAATTGGCTGTCGAATTAGTTGCCGAAACAAAATATCACATGGAATGTCCGTTCGGTTTCGAATACGCGGGAGTCGATTCTACGGGACGTCGACGAATGGGACTAACGCTGGCCCGAGCTTTCTCGAACATTGTAGCAATCGACGAAAGTCTCTGTTGGACGATTCCCGACTCTTGGACCCTTGAGGAAGCTGCAACTGTTCCCGCCGTCTATGGGACAGCGTACTATGCTCTGATCCTCTTTGGAAGAATGAAAAAAGGCAACAAAGTTTTGATTCACGCTGGTTCCGGTGGCGTCGGACAAGCCGCAATCAATTTGGCGCTTTTCGAGGGCTGCGAAGTATTCACTACTGTTGGTACACCCGAGAAACGAAGATTCATCAGAAAAACCTTCCCGCAAATACCCGACGACCACATCGGTAACTCGCGCGATACGAGCTTCGAACAGATGATCGCAAAACAGACCAATGGATACGGCGTGGACATAGTCCTCAATTCACTTGCCGAGGAGAAACTCCAAGCTTCCGTCCGTTGTCTCGCGTTCGGTGGGCGTTTCCTCGAGATCGGTAAATTCGATCTTGCAGCCAATAATCCACTTGGCATGGAAACATTCCTCAAGGAAATAAGCTTCCATGGAATCATGCTGGATAAGCTGATGGCATCGACAGATGAGAAGAAGTACGTAGTTTCTCAACTGATGCAACGCGGTCTCGACGAAGGAGTGATGAAACCTCTGACTTATAAAGTTTTTTCGAAAGACGATGTCGAAGGCGCTTTCCGTTATATGGCCTCGGGAAAACATATCGGCAAGGTGATGATTGGAATTCACGACAAAAATGAGCCGCTCGATACTCCAATCAAGGCTCTACCGCGTTATTACTGTCGGACGGACCATAGTTACATTATTCTCGGAGGTCTTGGAGGCTTCGGTCTGGAGCTCGTCGACTGGCTTATTCTTCGAGGAGCCAATAATCTCGTTCTCACGTCTCGCACCGGGGTTAAGAATGGCTATCAAGCCAAGCGCATTGCGCTGTGGAAGAGTTACGGCAAGAATGTCGTCATTGTAGTCGGCAAGAATGCATGTAAGCGGGAGGATTGCGAGGACATCCTGAATACAGCCGCAAAACTAGGTCCGGTCGACGCAATATTCAATCTCGCCGTGATACTAAAGGACGCGGTGATGGAGAACCAAACGGAGGATACTTTCGGGGAATCTTTCAAGGCCAAAGCCTGGGGTACGAAGCAACTTGACCAGGTATCAAGGAAGATATGCCCGAAGCTGCGACACTTTGTCGTGTTTTCGTCGGTTGTCGCCGGACGTGGTAATGCCGGGCAGACTAACTACGGAATGGCCAATTCGATAATGGAGAGAATCTGCGAGAGGCGAGTCGCCGAGGGTCTACCCGGTCTGGCGATTCAATGGGGAGCCGTCGGCGACGTCGGCCTCGTAGCGGATATGCAGGAGGAGCACAAGGAGCTTATCATAGGTGGAACGTTGCAGCAGAGAATCTCGTCATGTCTCGCCGAGCTCGACAAATTTTTGAAGCAGGATGCTCCGATCGTCGCCAGCATGGTCGTAGCGGAAAAACGGGCCAGTGGAGCCGGACCTCTGAATATAGTCGACACAGTGCTCAATATTATGGGACTCAAGGATCTCAAGACAGTGAGCACTCACACTTCACTCGCTGAGATTGGAATGGACTCGATGATGGCCGTCGAGATAAAACAGAGTCTCGAGCGCGAGTTCGAGATATTCCTGACCCCTCAGGATATTCGTAATCTCAATTTCTCGAAGCTTCTGGATATGTCAGCGAAGGAAGCTGCTGCAAATAAGCGTCGTGGTAAATCGGCGGACGGTGATGGTACTGTCCACGGAATGAAGCTCCTTACACATATCTTTGGCGAGCGTTTATTAGTCCAGGAAGATTGTGTCAAACTGTCGACCAAGGAAGAGGCTGGACGCGACGAAATCTTCCTCATTCCCGGTATCGAGGGATACGGTAGCATTTTCAATCATATCGCCGGCACGATCAAATCACCGGCAACTTGTTTGCAATTGCTCAATAATAAAATTACGAATAAAATTACCGTCGCCGATATAGCGGAACAATTGGTGCCCGTGAGTATAGCTATCATAATTAAAATTACGAATTTTATTTTAATTATTTCATCCTGATAGATCGTTTCTTGTTTTAATAGCACGTACTCAAGCGGGGCAAGAACCGGCGGGACTTCGTGATAGGCGCATACTCCTACGGTTCCGTCGTGGCTATAGAATTAGCAAGAAAACTTGAAGCCGAGGGTATGACCGGCAGACTCGTGCTCATCGACGGCTCTCCGGAGATCATGATGGCTATCAAGAGCGAATATTTTCCCAGTAGCAACGAGGATGAACTTCAGACAAACGTAATTCTGGGTATCATGGATATAACGTCACCGATTAACACTCCGCAGGTACGATAGACTTTTTACCCCCATTGCTTCCAAAATGTTCTAAGTTTTTTTTCCTTTAGTAAATATTGGACGTATTTTTTTTTCAGCTCGCCCAGGCATTGGCAAAATGCACAACATGGTCGGAGAAATTGGACGCATTGATGAGTTTACTGCCGGCTGATGCAGCGCCCAACATGACTATAGAAGAGCAAAGATCTGTGTGCACAGGGGTATACCATCGTCTTGCAGCACTCCAGACGTACGATCATACACACCTTCCGGCACTTAGATCTTCCATTACTTTGCTGAAACCGAGCGCTCCGACAATGAAGAACGTCAGTCCAGACTACGGTCTCGGAATGGTAATTCATTTGTTGTTACGTTTCATATAAATATAATAGTCCACGGTGGAATTTTAGGCAATGGGGGATAATGACCGTTCTTTTTTTTGTGCAGGTATCGCGCGGGAAGATAGACATATACACTGTCGAAGGAAATCACTTGACAATCCTCGACAGTGTTAAAGTTGCGTTGGCAATAAACGGCGAGCCTCTCGAGGACGCCGAAGCCTTCAAATTGAGTATCATGGAGGACGGAAAGATTATCGCGCCAATCACAGATTCAAACCACAACAGATCTTAGAGTGTAGCCCGAGGTAAAAATGTTATGGATAAATAAAGGATAAATAGATGTTCTTAGAAAACGTTACGTATATTGATTATTTAGCATTGAGGGCGATCGTTTGGTCTTCTTCTTGGCGCATCAAACTTCCAAGTTGGCGTAGGTTTCCACTGCTTTAATGAAAAAGTTTCAAATATGTACACGATAAAGATACAATCGGTTGAATATTATTTATAATTAACTCACTCACACGAATAATCGAGAGTATAACAATTTAGGAAACGAATAAGTTTCGTCGCAATCCACTATTGATCTTATCGCCATTCGTTCTCAATTACACCAATTATACTTCAGATTCTCGGTTATCGTCGTCAACACGAATCCTTCTCGTAGGAAGAAAGTATTTAAGAAACGAAAAATAACTCTAAAAACTACTGTCGTAATACAAATATATAACGATAGTATAGCAAATGACGCGCGACGAACGAGCGTAGCGAAAAGAATGTGAAACGATACCCGCTAGATGCGAAATAGATATTGCAAGTCACCCAAGAACGAAAAAAAAAGCAGGAAGATGAAGAAGAAACTATCACCCTATAATCCCTCTGTGGTTATAAAGGTCGAAGAACTGAGAAAGAAATAACAATCGGTCGTTGTACGCTTACGCTATGCTATTTCACCGCGACGCATCCATACGCAATAAAATGTTATGACAGTCTAAATCAATCGTTGAGACCAAATATTGGAATAACTCATGATTCACAGATCCATAGGCTCGAGCTCGATATTACTCTGTTCTTCCATCAGAGATTGATTCATGTCGGCTATATCCTCGTGATTGTTGTTCATTGCACTCTCGTTGCTGCTCGCGGAGCTGTTGCCGTTATTGCTACTATCTTTTTCAACGTTGTCGTTTATCGAACTCTGAAATTGTTGCATGTTCTGCCGGGTCGACAATAATCTCAGATGCTTGCTCGGAGGTTCCCACAGTACCAGCGCCATGGAGGGCCTCTCCCTGTGAGACAAAATCTATGTTGAATCAATTTACTTTCCTAAATTAGTTGTCGCGACAAAACCGCGCCGATCCAACAAACTTACAGTTTCGAGAGCAATGATGCGGGCAACATCGGCTCTTGCTGCAACCTCTTCAACTCTTCTGAGATAACTAATCTTGGATGCATACTTTTGCCATCATCGACGCTTCCCGAATTTGTGTCCACGTCCAGATCTATGCAGCTATCGTCCGCGGATGTACTGCAACAGGGCTGCGGTTCGCAAGCTTCCGAGGTCGAGGGTACGGCACTCTGATTGTAGTTGCTGCTGATGTGCATATCCTGAAAATGCGCCGCCATTTTTTCTTCCGTGATAAACTGCTTAGCTCGATGGCTGGAAAAATAATTACAGTAAAGCAAGCGACTTGAGCTACTTATTTTATTCATATTTCTTTTACATTTTTATACAAAAAAAGAAATTAATAAAAAATTCTCTCGGTTTTTTTAACTACATCTTAATTTAAGTAAATTTATTGTCTTATTATTAATAAAATGTTATTCTATAAATGTTATTCTATATATAAAAATTATTCTGTGCTCGAAATCAGGATCTATTGTAAACTGGTAGTTAAAGGTCAGAGTCAGTTGACCAATTTAAGAATACACTGAACCTATACATTTTCCCATGAAATTTAATACAGTTATTAAGATGCAGATTTTATGAGTGCTGCACTTTTTACACTGTCAATTTTAATAATAATCATAATCATAATCATAATAAAAGGAAAAATTCACCGAACCAAATGAATTAAAATTTGGATTGTACAATGGCGTAGCTTCTACATGCATTCGATACCTACCCTTCCATAATGTCCGGAACTTGTATTTTTCTCTTGACGTGCAGCGGCTTTCCAAAATTTGGCTGGAGTCTCTCGCCGGTGAAACGCACAAGCTGCGACTGCTGCAGACTCGGTACACTCCACGGCATCATCATCGGTGGAACCTGCGGCATCTGAGGCCAAGGTCCTGACTGATGCGGAACGTTCTGTTGTCCCATCATGTGTTGCAAAATTGATTGCGGTGTATGCAGGTGTCCGCCGCCCATCGCATTCTGGACCGGAGGATGGATTACTTGATATTGCGTCGGCATTGTCATTCTATCGTTATCAATTTTTTTATCAATGTTGCCTTTGAGATCTATGTTGAGAATTATTATTTTAAAAATTTTTTGTTCAAAGACGCACTCCGCAATGTTTAGACTTCGAGGATCGTCCTTCGGACGACAACAAAACTCCACGAATATTTTGCAAAGAAGACAAAACAGTAAATTGTTTAGAGTACACACGCAAAACTGTGTCGTAAGTTTATCTCGTGGAATGTAACGTATTTGTTGTTGTTATTGTTTTTTTTTTTCGTGTGCGAGAATATTAGCGCAAGACGCTAACCTCCGTCGACACTGTCGTCTCGGAGTATTGTGTAGCCGTTCTGTTTACAACTGTCCCGCATCAAATTCGATCGAAAAATCGTTGAGCGAATCGAAAGTTGTTTTCAAACTTCGATATTTATTTCAACCCGCGACAGCATTGACACACTCTCGACGATAGAATTAGTGTTTATTGATTTACCGAGAAACGTTGCGACACACTCCGACGTACGATTCTTTGGATAATGCTCTGTTTTTGCTCGGCTTCGGAGTCCGTTGAAGATGCTACGATATGTGCAAAGTACGAGAACTTTCGGGAAACCGTTCGACCCAGAAGGTTCTCTCGATGAGAGCTGTTCACTCGTCAATTATGTATTGACATACGCCAGATTATTAAGTCGGAAAACACCTACTCGTCTTTTCGCACCAAGCCTGATCTCTCTTTGCGCTTCGGATTTGACGATTTTTTTTTTCAGCAAAAACTTAACGTATATCGTGTTATTCGTATGCGTATGGAGTTATGGACATTTGACAGCACAAAGCATTGGTGTACGCGCAACATCGTAGTGCCTTTTTGTGCAGAGGGAAGCGCGCGCGTCGCTTCTCGACCCCTATGCAAACTGTACACAAGATAAAAATGAACCCCATGCATCTACAGACTTTTTTTGTAGCAAGTTTATTCAATTTTTAAATCGTACAATTAGATTTTTGAAAAAAAAAAAACAAAAAAGATTTCGGTTAACTAAAAAATGGTTACAAGCCGAAGCTGCGCTCTATTCGACGTTACGGCTTTGGCCTCAGAATGACCCCGTCTGCACTCGAAGGGATGACTGTATATTATAATTATTTCTCTTATAGATTTACTCGAGCTTTATGAACATGATTATAACTAACATGTGTATATTACAACTGCTTTATATAATTTATTATACATTTCTTACGCTTATTACAACTGATAAAACTTTTCTTGATGCGAGAATGGCTCGGGAATAAACGTTCGCACACGGTTTCCAAAGAAACTAAACGATTGCTTTTATTCTTATGCACTCAAAATGATACACTCGTAGAAGGAGAAAAAAAAAGGATCAGAACTAAAGAAAATTTTTATCGTTTAACTAGACTCGAATCGTCGCTCGGTATTAACTCGGTAACTTCCACTATCGGTCGCACGGGACCTGTTCACGTTCATTCGCTCGTACTTTCGGTCGCTCACTACCTATCTCCTCGCGATCTCTTTTCTCGCGAGTCCTACTTCCCTCTCTTTCACTCTCTCTCGATATCGTTTCCGAAATCTCCCGGATTGTCCGGTATTCTTAATTTTGGCGCTAACACAACTTAGACGAATAAATCGGCTAGATTTACATAGGTATCTTGTTTATCCTCAATAGCGATTCGTTAAAATACGTGTTTCTTATTTTGCCTCACATATTGTAGACAGGCTCGCGATTCGTTGAATATTATACAAGCGCGTTCGATCCATCGGTTTCACGGTTGATCGAAAAAAGAAAAGATCGTGATCAACCGTCTCTGAATAGGATACAACGTCGTTACTGCCGAGCGTGAGAGAGAGATTCGCAGACTGTGCGGTCTTTTAACGTGGAAAATCATTCGTATAACATTCATATTTAATATTACATCTTTTTTTCGTATTTTTTTTTCCTCTCAGCGGATGAGGAATTCGAACGCATTCGACGCATTCAAGCAGTCTGTATATAATAAATCTGTGTATAATAAATCAATGACAACGGCCAAGCGATAAATCTCCATGATATTTCATCGTACGAGGAACTTCTTGCCCATCGATATCTCCAATTACAATTACTCATTTTTATCACGACGAGTTATCATCGTTTTAATCTGGCAAAGCGGCAACGTGTTAATTCGACTCCATGCTTCCACCAGGATTTTCGACGAGAGATATCGAACGTGCCTCGATCGGATGAGTCACAAACGATCACGAGAGAAAGGGGACAACCAAGTCTTCTTTGTGCTCGACCTTCACGTCTCCCAATGCCGATACGGCGCCTTTGAGCATATTTGTGATCTGTAAAAAAAAATATATACCTTATATATATTTTGAAAAGTTGTTTGTTTGTTTATTTGTTTCAATCAAGAATCCAGGGGGTTCCTCTAGGAGTCTTTCCAGGCCCTGATCATTACAAGTCCACCTGGGGGCCTCCATCCCAGACCATGATAATTATTCCCCTATTATACAATTCTGGTTCTATTCGACGTCTGTGAAAAATTAGATTTTCAAACCGGAAGTGACGTATTTTCGGTATGACGTCACTGCCGGTAGAAAAATAATAGTTTTATCTTGTGTCATTTGTTTTTTTTTTTTTTTACCAATTCATGATCTTCTCGGGCAAGAGGTTCTGCAGCCAAAATTCTCTGTGGAGCGGGTATGTCCTTGAGCAAGCAGCAAGTACCAGCTGGTACTTTGACTCCTCCCGACTCGATTCTCTTAGAGTAAGCTCTGGATCTGTCCATGTATTCGTGTTGCTCCAAATTGTGAGAATCCAACGCCCCCACATCTATCACGTTACTAGAACAGTAAAAAAAAAGAACTGAATTCTAGAAATCCATTGAAACAGCAAGATCCATCAATTTCTATCTGATTGCAAAAAAAGACTCTACAAAAGAGAAAAAACTCACGCAGCTGTCTCGTGCAGTATTCTGTTTAGCGCGCTCTGTTCGTCCGTCTTCTTTGGCACAGAGTTCGTGTACTGATTAACATAATCATCGCTAGGAAAAAGAAAACAAAGATGTTTGTAGAAAAAAAAAAGAAATAGGATAAAAAGCTTTCAGAGGATATCTATCCACAAAAATTTATAACGTACCTGTGTACTAGTAAAGTGTTTGTGTTGTTGCTGACTGGATCCACCAACAAATGAGTCCTTTCGTTTGCTTCGCCACCCTAGAATTTTTGATTTTTTAAAAATAATCACCAAATACACTATCTTTATATAATACGTATGTGGGTACAAAAAGAAAAAAAATATATGAAATATCTCGATATTTTCTCGAGGGCGGATGTGTCGTTGATCATGCACCGAGTATATATTATATACTACGCGTTAAAGCTAGGATGCAATCGTATCTCGTTACACCGCAGATAAACTCCACAATCAAAACAACGAAGTAATTTCTTTTGTATCCGAGTTAAGTTATCGTAAATACCTGCGGTCCGCTGTCTTCCTTGCAGAGGCTGTAGCAGCAGCCCATCGTGAGATCGTATGCCAGATAAAGACGACTTCGAACTAAAAGTTTTTTTGACGGCAACGATTTTTAATATTGCTCAAAAATTGTATTCATTTCTTTGTGTTCTGTCGAGCCATTCGCACTGCGGTTACTCTTCTTCTTCGGGGGGGGGGGGGCTTCGGGTTGACGCAAGCGCCTTTTCCCATTTGGCCATCACAGTAAACCGTAAGGTTTACGACACATGGGTGTAGATGAAAAAGCGTGAGGCGCGAGAATTCAAAGCGAGATTTTGCAGGCTTTCAGAAATTGGAGCAAGGAACGAAGAGTTTGGAGGGAAGCCGAGGCCACAAGGGAGAATATAGAGATAGGAGGATGAAAACGTGGGCACTGCGGTTACTCAGCTGTCGTATTTCAGCGTAGGCCGCGTACGATAAGCCTTCGGCACGGAACATCGCTCTAACGTTCGTTCAGACATGACTGGAAATCTTTGCGAGAAAAACTTTGTACGATCCTCTGGTGTGAATTTTCGTGAACTCCTTTGCCGACGACGAATAGCAATTGGTTCCTTGTATTCGTCAATTACAATTTATCCAATAACTGCACGATCCAACGGAAGGATGGTCTGGACGATGCCGCATCTCTCCCGCCTGCCAGTTAGTTTAGCTAGTTTGTCTCTGGACGTAGTTCGTTCAACACAGCGTCGAGCTAGCGTGTTGCCAATCGTTGCAAACGACAAGAAAGAATTAGAAATACATTGCAAGGCGCGATGATCACGAGACAGATATCGAGACAGTTTTTAACAAAATTAAACAGCTGTGCAAGGTGCGAATTGTCGTCGCACGGTTACTCGAGAATATCGGAGGCTGGTGCTAAAGAGGCACTCGGCAAACGAACTAGAGTACAGGTTAGACGATTATCTTCGTATTCGGAGCGCGTTGACCATAATGGCGGACATCGAAGGATTGAAAAAAAATTATCTCCCAAGTTTTTTTCTTCTTTTTTTCATTTACCGAAAGTTCTTGTCGTCAGAAAATCGTAGCAAAGCTGCACGATCTCGTTTATAAAATCGTGAACATCGAGCTGTACGATTTTTCATTGCCTCGAAGACTTTCTTTACGTTCTAATATGCAGGGAGTCTATGACTTCACAATAATGTTGAATTTTCACACTTAGGGATGGGTCCGAGCGATGAGAAAAATGAAGGAAAACATATTTATCGACGTCGACGACGGTTCGACGAGTCACTTTTTGCAAGTAGTTGTTAAAAAGATCGACAAACCGGAAGCCCTGAATTACGGCAGCAGCATCACGGTCGAGGGCGAGCTAACGGTTTCGCCCAGCGGCCGCGCCGAGGTGCACGCGGACAAGATCGAGGTACTTGGAGGTTGCAACATCGACGATGGTTATCCGTTCGCACCGAGAAAACAATATTCAACGGATTACGTGCGTCAGTATTTGCACCTGAGGCCAAGAACGAGATATTTCTCGAGTCTCTTGAGACTCCGAGATTTGGCCTCCTCGGCTGTAGGCGAACACATGAGATCGCGCGATTACGTTATGGTACACGCGCCGATTCTTACGTCGAACGATTGCGAGGGCGCCGGCGAGGTTTTTACCGTAAAACCTGAATCCCAGCAAGTTCTCAACAGCATGAAGAGGGATCACGTTCCGATCGATGATGCGTATTTCAACGGTAAAGTTTATCTTTCCGTTTCCGGGCAGATGCATCTCGAGGCACTGGCAAGGTGATTTCTCTCTGCATAGCCGAACCGACGACCGTTCGTTGATAACGCCCGAAACTGGCGCGGAGCTCGTTCGCCCGTCGAATTTATCTTGTTCTTTTTCATTATCATTGTTATTATTTTGTTTTCAGAGCTCTGACAAAAGTTTACACTTTCGGGCCGACTTTCAGAGCCGAGAACTCCAAGTCGAGGCTGCATCTATCGGAATTTTATATGATCGAGGCGGAAGCTGCGTTCATGACGAAGATCGAAGATGTCGCGGCCGAGGCTGAACTCCTCGTCAAAGCGATGACGAGGTGTATGCTCGAGAAGGGAGCTTCCGACATGCAATCGATAGGCGCTTCGGAACCTTCGTGGCTCGATACGAATTTCGGAGTCATGAGTTACGGGGACGCGATCGAGGTTTTGGAAAAAAATTCCGATCGTCTCACCGTACCCGTGGTAAAGGGCGAGGCATTTCCCAAAGAGCACGAGTTGTTTCTTGTTCAGCACAACAACGGTGTTCCTATATTCGTTATTAATTGGCCGAAGGAGATCAAACCTTTTTACATGAAAGAGTGCGAGGGCGACGAGTCCAAGGTAAGCCTCGCAAATTCGGAGTAGATATTTTAGTTTTTCTTTTTCTTTTTAGTTTGCGATTTGTGTTACGTTTTTGTCTTTATTTTTTTTTTTTAACGAAAATTCTTCCAAGGTCGCGGCAATGGATCTTCTGGCGCCGGTAGTCGGCGAGCTCTTCGGCGGTAGCCTCAGAGAAGACGATTATGAAAAATTGAAATCTAAGCTCCCGGCAACGTTGAATCTCGATTGGTACTTAGAACTCCGTAGATTCGGTAACGTTCCGACCGGTGGATACGGCATGGGTTTCGAAAGATTCTTGCAATGCATTCTAGGCACAGCGAACATCAAAGATGTCATACCCTTTCCCCGTTGGCCGCACAACTGCAGTCTATGAATAAACTTTTCAGGGCTTTGTGTTGTGATTTACCCTTGGTCACGTGAAAGCTCGCACATTGTCCGGAGTCTCGTCGGCACTCGGCGTGACGCTGATGACGTCGACGGACTGTGCGAAATTGAGGGGAAAAAACAAATCGCACGAAAAAAAACAAAACAAAGAGATGCTACTTTCAGGTCTACGCGATGATACGCACTTGTCATTTCATGGATCGTTTAACATAAAAAAAAAAATCTTAGACGATTTAATACAAATAAAAAAAAGATCCAATGCATTTCATCACGCGAGGAATTCACGCTCGAGGATTGGGAAGAGTCATGGGCGGGATCGTCGTACAGAAAGAAAGACAGTTTTATAAATCTTTTTCTATAGATTTCTTTATTGAATATCAAGACGAAGTTCCAACTAAACTAAACTTTACCGTAATTACCGTTTTATTCGTTCAGATACTGGCATTTGTCCTTAAAAATCCAAACGTGTCCTGGTTTTCCCCAGCAGCTGATGATTTTTTTTTTTTTTTTATTTACTTTTGTTATTTATCTCTCGGTCTTTGCTTTTCGTTAAAATGTAGAGAATAAATACAGTAGCAGTAATAGTAGAAAGGTTTCAGATTATATATGGGGTGATAGATGAAATAATCAATGAGAGCCAAAAACCCCGAGTGGTCAACAAGTATTTCTTTTTTTCTTTTTTTTATACAACAAAATAATGTTTATCATTAGAATCTTTTTTTCGCTTACGAAAAAAATTTGATTTACCCAACAATATTTATCATGATCATCGTGAGCACTCGATGGGTATTATGTACAATAGATAAACCGTATATCACACATTTTGTACATCAACAACGGAATGAAAAAACATTATTGTTTCACTCAGGTCGGGCACGCGCTTATTTTCGGGTCGCTAATTTTTTTTGTTTGTTTTGTTTTCGGTCGTTCCTTTTTTTTTCATCTGGCGCACACTCTGCGTTAAAAGCGAACGAGTAAGTACCGTAGTTTGTAAAATCTCAAAAAAAAAAAGCACTCCCGCATTCTTTGCCTTCCCCATACCTTTTACAACGTACAAATGGTAAGAAATTTTACTTTTTTTTTCTTTTTCTTGTAAGCTTTGTGCAGGTCATTGTTGTCTCGCGTATCTACGTTTTCACTGTCCGATAACGTGTCACGATACTTCATTGCACGCAATACTATGAGGAATGGTTCTTCACCGTGTTTCTTTTTTTTTTCATTTTTCATTTTTCGTTCGCACGTTAAACTTAGCTACGCCGATAAGATTAGTCTAAATATGTACAGGTTCCTCGTCGTTGAATAGCTTCCCCCGCTGTCCGAGATATTAATACATCTGAATATCATTCGTGCTACCCACATAATCGCATATAAACATTCACGCTCGCAACTTTCTCTCCCGCGTTCGTATTATAAATCGTAAAAAAAAAAGAAAAAGAAAAAAAAAAGAATTCCCCATTAGCTTGTACGACGTGATGGATTGCTCTCGATTGAAATCCCATGTGCTAATCGCAATTACAACGTCTCGTTGTACTTTAGTGGCCAATAAAAATGAACGTTCCTGGCATAACATAAAGTGCTCACACCCCCAGCCCCGCCCATCCCCGTTGAGCTATGCTCCGTTTCGGATCAGCGTAAAATATCGAATGATGAATCTAACAAACATTTTTTTTCCCGTTTCGACAAGTCTATCTTAACGATGACGATAAAATCTACGCAATTATCACTTCATGTCGTACGAGCTTTACATTATTTGGGATGTACCTGTTTTTTGTTTGTTTTTTTGTTTTGTCCAAACCGATCGATTCACTTATAAACGATTAAATAATTCTTACGCGATAACCAGAGCCAATCACTTTCACGCTCTATGGCCGTAATGATCATCGGACATCGCAAATCCTTCGATCGCGGCAGTTATTTTGTTTTTCTCTAGTTTCATATTTTCTTTTTTTAAATCGGTTAATTTTTTTTTTTACCTATACCCGATATTTTCATTCGTTTAAACCCCCGTCGGACTAATTAAATTTATATTTACATAATGGAGCAGAGTCCCGAGAGCTCGTGTCCCTTCTCAACGGTTGGCAAGTTCGATAGTTTCCTACCTTGTAGCGCGGGCTTTAGCGATGCCGGTACCAGGGGTGTCGTGTTCTCCTCGAGAGGGCTTTCCGTTGCTGGCTTTTCCTTCGACTCTTCGGGCTCCTTCGACGAGTTCAGGGGCTTTGTGATGTTAATCTTAATGCGGGACGGAGCTGCGGGTATCGCCGTCGGCCTCGACTCCAACTCGACGTTTCCGTCGATCGAACTCTTCACGGCTGTGTGAGTCGTGTCCACGACTGCTGCGGTTTCAGTCACCATTCTCTCGTCCAGATCTAAACAGTGAAAAAATAAATAACGCTCGATTAACAATTAATATGTTGTAAAGTAGATGTAGATGTGAATAAAATGTTCAAACAGTACATGGAAATGGGAAAAAAACTAACCGTGTTCGGCATCAGCCGGTTCCTGTTTCACTTCGACGTTATCGAACTCGAAAGCTTCCTCACCTTCAGCAACCTCGATACCGTCCATCGGCTCTTCCTTTATCTTAACGTTCTCGAATGTATTTTCCGGAACGTCCTCGCTCTCGGGTTTCTCTTCCTCGACCGATTCTTTTTCAACTTCCGCCTTTTCAGCCTCCTCACCATCGCATGTTTTTTCACCTTCCTCAGTTTTCTCAACTTCGCTATCCTCGGTCGCTGCCGCAGACTCGTTCACGGTCTCTTCTAAAGCTTCATTGATCTCAGGCTCCGCATTCTCGGACTCTCCCTCGACAGGCTTCTCCTCTTTTTCTTGCTCATCGTCTTCAGTTTTCGACACGTCAGCCGGAATTCCCGAAGATTCGTCGGCTACCTCTTTCTTCTCCTCTTCCTCGATAGCCAGAGCCGATTTCTCCAGTGATCGCTGCAATAATTTATCAATAAAAAATAATAACAAACAAAGAATTGTTACTCTATTATACACTCGAGGATCTCGGCGAAATGAAGTGCAGAAAGTTTTCTACAGTGATGGCAAACAAGCATGAAAGTATAAAGCTACAAAAAACTCGCAAACGATCTCTAAATGAATGAATATAAAATTTATAAGCAAACACGTACCAATAGACTTTTTTCCTATATTTATTTTGCGGAAATGTAAAGAAAAGAATTTTTTTTTATTGTTAATAGAAGCGTTCTTTTTTTTTAGGGTTACGGCACAATCATGTACGGGAAGAATACTAAAGATATATTTCTCTTCATCAAACCCAATTTTTAATGTCACTACCTTGTGATCTTCCAAGCAGAGTGGATGATAATTTTTGCCCTCGTGGCTGACCGTTGGCCTGAGATGCCATTCCTCTTTTTCCTCGTTGTAGAACTGTTCGAAAGTGTCGTGGCAGACTTGACAACGAGAATCCTCGTCTGTTCCGGTTGGCACGCTGGGCTGGGCTGTTTCTTGCGGAGAATCTTCCGTTGCCGCGCCTTCCGTCTCGGCGGATTGTTTCTCCGTTTCGAACCAGCTTTGAGCTGCGAATGCGAAGAGGTGCATTCAACATTTTGTTAAGCCGATGCATTGTTAACTCAAGACATTTTATTAACGCGATAAAAAAATAAAATAAATAAATAATGTATTTCACGGTCGCTCACCTCTGTCCTCCAGGTCTTCGATCTCTTCGAACTGAATCCAGTCGCTGTTGTCGTAATACCATGGCCGCGAGTGTGCCTTCCGCGCTGAATCTCTTTCTCTTCTGTTTTGCCTGAAGTGCCAGTCGAGGTGGTGACTGTACCTCGTTGCGAGCTCCGGAGCAAATCTCGCGCCGCAAGAACTACACTGAATGCCGCTGTACAGGGCCGACGCGATTGCCGGTTGCTTACTGCAAATATTTAGAAATAAAAAAAAATAATCATTACACTGTTTCTACAGAAGAGTCATTGAAAGTGTAGTTTCGTCGTTGACATGCGTGGTTTTGCTTACACTTTGAGAGTTTCCGGTTTGTCGAACGACACCGGGAGTATAACAGGTTCCTTCTTCTCCTCCTCGTCAGGCTTTTTCTGCTCGGTGAGATTCGGCACGATACCGGTCTCCACTAGCCTCTGGAAGAGCTCGTTCATGTTCAGAGGCAAGGTGAGAGCTGGCGCGGCCGCGGGGGTTCCTTTCTCCGCGGGTTCAGTGTACGATAGTCCGGAGGACGATGCCGGCGCCGTCAATGCGGTCGACAAGACGTTCAGTTGCATATCTGTAATAAATAAATAAATAAATAAATAAATAAATAATTCACTTAAGTATATTCCATACATAAAAAAAATATATTATCAATTTAATCTTTGTTCATCGACGATTTACCTGAGTTGCCGGTATTAGTCAACTCCGTGCTGTCCTGCGACACGGAATCTTGATCGGGTCCTTGTAAGTTAGAGATCGGCGTCGAGACGTTCCTCTCGTGAACTATTTCTTGCGGACATTCCTTCGGAGGGTCGCCTCTCATACCAGCGATCTTCACGTATCCCGGACGAGCTCCCGACGGTAGACGGGCGAATCTGAAATCATGCTTCTTGCCTCTGACGATGATAACCGTCGGCAAACCGCCGAATTGAACCTTGAACGGTCTTCCGTTCAGAAGGACTCTCTCGAGGGCGTCGATGAATTCGAATACCTGCGGCTTGCCGTCTATCTTGAAGCTGCGAAATATCGTTGATAAAGTATTTAATATAATTCATTAACTCGCGCATATCGGATCTAGAGGTTGCGAAGAACAAACATCGACTCACATCTGGGGTTTCGCGTCGACGAAGACTGGCGTTACTTCGAGCCTGTCGATTACCAGATTGATTTTCCCAACAACGAGATCCTTTCTCATGACACTGCCGATCTTCACCTGAGGCGGTGGACCCTCGAGTTTCACGCTAACTTTTTTCGTTCCGAGATCAACTTTTATCGGCATACCGCCGAAGTAACACTCGTACCATCGATCGTCTATGTACAGCTCTCTCGAAGGTCCGCCGAATCGAATTCTGTTACGCGACGAAAGTAAAAGTAAACAATATTTAAATAAAAAGAAGAAAAATAAAAGTGTATGTTCAAGTAGAACGGACAAAAGTATCATCCGCAGTGTTGAAAAGTAGCAAATCTCACCTGTGAACTTCGCCGTCGTAAATGAACTCTTTGTACGGCTCGTTGAAGGCGCATATAATCGTGTCCTTGTCGTCTATGAGGACTCTCCTCGAGCCGTCCTGGAAGCCGATCTCTCGGGGCTCGTTGTCGCTCATGAAAACAATGCCGGTCTGACCGTAGTATCTAACATCCCGGAACTCTCCGTCGATGTCTATGGACTTCATTCTGTCGTTGGCAATCGCCTCCAAGATTTTTGGGTCCGGCGGTGGAAGTTCGCGACTGTTGTGCCCTGGCCTTGGCAACACGCTGCAGGAGTCTTGGCTCTCCTCGACATCGCAATTCGGCGTAGAGCTCGGCGACAAGTTTCTGCCGGACGAAATAATCGGTAACATGTTCGAGCTGCCGATGACGCTGGTTACTTGTCCCGACTGCAGAGGACCGTTCTTCATTATTATTCCAGCCGGGCCGTTTATAACGGGCAATTGCATTCCCGCGTTCGGCAAGCTCATCGGGCCTATCGGACCGTTCTGTATCATGCTCGGTATTATCGGGCCGTTCGGACCGATAGGGCCGTTCGGACCCATGGAACCCATTATACCGGGACCCATCCGAGGATTCGGTCCCATGTTAGCGTTGAAGCCTCGGTGATAAGGGTTAAAGTCCGGTCTTATCGGGCCGAAGTGTCGAGGGTTCTGCCAAGGTCCTACGGGACGGAAGTCCGAGTTGAAGTGTCCCTGAGGCGCCGACGGGAACGGAGGACCAGGAGGATGAGCCCAAGGACCTGGAGGCTGCTGCCAAGGCTGATGATTCTGCCAGCGTGGACCGTTTCGATTTCTCGGATGGGAATGATCCTTGCCGCGCGGCAAGTCGCCGTCGTTCGACGGACTAAAGCCGGAGGACGGCCGATCACGATTTATGTCCATATTTACACCCTGCTCCCAGACGCCGGTGTCTTTGTCTTTCCGTTGAGCCGCGCGAATTTTTTGCTCCTCGCTCATGTGCAAAACCTCTTGGATGAGCGTGTTGTACTCGCTGTTGGATATGCAACCCTGCTTCAGCTGCTCGGCCGCTTGTTTTATTATTATTTCGAGATTCCTCTCGGCGTTTCTGTCGGTCTTGTCGCTGTCTCGGCCGCTTCGACGGCTGGGACGAGAATCCTGATCGTCGCTCGACAAACTTCGTCTTCTCTCCTTAGGATCGTCCGGCAGTTTGTTGTAGAGCCTGGGCCTTCCCAGACGATCCTTGTTACGATCACGATCGCGTTTCTCGTCCCCGTTACCAGTCTGTTTCTCTCGTTCGCTCTTCGTCGGTGTTTTCAGCTTGGCCCATCCATCCTTGCCGTCCTCGCCGGAAATCACTGGCGGCGGTGGAGTCGGCGGACGACCGGCCTTCGGGTGGGTCAGCGTTCTCAAATCCACGTCCTCGTTTCCGAACAGGCTGCGAATGAGACAAGTACTGTAGATGACGGTTTTTTTTTATGTGCAAATAGAAGAAATATTTTTTATACACTCACGCATCGAACTTCTCGGCTTTCGATTTCTTCGGGATATTCGAATCCAGGGCATCGGTGCTCTGTCTCTTATTGTTCACTGGCGGTAGAACTCGTAGATCCAAGTCCTCTTCTATAAATATATATTTAATATAGATTTCGATATTCCATTGTAATATGAACAGGTATGATTTTTATTGTTGTTTTTATCAAACACAAATATATGTAATGAGTTTTGGATAAATTGAACTGGTGGATGAGGGTTGTTTGAAATGCTGGCTTTCGACTCACTCTTTTCAGGTACCGTTGTAGAAGCAGCAGCCGAGCTAGGCAGAGGTAAAGCCGACCTTAGATCTTCGTCTTTGCTAGCCGATTCTAACAGAGGCTCGGAAATGTTCGCAACAGCAGTGGGCAGTACATTTATCGCAGGTTCAGGGCTGGCGTCGTCCTCCTTGTTTCGTCTCACGTAATTTCTCTGTCTCGTGTTAGCTCGTATCTCTTTGAAAGCGGGCGGATGAGGAGGCGACACTATCAACGAACCTGACACTTCCTCCTCGGTGAGGCCGCCGCCAGTGTTCGAGCACGAATTTATTTTCGGCTCGTTACGCCGCGGAATTCTATAAGGCGGGCACGGACTGCGCTTTCTCGATTTGATGCTCTTTTTACGACTCTTAGATGATGACTGGGACGAGGATTGGGGCGATATACGGGTTGCGGATATTGTTGACAAATCGTCGATATCATTTTCGCGCGATTTCGATCTAATCGGACTTGCGCAGTCTCTATCGACCTTCGTTATCTTGCTCGGCGATGCTTGGGGCTGCTTCGAACGCGTTTTGTTTCCTAATTTTCTATGCGAGGACTTTGAGGAAGCGGAAGATTTATCGCCGGACGAGGATGAAGAGCCGCGCGACGAGGACGTGCTCTTCGTATCCTTCGACTTGATATCGTTTCCTCCACCTCCTCGCGGACTCGTCGACGATGATGTTACTGTCGCCGATGTGCCAAGTCCGACAACGTTCACGCCGCCGGAAGTGGCCTGGCTGTTAACGATTTTCGTACTATTTATGTTTACGTTACCGCTACTATTACTAGACGATCTGGGGTCTTTCTTTTGGCTCGCACGATGCGTTACACCGTCTTTATTCGTATTACCACTGAAAGTTTTATTGTTGTTGTTGAGTGTCGCATTAGGTGTATTATCGTTATTACTAGCGTTTAACGTCGTCGCGAATTCAGAACCGGCGATAATCGGCGAAGGCTTGTTGATAGTGCTAGTCACAGCCTGTTTCGTTATTAACTGCTGTTTTAATTGGTCTGAAAGTACAGTGCTTATGCTCGCCGCTTCCTGGGCGTTCGGCGCCTCAATCAGAGGCTCCCGTCCTTCGACTCCTCCGACCTGGACTCCACGAAATCGAGGATCCGTGATGCCAACGGGCAATCCTTGATCCTGGGTCGGTGGTATTGGTTTTAATCGCGGGTCGCGAGACACCGGCCTCGCGGACGCTACCGCTATGCTACTGGCCGGCGCTATGCGCGGACCGTTGGTGCTCGCTGCGCTTTTCAGAAGTGACGCCGCCGCTGCCGGGAACTGAAATTTTTTAAGAACAAAAAGAATACATACACGCACGCAGATATTACCGTTGAAATTTAATTTCTTTGCAGTTTCGCGTAACAACGGAAAGTTATGATATCTCACCTGCTTTGCCACCTGTTTCGTGGCTTGACTAGGCACTACGGGTGCGACAGGCTTACCCTGCGAAGAATCCGTCGTTGGGATCACATGAGCAGTCGGCACGATCTGAGATAAGAAAATAAATCAAACAAATATAAATCGTCATACGTAATGGGAGTGCGAACGCTCGGTATTTCACACGATCGAATGATTATTCGAAACATACCACTTCTGCGTTGATGGCGACCGCCTGTTTATCCAATTGCCTCTGCTGCTGCTCCAAGCTCGTTTTCGCCTGAAGCAATTCGAGCTCGATCTTCTGTTTCTGCAACTCCAGCAACTCGCGCTTTTTCTTGAGAAGTTGTTCCCGCATATCGGCCTCGCTCATCGAGGCAGGGTCAGTGGGTGCCACGACCGATGGTGGTACGATAGCCGGAACGGCCGCCGGTGTCGGTGTCTGCGCCTGTTCACAATTGTTTTTCTGTATTTTTTTTTTCTTTTTATTTTTTACCGTGTTTCATTTTTTTTTCTCAATTAAATTGAGCGGTTGGGTCTTAATGGAATCGTTGGTGAGACTCTCACCACTAAAAATCGTGGATTTACGTGTATAGAACCCGATGATATCTTGGGCGGAGCGGCGGTGATCGGCCAGGCGGGATCGATACTGTGAACCCGGACGTCCAGTGAGTACAGCTTGTTCGCCGGAAAGACCTCGTTCCACGTCTGCCTCAGCTTGTACATACTGGAACGTGTGTTCTCGTCGACCTGCATTGATCACATAATAAAATCGTGAAGATTCACCCTGTAATTATCGGATTTCCTAGAATCCCTCGCTCATGGATGTAATGATCAGTTATTATTTTTGATCGATGGTATAAATGTTCACACTGGACGAGTGAATGCAGAGAGGAAGAAAATCGACGATCGCGAAGTGCCGCGCCGAGAGTCCGCGAATACGTGACGGTCGACGGTCTGGTATTGACCAAGCTATTATCTTACGTCTCGATGAATAATTGAGTAAGCACAATACGCGAGATACGAAAAGCCAGTAACTCCTTCGTCGTCGAACTTGTGTCTGATGAAAACATCCACTTGCGAGTACACATCGCGAGAGTTATTCTTCATTTGTTTTTTTCCGTTTCAAAAATGTAAATGAACTGATATCGATAATATCAATTGGTGGATGGTTTCTTTTTGCTTTATAATTACCTTCTCGAAGACACCGCAAAAAGTGTTGACGATGTTTTGTGTGAAGAGGCTTAGATACGATCCGTTAACGTTCTTCACGATCGAGTCGATGAGATAGAGGACCGGCAGTTTGTACTCGCTTCGCACCTAGTAAAACACAACAACGATCCCACTATTCGGTACGTCCAAACCACTCTATTCACGACGACGGATAACTGTCTGTCCAGAAGACCCGCCATCCTGGAACCACCTCGCTCTTCGGATGTACCATATTTTTCTCGTTTTTTTTTTGCGGCTTGTTTTTCATATATAGCGCAATGATGCTTCGTAGCAGTGCAACGAAACAGTTAGAAGTAACTGATAGAGAAAGGCTCTAACGACAGTCGCATTCGTCCGTATAATAAAACTCGTCAACGAGTAAACGTGGACAAAGTTTTTTTTTATTAACGAAGTTTATAAACTATTTTTTTTGTAGCCATATTACCAGACACAGTGCCAACACCAAAATATCCAAGAGCAGTAGTAGTAGTAGTAGTAGTAGTACATTCAACCTCGCGATATTGATATTTTTGCTTTTCAACGATCGAACAACCCGACGGCTGTTCTACCCGTGCATCGAAACTTAGGCACAAAATTGCGATAGGTGCCTATGAGGCTGCAGGCTGGAGGTAGCATTGACTCGCAGATTATTATTTTTTTTCTTTTCTTTTTTTCTTTCAACTCGAAAAAAATATCATACTTTTATACTCGAGCATCGTAGATAGACAAGAAAAAAAGATAGTAGAGTGACAGAAAGAATGTTTAAAAACAAACGATAGCAGTGTGAATGTCGGTGGTGTAAAACGGTACTTTATTTTCACATGATTATCATGATATATTTCATAATACTGCATTATTATCACAGTCACAAGCGTTTAAAAAAAAAGGTCTCTGTACCGTTGAAGGAGAGGCGATCTACAATAAAAATATTTTTTCTCTTTTTTTTTTTCAACGCTTCAGTTTCATTTTTATTGTAGATCGTGCTCTCCCTTTTATCGTCGTCCCCCGCGACACAGTTGGTGCGCATACACGTTCAATTCGTGCCAGAGCTTTAAATTTACCCACTTTTCGTACATGCGTTTTTTTCCACAGAACTTTTGAAATACCAATCAGTGTTCTCTTGTTTGTTTTCCTTCTTTTTCTCTTTTGTTGTTTGTTGCTATTTTCTAATAACATTACGAATAGAATTCAGTATACCCAGTCATCCGAAATTCAATTTAATGTCTTTCTTTTTTTTTAAGCTCTTTATGCAATATCTCGACGAGTTTCGAATCCAGAAACAGGAAAGCGTGTTCCCGAGATGTGCGAGGAATTTTTTATTTTTTGTTCATTCGAGTATCATCATTTTTTTATCAGTTATGGGAGATGTCGAGCGGAAGGATTGCCTTGAGAGATTTACGAGTGCGAGCTCGGCAATTGCAAATATACCACAAACAAGGTCCATCAAACATCCACTAGTGATATTCTTTTTCCTTCTATTGTTACTCACATTCAATGTGCACTTGCTTCTCACGAAATTTATTGATTTCTCAGTTGTATAACGTGCAATGGACACACTCGATAGCATACATACGAATATTTTTTTCCTTTCTTTTTTTTTAAGTGGTGAAAACAATTGGTTACAATCAAAACGTATCCAAAGGGTCCTTTTGTTCAAAATCGCCACGGAAACGCTATAAATGCTGGATGTTTAAAAAAAAATGCTTTCTGGCAATCTATTAACGAAATTTACGCAGCATTACCGCAATTCTCGTTTACATCGGCGTAAATGAGAATTACTGGTTAAAAAATTATTTGAATATTAAAAATTAATAGTTAGATATTATTTTAGGAGTATGGAGTATTCCTGAATTTCTAAATCATAAATTCAGACAAAAATTGAATCCAAGAGTTGAAAATGGTTACGTTATGACGCGTAGGTGGCTTTTGGGTCCTTGTGAGAAAAACTCTATGAGTCGACAAAAAAAAATTCCTCCAGGACTCAATCTCATACTCTCTCTCCCTAACGATACTGTAACAATTTGTTTATATTTAACTACGAAGGATAGGTAACCTTTTGCAAGTGTTTCTCGACTGCGTGGACGATCGCCGATGCGTGTTCTACGTTGTCGTCCGCCAACATAGTGAGCATGTTTATCAACGGCTTGCTGTTGATCGTCAGATCGGACAGCGACGACGTATACTCCTCCTCCACCTCCTTTCCCTTTGTCGACGTCATCGCGATGATTTTCTCGCAGCACGCCTGTGTTGTATCTGTCTCTCTCTGTATGTATGTGTTTTATTTTCTATGTTTGCTCAGCAGCAACTCCGAAGCACAGCTGACACGCTGTTCAATTCTGAAAAGCCATTAAAAAAGGTAATTAAATAACGACCAAGAGCCGTCAAATTATTCCTGATTAAAAAAATTTTTTAAACGAGCGTTGTCGGTAGGTAAACAGTAACAGTCGTGACTTGTTAAATTAATCTAATCGCAAATCGTTGTTTGTACAATATGATAATTTTTACGACTCAATCAAGCGTGAAACCTTAAATTTTCCTGGTTTTTTGTCGTATCATTGAAGAAAAAAAAAAAAAAAAAAAAAAATGTCGATCGAAAAAGCTCGTTGACCTGGCACCAGCGACAGTGCCAATATAACGAGCTCCCGTGACGCATTCACGGAAATATCGCGGAAGCTCGCCGCATGCACCCTAAACGCGTGCTAAGTAGCCCACGAACTCGTTCGATCAGCGAGTTTTCCAGTTGTCCGTGTGCTCGCGCGCAAAAAAAAAAAAAAAAAAAAAATGAAAAAAAAGAGTGACCAAGTAATTCGTGCAAAGCAGAAGGGACAAGCGTAAGAAAATGCCGAATTCGATATATTTATGTAACGGCACAGACGGAACATGCACCTGAGCAGCCGTCGTTTACATCGACGTTAAACGATCGACGACCTCGGAGTAAACACCACGATACACTAATCGCGACACCGATAAACCGAGGGAAAGTCGAGAAACGGTGTCCTTGGTTGCGAAAAATTATAGCTGGAAATTCCCGGTGGATCACATTATCTTAGTTTATTCGTTTTTCCTTCTTCAGAGAAAACGTTAAATATACGACGTAACCATGGAGAGAGAGAGAGACAGAGAGAGAGATATCGGGCATCTGGGTTTTACCAACCCAACGCCCGTATCGCCAAAATTTCATCAAAGATGCTTCCACGAACTTTTTTTTTATCGTTTTTTTTTTTTTCGTAAGAATGTATTATGTCAATAAAAATATAACTTTACCTTATCGCAGCATTTCGAATAGCATGAACATCCTCGTTACACGAACTAAAACTGCACTCTTCGCGAATTCACACACCACGCAGCACTGCTTACGCGGAACGTTAATGTTCACGGAAAATGGCGACTGGTAGGCTCGTCGTTGATTCTAACCGAGTGGATTCACGACGAAACAAACGAGTCTTGTTATTGGTCGCAATGGACGAACGGATCACGGGACCCCGATTATACGGCCAATCAGATCGATCGTTACAAACATTCAACAATTGTTCTGCTACAACTCGGGACGCGCATTCCGAGGAAATGTTCTCGCTGATGAAAAATACAAGGGAGAACATTCGTTACGATTTTCGGATGATTATAACACAATCTACAGTTTGTTAATCGAACTACAAACAATTTCAAATATACCGGAAGCTCCTTCCTACTCCTTCTCGTTTTTGTGAAGCAGGAGTGGGGGGGGGGGGGGGGGGGGGGTGAATGAGTTGGAGGGGGGAAAAACGATCGGAGAGCCTCTGCAGCTGCAAGATCGAAGCCTTGTACTGCTGCAGCAGCGAACAATGGATGGCTCCAGCACGATGGTTGGTCGAAGACTTTACATTTCGGTCCGACGATTGGACCTTGAACTGCGGAAATCTTGAACCTACCAATCGGCACCGTTATTCGACACACAAATAATGTCGGTTGTATTAAAACTGTGATTTTCCGACGCTTGGCGACTGCGCGCCCTCGCGGTAGAATTTGCAAAAACGGAGCGTACTCGAGACACGAGTCGCAATTTGCAAAGAATAGAAAGAAAAAAGTGGCAGAGCTGTATGGACGGACGAAAGAGAAAGAGGGACAGGGAGCGATAACGAATGCGTGTGCGTGCGTGTGCGTGCGTGTGCGTGTGAGCATTGGTAACGAACGGGAAGTTGTGTGTCGCTAGTGCGCGGCTAGGAACAGCCTAGAAGAACCTCTCGCACTCTGTCCGTGTTATCCGTGAATTCTCGTGTTTCGAAGTTTATATAAATAAAATTAAAAAAAATAAAAAATCATCCACCCCCACACACACACAAAGTTTACAATCGTCTCTGTTGTGCTCGGCCATGACGTTGATCTGAATTAGATTGATATCAATAATATAACCGATCCCGATGTTGGTCGTAGTACAGTGCCAATGTAGTTTTCATGCTCTTTACGAGGAAAGAAACTGGGGAGGCTATTCGTGGATACCGAAGAAAGCTTCAAACGTGTTTGAAGCTTTCGAGGTCGGATTCATGGAACTATGAACCTGGACTCGTTGTCTTTTACTTTGTCACAAATCAGTTATTTGGTTGAGAATTTGAATAAGAAAAATTTACGTGCTAGCACCGAGGAAATATCTGTCGTAAGTATAAACGAGGCGAACTAATATCTTTCATTTATCCAACACGCTGTGCCCCTGTGTGCCTTTAGGCCCCCTGTGTTCGTTCGTTCTTTTTTTTCTTTTTTTTTTTTCTTAGTCCCCCTCCCCCCTGCCCCCCGCCCGCAACTCTCCGCGTCTGGGACTGGCCCAACACGCCGTGTGACCCAACCAGCACAATATGCTTGCCAAGCTTTATATGACTTTATTTGTCGTGGCCTCGTTTCTTTTGCAAATTTCAAAATAATTCGCGATACACTTTTTTTTTGTCCCCACAGTTACTCGATTCCCGATGGCGCATCATAACCCGTCTCTCGCTCCGTATCCATGCATTCCCATTAACGTCGATTCATCGATCGTTTCATTGAGCATTAACGTATTGTAGCATAATTATGGCTACGGCGTATTGCTTCGAACTTTTTGTTCGTTCGGCATTTGGTAGGTTTTAATTTTCTATATTTTTTTTGGGCCCAAACATGACGATACGCGTTCATGCAACAATTAACCCCCCCTCCCCTCCCCGCCCCTCCAATCCCTACCCACTTCATTTTTCACTCACCTCAATTGCTCGAAGCATCTGTTAACATTTTGAGAAAAAAAAAAAAAAAATGCTTTCGTTAAAAGAAACTCATTACCTGGATCGATTAAATTTTGTTGTAGCGCGGATCCGTATTGTAACAGCACGCTTTGTCTCTACGCGTAGTCTAAGTCGGAGAGTGCGGCGAGCGCGCAGGACTATTAATTCTGAGCTCTTCAAGATTATATTTGTGTCCTAGTTAGTGCAGTGGAAGGGTCTGGAGGCGGACAGACACTTGCTGCGCTGCTTGTTCTCGTACGTCGACTTTTCTACAGGCGAGCCACCGGAGACAAACTCCAGAGACTATTATCAGGTTCAGCTGCTCAGGGAGGAGTACAACAATCTTCTTGGAAAACCATCGCTCATCTCTAATCTTTGTTACGCTATCGATCATCCATTGCATCGTCAGAAGGTAAACAAAATTAATAAATGTTTATTGTAATAATAATAATATTTATAATTATTATTATTAGAAATTTCATGTCGATTGGACACTTACACTGATACTCAGAGATACTCACAGATACTGCGAGTGTGCAAGCTAATATGACCATCAATAATAATAATAATAAATCTTCATGAAAATAATGTGGATTTTTATTATAAATATAAAATGAAATTAAGTTTGAAATAGAGTGCAGAGACATTCATAAAAGAAAAATAGCAGATTAATAGAAAATTAATTCAATCAAACTTTTGTCCATTCTTTGATAATTGCAAAAAAAAAATGTTCTTTTTCTTTGCAGACTCTAAATCCATCAGCAAAGTTCTTTACGAATCTGCGCCGTGTCCTCGGCTTGACATTGGTGCAAGAGGTGGTCTTAGCCATATCCTTGCTGCATTCGGAAAACGCCGATATAAAAGCTTTGGCTCTCGAGGATTTGCAGAAACAGCTGCCAGAATTGATAAAGAATTATACAAACTCTGATATCAGTAACAAACAAAAGGAGGGAGGATTGCACGATTCCTCGCCCGAGGTACTGCACCTCGTGCTTTACGAGGCTCTGCGCGAATACAACAACGTCGGCCTCTCGACTGAGGCGAAGGAAAAATTTCGCAAGAATCTACGACGCGATTTTCCCCGTGAACTGGTACCGGTGGTGCTCGCACCACTACTGTATCCAGGCGACGGGGAATATCAGAAAGGCAATATTGATCTAAACATGGCTTCTAATAAATTGGTAATTTATTATGATTATTTTCTGTCTGAGAGTTAAATCTTACAATTTATTAAATTATTAATATTTTTTTTCATGATTTGCATTTTTTTTTTTTTTTTTTTTTGATAAATAGGACAGTGGCGCTCTGGTGGAGCTCGTAATGGAGATGGGTTACGGATTTACGAGCAATGTCGACGATTGTCGAGCTGCTCTCGTAGCTCTCGGTGGTCGCGAGATATCGGCGACATGCGTTGCTCGAGTATTGTCACACATGGTGAGAACTTGCACAGGTCTCGAGGACGCCAGTGGCTTGCAATCCTTCTGGGCCAACACTTCCGGTAGCGCGGACGCGACAAAGGACAAGTCGCTGGACGGCAGCGCACCGACTACGTGGAACATCGAAGTTTTTGTGCAGACAATAAAAGAAGTCGTGAGTCGAATAAGCTTCGAACTTTTGTGCTTGCGACAATCGTTTATTTCATTTTCCTAAGAATTATTGATTAAATATTTTATTTATTTTTATTCAAAGCAATCGACATTTCTTTGGAACGACATCATCGTAAAATTGGACCACGCAGATTTCATCGTCAAAGATCGTCAAGGCTTGAACCTCCTGATAACCGCATTGAGAATGGGCCTTCAACTTCAAGGCTTTCCTCTTGACATGTTTCCCGTCGAGTTGTTCTATCGTCACTGGGAGAACGTCGAGGGACAATTTTCTCTGATTCAACAGATCCTTAAAAATCCCGATATATTTTGCCTCGCCGACTATCCGTATCACTCCGTTACCGTGGACCTTCTGAAGGCAGTACCGGAGGCAGATAGCAAGGAAGCACGAACTTGGCGTTCACTGAACGTAGTCGAGCTACTCCTGCACCTTGCCGACCGCGGATTGTACGGACCTGTGCAAGAGATATTCAAGTGGCCGATTCAGCACTGTCCCGACATAATCGCCCTCGCTTTGCTTCAGATAAATCCACCTATCACGATACTGCGTCAAGAATTGCTCAGCACTCTTATGCCGATTTTTCTTGGTAATCATCCGAACTCCGCGTCCATTCTCCATCACGGTTGGCATGCCAATAACGTCAAGATCAAATCTATAATAATGCAAGCGATGGCCGAGTGGTATTTGCGGGGCGATCACGATCAGACGCGCTTGTCGCGCATACTCGACGTGGCTCAAGATCTAAAAGCCCTCTCGGCGCTTCTCAACGCTCAGTCATTTCAATTCGTCATCGATCTCGCGTGTCTGGCTTCGCGACGCGAATATCTGAAGCTCGAGAAATGGCTGACTGACAAAATACGCGATCACGGCGAAGTATTCGTCAGCGCTTGCGTCAAGTTTCTCCAGAGAAGATGCCCTCAGGTTATGGGACCGGGAATAAAGGAAGATCCTACGGTGCCGAAAGCCAGCCAATTGCCGCAGGAAACACTCACGACGATATTAGCTTGTCTCCAAGTTTGCGCAGGGTAAATATTCAACCTTTCATTTATATATATATATATATATATATATATATATATATTTTATTTCGTTACCAAACTGTACACTATTGGTTAAGACGCATTGATTTTTGCAGGAGTGTTTCGCCGGAATGCTCGGACGTAATAATGACCATGGTGCAAAACTGTAGTTTGATGTTGAGCAAAGGAACAATGAGCAGACCTCCACCGCCGGGCGTGCTGAGACATCCGGGGCTCGATCCTTTCAATCAAACTAAACTCACTGGACCGGTAAAGCATACTTCTAACGTTTACAAAATTTGTTTGCTCCATATCTGCAATGGAGTTTATGAGCTCGTTATTTTTTTTCGCAGCTGTTCCCGTCAAAGCCCGTCGACACTCTCGGCAATCTCGGCTCAAGTTTAGCTTCGATGGGTCTCGGCTCCAGTCTGGGACCACCGAGCAGTTCGGCGTTCAATCTTCCGGGCGCTCTGGGCCCTCTCGTTTCCGCGCCGGGCTCGCCTTCGAGACTGATGGGGCCTTCGCCAAGTCCATTTCCGATGCTGCCCCTGTCGTCCCAGCTTCACTCCGGTCCGGTGGGTACGCAAGGCCCTGCGGTTATACCCGGCGGTGCGGCAATCGGCGGCCTCGGCCGTCTAGGGCCGCCGATCGGCATGGAGAAAAGTCGCCTCCCGGAAACATTGAATCTCTTTCCGGACATGGCGCAAAACGTCTCGAAGGAAATTGAGGACGAGGCTAACAGTTATTTTCAACGTATCTACAATCATCCGCCCCATCCGACACTGTCGATCGACGAGGTTCTCGATATGTTGAAGAAGTTTCAAGAATCCGGAACTAAGCGGGAGCGTGAAGTTTTCAACTGCATGCTGCGCAATCTTTTCGAGGAGTATCGCTTCTTTCCTCAATATCCGGACAAAGAGTTGCACATAACTGCTCAATTGTTCGGTGGTATAATAGAGCGCGGTCTTGTCAACAGTTACATGGCCCTCGGTCTCGCGCTGAGATTCGTCCTCGACGCCCTCCGAAAACCCGAGGGCAGCAAGATGTATTATTTTGGCATAGCCGCGCTGGACAGATTCAAGAGTCGCCTCAAGGAGTATCAGACTTACTGCGAGTACGTCAGGGCTCTTCAGCATTTCAACGACTTTCCGCCCCATCTCATAGAGTACATCGAGTACGGACTTCAGGGTCAAGAACCACCGACGAAACCGCAGGGTCCCGTACTTCCCAAGACCTCGATGCTCGCACCGGCGACAACACCGTACAAAACCGTGACGACGACTACCATAACGACTAGCACGACTCAGGCCAAGCCATCGACGACTCCGACGACGTCGCTGTCCGCCAGGCCGTCCATCGCGAACGCCACGAACATCGACACTCTCCTCGTCGCCACCGACAAGGAGGAGAAAATAACGAGTCCACCCGAGGCCCTTCAGGACAAAACGGCATTTATCTTCAACAATCTCAGCCAGTTGAACCTTCAGCAGAAATGCGACGAGATACGCGAAATTGTTACCGAGGAATACTGGCCGTGGATGGCCCAGTATCTCGTAATGAAACGCGCCAGTATAGAGCTAAATTTTCACGCTCTCTACTCGAACTTTCTCGACTGTCTCAAGGTGCCCGACGTCAACAGAATGGTCACGCGCGAGACCTTCAGAAACATCAAGGTCCTGTTGCGCAGCGACAAGGGCATAGCCAATTTCTCCGACAGGTCGCTGCTGAAGAACCTGGGTCACTGGCTCGGAATGCTGACCCTCGGTAGAAACAAGCCTATCCTACAGATAGACATAGATCTGAAGAGTCTCCTCGTCGAGGCTTATCACAAAGGCCAGCAAGAGCTTCTCTACGTTGTGCCGTTCGTCGCCAAGGTTCTCGAGAGCTGCGCCAAAAGCCGGGTCTTTCGTCCTCCGAACCCGTGGACCATTGCCATCATGAACGTTCTCGCGGAGCTTCATCAGGAGCCGGACTTGAAGCTCAATCTCAAATTTGAGATTGAAGTATTGTGCAAAAATTTGAGTATTGACGTTGCCGAACTGAAGCCCGTCGTTTATCTTAAGGATCCCGAAAAATTGCGAAGCTTGGAGTACCAGCTCTCGCATCCGAACAAAAAAGCGGAAAGCGCGACTGTGAGCCAGCAGCAGCAACAGGCGCAGCAGCAAGCGCAGCAGCAGGCGCAACAACAGGCGCAACAGCAGCAGCAGCAACAGCAGCAGCAGCAGCAACAACAACAGCAGCAACAACAACAACAACAACAACAGCAGCAGCAACAACAACAACAACAGCAGCAACAGCAACAACAACAGCAGCAGCAGCAGCAGCAACAACAACAACAACAGCAGCAGCAACAACAACAACAACAACAACAACAGCAGCAGCAGCAGCAACAACAACAGCAGCAGCAGCAACAACAACAGCAACAACAACAGCAGCAGCAACCACCAACTCAGGGCCCCATCGAAGAGCTCGTCGGACCGACGACCACCAGCGCGATGGTGGCGAAGCCAGCACCGCCCGCGAACACGACTCCCTCGTTGCCCACCGGACCGCCCGAGCCGCGTTTCAACTACATGGACATATCCGTAACCGGCGTAGCCAATATATCGCAGCACATATCGATAAACAATCAGCTGCAACTCTTCCAAACTCATCCGCATCTGAAACAATTCATTCGTCCGGCGGTCGAGCGAGCTATACAAGAATGGATACATCCGGTTGTAGATCGTTCAATAAAGATAGCTCTGACGACGAGCGAGCAGATTGTGCGAAAGGACTTCGCTCTCGATCCCGAAGAGGTGAGGATGCGCACGGCGGCTCGTCACATGGTGCGAAATCTGACCGCCGGTATGGCTATGATAACGTGCAGAGATCAGATTCTCGCCTCGATAAGCAGCAACCTGAAGCAAGCCTTCGTCGCTGCAATGATGGGCTCGACGCCGCAGCAGAAAGAATTCGCCGAGCAAGCGGCGAACGTCGTCTCCGCCGACAACATGGAATTGGCGTGCGCTTTCGTTCAGAAAACCGCTATCGAGAAGGCGATACCGGAAATGGACAAGCGTCTACTGAACGAGATTGAGCTGAGAAAAATAGCTCGTCAGGAGGGTCGACGATACTGCGATCCGTTGGCGAAGTATCAGGCCGAACGAATGCCCGAGCAGATAAGACTAAAGGTCGGCGGCGTGACGCCCCAGCAGATGGCCGTCTACGAGGAATTCGCGCGTAACATTCCGGGCTTCTTGCCGCTCACCGAGATTGACACCCAGGCGCTTTTCATACCGAAGCCGATAACCGAGCCGGCGGTGACCGCCTTCGCGGCGAATCCGGCGGTCGCCGTTGCGAGATCGCAACAGGTGGCCGCTTACGCCGCGGCCGTGAGCAACGACGAAGTTGGCACGATGCTCGAGAAGCTCGCCGGCGAGGTCGAAGTTCTGCTCGGTATCATGGGATCCGACAGGCCACTCTCGCAGCACGATGCCCTTCACAATGTTCTCGACGCGATCATACTCATGAGAAGATCCCGCGACGCCGGCGCCGCGATGGCGCTTCTGAAGAAAGCCGTCGAGGGAATCCTCGACGGACTTTCGATCCCGAGCGGTGGTATCGATTCCGAAATAATTTTACGCTGTCGCGAGCTCTATCTGCGAATCCTGAAGTGTCTTCAGGATCCGCGAGCTTACGGCATGCAATGGACGAACAAAAATGTTACTCGCTACCTGGCCGAGTGCAGAGACGAGTATCGGTATAATTTCGAGGCTGTCGATTGTCTCATAAGATCTCATCTGCTGAGCTTCGTGCAGTTCGATCTCGCACTGGCCCAGGCGATGGACGCTGGTAACGCCATGGCCACGGCTTTCGCGATGCAATTCGTACAACTCTATCTCATCGACGAGAGACAAACCACGCACGTAACGGAGTCAGATTTCTTCAACACGATCGACATTCTAGCGAGGATGATACATCACAGAGCCCCGCCCGACGGGTAAGGACGAATGTCGTTTGTGACGAGCGATTTTTAATTTCATTTTCTTTTTTCGCTTTTTTTCTCTTCAATTTTCACAAGATTCATTATGCTTTCAGAATTTCTCTGTTCAGACTCACCAGTCTGTTGGAGGCACTGCGGGCCAATCACGATCCCGCTGTCCTCGCCGACCGAGCTCCCGGAGGACCCACCGCCCACATTCACTCGGGAATCCTTCAAGTTCGAGTAAATATCGATCATCGACGTTTTTTGAACTTCTCGAATTATTACATCCGCCGAGAATCGTCTTAACCAGCTTTTCGTTTCTTTGCAGACACGAGACTTCGACGATCCTCCCGGTCTCATGGAGAAGACCGAGTACCTCCTGCGTGAATGGGTCTCGATGCATCACAGTCCGACCCACGCCCGCGATCCGACTAAGGCCTTCGGAATGTTCGTTCATCAGATGAATATCCACGGTATACTGAAGACCGACGACTTGATAACGCGTTTCTTCAAGCTGAGCACGCAGATGTGCGTCGATCTCTGTTATCGGGCCCTCGCCGAGGCGAACGCGGCGCCGTCGGTCGTGCGGGCAAAGTGTTTCCACACCCTCGACGCTTTCGTAAGGCTCGTCGCTCTCCTCGTAAAACACTCAGGCGACACGACGAACACTCACACGAAGATAAATCTGTTGAACAAAGTCCTCGGCATTGTCGCCGGTGTCCTGCTACAGGATCACGAGATGCGCGGTGCGGAGTTTCAACAGTTGCCCTATCACAGAATCTTCATAATGCTGTTCCTCGAACTCTGCGCTCCGGAGCCGGTCCTCGAGGCTGTTAACTATCAAGTTCTAACGGCATTCTGTCACACCCTCCACATTCTCCGACCGGCGAAGGCTTCGGGCTTCTGCTACGCCTGGCTCGAGCTCGTATCGCATCGCGTCTTCATCGGTCGCATGCTCGCGATAACGCCCCAACAGAAGGGCTGGGGAATGTACGCACAACTTCTGGTTGATTTGTTCAAGTATCTCGCCCCGTACCTGCGCAACGCCGAACTCGCAAAACCCGTGACTCTCCTCTACAAGGGAACCCTTCGGGTTCTCCTCGTGCTGCTCCACGATTTTCCCGAATTCCTCTGCGATTATCACTACGGTTTCTGCGACGTGATACCCCCGAACTGCATACAGATGAGAAATCTCATACTGAGCGCCTTTCCTCGAGCCATGAGACTGCCCGATCCATTCACCCCGAATCTCAAGGTGGACATGCTCCAGGAGATAACGCACGCTCCTCGTGTACTGACGAATTTCACGTCGATGATAGTACCGTCCTGCTTCAAGAAGGAACTCGATCTTTATCTGAAGGCTCGGGCACCGGTGACTTTCCTCTCCGACCTTAGGAGCAATCTTCAGGTTTCCCAGGAGCCCGGAATGCGCTACAACATACAACTCATGAACGCACTCGTGCTCTACGTTGGCACGCAGGCGATAGCCTTCATACGCAGCAAGGGACACACGCCGAATATGTCGACGATTGCTCACTCGGCGCACATGGACATCTTTCAAAATCTCGCCGTCGATCTCGACACCGAGGGACGGTACTTGTTCCTGAACGCGATCGCCAATCAGCTGCGCTATCCTAACAGTCACACGCATTACTTCAGCTGCACGCTCCTCTATTTGTTCGCCGAAGCCAACACGGAAGCTATCCAGGAACAGATCACGAGAGTCTTGCTCGAACGTCTCATCGTCAACAGACCTCATCCCTGGGGACTGCTGATCACCTTCATCGAGCTCATCAAGAATCCTACGTACAAGTTTTGGACTCACGAGTTCGTTCATTGCGCCACGGAAATTGAGAAGTACGTAGTGAAGAAAAATGTATATATTTTTTTTTATCGAATCGATAAATTGTGTTCTTTGATTGACTAAAGCGTTTATTAATTTACAGGCTGTTCGAGTCTGTGGCACGTTCGTGTATGGTCCAAAAGCAAGTGCAGCCTACGCCCGAACCTGAGATACCCGAGTGATAAGACGCTCCTTTGGCTTAATATTCTTTTTATTTTTTATTTTTTATTATTCTTTTCTTCTTTCGTGTACAGAAATTTTTTCTTGAATAAGGTAAAAACCCCCTGCCCCTCACGTGTAAAAAGTTGTTGATCTACGAATACGTGTGTACTATACCATGAGACTTTTAATAATTCTCATCAATTTTTTTTTTTTTCCTTTTTTTCATTATTTTTCTTTGGTGGACAAATATTAAAATAATCGTATACTATTAACTAAGCGAATTAAAAACAAGTAACGTAAAGGAAAATACAATTATTATGTTAATATTTTAATAAAAAGCTCACTTGCATCTCTGTATAAAAAAAATAGAAGCGGTATTATAATTAGTTAAGCCTTGTACATCGTGTCTTTCAAGTGTCGGGCCGATGAACGGACCCGAGCGTGTTTTATATTGTAAGTATTACACAGTACAAAGCCGCACGATATAACCGAGTAAACAAATGGTGTTCAGTACATTATAATAACTAAATGGGAGAAGTGTCTGTTCGTTTTTTTCGGATGCCATGTAATTTTCCTTCTCGGCTCAGTGTTCGAACTTGTAGTTTTGTTAGAACGATCGTACGTTAAGCAAATGTTAAATTAACTTCTTTGGCATTATTCGGACCTTGTACGACGTCACTTCCGGTTTGAAAATTTCATTTTTCGACCGGAAGTGACGTCTTACCTGAAACACGTCACTTTCGATTCGTAAATCTCGTTTTTCGACCGGAAGTTACATCATACCTGAAATACGTCACTTCCCGTACAGCGGCATTTCTGGTCGAAAAGTGAGTTTTCAAACTGGTGATGACGTTTTCCTCTATGACGACATTTCCTGTGGAAAACAGGAATTTTTATACAAGAAGTAACGTTTTCCCCAACATCGGAACTTTCCGTAAAAAATTGAGAATTCGATAACGTCGTAATCATTCGAGCAAATTCGTCGGATAATCTAAAAAATTACGTAATTTGGACATAATATATATGATATATGCAAGGCACTCATCCAAGATTCATCGGGTTCCGCATTTGACAACTAGGCGTCAGTTGCCTCGCTTTTTTACCGTATCACGCACTAAGAAAATGCTAAGAGGTTTCAGTTCACGAGGTGCAATTGCGTTGCATAAATAATTAGCGCAATTCGTCGTCATTGCATCAAACAATACGGCAATCGTGTTCTACTGTCCGGATCGATCGTAAAGAGGCTTGCTACCCAAAAAAAGAATAAAAAAAATGTTTCGAATCGGATTACGCACGATCAGCGAGGTTCTCGGTGCGAGAGCCTACGCCAGTGCTCCAGCTGAGGCTACCGCTGTCTCCGCCGGTTTTAAAATACAGGATAACAAGGATTTCAACGACAGAGTTAAGAACTCGAAGGTTCCGGTGATCGTGGATTTCTTCGCGACGTAAGTATTTCCGAAATTCAATATCGCAAGTCGATCGAAATTTCAACACCGATGTGTATATATATTATTTTTTTTTTTGTTCGCAGCTGGTGCAACCCATGTCGTATGCTAACACCGCGATTGGAGAGCGTCATAGCCGAAAAACAAGGCAAGATCTTGCTGGCCAAAGTCGACATCGACGAGAATACGGATCTAGCGCTGGACTACGAGGTTGGCTCGGTGCCGGTCCTAATAGCAATGAAAGATGGCAAGGTACTCGAGAGAATCGTCGGTCTCCAAGATACCGACAAGCTTCGAAAGTTCGTCGATAAATACGCGGAACCCTGAATAGTCGGAATTTACATTTTATCAAATATATATAGTAGAAGTAGATCTTCTTGCAGTAAATGAATTCAATTGTCTAACTCTAGGCACATCTTTTCGATACTATAAATACAGCGTCATTGAATAAATATATTTTTTAACTTACACCGTCGTTTATAGATAATATCATTATATTCTCCCAATTATGTACACGCATATTCATTCCAAAGTTGCATCTCTGGATTAGATGTTTGATTACTATGACAGAGCCGAAATGAATTTGAATTTATTGGAGCTGCTATTCGATATTCTAATGACAACAACAGATATATATATATATATGTACGGATATATATATATACATATATATGGATATATATATAATTTTTTTTTTTATAAATAATGAGATAAATTTGGATGAATTATTATTTCAAGAATTTATGTCTCTGTAGGCAGAGCTTGAAGCAACTGTCTGGCCCTCTTGTACTCCACAGATTCGCTGGCCTCTTCGACCAATGGCGTCTCTTCGCTGTCCTCTCTCTTCCTTATAATGTCCATTCCCTTTTTTAACAATTGCTCTCTCGCCATACCCTTGCAACCCTCAAAGTACTCCAATACAGTCGGGAATATATCGTCGGGAATTAATTCGTCATCGAGAAGATGATCCATCAGCCATATTTGTCTGAGCTTCTCGAATTTCCATTCACTGTTGGCGTGCTTCCACTGCAGGCAGTTAAGTTTATTACAGAAATCTGAGCTAATGTGATTGGGATCAAGTTTACTCTGGTTGGGCTTTAACCTTCTGAGGGCCGATGTATCACAGATGACAAACCTCTTTGAATTCAGAAAGGATGCATCAATAACGGACCAATATATTTGAAACTTTGTACTTATAAAAAAAAATGTATACTGCTACAAAAGATCTGCTACAGAAATGTACTCTTAAGGGATTAAAGACAACAAAAGTTTATCCTTTCACTTAGCTCACCTTGGAAACATAATTCAGTGCTTTCTCCGTGGCCTCCAGTCTGCCAGCTTCCTTCTTCAATGTTTCGCGCTGCTCTGCCTTCTCCTTCTTTATCTGTCTGTTGGAAGGTTTCTTGGGTTTTTTAGTGTCGATTCCTTCTTGTTCATCGGTCTCCTGGTCTTTACTGTCCTCAGTTTCAGCGCTAAAATTTTGCGATTATTTGTACTTGATTATTTGCTCCGAAAATCATTTAAATGGATCGATGCAATCGTACCTCTCCTTCTTGACCCTCTTGGAAACAGAGTCTTTGACATTAGCGCTGTCGTCTCTGGAAATATCCTTTTTACTGGACGATCTCTTTCCCTGTCTCGTTTTTCTCGCTTGCTCCATATTCATCGACTCGTTGCTCTCGGCTACCTCGTCGCTCGTATCTGCGGCCTTTTTCTGTGACCTCTTGCCTCTGGATTTTTTCACCGGGTTCGCCGTACCGTTGGAAGACGCAACTGTCGCACTGTCGTCAGTCGTATCGAGCTGTATAAATTCTGTGACGAACAAGAACAAGCACGATTATTCGTATCGTCGAGAAATTCGCTGCTGGCACGTAACTCGACTGGGCTGGGCGTGCACAAGGCTTGTCAACTCGCAGTTTGTACGATAATAAATTTCTGTTCACACCGGATCGTCGAAGGAAAATATGCTGTCGTTATCGTGCAATGACAACCGTTAATTTATATACAAATTACCTTGCTCCGTGTCTTGTTTCTGTTTGGAGCGCGTTCGCGTACGTGCTTTTTTAACCTCCAAGTCTCTCGTTTCACTCTCCGAACCCATTTTTTTAATCGCAAATATATATCGTACCTAAGTATGCGCGAGATCCGTCAACGAACGGTCTTGAAATTTTTTTCTCTCCTCGGATTCTTCGATTAACGAATATATCAATTAGGAAGGCTCAACGAAAACGAGCCCATGAGGAAGATTTTCTTTTCTTTTCTTTTCAAAAGTTGCAACAGCGGCTAACACGCGTTTTTCAGCTGTCTGCTGTACCCCGCAATTCACGCGTATCGACACATCGCATCAGGGTTCAGTGTCGTGCCGCGCGACACAACGGTCCGACTTCGCTACCAATCGAGCGAGAGACGAAGACAGCTTTGACGAAAAAAAAAAGACAAAAACCATTTAGACGTTCTAGAATAAACAGCTGTAAGTAGCAGTAGATATTTTTTCCGACATTACCCATAAGTTTCGATCTCGTGTATTTTTAACAATTACAAATATATATATACATATATTTATAATATACGGACTGCGAGTAAGCTGCTACGAAGTTGAAGACGAATAAGGCTCGTTTATGAACGCCGGATGAGCCCGATATGCGAATATCGTAGAGGATTATGTTTGATCTTTCGACGTATCATCGTTCTATCTCGATCAAGGTCTGTTTTTCCTTCGTGCTTAACCTCATTTTCTTTTCTTTTTTTTTTCCTTTTCACGTTCGATTGAAATTTTGTTTCAGCGATGAAAATTTCGTCGTCGCGTACGTAGACGTTCGTTGTTGTGTTGTACGGTGAACATGTGTGAAATTTGAATACAAGACACTGCGTCGCACGTTATATTCACATCGTGACTCTTGGTGAACAGATTATTTAAAAAAAAAAAAAAACTGCCTGACCAAAGTTCAAATAGTTTGACCAAATTTTGTCATTAGACTTATGGATTATGCAACAAAGTTTTTCTACTTGCGCAAATCGCGTGCATGATTACACGTAATTATTGTACGTTCGTAACATATTTGTGTCGCTACGAACAAACGTTATATCAGTTTACCTTTTTGGTATTTTATATTTTCTAATATATCTGACGAAAGAACTCCTTTGCACAGAAATCACATACTGCAAATTGAAAACATGAGGCATGAAATATTTGAACGTGTACGTACGGCACAATTGATGTTTCTTTTTTCTTTGTTTTTAAGGCCTACGGAGATCCAGGCAATTGATACGGGAACATAGATAGATAAAGAAAATTTTATCAACATGACGGAGGACATGTTGGGAGCGGACATATGCAGAGTCTGCAGGTCGGAGGGACTGGCCGACAGACCGCTCTTTCACCCCTGCATATGTACGGGCAGTATAAAGTGGATTCATCAGGAATGCCTTGTACAATGGATGCGTTACTCGCGAAAGGAATACTGCGAACTCTGCGGCTATCGTTTTTCCTTCACGCCTATATACAGTCCGGATATGCCGAGGCGATTGCCACTTCGCGACGTTGTGGGAGGACTGTTCTCCAGCGTTGTCACGGCTGTGAAATATTGGCTGCACTACACCCTGGTAGCCCTCGCTTGGCTCGGCATTGTTCCTCTGACTGCGTGTCGGACTTACAGAGCACTGTTCAGTGGCCAGTTGGACCTTGTGAGAGTAAGTGTTCACCTATCTGAGACAAGTGAAGCTTTTTATTTTCCTCAAGACTCTTGCTCGTCAGTTCCCTGTTCATCCCTATGTGTCATCCCTGTTTACAATCCAGAAAGAACACTAACTAGCGTTCGGAATTATTATTATTATTATTATTATCAATTTAAGGCCAAAATAGACAGATATAATTTTACATGACAGTATATTATATAATATAGAAGCAAAGCGATAAGTGAAAACTTAAATTCTGTAATTGTTAATAATAATTATTATTCGTTTTAGATAATGTCTCTGCCAATGGACATGTTATCGACAGAGAACGTATCGTCCGACGTGTTTCACGGTTGTTTCGTCGTCACTTGCACCCTCGTCGCGTTCATAGGCCTGGTATGGCTGCGCGAGCAGATATTGCACGCCGGTGGGCCGGACTGGCTCGAGCGAGACAACAACGTGCCTCTGCCGCCAGTCGACAATCCGCTGATGCAAGCTGATCCCCAGCCGGCTCAGCTCGAAGAAGAGAACGGTGCCGAGCAGCCAAATGCCCAGGACAACAACAATGTACCGCCCTTCGCGAACGAGCCTCAGCCTCTTTGGGAGGATGACGCGAATGTCGTGGGTGGGTAAAACTCTCGCCCTTAATTATTTATAACTTTACGTCGGATCGATCATGGGCCCGCTTATTTGATTTATTAACAAGGCGAGGATGCGGTCAACGGGCCAGAGCAGCATCCGTTGTTCCGAGACATCGGCGAGAACGAACCGGTGAATCCCGAAGTGGGAAACGCTTACGCGGAAGGAGCCGCCGGTCAAGGTGAGCCAGCAGTTCCTCCGAGAGAGGAACCGGAAATAGACGATGGCCAGCCGGAGGCTGGCGAGGGTGACGAGTGGAGGGGCCCGATTCAAGATCAAGATCAGGCTCAGGCACAGGGTGGACAAGGCCAGGGCGAGGCCGAGGAGGCCAACTGGAATCCTATGGAGTGGGACAGGCCGGCGGAGGAATTAACGTGGGAACGCTTGTTGGGCCTTGACGGCTCGCTTCTCTTCCTGGAGCACGTTTTTTGGGTCATATCGCTCAATACGCTCTTTATAATGGTGAGTCATCGATGTCGACAAGTGTCTCGGCCGTGAGAGATGGATAATAATGATTTTGGGTTTGCTTCGTTTTTCGCGCCAGGTCTTCGCCTTCTGTCCCTATCACATCGGTCACTTCGCGATAGCGGGTCTGGGACTGCAAGAGCACGCTGCCGCGTCGCACTTCGAGGGTCTGGTAACGACCCTCTGCGGCTACTGCGTCATAGGCGTGTGTCTCGTCGGTCTGCACACACTCGCGGCACTATTTGGCTTCCAACGATCACAGAGAATTCTGGGACTATGCTACGTGGTCGTGAAAGTATCGCTCCTTTCGGTCGTCGAGATCGGTGTTTTGCCGCTGGTGTGCGGTTGGTGGCTGGACATATGCTCGCTGGCGATGTTCGACGCCACTCTGAAGGATCGAGAATCGTCGTTCAGAATCGCGCCAGGCACTTCCATGTTTATACACTGGCTCGTCGGTATGGTTTACATCTACTATTTCGCATCGTTCATACTCCTTCTTCGCGAGGTTCTCAGACCCGGGGTACTTTGGTTCTTGCGAAACCTGAACGATCCCGATTTCTCACCGATACAAGAGATGATTCATCTGCCTATACTGAGACACGCAAGGAGACTCGTGGCGTCGGCAGTTATATTCGGCACCGCTATACTCCTGATGCTCTGGCTGCCGATAAGATTGTTGCGATGGGCCTGGCCGGGATTTTTGCCGTACACGGTAACCGTGCAGACTGAAGCGCAGGTCAGCGAATTGTCCCTGGAGCTTCTGCTGCTGCAGGTCATATTACCCGCCCTGCTCGAACAATCGCATACGAGAACTTGGCTGAAAGCTCTGATACGAGGCTGGTGTCAAGTCGTCGCATGGATATTGGATCTACAGTCTTATCTGCTGCGGGACGAGAGAGCAGAACCGGGTCCAGCGGTCATTGAGGAGCCCCAACATCCGGACTTCGGTGCGCTCCATCAGCCTATGATGCACAGAGAAGGACCCTCCGGTTTTCAACCGTACACCCGATCACGCTGGTTCCCGGCTCGTCTGATCGGACTAATGGGATGCGTCTGCGTGTCTCTGATATTTGCTAGCTTGATCGCCATGACCCTTCCGGTGTGGCTTGGGAGAAGAGTAATGGCCCTGTGGATGGTCGGAGCGCCGGCTCCCTCGCCACCCGTTCTACCGCCAGTTCTTCCGGTCGACGGTGAGTGTATCTTTTTTTTAATCTTCATTCTTAACAAATAATCTTCTTCGTCGATAAATCACTGAAATATTTGATACAGGTGATCGAGGTGGCGAATTGACTGTATTCTCCGGAAGAGTCCACGAAATCTACACGGTAGCGTGCGGCACGTACGTCTGTTGGGCCGCTGCCAGAGGTCTGGCACTGGCCTTCTCGTGGCTACCTCGCGGTCGTCGAGCTATTCTCGACAGGATAAAACACTGGGCTATTCTCGGAGTAAAAGCTTCTGTAGCCTTTGTACTTCTAATCGGCGTAATTCCACTTCTCTTCGGTCTTCTTCTCGAGCTAGTGGTCGTCGTACCTCTGCGCGTACCTCTCGAACAAAATCCTATTCTGTTCGTATGGCAAGATTGGGCCCTCGGTGTTCTGTACACGAAAATCGCAACGGCGGTGACGATGATGGGGCCCGAGTGGAAGCTCCGACTGGCGATCGAGAGAGCTTACAACGAGGGTATCAGAGAGATGGATTTAAAATTCATAATCACCGAACTCGCCGCACCGGTAATATGCTGTTTCGGTCTCGCCCTAGCGGTACCGTACGCTGTCGCCTACGGAATAGTTCCGTTGCTCGTCACTAATCTTCAGATGCAAATTCTCATAGCCCGACGTCTATACCCATTCCTTCTACTGATAAATTTGGCGTGCGTCGTTATTAGTTTGCAGATACGACAATTTAAAAAACTTTACGAGCACATTAAGAACGACAAGTATCTAGTTGGACAGCGCCTGGTTAATTACGAGCATCGCAACAAAACCCAACAGTCACAGCAACAACAGTCACAGAGATCGAGTTAACCGCTCATCTCTCGAGTACAAGTTATATAATATATAATACCATATGATGATACATGAGTAACGACGCAAGGAGATTTAGGATTAGCTTCGTGTACATTCTTATCCTTGTTCGAATAATACAACGTTTCATAACTTATGTTATCCAATCATTTAATTTTTAATACTCTAATATATATTTATGTAAGCGGTAATTGAATAAATCAGAAAGACTGTTTGTTTTCCAATGTATCGCTGGATCAATCGGGGCCTTCGTCGTCAATTCTTTCTTTCGACCGCTGAACTCTTTCAAAATCGAGACGAAGTTTAACGATATATATTTTATCTTCGAACAATAAAGATTCGGTTCGATGAGTACTGAACAACAACGCAACGCAAGCGGTTGTATGTAGAAATTGGGTAAACGTACGCGGGAGAACGAAGATACGAAAGTAAGCCGAGACGAGAGAGTGGATTAACGAAGATGAAAAAAACGAAATAAAATTTTTATTCGTAAGTAACAATACAAAACCTTGTCTCACCGTGAGCCAACTTGTTAAGTGTCAGTATATTGCGAGATATTCTTTTCCGTTATGTACACTGTGAGAGTGAACTGCCCTTCGACAGTGTGTCTTCAAGGGCATGCAAAATTCTGGGGTCAGTATCAAATGGCCTTAGCATTTTTTTTTCTGACAGTTTATTTTTCGAACGAAAGAAAATCTCTGGTTTCACGCGCCTATTCGTTGTCCACGAAAACCTAAGGCCACTTGTTACCGACCGAGCGCAGGAACGATGGGCGGAAGGTCGTTTCACACTACCTTAAGGGAAAGTGAAACTGATGTACGTGCGAGAGCGATAGTTCCAATTTTCAAATAAACTTTATTCAATGGTGCTAATTTTTTTGAGAAACCGTGGCATTCAGATCTAATTTGCTTTTTCCTCGAAAAAATGAGCACCCTTAAAAAAAGTTCATTACAGTTTTCATTATCGACCGCGATATTTCACTTCCTCTTAAGGTGATGTGGCATGACCCCCGCGCCCCGTTGGTAACAAAACTGTACCGAATGCCGCTTTAAAACCGCAGACCGCCGAGGAAAATGAGAATTGTCTGTACGTGCGTCTGCCGATTCCCCAGGGAAAGACAATTTTCTTTATCCTCGGCGGACTGCGGTTTCGAAACGGTAATCGGTATAGTTTTTGTTACCGGCGGCGGTATTTCACATCACCTTGAGTACGTTCGCTCGTCGAGCGGTTGTTCGACGAATTATCTATCACTCGTGGCAGCGTTCACTAGTGGTGGCAAAAGAGTGCCGTGTATCGCGTAGCTCTTCGGATTCTTTGCGATCGTCAAATTTATCATACTGAAAACGTTGATAATCTGAATGGCGCTGGGTTTCTTCCACTTTACTGTTGCCGTAGGAACGGAATCTTCGTTACTGTACTGAACTTGGGCGTTCTTCTGGATATCCGAAAAAACAACTGTGACGGTGATCCCAACGTGGCACAGTATCACATCCATACTGTTCTGCTTTACTTTCATAACGATAGCCGTACCTTCCGTGGGACCGTTTCGCGACAGAAGATCTATGAAGTACAATTCGTTGCTCTTCTCCTGGGCTATTTTCGCACTGTATTTCTTGCCATTGCAATTCGAGGCAACTCTGGAACGTGAAAAAAAAATGCGATAAGTAACTCCGAAAAGAAACGATATGCGAAGAGATTTACAAATGTTTTTGCATACCTGGCACACAGCTCGGAAGACCAGTTTTCCGGGAGCGGGGCGTTCGTCAACGATGCGAACAATAAACGGTGAACGATGCAATCGGCGTATCGTCGGATGGGCGATGTGAAGTGCGTGTAAAACGGCACGTTCAATGCAAAATGCCGCAATCCTTCCTCTTTTTTAATGGATCCGCAGCATACGTAGTTCGCTCGCTGAGACACGAGTAAAATGTTTCAGACTTAAATGTGCAAAACAATATGAAAATAGCGCAGAGCAATGGAGCGCAAGTGGAATTCTTACCGGCATCGATTGCGCACAGAGAACGTTGATCACCATCATTCTACAATCAGTTACAAACTTCTGATCGAAACCGCTCAATCCCGTCTTCTCGTATAGTGACAAACTGGACTGCAAGCTGGCGGCTGATTCAGGATTCAAGTGCACTCCCAAGCGTCCCAGATCATCGGTGGTTCGCGACAGAACTCGTTTCAGAGGTTTCCCATGTATGCGCAGCAAAGCTGTGTCCGGCAGATTGTCGTAGAGATGTTTCGCCACCGTCATATTCGCGAGCAGCATGAATTCCTCTATGAGCCTGTTACTTTCCTGTCGCTCCTCGAGACGATACGATATCGGCTGTCGAGTTTCCCTGTCGAGTATTATTTGCAATTTCGGCTGATTTATACTCAGCGCACCGTCGGCGAATCGTCTTTCTCTCATGTGCGTCGATAGTCCGTACAAGATATTGACCGTCTCGCACAAGTGTCTCGGCGAGAATTTTCCGTTCAAACCTGGCAGTTCAACCTCGGTCCACTCTCTAGACGGCTCGTCGATCATCGACTGCGCCACCTCGTAGGACATCTGGTAACACGAATTTACGACGCTCTTCGCGAAACGGTGCTTTATAACTTCAGCTTCCGGTGTCATCTCCCATATCACCGAAAACGACAATTTATCGTAACCAGGGAGAAGCGAACACACCTGACACAAAGACTTTGGCAGCATGTGATAGACTGCGTTAACGAGATAAACGGTCGTAGCGCGCTTCGATACTTCATCGTCGAGCGGCGAAAAAGCTTCTAAATAGCGCGTCACATCGGATATGTGTACGCCCACCTGCAATAGTGTTAATTGCAGTTAACTACGAATAATTGAGTTTGTACTGCAGATGCAAAGGAATCTTACTTCGTAATTGCCATTGGGCAACTTCTTGCAAGACACTGCGTCGTCCAGGTCGACGGCAGTGGCCGGATCGATCGTGAAAACACACTCGTTCCTCCAATCTTCGCGACCCTCGAGATCGCTCGTTGTGGGTGCGTAATCGGGGCTCGGTAATCCCTCGGTCAATTTTTCGTCGTACGGTGTCACGTCCAAACCATTGTCGAGTAATATCACCGTCGTTTCTTCTTCCAAATTGCCGACCTCACCCATTATTCTCTCAATTGATCTAAATCATTGCAGGAAGATATATTAGTACAAGAATTAGCACAGCAATATTACAAATTTTATTGGATCAAATGTGGCAAACTTCTCAATGCTTGCGAAGCAAATATGTATGTGTTACATTCCTTGCCATATTTACTGTATTCCGGTTGCTGTACTCAGCAAACAAGTAAAATAAATAAAATAGAGAATATAATAATAAATAAATAATAGAGAATATATAAATAAAATAAAGAGACTCCTACCCTCTGCAGTCGTGTGGAGTTGACCACCTATCGATATTAGCCAGGAACAGAGTTTTAGTGTACGCCTGTGGCTGGGCCTTGACTTCATCCGGCACGCTGTTCACATCAATAATCACTGGGGGAACTCTGAGATCCCTGGAGCGCAATCTTGGCTTGCCCTTCCACAGCTCCAGCGTGCCGATAACTTTTCTCGAATGTATCTTCTCCAAAATGCAGACCACCGTTCCGGTTTTCTGCACCTCGCCGGACTCGTGGTTTTGCCAATCTTCCTCAGGATTCATCATTACGGCTACAACATCGTTGTCCATAGCTCTGTTTCTGTCACGAATTCCAGAAATCAGAATATCGACGTTGTCGTCGATGTTTACGTAAGCGTTGTATGAATTTTTTGAATTTATACGAATTGTTCCACTGATGTACAATGGATCTTCGGTATCTTGTTCGCTCAGAATCGCCAGAATATCTTTCTTGCGTATGTACTTGGGAAAGGCGGAATCCTTAATGAATTTTTCATCTTTCTTTCTCGTTGTTTCGGCCTCGCGTTTACCGGATTTCTTCTCAAGGCAGTCTCGACCATCGACGTTCGTTGACTTTTTGTTTTTTTTCTTCTTCTTATTCTTATTGCGCTCAAACTTTTCGGTTTTGTTACCCTTCGGCTGTTTATCGTTCGTTGCACGGTCAATTTTTGCCGAGGTGTTTCCATCGTTTTTCGTACACAATGAAACATTTTTCGTTTTCTTCTTGACTTTGAGGTTATCGAACTCGGAGATGTTCAATTTTTCAAGAATGGACTTGAAGATCTTTGGCACGATATTTTCCACTTTGGTATCTTCCGATGTTTCTGCCGTCGCTTTCGACTGTTTTGCAGTTTGCTTAGGCGTTGGTGCCGTTATCTCGAAGCCCTCGGAACGCAGAAGTTTTATTATCTCATTTTCCAGTGACTCTTCGAACTTCGTCGATTTGTTTTTCGCATCGCCGCGCTTGCCCCTCCTAGACTTCTTTTTGTTAACGCCTCCGTCCTCGCCGTTTTCGGACATTATGGCAATCAATTAATATACTGGAGCTGTGTTATCAAACAATACGCACGTATGTTAATTACACTGGATTCCTAACACAGTCTATCTCTAGCACGGGACTAGATTGGTAGGTTATCAATCACACCAAATTTATTTCAGTCACAACACATTTTACGTTAAAAAGTAACTAGGTTGGAGCAACATCATGTCAAGTTTGGTTCCAAAAACTCATTTCTCATCCGGGAGTAACGTCATATCTGAAATACGTCACTTCCGGTTTGAGTATTTGAATTAAAGATGCACAATGACCGTCATTTCTCGTTTACGTTAATTGACACAAATAATACCGTTATTTTGGTATTTCTCGAATCTATCGTGTGCCATGACGGTCATTTTCACAAAGCTTCAGAAATATGGTTAAACAACTAATTAGTTGAACAAAGACCATTTCATTCTTGTGACAAATTACAGTTCTCACAAGTCGCGAATACACACTTATATTGCTTTACTCAAATTTTTAACGTCTGTTTTAATACTGTATGAGCAACATTTGTTCCGCATGCGCTACAAAATTGTTTTAAAAAAATGCTTAATTCATTAATAAATAGAAATTAACAAATCAATATTTCTTTTTTCTGGTAGTATCGTATTGCCTAGTGTTAAAAATTGCTCGTCACAATAATAAAGATTTCGGATTCGGCCACCTATATGTTACCCGTACGCTTTGAGCTGCCAGCCACTGCCAGCAACTTGCAGCTGAGATTGAAACGCGCCCTAAAGTATCCGCACAACGCCGCCTCCTTTTCGGGCCAACTTCACACAATTTGTATCATATACTTGTCAAAAGGTTTTGAGGGGTTTTTTTTTATTAAAGTACCCATGATTAATTAACAATTGTAGCGTCGTCGATTGTCAATTTTTTTTTCCACTATCGATCGACATGATCAACAGCCTCTTCATTATCAATTCTTCGGGGTAAGTTTCAATATTTTTCTTACGATTTTGACAGGTCACAGGTCAACACGGCTCCATCAGACATATTGTCAAAGTATTTTTTATTTTTTGGTCTCATTCTTTTTATAAATAATAAAATTGATCAATATTTATTTTGCTGGCAGGGAAATGGACCCGATTTAAAAAAGATACATATATTCTAACATTTTTCAGCGATGTTTTCATGGAGAAACATTGGAAGAGCGCAGTGGCTCGGTCACTGTGCGATTACTTCTTCGATCAGCAGAGGCGAGTACTTTCACCCGAAGATACCCCGCCGGTCATAGCGACGCCTCATCACTATCTCATCAGTATATACAGATGCAGCATGTTCTTCGTCGCCGTATGCACGACGGAAGGTAAATAACAAGATTCACAAACTTCCTGTATTTTACTTGCTCTTATCTTTGCAATCTTGTGTATTACGCTTTGATTTCTTTTCAGTCCCGCCGCTGTTTGTCATAGAGTTCTTGCACAGGGTTGTCGACACTTTTGAGGACTACTTCAATGAGTGTACGGAAACTACGATAAAAGAAAACTACGTTGTAGTCTATGAATTGCTTGACGAAATGCTGGATAACGGATTTCCGCTTGCCACTGAATCCAACATACTCAAAGAACTCATAAAACCTCCCAACATCCTCAGAACCATTGCCAATACAGTCACTGGCAAGTCCAAGTGAGTATTACTCCGGTCTTGCAATTTATCTTTGATTTTTTTTTTTTTTAATTTATTTAAATGGGAGAAACTCTTTCAGAAAAGAAAAAAAGAATACAGTCTATTAGATTCGATGTAAATAGTATAATTATCTTTGAAAATATTTTTCCATGTAATGTATGTACGTATTTCAGAATTTTACTCAAGAAATTTTATTGCCAGTGAGGAGCCAATTTTTTTCGCTGATTCGGTGCTATTGCCAAAATTTACGGGGCTTTACAATTTTATTTGTTTTCAGTGTCAGCGCGACTCTGCCCAGTGGTCAGCTATCTAACGTGCCCTGGCGAAGGACCGGAGTTAAATATACAAATAACGAGGCATACTTCGACGTCGTCGAGGAAGTTGATGCTATAATAGATAGAACGGGTGCAACCGTTTTTGCCGAGATTCAGGGCTACGTGAGTTTCCCAATTCCATGGCCATTGCCATTGCCGTTTAAAACTTGTGCAACTGACAGGATTTATTTACAGATCGATTGTTGCATCAAGCTCAGCGGAATGCCCGATCTTACGCTCTCCTTTATGAATCCTAGATTATTCGACGATGTTAGCTTTCATCCGTGCGTCAGATTCAAAAGATGGGAGGTACGTTTGACGTCGTTGTTAATTAACAACGGAAGTTTATTGCATTTTTGATGCAACAAAATTTTTGACGATTCCTTCACTGAAAGTCTGTGATCAATATACCTGCTATTATTCATTATTTAGACATGAAATTCAACACGAATTAACAATTAATGTGATGGCTGCTTTGCGTAAAAAAGTTAATGTGTATATATATGTATATACACACACACACACATTATATTTTTACATATATTTTTTAAATCTTTTCAGTCGGAAAGGATATTGTCTTTCATTCCACCGGATGGCAATTTTCGTTTACTGTCGTACCACATAGGTTCGCAAAGTGTCGTAGCGATTCCAATATATGTTAGACACAACATTAGCTTGAAAGAAGCCGGAGGCGGAAGACTGGACATAACGGTGGGACCAAAACAGACCGTAGGCAGAACCGTGAGTTTCTTGATTCATCATTTTTCTTTTATTTTTCATATACAATAGACAATTTATTTGATGAATACCTTTACGAATTTTGTACAGCTGGAAAACGTCACTTTAGAAATTCCGATGCCAAAGGTCGTACTGAACTGCAGCCTCGTGCCTAATCAAGGAAAATATTCTTTCGATCCCGTGAGCAAAGTTCTCTTCTGGGACGTCGGGAGGATAGACTTCTCAAAGCTTCCAAATCTTCGGGGTTCGGTACGAGCATTTTTTTAATGTCATTTTCAATTTTTATTTTTTCGTCGATTGATACTATGTTTGGATGTGAATTGTATTTATGATGAAATTTTACTTTCAGATAAGCGTGCAAAATGCGGCGACAGTCGTAGAATCAAATCCGGCAATCAACGTGAGTAAAAGCTCGTGACAAATAGCGAACGAAATGTTATTCAGGAAAATGAACTAATGGTGAAAAAAAAAATTTCAGGTACACTTCACCATAAATCAGCTGGCTGTGTCCGGTCTGAAAGTCAACGGTTTGGACATGTACGGTGAGAAGTACAAGCCATTCAAAGGTGTAAAATACATCACGAAGGCTGGAAAATTTCAGATACGAATGTGAGATTAAGAAAAATTAGAGCCCGCAAGGTTTAATAGCTATTTTTTAAACGTATCGTATATCTTATATAATCGGATCGCAATAGAACAAAAGAAGTTTCCGTGCTCTTACGAGTCTGTCCGTAAAAGTGCGAATGCGTGGAAATTTTGTATGAAGGCGAGAAAGCTCTGTTCCTTTTAATGTCGTGGATTCATCTTTCTGCGCTAATATTATTATTTTGAGAGATGTTTTATTGATGAGTTGTTACTTATTATACATTCTTCGAACTCTGTAAAATACAATGGTTTATATAGAAAGAGATGAATAATCGTATTCTGTTCTTTTCTCGACGTGGGCGCGACGCTATAATTATTTTTTTTTATTGGGCATCAAGTGATGTCCAACAGACATCAGTCTTCACACTTAAACAGATTAGCCTACATATATGTATGTACACACATGTCTTCACTCCGTCTTACGTTCCTGAACTCTGACAGAGTAACTTTCTCGCGTCCAAAGCTTCCCACGTTGGATGTGTGGCATACGTATGCAAACGTTCCATGTTTGTTGCGTATATCGTGTGATTGCTCACAAGATTCTTATATATCTATCAAAATGTGAAAAATAAAAATGAATCAGTTAAAAAATCGCGGTTGGTCAAGTATTTAAAAAAAGGTGGGGTCTCACAATTTCTTTTTAAAGAATCGTTTTGCACGTATCGATCTTTGAAAAACCTTACAAAATATAACGTAAGTCTGAAGAATTCCATTTATAAATTTCAAATGCAACATCTCGCAGTATATCGAGGTGAATTTCCAATGTTAAACAAGATGTAGTTTATTATTTGTGTGTTCCTAAATTACACCTCCAGGCGATCGATACATTCTGAAAATATATTTTTCTTTAAATATCTTACCTTCAAAGTCTGCAACAAATCGTTGACGTTGACCGGCGGCAGTGTTGGTCGAGTCGTTTGCGACGCACAAGCCATAGCGAACGCCGTAGATTGTTCGGCCTCCTCGACGTTTCGCTTTGTCGAGGGTATTTGTCCGCTCGGGTTTATAACTTCAGTGGGTACGCTACGGAATTGATAGTTTCGTGTGAGAAAAAAACAATAACGAAATCTACTATTGAAGGATCGGAAAAATTAATTACGTTTCTTACTTAATCCATTAATGGACCAATATTCATTTTATCGCAGTCTATGCAGTCGATCGGAATAAGTATTTATGGGCATGTTTTGAGAAATAATTATCTGTGCCGATCTCTGCTGCTATTCAAGATTCCGACGAGTGAATTGCATGTGTAGAATTTAACGTACCTATATTCAGGGCCCCGACATATAAACATCGAGTTTCTTTTCCACGAACTGGGCACCGGTTCGCCTATGTTATATATGAAACTGCCGTCTCGCACTGCGTATCCCTTGCGCCTCGTCAGTATCGCAGTGAGAAGATTCTTCAGAAATATTTGCATCGCGGCAATGATTATGTGAGCCGTGCTCTCTTCCGCGCCGTCCATGTTATTTTCCCAGGCTGCGAGCATGAGTCTGGCGAGGACGAATGTACGATCGGGCAAAACGAGTTCCTGGGCGCTGGAACGGTTCGCGCCGATCGGCTCGTCGCCGACCGGAGAAGACATTTGGCCCAACACTTCCACGTACATATCTGCTGGCTGATTATTAGGTACAACAAATTAGATTGGAATTGTATACACATTTACCTGCGGCTATGAGACGTCTTATTCTTTAGATTTGGTGTACGTTCGCTTTACCTATTCGATGTTAATGCGAAATTTTACATCTGCTCAACAAGATTTTTATATTTAATTTTAATGAGATATTAATTAACCGTGTTAATTTAACGTGCCCAATGTATTGCAAAATTCAATAAGAAATGTTTGAAAAATATTAAAAAAAAACAGATTCTCACATAGTATTAACTCTTTGAACATTACATACTTGAATCTTATACAAATTTGGTGACAAAAATTTAATTTTTTTTTGACACACTATAAGGAGAGACCATAAAGATGTAGTATTCAAAAAAGCTAAACATCTTAATTAAGTTAATTATAAAAATATTGTGGAATTTACATGAAATTAAGCTTTAAAGTCAAATAGGGAAAAATTCAAATTCCATACAGCAGAAACAAATATTTGGGCCAGCTTTGTCCATATTGTGGCTCTTACATGAAAAACAAGTCGAAATTTTCAAAAAAAAAAGTGTAGTACAATATGGCTCTGGCTGTAGAGTAGTGAATATTTTTTTTTACTTTGTTGTTTATTTGCTATTGTTTCGCACCAACAACGACATATCAACAATACTCAATTGTATATAACGCACAGTTTGAATAAATCTGTCCCAATTTATATCCGGATGAACCATCGTGAGCAGGACTACTTACTTCGAAGTTTGATTTGTCCGTTTTGTATTTACGTTTCAGTCTGACCCTCTTTTCTTTCAGCGTCTTTTCCCTGTCTGTATGAGAGTTATTTACTTTGATGGACCGCGGAGTCGAAGCCTCAGCCAGTCCTTGAACCTTGTTGAACAGGCATAAGAGAAATTCGTTGTGCAAATGGACTTGATCTCTCGATATAATAGCCCTTGCTTCCATGTCGAATTGTTCCTTGGTTGTCTGAAAATTAGACATTCGCCTTATTATTGTTACTCAATGAGTGCGCTCTTGAATGCAGATTTGCTTGGCTATGCCTTCTTTAAATCACGACTGTCCACTGCTGGTGGCTTTTTTTAAATTGCCAACAGTAGTAAATTGCCAAGATATCTGCATAACATCGCAGTTCATCTTTGGCAAGTCTCCATCAATTCACAGCTTTAGGAAAAAAAAAAAATTGTTAATTTCTAGAATTTTATTCCCCAAATGCCATAGCCGTCATAACTGGAGGAAATTTAGTCTCATACAGGTATCTTCAGGGTCATTATACATGTGAAACTGATCTCGAATATTTCTGGATTTAGCCGAAGAGAGCAGAACTGTATTCAAGCACTTTATAGATAGCGTCGAACGCAGCACAATACATCACCTTCATTTGGAACCACAGTTTCATTTTTTCGAAGTATCTGCAAACAGAGAATAACTTTTTTCACGTTTTTATCGAAGGAGACAATTCATTGCAATCAACGCGAAACTGTCGTGAAAAATGTCAATTTTATATACGAGAGAAACAAGAATGATGAACGTGAATGTGACAGTTTAACCTGTACTCCGAGGCCAACGCATATACAAGCGGTCGAGAAATATTGGAATTGTGTACTCACAGTTTCGTATTCTCGCCGAGAGAAGCAACGAGATTTTTTCTCGCCACGTTTAGGTCCTTCGTCGTTGTCATTTTGTTTTGTTTTGATCACTAATTTCTCAAACAATTCTACGAATGATGCGTGTATGCTGCGAAATATTTCCCCCGCTAATGTAGTAGTCAGCTGTTCGGTGGGAGCAATCTGGGGGAGGCTTCGCTGCAGCCGCCGCGACTGGCGGCTCGAGCCCTCGGTCGTTTCCGACTACGCCGATATTGCGCGAATGAACTGACGATGCAAACTCGATTTTCCTGGAAAAAGTAACAATGTTATCGTCGCGTAGCAGAGGATGGTATTGAAACTGATGGTACTTTTCTATAGCCAAAATAACAATGTTGTCGTTACCATTTCAACAATATATTATGTGTTTCTGCAATAAAGCATCCAAGATCTACAACTCACTCATTTTGTAATAAGTTGTACTTTATCATAGAAAATGTATACAAATTCCTACAATAAGCTACAACCGACTACAACTCGGAATAGTTGGTTATACTTTTTCGTAAAAATTATATATATATGGATAACACATTATTACTTTCTACGGTCAAATTCGTCATGCACGGAAAATAATAAAGGTGATAACGTATGCTTTTGTAACTTTTCATAGAAATAACAACTTTCTACTAATCACAACGATATTCTACAGCTTCGATGAATTGTCCAGTGAAGTACAAATTGAGTAAAAACAACAACTTCATACAGAAAACTATGGCTTATCGAGATCGATAGCATGTGAATAAACTACAATCTTTAATGAAAATTGATAACCATCTACAAACATGTTGTAAGTTTAGCATTTTTTTGTAGATAATTGTAAATCGTCAGCGTTCTATATAAGATGCTGATGATTTAATACAATCCACAAAAAAAAAAAAAAAATGCAAGATTTGAAACATATTTGTAAGTAGTCATAGCGACGACGGATCGTTATACAAATAGATTACGTGCACCGACAGCGGTGGATGCGCGGTTGGCGTGCGGCTTCGGTGGTCCCCAGAGTCAAGCTGAATCGTTCGTGGTCAGTACTTGGATGGGTGACCGCCTAGCCGTGCACTGACTGGCGCATTGGAACCGTTGAGCGGGAGGTCGATTTCTGAGGATTTCTGAGTGGTCAATTAAAAAAAAAAAAATAGATTACGTGCATCCGCCAGAAAGTTTTCGGAAGTGTCCAGAAGTTGACTTTTGGTCGTTGGATTGTTACATATAACTTTCTGGCGGATATGTTGAAAATTCATTTCCGGTTGCACTGAAAAAAATTTGTTATTCGAGAAGTTACTAGTGCGCGACGCCAAGAGTTTAGGTAACTGCTGCAAATTCAAATTAACCGTTACATTTTGCTTCACTGTGAGAAAAAGTAATCGTAAAGGGCAAGGTAATGCAAAACTTTTATACCACTTTTGTGCAAATGTATAACTAATCGTTAAAACAATTACGCAATAACGGGCAACGGTAAAATTAAATAAATCTTGAAATCCCGCTACCACCTGTCGTTCAATTCCGAAAAACAAAAGAAGCTAAACGATTTTCATCGAATTACGCAATGGATCGAGATAATGGCCTGGACGACTATTATTATTGAGCGAAACAATTGTCGCAGGGCAATTAAATCGTGTCAGCCTTCGCGCTATTCGCGGCACAGAGCGTGCCCATTGTACAGTGTTTACGGGCAATTAAATCGAGTGCTCGGGCAAAAATGTCTCGGAAATCGGGACAAAAACTACTTCCGCTCCGCGTATTGCCACGAACCAACCTTTATCCGAAGTTAAACGCGAGTAAGATGAAAATTGGGCAATTTTCAAAATAAAAAAAAATAACAGAAATCGTAAGATGGCAATGGCGGTTGAAAATAACCGTTATAAAACACAACCAATCACGTACCGCGCACAGCCTCCCCCTCGGCCGTGCCGCTGGGCCTTCGCAGTGTCGTTCGGTCTCTCAACAGAGCGTGCTCTTCGTTCGTTTCTCGTCTAATTATCTCTGTTATTCTGTTGGGTTGCGTAAACAAATTCGAACAAAATAATCATAAATAAATGTGAATGCTTGGTCTTCAGAGCCACCAAGTCTGGCACAAATCGTGTGTGAGGTCGTGGCAAAAAAAAAAAGAAAAAAAAATCGTCCTGGAACAAAGGTGGTGACGAAAAGCCGTTGCAAGATACAACCAATCACGTACCGCGCGCATCCTCCCCCTCGGCGTGCGTCGACACGCTCAACACGCTCCGACGTGCCGCTGGGCTTTCTCAGTGTCGTTCGGTCTCTCGACGGAGCGTGACTTTGTACGTTTTTCGTCTCCGTTACACTCTGTACTTCCGTCGGGGCGCGTAAATAAATATTAAACGATCCAATCGTAAATAAATGTATGCGTTGGTCGTACGGACGACCAATCTTGTGCTCGACTTGTGTGAAAACATTTTCACAAAGCCGACGCGAAAAGGTGAGCAATTTTCAATAAAATTTTCCGCGAAATAATTCTCAGTAGGGAATTTAAAAAAAATAAAAATGTGAGATCCCGATGGCCGTTAATCGGAATCCTTTCCCCGATCTCACGCGATTAATCTCGTAAATCAATCGGATTATCCGAGGAAAGTGCCGACGCTGAGCGCTCGTCGAGCTTTTCGATCAACAAGTAGTTCACGCGCGCTCCCTCGAACCTACGCTCCCTGTTGTAAGTAGTCGAGCTACGATAGAATCTCATTTTTCCGACTGCCAGAGGCTAAATTGTTAAATCAAACTTTCGCTCGCTCGAACTTAATATTCACTATATACATCGATATATATATATATGTATACATATATATGTACTATGTAAAGCTTAACTCTCTTTCGCGAACGCTCGAAGTTTGTTAATTTCCGATTTTCGCGATTGATCGATGAAAATTGTTAGGGCAGAAGTTTGTTTCATCGACTTACAATAGTCGAGCGTCGAGCGTCGGCAAAAAACAAATGGTCCGAAGGAAATCGTGTGCCATCCATGAAATTTCTTTCGCCAACAAACTAAATTGGACAATTAAAAGTTTTCGACTTGGAATAAACTTTTTTTTTTTCTCTACTTCGAACGTCGAGAGTTTTTGTAATTCCCAATCTTCGTAGTTACATAGGACTATCGTAAAAAATAGTGCGCGTTAAAAATCACTTGCGATACATTTTTTTTTGAAAAAAAAAAAAGAAGAATGGTGAATTATCGGGAATAAAATTTCCTTCGCGTCTTAATAAAAATCTAAATCGATTAATTAAAAGTTTCACAAGAGTATGTAATTTCGTTGAACGGTATACTATTATATGTTCGCGAGTGTGAATTTCCAGATGCCGGGAACAAGTGCTTAAACGCGTTACGAGTGAAGAATTCCATGAGTGTAGTGCCGAGTTTGAGCGTCGGATGGCGGAGAGTCTTCGAAGTGCCGTAGCACTGTCGTACGATTCCTCGGGAGATTTTCGTCGTACCGGTGTCTTCGAGTTTTCGGGATTCGTCGAGGAGGCTCGAGGCCTGTTGTTATTGTCACGACATTGAGATTGCGGAACACGAACTATTTGTATACCCGCGGTGGCTACGGCGTCAATGCACATTTGCGCACGGATTTTCTCCTGGGCATGGGATTTCTTTGTCGGTAGCGCAGCATACCCGATGCAACACGTGAGTCCGCCATTTTGTCATTGTTTCATCTTTCATTAACGGACTTCGGCTTGACCAATAATCAAGACAAAAATTGTACCTTATAACTACTTATAACTTTCGATTTAAAAAAAAAAAAAAAACAGTAAGTATTATTTTATTTTATTTTAATTCCGATTCTATTTAATCTTAAGTTTCAACTATTTCAATTATTTTAACTTTAAATTTAACGCTCATCGTAATAACTTTAATGATAATAACAATAGTTATAATCCTACCGTTGAAGTTTTCTTGCATATTTGTTTTTTTTACCCCGTTATCCCTTTGTGCTTCACTATCGACAATGTATGGTCTGTCGAAGTGTAGTAACACGCTGATTCTCGGATACAACACATTCTCGATATATGTCGTTGGGTTAAAGGGCTGGTACACGAGCAGGGTTGTTCATCACCTTGGAACCCGATTTTTTTACCCAAGTTCTTGCGACTTTATTATGATGCTGTTATTACTATACAGTTGAGAGAATTTTACCAGCCGCAAGGTTTCCACGGCGCTTTTTTTTTTTTGTCGAAGTCTTTGCAGCTCTTCGGGAGCGTGTAAATAGTTCCTGTTCACACTTCACCGTTCGCGTAAACCTAGGAATATACACTATACATTTTTTTCAATGCGCCTCTCTAAGACCACAGATGGTCCTGGCACAGCCGACGCTTTTTCATCGTCGGGCTATTTTGCCAAATGTTATATATATCATATGCATATATTTCCCCTGCTATGTAAGCGATACAAAAGGATCTAAAGCAAAATCTCTGTCCCAACATATCGTTACAGTAAATATTACAAAAGTTAGAATCGGACCGAGATTGATGAATCGTTTACAAAAAAAAAAAAATGTTCTCGTCTCTGCCAGAACAATCTGTTGTTCCGTGAACAGTAGAAAACTTCTTTGCGCGGCGAGCTGCAAAAAGGCGTGCATTCTTTTGTAACAATGTCGGTCTTCATAATGAGCTTGGTTACGTGCCGCAAAAAAAAAAGACTGCACTTCAAGGCAGTTCTACAATTGTATGATTGGAATTTTTTTTACCTACTTCCGTTAATAAACGAACAAATTGAAGTAGACGGATCTACGAATTCTCAAGACCATGCATTAGATAAGACGCAATTAAAAGTGCTGCGTCAATTCATAAAATGAGGGTTTATTTATATTTTTCTGTGTTACATGTTTCGATTTTTTCTCGTAACGCACACAAGCGGGTTTCGAGAGGGGCGTTTAATTAGCGTTTATCATGCAGGTAAAATGAATCACATGGTGGATTACGATGTGATTAACGGTCAACAGTCATAGTAACATTGCACAATAAGAGTGGCGCTCATCAAACGTCTCGATCGAAACCTATCTTTCTTCCCCGCCGGTCTAAGGTCCCCCGCGTGTAGTTTTACACATGTGGAGTATGTTGGGCGCATTGTGTTTTAAAGTTTCCCAGATAGAAAAACGTGCCGTGAAACGGATATCGTACCATTGGTACCGCCACCGTTCCGTCTCCGTGCCGCTATTTTTCAATCTGGGTTACATATGACGTTTAGCGAGTGTTACGACAAAATATTAATTTCCAAATGTGTTACATGTGAACAAGTTAAATTTTTTATGCCTTCGCTGAAATGGCGGTGTACATTTTTTTGATCTGTTAATAATGCAAGTGTTAGATATATTTGCGGTGTACACTTGACAATGTTGTGAACGTTTGCTACTTTTTTGCGATGTACGATTTATTTCTGCTGTAGCGAACGAATGCGCGATTGAAGGCTTCTCTGTAGTCCCATCTGTCAAGAGCATGCGATTAGTCGAAACAAGCGAAGCACTTTTTCCCCCCCCTCTGTGTTTTGATAAATCCAAAAGGTTTACCCACCGTATAGAAACCGTTGCTCTAGCCGCGCGGCGACTGCATGATATCTGTGTCCTCTACGCGTCCTTTGGCGGTCTTCTGAGAATCACGAGTAAACAGCCGACTCGAAGTGAGTTTTGTCGGACGAAAATATACGACTGGAAAACGACGGTGAAAGCCACCAGTGGCACAAACGGCAACTTAGACGTTTCGTTTCAATCGCAATTATAAACTCTGCGAATCGGAGAAGTTACCATGAAATTTGTGTACGTAAAACTAAAGTACCCGGATATTTGTCGACAAAACGTACATCGAGCGATAGTTCAGACATCGTTGGTCAACGAGCTGTATGAACTGATCCGTACCGATGACTCCTGGAACAAATTGAAGTGGAAAGTGGGCATCAGTTAACGCAATACATATTGCAACAATTTACTTAACTATATTGCACACAGCGCGTATACATGACACAAAGACGAATGGCCTCACGTGATGATTATCAAATCTAGGGGAATCTTGGACAGGATAAAGAATAGTTGTTAACTGTATTATATTACCAATTCTTTTTTTCTCCGTTCATTACGCGAGCATGCTCAATACCGTTGGCTTTGCGTATCCGCAGTGTATCCCGTGCAATGCACAGTATAGTCTGTTCATTGTCCGGTTAGTACCGGACAATGAACAGACTATACTGTGCGTCCGCTATCGCATTCCAGATCAAATAACTCGAAAGTCGCTTCGGCGAGTCACCCTGATGGCGAATTTCGACAAAGCTAGAGAGAACCATAGAACCGACATGAAAGTCCGCTAGCGAGTGGAACATTTTATTTTCATTTTTTTTTATTCACGTCCGTTACTTGAAAAGAATTCCTTCGTACAGTATCTTTCTTTTTCTACGATGGAACCGGGCGTTTCATAGTATCGGAAAAATGTTGATAGAGGAAAAAAAAAATCGATGGCTCGGCAACGGCGGAATCAATGGCGCGCGAGCTCGATGTATAATTAACAGAAACGAAGTTTCCTCGCGTCGGGTGGGTCCGAGGATCCGGTGGGTGTATCGTTTCGCGGTCGGTTAATAGAAGCTAAAAGCGTTGGTGTCTGGCAACCCATCCTCGTCGCTACACCCCTCCCAAGTTTCGTGAAGCACGGTTATTTGCATCCACCATTTCCCATTAGCCAACAATCTGATTATAAACCTTACCGGGCACGAGATGAAGTGTCCACCAAGTTTCCATTGCGGGAGAGAAAAGCCGGCCTCCCGCCAGACGACGCCACGGTTGGATATCGCTGACACAGACCCGAACGCCTTTCGCATATTAAAGCACCCAGAAGTGAAGCACGCCGAGCCCTGACGAAGCGTCTAAAGCTGTATTAAGCTTCGCACGCTTCCGGCAGATCGAAACGAGATCCAAATGCTAAACTTTCTTGATAGTCCTGCAACAAAAAAAAAAAAAAAGTCACTTCAGCAGCAATGATTTTCGAAACGCAATAGTAGAAAAAATTATTGAAAACAACCTGCCCCAAACCGTGAAACTCCTGTTGTATGTATAATATTTCGACTAATTTTTCTACTATTGCGTTTCGAAAATGATTGGCTGCTGCAGTGACTTTTTTTTTTTTCTCAGGACTGTCAAAAATGTTTTGCATTTGGATCTCGTTTCACATGGAAAATCATATAGACTCAGACTCGTGCGATATCAGTGAATTGATTGTCTCTTCGTTATGGGGAAACATTAATTGTCACTCGAATTCCTGTAATACAATTACGCAGATCTTTTTTTTATGGTCGATTAATTGTTTGAAAAAGCAATAATCGATGGATAAACTTTTAACCCTATTTAGAAAGTTTTTTTTTTTTTTTTTTTTTTTAAAGAAGCGAGCATTTTCGGATGTTATATTACCGATTATTAAAGATTGTCACCGTTCGAGTGGCAGTATATCGAGTTCACTGCCCGAAATGACAACAAAGCAATGTTCACTGTTAAATCTCAAAGTGCCGTTGAAACGATAAGCTACGTAACCAGTTAAGGAGGGAGTCTCGCTGAGGCTGACTTCGCATAACTTCGACAAAAATAATAGAAAAATTGCAAGTACTTCTTGATGGTATAAAAATCTGAAAAAATTCATGCATACTAAAGGTACTGAGAAGATTAATTTTGCACAATAATAAATAAAAAATGTTATTAACAAATTGATGAAAAAAATAATTGCATAACAAATTTGCCCGCAAGCCAACTTTTTTTTTTTCGTGAAAATGATTCGTTTATTTTACTGAATACGTATGAATTTTTTCAGATTTTTCAGTAATCGTTGATTTTTTTTTTTTTTCATGGAAAAATCAACGATTACTGAAAAATCTGAAAAAATTCATGCGTATTCAGAAAAATAAACGAATCATTTTCACGAAAAAAAAAGTTGGGTTGCGGGCAAATTTGTTAAGCAATTATTTTTTTCATCAATTTGTTAATAACATATTGTAATTATTATTGTGCAAAGTTAATCTTCACAGTACCTTTAGTATGCATGAATTTTTTCAGATTTTTATACCATCAAGAAGTACTTGCAATTTTTCTATTATTTTTGTCGAACTTATGCGAAGTCAGCCTCAGCGAGACTCCCTCCTTAAGTTGAAGTGAAAGTCACGTGACGGAGCCAGGAGTGTGAGAGAGATAGCGACATTGGTCCTACGGTGGAGCGAGAGAGAGAGAGCGACAGAGAACGTGCCTCACTTCACCTTAACGAAGAGCGCTCATCCTTTGCCCTGGCATCGAATGATTTACAATAAAAAAAAATAAATAAGAATAACAATGTCTACTCATCTGACCCAATTATTTGACCAAAGCACTACAATATTGGAAATCAAGAAAATTTCGAGTATTCCCTCCATTTTCATTGATTACGTGGGACGCTCCGAGCCACTCCGTTATTTCTAGCATATTTGTATATCAAAGACTTTACCGAGGTCTCTCCCTCGAGAGAGAGGAGAGAGAGAGAGAGAGCCGACCTCTCGCCCTTCCCTGTCCCTACGCCGAAGAGATTGATCAAAACTGCCTGCAGCGTTTGGGATTGGCTGCGTGCGAACACGTATAACACGGCCACCAATTCGATTTAATGCGATGCATCAACCAACTTATCAGGCACTATAAACTTGCCGGCCCTCGAGCTATTATCCCGTGGGACACGCTCTGTTGTCAAAGGGTACCATGACCTTGTTGGTCAAAGGCTCGTCTCTATCTTCGGACGATCGGAAACCACAAAGCCAAACAGTACGGCGCAGACGAGAACGGCCGTCGAATTCGTTGTCCAATACAAAATCCCCATCGTGATGCCCGCAGCCAACCGTATTTAAGCTCTACGCAAAAGACTTTGTTTTACCCGTCACTGATCGCCAAGGCGGATTTCTTGAGAACCAGATGTAGTCCGCTACACTCTCTCGTAATCCAATATCGCCCAATCCCCTTAGACGACGAGCTGTGTGACTCCGAACTTTATTAGCTTCCTTTTATATATATATATATATATATATATATATATATATATATATATATATATATATATATATATATATATATATATATATATATATATATATTTTTTTTTTTTTTCGTGACACGATCGGAGAAGCGACCGTCGAGGCTTGCCTTTTCCCTTCTTTTTCCCATTTAATCTGCTACGCCGGAAAGGAAATGGTTAATTTAACAATAGCTTCTTCTCACGGAAAATTTACGAGAATATTCGCGCAAATTTTTCAGTTGAGAGATTCCATGAAATTATTTATTTGATACTGTGGGGGGGAGTCGAGAATTCTGTTATTTAATTACACCGTTACGTACGGCGACTTTCTGGATTATTTCTTTTCACGGATTATACGCGTCTTGCGATGTTTCGAGCTCCATCGGTCACGCTTTCTGATATAATCCCCCCCCCCGCCACCGTCCGAATCCAATCGTCCCTCGCGAATCTCGAGATTTACCGAATTCGATAATGGTGATTGAACCGCCCGAGGCTCGTCTCCGCGTGTAGTTCACCCTCTCCTGTCCCTTTTATCCTTGAATTCTCACTCAGCCGTTGTCTATCGAAACGCTCGACTCCTAATTCTATCCGGAAGAAGTTTGAAACTGTCCGCCTTGCGTTCATTACGATTTTTTTTTTTACCGAACCCCACCGGTACACATTATCGATGGTCGCAATGTCAAGGAAGTCGTTGAACTATGGATAATTTATCCTCTCAAGTTCAGCGCTCTGCAGCTTCTGGCACTCATAATTTTATCACACGAACTTTAAGCATTTAAAAAAAAGTTATTTAACGATTTCATTTTTTTTTTTTTTTTTTAATATACAAATTGTATATCAATCAAAATTTTGTAGAATTTTTTTTCTGTTTAATGTTTTTTTTTTTTTTTCGAGAGGTATGAAAAAATGACTATCGGAATTTCGTGCTTTCATTAAACGAGAGAAACAGACTATATTTGTTTTTTCGTTCAAAGCAAGAAAGAAGAAATTGCGGTTCGAAAGCATTGCGAGTCTCTGATAAATGAAATGACACTGGGCCGAAGCCCGTGTCGGTGCACTCGAGGTATCCTCGGCTACGGATACGGCCGTAGATTGCATTGACTGAATTAGTAGGTCATCGTCGAGTGTTTAAAAAGCCCTCTATGTCAATTTGATTAAAAGGTCCCCCCCCCCCCCCCCCTCGCCGCTATCGTCGCCGCGAAAATATATCGTTTGATGCAATGAAATTAAATTTCATAAATACTGAAAGACCTTTGCAAATTTGTATTTTTTTGTTTGTTTTTATATTAAGTCGCAGAATATTAAAATTAAGCGCACACAATTTATCGTTGGAATTGTGTCTGTTTATCGTGTGTAAAGAGATTTGAAAAAAAAAAAAAAAAAATCTCTTTACAGACGAAAATTACACGGAAAATTAAATATTATTAAAAAGAAAAAAAAAAATCATATTTAATTATCGTTTTTCGATCGCGCGACGAATTATAAATGAAAGCATACGAAAATTAATTATCGAACGAGTTGAATCGACGTGTTTGCTACGAAAATGAATTTTTCAGCGGTGAAAAGCACAAAAGGATAATGATGTATCGATTAGCCGCTTGTTCGATCAGACACCTGCTATCACGCCGTAAAACGTACAGACATCCCTTGGCCTTCCCGCGAGGGCGCATAAGGACGAGAGAACGAGAACAAAATTACTCCAGTATCGTGCAAGGCGAACGAAAAAACTTCCCCTGTTGCGCCAGTTTCGTAATTATGTGACGTAACTGCTCGTACGCTAGTTCGTCCGGGACGCGCAAGTTTTCCTGTCGAAGGACACGCGTCCTAGGAGAAAAGTTTTTTTTTTTTTTATTTTTTTATTTTTTTTTTAAATCGAGTTTCCACGCAAGGATTTCTGATGTCGTTCAAAAGGCACCGCGCGAAGTTGGACTTTTTTCATCGACGAAGTTATTTGTCACGAGTCTATCGAAGCCACTAATGAAAATCGTTGTTCAAAATATTTTTTTTGTTGAAAATTAACTATTGCACAAAGAAACAAAAACGATGAGTTTTGAAGAAGATAAACTGTAAAACTGTCGGGCTAAGATTCTTAAGGTGCGGTTAATGGGGAAGTACGTATCTAACACAACAACCCCTTCAATGCTCAGTGTGAAGTTCGATAGCTACCGGCTGAATTCCAATTTTCCGATGTTTTATAATTCAAGTTGCATTTAATCGTCACAACCGCACTTTGTTTTAACGAACCTTATCTTCGGGTATTCTACGGTTCAATGAAAAGTTGGTTATTTTTCGGTTGATTTGGCAATTACAGGCGAAAACTTTGCTGGTCTTCACATTGGACGGGATTTCCTTGAGCTGGATAATATTACAATTGGCGGCAACATTTTTTTCATTTTATGCCGCTAAAACTGCGTGCCTTTATATAGACAAAGTTCGCAATTCAATTTTCAGGATAAAATTCTCAAATCAATTATCGACATATACTTTGGCAATTCAATTTTCAAGATAAAGTTCCGAATACCTCGGGCTACAGGGAAAAAAAAAGGATCATTTCTTCGGAACGTCGCAATGCATGTCCGAGAATTTCAGCAAAGGTAGAAATTTCTTTCGACGTTTTTTTTTTTTTTTTCAATATCGGGTTCGCAGTGTCGTTAATATCGCGAATGCCTTCGCAGGCACGAGTTGACGTCAAAGCCTTACTCCTTCATTGGTTTAGCCTCGCGGGCAGGGTCATGACAAACTGCAGTCACCCTCTGTCGAAGCCGCAAGGTCGCACGTAGGTGGTACCTAATACGCACTAGAGCAGCCCACGCCGACAGTGGCCAGGCTCCGAGGGTGATTTTTCTTCTCCGCTATCATCGTCGCGATCGTCGGACGATGCTTCGCTTTTCCATTCTTCAGCGTTCGTAGGCGCTTGGGGTTATCGCATCGAGCGCTCTTATCGTCGCTTACGAAGATCAAAATAATTATTCGGAGATTGATTGAACGTTCAACGGTACGAAAGCCTCGATTACGTGTAGTCCTTAGGGAGACACCTGGAAGGAGGCGAAATAATGATTTTTCTATTTTTTACATTTTCTTGAAGTTTGACATATTGAGGGGGGAGTCTCGCTGAGGGTGACTCGCATAAGTTCGACAAAAATAATAGAAAAATTGCAAGTAATTCTTGATGGTATAAAAATCTGAAAAAATTCATGCACACTAAAGGTACTGAGAAGATTAATTTTGCACAATAATAATTACAAAATTTTATTAACAAATTGATGAAAAAAATAATTGCTTAACAAATTTGCCCGCAACCCAACTTTTTTTTTTCGTGAAAATGATTCGTTTATTTTTCTGAATACGTATGAATTTTTTCAGATTTTTCAGTAATCGTTGATTTTTTTTTTTTTCATGGAAAAATCAACGATTACTGAAAAATCTGAAAAAATTCATGCGTATTCAGAAAAATAAACGAATCTTTTTCACGAAAAAAAAAAGTTGGGTTGCGGGTAAATTTGTTAATCAACACTTTCAATCGCGTTTTTCTCAAAACGCTACGACCGATTTTTTGACGCCACTCCGTAGACTACTCGAGTACTCCGCGAATTTGCAGCATTTCTAAGTAACAAAAATTCAAAGCATTCTTGAGAGTGTATATTTTAAACTATACAAACCGCGATTCGATCATTCGAATAGTTTCCCTAAAAAAAAAAAAAAAAAAAGTCTCAAAAATAGCCTTTTTCTCGTTTCTAGGTGTATATTTCCCCTTAAAGCACGATATTAGTGCACGAGGACATGTTTGCCCAACCACATTTCAGTTATAAATTGTCGCCTCTAGTCAAACGCTAGTGGGTATCTTGATTCAAAGCATATTTCGACACCGCCGGTCTCGGTTAGCATAAGGTCGACATTTAACACCTACGAGGTTGAGTGACGCTCCAATTCCCATGGTCCCATTTCCTCTCCCCCTTTACCCTGCCCGGTCGTGTTTCACGGGCATGAATCAAGTTCATTATCCATCGAAGATTACATTAAGATTCGGAGCGGGTGAATTTCTCTTTGGATCCTCCGCGTCGAAGTTATCGATTTATTCGCAAGACCGTTAACGTAATTTTCGCGTTTGGATTTTGAACTCAAATTTCGGATCGAAGGTTTGAAAGATTCATATCACAGCGAGGTTTTTGAAATCTAGAATACGATGAATACGGTGGAAATCTTCAAACAAAATTTAATGTACGATATATATTTTTTTTTTAAGTACACTCTTTTCCTTCAAAGTTGACAAACTCGCATTGCATTAATCTCATGCGTATGCGATTAATCTCAGTGAAATTGCGAAACTCTCCGTACCGTTCTGTGTACAGTCGATTGAGAGAGAGAGCTTGCTTCGGGAAACGAAAAGCGGATATTGGCCTTCGCCAGGTTAACTAATTTAAATTCATGGGACGATGCTACTACCGTACTCGCAGTCAACAAAAGCTTCATCGCGAGTTTCACGTGCATCAACATTCTCATTCGACGGGTTCGTGTGAAGGACCGTCAGTTGCGTTTCGGGGTGCGGTCCTATGTGTGGGAGGGCGCAACGTACGAACATCCAGCCTCGATCGGTCTCGGAATCTCCATCGATGGAAATTTTCCAACGTAGGGGCATTGTATACCCTAGCTAGACACGCTCGTGACCTCCGATACCTCTTTCGATCAATTCATCGGCGAATCAAATGGGGCGCGTCCGGTAGACACGGTCGCAGTTTTTATGAAACCCTGGGAAAAAAAAAAACAACCGTTGTAACTGCGAGACTTCATAGGTGTTTTTTCTGCCTCGTAATTGCTATGTTGCCATATTATATTATATTGTTGTATTATATTATATTGCTGTATTAAAAAAAATGCAATGAAAATGCATTCGTTTCAACCCTACGCGCAGTCCGGAGCTCTTGTTGCCGAGAAAAAACTGCCTTGCCTTCTTTCAGCAATTAAAACAGGTGCTCATTATATCCGTACATTCTGCACCATCGAAGAGCACGCTTCAACGTACCTCTATGATCTTTTTTTTTTTTTTTAAAGGTATTCATTTTTTTTTCACGTTTCCATTCGGGCTCGTTGCGTAAGTCAGTGTCGTGCAATTAGAGCGATAATTATGATTAAAGTCGGCTTTTTTTTGCACGATAGTTAAAATTTAGCCGTGTCCTCCATTTGCTATGAGTCTTATAATATACAGAGCAATCTGTACGTTTAACATATTGATCATATGAAAAGTTCCAAATTCAGTACACGACGAATAAATTTTTTGCTCGTATTTTAATTTTCATGTCCGATATCACTCGATATCGTCGCTTGCTATCAATCATAATCGTTCAAATGCTGTCCCGAAGATTACTTTTCGTCGAAAACAAAACGCGTTCGTTGCAGTTTCGTTGGAAAAAAAAAAACAAAACAAAACAAAAATCCATCCCAATTTGTTTGCGCACAGGTCAACACATCAGTTCGAGCGCGCTATCAATACAGGCACAGTCGACAGGGCAAAACGAGTCTCCCTCCGTGTTTTATTTACTAAACTGAATGAAAATTTTTTTCAATCCACGTGGGGTGCAGCTTATCTCTCGGGTCGAGAGCCCACGACTCGCTGTTCCACTCAATCGTCGAATCAACAATGTTTTTTTTTTTTGACGTTGTCAGTGTCGCGGTATCGACGACTCCCAAGTACCAATAAAATTTGCTCTTACTCAAACGACCCTCGTAGATTCAAGTGGACATATTCTACTGCACTCGTGCCCGTCATATTGGCGTCGCGGCATCGCGAGTTGGTTTTCCAATAGGGCGTATCATTCCGCAGCTTCCTATAGCTCAACCTTCCAATGAGAATGGCGTGCGGAGAGGCGCACGTAAAAAAAAGAAAAAAAAAATTGAACGATAAAGCATGAAAGTAAAAAAGGCATAGTCTGGTCGGAGAAAGTTCGATTTTCCATTATACACTCGAAGCTCGAAGCACGTATTATGCGGAGGGCTTTATTCTCGAGATCAGAGTGTGGGAGGATGCGGGGCGAAATGGCACGGGGGGGGGGGGGGGGGGGGTTGAAACGGACTGTTTTTGTAAATTTTTAGCGGAGCTTTGAAAAAAAAGTCCGTTCTCGAATGGCGGGACCGTTTTGCCGCAGGGTTTCGTTTCTCCCCGCCCATCCCTGAAAGGGCTGAATGCGGCGGTTCGACTTAACATGGAAAAGCCACGCAAAAAACGGTGGTACATATTCACCACTTTCACCCTATTCGTAGTAGCTATCTTCGTCGCCGTTCAGGTTCAAGATTAAGCATGCCTGATTAAACGTACTCGAGCGAACTGGCGAGAGTTCCCGGATGAACTGCTTACTCCCTACGAGAAACCAATATACGGCGCGTGCATTGTCACTTTCACAGGGGTTCGACGGTTTATCGTTGGACATATGAGACTGAATGTATTTGTGGCACACGCGCAACGAAACACGTGCCCGGGGACACGAAGTCGGAAAGTGAGGCAAGGAGTGAGAGCAACCTTTGACCGACAATATGTCAAAGTGCATTCGTCGCTCGATCACTCTTACACTGTATATTATGTGTGGAGCGCGAGATAAAAGGTAGACGGGTCGGTGCAGGCGGACCGTTCCGACACATGCGAACATGCGTGGGCGGCTTACGCCAAGCTCATTGTTGCCCGTTTTCGCCATTCATCGAAGCCAGAACACCAACAATCGCCTCATTAACGCCGCATCCCACGATATCACCGATGAATGTATCGTACAAATTTTATGGAGATTTTTTCTTTTCTCTTTTTCGTAAACATTCTTTTTAATAGCACTTTTGTTCAATGGACACAATGCCGCCGCTATCGGAATGCCAGCCAATTGCAGAAGACGCTTTCTCATTGAAGTTGCTATGTGCATAGCAGAAAATAATGACGAAGCAATGTTACATTGCTTCGTCATTATTTTGACCATGGTATTTTGGCCATAGTGTTCAGCGGTCCCTGAAGTCCTTCAAGTTCTGGAACTGTTCTTGAATTTTGACTGTCCTTGAAAAAGTCCTGGAATTTCGTTGAATTCCACCAATCGTCCTTGAATTTTGATTTCCACGCAAATTTGAGCTTCTTTCAAAATATATATTACTAACGACAATCCTAAAACACCAACACTGGACACCATGAACAATTTTCACTTTGCAGATCTTTTTTGTTTGGACTATGGTATTTTGGCCATAGTGTTCAGCGGTCCTTGAAGTCCTTCAAGTTCTGAAACTGTTCTTGAATTTTGACTGTTCTTGAAAAAGTCCTGGAATGTCGTTGAATTCCACCAATCGTCCTTGAATTTTGGTTTCCACGCAAATTTGAGCTTCTTTCGAAATATATATTACTAACGACCATCCTAAAACACCAACACTGGACATCATGAACAATTTTCACTTTGCAGATCTTTTTTGTTTGGACTATGGTATTTTGGCCATAGTGTTCAGCGGTCCCTGAAGTCCTTCAAGTTCTGGAACTGTTCTTGAATTTTGACTGTCCTTGAAAAAGTCCTGGAATGTCGTTGAATTCCACCAATCGTCCTTGAATTTTGATTTCCACGTAAATTTGAGCTTCTTTCAAAATATATATTACTAGCGACCATCCTAAAACACCAACACTGGACACCATGAACAATTTTCACTTTGCAGATCTTTTTTGTTTGGACTATGGTATTTTGGCCACAGTGTTCAGCGGTCCTTGAAGTCCTTCAAGTTCTGAAACTGTTCTTGAATTTTGACTGTTCTTGAAAAAGTCCTGGAATGTCGTTGAATTCCACCAATCGTCCTTGAATTTTGATTTCCACGCAAATTTGAGCTTCTTTCAAAATATAGATTACTAACGACCATCCTAAAACAACGTGTATCTCAGATTCTCTCGGACACACATATATGCATTCGTGTATAGTGAATAGTTTTTTTTTTTGTACCGATTCCAACATAAACGAAAACGGTTATCGAAGTAAATGTTATTCGGTATGTCGCGGGTCATATGCATATTTTAATTTTTTATAAATGTTCCAACACAACCTTTAAATGTCTTGGAAAATTGTCCTCGAATGTCCTTGAATTTCGTACGGAATTTTTACTGAACACCCATGAAGAATTTTCACTTTGCAGATCTTTTTTTTCGGACTAATTCTACGTAAGCATTTTCAAGGGATAGTTTTCAATGATTCATGCAATTCAGAGAACGCGCGAGGAATCTCGTCGTGTTATAAGTTCAAATTAGTCATGCACATTACTATCCGTCTTTACTTCAACGAACTTGGTAAATCGGGTTTTCTTTTACCGGAACAGTTGATCTGCGAGAGGAGGAAAGCTGGCTCGGCTAACAACACAATACTCGTCCCAAGTGATTAATCCGATCCGATTTTATGATCGAGCTGCTCGAAATGAGATTCGATGCTTCAATTAGTCGAAGATGAAAGAGCTCCTGACGGGAGGAAATATAATGGATTCGCCGAGGTATGAGTACGAGAAACAGACAATGAATGAAAAAAGAAATAAGGAAGAGAGAAGCAAAGCTATAGAATTCTTGGAAAACAGCCCATTTACTTTTCTCGCGAAACTTCGTTTTTTTTTTTTTTTTTTTCTTTTCTTTTCTTTTCTATCTTATATTTATTTCACTTAAAGACCCCCGAAGGACGGTGCAAACAAGCGATGAGAGTCTATGTGTTTGCAGGATGCACTAGAGTTGCCATGCCGGCTCCGAGCTTATTTTCTGTGAAGGACGAATCTTCTCTTTATTACCTCCTCACCAAGCCCTGCTCAATTGTTTTCCCCTCGTGTATCTCTTCTTCCCCGTCATCGCTCACCGTCACGCTCGGTTCGTCAGTCGCTTTTCCCTCATTCCATCTGTCGAGTTGTGTCGTTCTCATAGCATCGTAGTCTCGAAAGTTGCGTGAAACGGGTCAAGAGGACTTGAGTATGTGAAAGTCACAAGTACCATTGGAACTTTCACTGAAATTGTTGCAGAAAAAACGTGCGTTAAAACGGACCGTTTTAATCAATTTTTGCCACCGAACACAAAAATGGTCTCAACTCCAATCGGAGGATCTCATGCTTATGACGATGATGCGCGTCATTGGCACATGTTGATATGAATTTTTTTGATTAGTCTTTGCGTCCCTGTATCGAAGGCAGGATTGAATAACGCGGTAGGTAACAAAAATTCAAGTTTTCATGCGTTTCGTTGCCGACAATATACGTAATTCGCTTTTTCGTCAAAAATATTTAGCAGCCTCGACGAAGAAAAGTGTGAGACGATTTGTTGTCGATTGAGCGCGGGCTCGGTAAGCGGGAGAGTGTTACCACATTGTCTTCATGGTTGCTTGTAATTTCCGGACAATCAACAGAAGCGTTCGTTTGTTTTTCAAGACTCGGCAACGATCTTTCTTCGAATGACCCGATTCTCCGTTCGACCCTATTCTCACCCTTCCAACACCTTTTCACTACGTCGTCCCGGCATTGGCCATTGAGTTGCAGCGGTGCTTGCAACCGGCTGTTGCTCCGTCTGCTCGATTTATTGGCACACTCTCGCGTGCTCAAAACTTTCCGTACCTTGTTCTTTAAATTAAATGGAACTCACCAGAAGTGGGCGCACAGAACAGGCAGAAACAATCCAGCTTTTTTGTTTTTCGCTTCTTCTTGAAAGAAGATGTTGCAACAAATCTCTTAATTTTTTTTTTTTTTTCTTTTTTTCATTGACTTTTCAGTATCGGAGTATTGAAAAAAAGTTTCAAATTGCTGAAACATCACATTCAGAAGAATGTCTGTATGAGCGTTTGTGTGTGCAAGCTGGACTTGGCAAATTCCAATCGCAGTGATTAAACAAAAAAAAATTGTAAATAGCGTGCAATGTACTGAAGTCTTAATTAAAAATAAATAAATATGGATTAAATAGATAGAAGAAAAATGTCCAGGATTGCTGATTGAATTTAGTTCAGGTCAAAATAACCGACACTACGTACTGAGAAAACATTACACATTTAGAGTGACATTTAGAGTGACACTTAGAGTGAGATTTATAGTCATTTTCTACTATGAAATATAATTCCCCGAGGAAACGTCTATGTTTTATAGTTCTGACAATAATCACAAATTGTAACAGCAAATATAACTATATTTTTTTTCTCAGTGCACTAAGCCAATGTGAAATTAGTCAGATACAAATTCCTTCGGCCAACATTGTACTCAATCTGAATTCCAATAGAGGTGGTAACTTTACCTAAAGTTTGGTAGTATATTGAACCGCCGGAATTCGTCTGCCGCAGCAATTTTGCAGATTAAGTTGTTGTACCAACTGTTTGAGGTTTCTGCAGCTCTCGTTTAACGGCCCATTCTCTCTCAACTGCATGGTCCGTCCGAAGCGCTCTTTCGCACTTCAACCACAACAGTAAAGTTCTAATAGGCTGTCCTGTTATCATGGATCTTTTTTTTTCCACCCACAATAACAGCTGCACGTTTGTGTTATTAGCCGTATTGATATGGAATGGGATGTGTTGAGATCGGGGGAAAATTATGGCGAACCGTAATTTTCTCCAATATTCACGGTCTCATAACTATATTTCACAGTCAAAATATTCGCGGTAATTTACATCGCCTAAACAGATGAAAATTAATGCGAAAACGTTATTTGAGAAGATATTTCGTGTAACAACACTCATCGTTCAGGCTGTATTCGCGGGTTTTTGTCCTTTCGTTACATTTTTTTGTGTTACCATTATTGAGCAAATAAATTGACCGATCTCGACGTCTTTTATGATTTTTGAGCTGCAATAGAAAATAATGGTTTGACACATATATATATATATATATATATATATATATATATATATATATATATATATATATATATATATATATATATATATATATATATATATATATATATATATTTATATATTTATATATATATATATATATATATATATATATATATATATATATATATATATATATATATATATATATATTTTCCTCGCTGTAAACTCACTTTTCGTCTTTGCATTTTTACGTCAATAACGTAAAGTTGATCGCCGAAACTTTCCGACCGGGTAGAAATAATTGGGCTACCGAAAGGCTTCGTGGTACTTCGTCGGACGCGATTAACGTTACCGTGCGGTCGGCGGTGCGGCGGACGACATCATCGACCGTCTGACCATACGGTACTTCCTAACTACTGGCGGTCTTGCTCGCGGCAAAAGTCGGCGCGCAACACACGGCAACCTTTGTCTGACCGGAGCATGCCGAAGCTACGCCACGCTCTGTTACAGCCGGGCTGTAACTTCGGTGCGGTCTCATCGATCGATAAACCTCCATCCCCGTAGCAAATGTAAGATAAAACTTTCTCCGACGCTATGCCCAATATAGAGAACGCCGCATATATCGGGTTGCAACTCATTTACCTTGCCCGGCTTATCGAGTTCAGCGTAGCCAAGGTCGGAGGTTACGAAATATTATCGGCTTAGCTCTTTCGCCTCTTATTCACGGTCCACGGTTCACTTCCGTACGTCCCGCGCACATCGGATGTGCACTCCCGGTAAATATAAATCTTGTTACATTATCTCGGAATCTTTCCCCATTCGTGGGTCTCTCCACAGACAACCCCTTCACTCCCTGTGAACTATTTGAAACCCGAGATTTTTTCATGGCATTTCGCCGTGAAATTCGATATAAAATTTCACTACCGCAACGGTACATGGATTAAACGCGAACGAGTAAAAAAAAAGAAAGAGATTTGCGAGAGAAACGTCGAGAAGTAACGAGCCAATTACGAAAATCATGTTTTTTTTTTACATTTTCCAAATTTGGGTACAACCAAATGAAATATAATTATAGCGGCACACGCGGCACACCCGGGGAAAAAGTTTATTAAAACCAAATAAAACTTATTTAAATCAAATTAAATTGCTTATTCGAGGCTTAATAGAGTTTCATTGAGATGTAATAAATTAGTTAATTTTATCGCGCATATTCAGTTTTATTACATTTTATTTCATTAAATTGAATAAATGCATTGTTCAAGTTAAGTAACTTTTTTTTGTTCTTTATTGAACATTACGACCCATCATATGGATCGATTTTTTTTTTATTCGACATTTAGATCATCGATTAATACCACATTTTGTAAAAGTATCCTGATTTCGCTTGAACACATTTTTCTTCGCAGTCACAACACTCCCGACAACTATCGCTGGAAATCGCTCGACCATCGGACAATGTAACGCAGTATGACGAACGTTTCTTCCAATCGAATAAATGATTTGTCAAACGGAAATAGATACCTATTGAACAAAGAAGTTTCACTTCAAAAGTACAAAAAATAGAGTACAGAAAATATTATGTTAACTTCTCCGTTCTCCGAATAGGTCCTCCACGTTTGTGTACCACGATGCGTTCGTTCATTTTTCCCCTTTCGTTGGATACGGCGTTGCTTCGCCTGCCGTTACTACTGCGCATGATAATTCGCGTTACTGCGATTCGTGACATAGGAATGTAATTATGCTGCCTGAGAACGAATCTACGATTCACCAGACACCGTAGAATTTTCTCAATTTGGAAAATGCAATCATGGTGATTTTGATTCTATGATGGGTTATGACGATAAATGTTCATATTACGGATAATTAAGCTCGTTCATCACGTCGCGCATTAGGATGTCAATTATACGCACAATTTTACGTTGAATTGGGAAATTAAAGCTCTCACCTAGGGATATTTTTTTTTATAAAGGGTTGAAGATAATTGCAGTGCCATTTCGTGACAGAGGAGTAGGGGAGACCGGGGGCAAAATGGCACGGCGGGGCAAAACGGAACGGTGAGGACAAAACTCAATTTTACCATAATTTTTTGGATGTCCCATTTTGTCCCAACGATATATCCGGATTTTCAAACATGTTTTCTCCCACTTATCACCATCGACACCGTTCAAAAGTTATTGGAAAATTGCGCTTTGTCTCATTATCCCATTTTATCCCGCTCTCCCCATAACACTTGTATTTTGAAAGGAAATAAAAACAAATAAAAATAAATAACTAAATATATGTTATCTCAAATACGAAGTAATTTCACTGACTTTCGTCTCATGTTACATTGCACAATGCATTCGTGTCCATCGTGTATAACACACGAAGCGAAGTACGGACATGTATAGTCGAACGTGCGTGTATTATCGGACTCCGATGCATCTATCAAAGGAATAGTTGCGGCTAGAATTTCTACTACTACTGCATTCTCTCTTTGCTATGTGAAACATTTTCGGACGGAGATGCGTAATGCAGTGACGGTAGTTCCATTCGTGCAATTGCATTCCATTTCCACGCTGGCAAATTCGTACGCCTGATTCTGCCAGCATTTGTCAAAGTCAAATGAAATTTCCGTCTGTCGCGGCCTGACAGATAGACAAGAGACGCGTCAGCGGAAGCTCTTCTCAAGGTAAAGTCTGCCAGTGCTCGGATCGCTAAGAGCATCCCTAGATTCGTGCAGTCATCAATTGATCAAGAACAATGTTTTTGGTGAAAATAACGGAAACCAATGTCAAGCTGATAGTTTCTAGTTTCCAAAACACATCAATTCATTACAAAATAATTTTTTTTTTTTTTTTTTTTTAATTACGGAAGAAAATAAGAAGAGTTCAAATTTCCAAGTCCATGTTTTTGGCATGTCCCTATATTCGGACGCTTTATGTCCCAATATTTCGGACAATCATAGATTTCAAGAATTCTGGAGTACCAACTCAACTAGTTCATCTTAGCAAAAACAGTTTCGTTGGCATTTATTAATTAAATAAATTATTTATTTTATCATTATATCTTATCATTACAGTCATTATAAATTATTCATATTATATTCATGCTAAGCAATACTGAAGATAAGTAATGTAGAGAGCTGGCTAATCTAAGTTCTTCGAACGCTCCGATTATTGGGACGTATGTGGTAACGTTCGTAGAAATTTTCGGACACCATATCGTCCTTTAACAAAATTCGATAGAAAATAATTTTGGGCTTAAATCTCCAATAACTTTTTTCTGTGCATCAAATAATGTTTGTCGATACGATTTATTACAAGTGTCATTTTGGATTTCTTATAGTCGAATTCGAAAAAAAAAAAAAAAAAATCAAATCTGCATAGGAATGTCCGACGACTGGGACGCGTCCGAGTGTTTGCTCTGTTAACTTGCGAGCGAAAAGACGGGACAGAGGATAAACGGACCATTTGATATGAGACGCCTCGATGTGGCGCTTGTGATCGGACGCTTAACAATATAGGAACAAAGAGAAAATCAAGCAGGACAAACAACGTAGGTGTGACACGGTGTATACCAATATTTCCACCACCGCCAGGCTTCGAGGTTTTGTCGATCGTCAATATTGCCGTCTGTCCCCGTGAACTTGAACCGCGGAGCATGGAGCGGGGATTTTATATTTATGATTTATTCGTAACAATGAAATAGGACTCGGGGGCCAATGTATTCATTCCTCTGGATTTCTGTAGTCGAAGTGTTTTGCGGTATTCCCCTCGTGTCTGCGAGGATCCCTCGCTTCGTTATCGATTGCTTTTTTTTTTTTTTTTTAATCTTACGCGAGAGCGTATGAATCGCCAAATTCGTATGACTTTCTTTCGGTTTTTGCGAATTCAAAAACTTTCGTCGAAAATAAAAAAAAAAAAATTGAGCCATACAATTGGAACGTGCACGATCGAAACCACAAAATTCGTCAAAAATCAAATTTAACAAATTTCTTGATGCATTTTTTTTCTAAAATGTTAGAAACAAATTATAATAGTTAAATTAACAAAAAAAATAATGTTCGCACCATTCATCGCACTTCTCTCGAGAAGTAGACGATTTTTTTGTTCTTCTGTTTTTTCATTCTATAATTCACTGTTCGGTGTCGAAATACGATTGTATTGCAATACAATCGTATTTCGACACCGATGAGTTAATTTAAAAAAATGAAGGAAAATAAAAAAATCGTCTACTTTTTCGAGAGTGAACGGCAATAATGTGCGAGGAGTAGCACAACTGCGCGCAACAGCTACTGTGCGAAATGTCTGGCGCCTGTAGCCGATCGACTAAGCAATCTGCGAGGACTCGTACAATGGAGCTCCACCGGAGACCCGGAGACTGGGTGCGTCAAAGGGCTGCTCTCTATTTTCGTTCGTGGAACGCGCATGCACGTGCCTCGCAACAAGGGCGGGGGAAGTTTCTCCTCTTAATTGTCAGGGTTGCGAAACTAACATTTCGCCGAATATGCGAAGGGTCGTTCCCCCTTTAATAAAGCCTTTCGACTTGTCCTTTCCTCTTCTGTAACGTCCGGGATGCACGTTCGGCATATTTCCCGAACGGAAACAGTGGCAGAGTCGCGAGAGACGGCAGCAAGAGAATTTGCGACGGAGCAGACAGATAGGTTTGGCGACGACGAATAACGAACTTACCCGCGCTATTTTCGGACAAGAAGTTTCTTTTATTAGGATAATTAAAAAAAAAATTATTATTATTATTATTATTATTATTATTATTATTATTATTATTATTATTATTATTATTATTATTATTATTATTATTATTATTATTATTATTATTATTAATTTTTTTTTTTAAGTATTGGTGTACCGAAATTCCGAAAAAATTTCACTCGACTCAAAGAATGTTTGTCGAATGAAACTAACAGGTTTTTCCATTCGCGAGCTCCGCCACTGTATTATCCATTCGCAACGTGAGAAACTTCGAGCGATCACGTTCTTTAACTCAACGAGTGGAAGCACAGTGGTATATCGCTGTTGAATCGTTATAGTATTTTCGTATCGCTCAAACGACTGAATAAAACATTGCCAATTTGTACGCCACCCTCTGACGATCTGCGTCCGTTGGAGAATTTTTTTTATTTCGTTCCTGGCGGAGACTTCTTTTTCGATCTATAAATGTGTTCAGTCCATCGTACGCGTACATCGAAGGTTTAAGGAAAATTCGTTTGATCGTGTAATTATATTCGACCGGACATGGCAAATAATATTAGCGTCTATGCTTCGTTTTTCCGTGTCAGCGAGCTCCGCTACTGTATCGGCTAGTCGCAATGTCAGAAGCTTCGAGCGATCACGTTCTCGATTCAACTAGTCATATACACGGTGATATGTCTCCGTTAAGTCTTTAGAGTATTGCCGTTTCGTCCAAAGGACTGAATGAACCATCACGACTGAATAAAGCATCAAGACTGAATGAAACATCGCCAATTTTCTACGACACATTCGGAGGAACCGCGTCTGTTCGAGCATTTTTTAATTTCGTTCAAGCTGGAGTAATCCTCTTCGATCTGTAAATGTGCACGGTTTATCGAACGTCCACATCGAGAAGGCTTAATGCGAATTTATTTGATCGTGCAATCACCATCGACCGGTGATGGCAAATAATTTTAGCGACCGTGCTTCCGAGGCTCGACAGACCAAAGAAACATTGGAATATCCGTCACGTTCTTTTATATGCGAAAAAAAAAAAATGAAATGGAATAATACGATGCATTTTTTTTTTGCACTTAGGCCATGTTAAAACTTATCGTCCGAAAATAGCTTCGACAGTAATATTTCTTGCGACTCAGATAAATTCATCGTTTTCTTTTAGCTTATTCGTTTGCATCCAAAGAACGTTTCGCCCTTTAATTCTCCCCCTCCGTTTAAACGAGATTCGAACGATTTACTGGTCCCGCGTGGCAAGTGAGAGGGAACGGAACGATTTACCGGAATCGTCAAGAGAGCAGTGTAAGGGCGCCGCGAGCTCGGAAACTTCCTCGCAGCGTTTTTTCGCCAGTCGTACATCGCTTCCGCCAGCCTTCGAAACTTTTTTACCTTGACAAAATAGAATTCTCTATTTTTTTTTTTTTTACCTTCGTTCTCGTTCGGCCAAATTAGGGCTCTTTGCCATTCACGTGACTCGCGCATTCGAGAATGATACGACGATTTTTCTCTATTATTATTAATATCATTATCATTATTATTATTAATATTATCGACACATTTTCTCAACGTTCGAAGTTTGCGAGTTGTTAAACTCTGGGCTCTTCCGATTAATGATACTGACTACTAACGAGCAGTAGAACTTCATCCGCGAAACACAAAAGCTTCGGCCTTTACCTTCAGCATTCACCGTTCATCCACCAAAACCGTCACTCTTCAAAAGCTTTGTTTCAGGGTGAACAAAAGCTTCCCCCGTGGAAAAAAGCAAAGAAAAAAAAAACACTATGGCTTTTATTACCGACCGCGGAATTTCGAATGCTCTTAAGGTCGTCCCTTTTTTAGGGTTCGTCTACCTGTTCGGAAGAAGGACGAAATAATCCTTCCACTTTGCCACCTATCGTCGCCTCGCCGGGCGTAAAGCCCACGCGAGGCTCGTAACGGCGGCCGAAAAGGGACATTTTTTTTGCTCGAAAGAAAGAGTCGGTAAGTCCTTGGGCAGGTAGCGACGAACTTAACTTATTTTCTGGTTCCCGGCCCATCGACGTAAAACCGAAGGGTGGGGGGGGGGGGGGGGGAGCGATAGGAGAAGAAAAACTTAACTTACGTGACCGTGCCTAATTGGGTCGGTTCCAGAGTTCTCAACTTATCTGATCGTCAACTGTATCTACTTCGTCTGTACCGAGTAGCGCGCCATTCACGAAGGCTCGTAACGACGCCCGGAAAGGGACATTTGTTTTCGCTCGAAAGGAAGAGTGGGCAAGTACTTGGGCAGGTAGCGAGGATCTTCACTTATTTGTCATCGCACGTTGCGGAAATTGCCACTTTTCCGCCCGCTTTGCGTGCGTAAAACCGCCATTTTCGCACCTTGCGATGAAAAATATTCGTACATCCCTCGTGCTAAACACTTTTTCGTCCTCGTGGAGTAATGTACTATTCTGGTTCCCGGCCCATCGACGTAAAACCGAAGGGGCGGGGGGGGGGGGGGGAGGCGATAGGAGAAGAAAAACTTAACTTACGTGACCGTGCCTAATTGGGTCGGCTCCAGAGTACTCAACTTATCTGATCGTCAACTGTATCTACTTCGTCTGTACCGAGCAGCGCGCCATTGACCGAGGGGAGATTTGATGGGTACTCTCGCGCCCTCCGCCTACTTCGCTGACTGCGTAGTACGCACCATTATCATTTTTTTTTTTTTTTTAAATATCCATGTCAAGGCGTTCTGGGCGACAGGGGCGCCCCAAATAAGGGTTCGAAAAAGCTCTCGCGCGCCTCTCGTCCAGCTGTGTTCTTCCGGTGTGTTCAGCAGCTCTCAGAAGCATCGGGAGAGAACAGTATTATCGTACGCGCTTGTATACAGTTACATTGTACGCGTAGAATGCTGATAGTGATGTATGCATAGGCTGAGCGGGGCGTTTATTAGTTCATCGATTTTTCGACAAGAATGTATACGCGTTGTGTGTACCGATTGACAAGGGACGTGAGATGATTATGTGCCAACGGCGACGAGTCGGGAAGCTAATCTTTCGCTTTGTTAATTCACAGGTTCGATAATTGTTACTTAACTTTAAGCGTTACTCAACGTTTGCACGGAGAAAAATCGATACTGCGATTTTAAACATTGCACTCGTGCTACAATAATTTTTATTCGAGTCTATTTTGAAAAAAAAAATTGGAAGCGAGCGCGGCAGACCGGCGGGCGAGAGCGAAGGGAGGAAGCAGAGGACGAGAGCGAAGGGTGGAAGCAGAGTGCAAGAGCGAAGGACGAGAGCGAGAGGTGTATACGATTAGGTCGTACACCAAATTGGTACAGTAAGGCCGCGACGAAACTCTACATTGATCCTTAAACAGACAGTACAATTTCCCACAGGATATGGAAACATAATTTACTCCGTGTATGATGTATCGCCCACCCTACACTGTATGCGGAGTTGTGCCAATGGGCACGTCCGTTTTGGCCGCTAGGCGATTCCTATTGCGTTGATAATTAAGTTAAATTAAAAGGAAATAAACTAACTTACGAGACGTGCGCGAAGCACCCGATTGCTGCTAATAATAATAATAATAATAATAATAATAATAATAATAATAATAATAATAATAATAATAATAATAATAATAATAATAATAATAATAATAATAATAATAATAATAAGTCCGGTTCCTGTACGAAATATCCAGATGCTAATCTGTAATATCCATTTGTTCCCTGCTGTGGTTTTTGTTCCCTAAGAACTTTCCCCACCGAGCGTACTAATTTATGTCGGGTGGTAATTATTAACACCTCGCTGAAGTCCGTACTACTGAACTTACGCAGAGCGGTTATTATTGAAAATTGGAATTTGGTCGTGCCACCGCGATGTTCGTCCTGATGGAAATCGCGATAAGGTCGGCGAAACAGAGAGATGTCAATTTAGGGATTTATTAAAAAAAACTAAATGAATTTTTTAAACTGTGCACACTGTGTATAACTGATTTCGCTCTAAAAACAATTTGCTTCCTGCAATAGTAGTACCATAGTAACGTCAGAAATAATACCACCTGCAATTGAGACAGTTAAATTCTTATACTTCAGCGAGCGTGATATTTTACATCACTTTAACACCCTCGTAATAGCAATTTGTCCCGACGATTGCTTGGTTGAAGTACCGCAGGAAAAATTTTTCCGTCTTTGAAAGCCAGCACCTCGTCCGCTCTCATAATTCCGTCACATAGCGGCATAAATTTTAATATACATATATACATTGTATTATACATATATACATATATAAATTGGAATATACATATATACAATTGATTTGTGTCTCTCGCTTTTTCGCATGGCGAGAACGCTTGAAAGTATCGTCACACCTCCATTATAAAATCCACGCTCGTCGCGTTGCGAGAAAACTCAGTGCGCAAAAAAAAAAAAAATAAAAAAAATAAAATAAAATAAAATGAGTAAAGTAAAACATACCACGATCTTTTTCTCGGAGCCTTCTCTCATTCTCGGCAATAACAGAATACTGTATGTCTTCAGCTTTTAGCCGGGTGACAGTATTTTGCGGTCTTAGTTTTGCTTTCAAACATTTTTCACACGACATTACGCGACGACTCAGAAATTCTACGTTTCCATTTTTACGTATATGCTATTCTCGAAAAGATATAGAAAAACGAGACTAGGCATTATACCGTGATACGATACGAATCTAAGATCGAGAAATGAACAAAAGAAATTGTTACATTTTGTTTTTTTTTTTTTTATGGCAACAACAATTAACAACTTCATTCTTTTTGTCATAAAGCAATTGCAAACAATGGCGAGGCCTTCGCTGAATATTTTAAGTATCGAAGTAAATAAAAATTCGTCAACAGATAGTTGGAAAAATCCTGAACAAGTCTCAATTTCACGAATCTTTTTTATTCGAGCGACAGCGCATCGATTTCCCTCTCCGTGTTTGTAGCTCTCGTGGAGTGAAAAAAGAAAAGTTCGCGCGAAAAAAAAAATGGAAAAATGGAAAAATGGAAAAAAAATGGAAAAAAAGTTGTTTTTTTCCCATGCATTTTTTAATTTCACGTGTTTTCACCGTCGAATATATGCGTGAAACTCGGGCTTGTCAACGATAACACGAATGATTGTCAGTTTCTCGAAAATTCGTTTTGTCGTTGCATTGTTCATCCACCTTGCCACTACTACGGCAATGAAATCAAAGCAGACGTTGGAGTAAATTTGCTGCTGGAACAATGAAGGAACTTTAAAGAAATCCTTTGAACTCAAAACTCGACTGCAGACGCCGAATCTTAGTGTTTTTGATTTGTGGTCTACTAGTAATTATGAATATTAATTAATATGCGCTTGACTATATTTTATGATGAAAATTAATGATCTAATATTTTTAACGCTGTCCGATACGCGTGGGCTAATTTATTGAACTCCATTCAATTAGCTGTGGTGAAAATAACCTTTGCGAAAATTCACACTGAATGTCGTTTGAAGGCTTGATTGTTTATCGCCCGTATCGATCGCGAACTTCCGATAGGCGAAGGAAATGAAACAGTCATTATTGAATCACTGCAGGAAAGACGTTCGGCAAAACTTCGAAGGCATTTATTAGATCAAATTAATTATCTACGGCACAAACGAGATGAAATTCTTTAATAAAAAAAAACCCTTGTATGTGATCCACAAATTCCTATATTTTCACACTTATAATCATTGAAAAAGCGTTTATTGAATCTCCAGAGAATGCCGCTTTTCCCATTGCCCAGATCAGAGCGTTGAGCGAGGATGCTTCCGAAGCCAACCATCAATGCTCTAAATTAGGAACATGTGAAATACCGCGGTGGGTAATAAAAACTTTAATCGACCTTTTTCACGTGCTCCGGTATTCGGAGTTGAAAGAAAAATCTAGCCGGAAGCTGACGTGTTACTCGCTTCCAGTGAGACTTCTCTGAACGATCGTGAGAGCCAAGTCTCGTGAATAAAAATTGATTGCACTTTTTGGCACCAAGCGCCCGCAGTTTAGGCTGGGAGATGTTTCGGTCGAAAAACCTGTTGTATTTATTTTTCTCGGTAATAAATACTCTTATAATCCGATAATGCGATACACCGTATAAAAAAAAAAAAATCTCCACACCATAAAAAATAATTTTGTTAAATAAGTGACAAACTCGTTTGTCAAAGTTTGAATATACAAACCTGTCCTATTATTTCCCGTGACATTAACAATTTAAGTTTGTTTCCGTTGTTTGTAAAATTAGAACCGGATGGTGGGATCGGAAAAATAACGAATACAAATTTTTTCATGTTCGTAGACAATAAGTTGTAAAAAGTACATACGTTTTTTTTACTGCGCAGGACCGAATATAAAAAGTTGTAGGATTTTGATCTTTTCAATATTGTTATTATTATAAAACAATGTGTATATATATGTATATATATATATATAATCAACTTTTAAGTTCTTAACTGTTTCCAGCATTTTTTTAATCGAAAAATGACGATAACGTCTCTTCATTCTATTTATCTATGTTTCCGCACAGACGGTGGGAATAGAGGTGCGGGTGACGAACGAAATCCTCGTCTCCTCGACGGAGGAGAGGATCAACAGGCGGGATGCCGCACCGTCGTGGATCACGACGTCGGCACCGAGTCGAACGAATCCACCGACGCCGACAAACCCCCATCACCAGTACTTATCGCCCCATGTATTCCACGGGCGTAACTCTCTGTGCTCGGCGAACGGTGAGTTTTTCAAATAATTCCATCAGTGTCATGCGTACCATAATGGTTTTTCGATTTGTAGGGAGTAGAGAGGGTAATCGGATTTGTAGGCGGGCCGACATTGTTCACCTGGCAGCTGCAGCGCCGCTTCTCGTTGCACGGACGCTCCAATTAGGAGTGCCCCGTGGCGTTTACATTAAAATTATATTATCTTATCGATCAAGCAAAACACTTCGCATACTGCAGGCTCTTTTTTCTACCCTACGTTTTTTTTAATTTCCACCGCTCGAACTTTGTTTTTTAATTACATTAATCAAATCAAATGAACGAACATTCTTCACGAGCTTAATTTATCATAGGAGAAGTTAGGGTGAGATGTCCAGCCGTAATATCTTTTACCATAGCGTTTGTCAATTAATAATTGTTCGCTCCATTAATTTTGACCGTTCGATAAAACCCGAGATACAGAGCGCTACATTACGGGCAACAAGTTTCCCGTAGGTGCGGGTGTCAACGATTCCGTTGTGCAGCAACTTTGGTGAACTGTGCTCGTACCACTGAGAGCCAAGTTTTGGAGGCCGATGAACGTCAACACTGCGATACACTGCCTCGTACCATCTATGCGTTCCGTCGTCTTGGATGCCGATAGTTTGTCTTTGTGGACATGAGCTGTCCCGGGCATTTCCCACAAGGGAATTAACCCCGAACTTTTTGCCGAATATCTATCGGGCGAGCCTCCGGCTCTTTGAGCATGTCGTATGTCACGAGTAATCTTGAGACGTAGTCACGTCCGTGGACCAATGGAAGCGTCGGCTTAGAAGAACGAAGTTTGATCCCTGAGTCGCTCGGCGAGAGGGTGCGCAAAAAAAAAAAAAAAAAAAAAAAAAAAAAAGATAGGGCAGGAAGTCTCGCTGAAAGGAAAATCCGGTGAGATTTTTCGTAAGCCGGATACATTGCTTTTGCTACTTTAACGAGTGTTTCGCTTGCACGCCTTCATGACCAAAAAGTCTCGACGGCTCCGTGATCCATTCGGCCGTCCGGAATCTTTGCCTCTGGCTCGCTGTGCAATCGAATCCTCCGCAACGACGAATCCGGAGAGCGAATGAAAGCGACTGAGGAGAGCCGAGAAGCGTATAGGACGGTTTCAGTCTTTCCTGCTTCACTCGACCCTCTGCACCGAGACACACCAACAGTCGGACAGACCTGCCGTCTTATCTGGAGGATTTTTTTTGCAGAGTTTTCAAGCAACAGCTAAGTTGGCTTTGGCTGCCCTCGGAAGTCAGACGGCGATTAGCGACGTCTCTGGTGGAAGAAGAAACTCGTATCATGAGTCGCTGAATTAAATAGTGCTATGGGAACGATAAAATAAACGCTTCACTCAGTCTTCTTATAGTTTCTTCTTTTTTATTCGACATTCTAAAGTTCTTACGCTGCAGGTCGTGGGATAAAAAAAAAAAAAAAAAAAATTAATGATGATAACAATAATAAATTGAAATGGAGCTCTAAAGAAACCGTATACGTTGGTGAAATGTTATCAGTCGAACAGAACTGCGCATATAAATCATGCCTCTGGGCTCTGACATCAGTAGTCAATATAGTTCTGCCCGCAGGCACTGTTGTGGACGTCGTTTAGGTTGTACAGTAGGAGCTCGCGAAACTTGCGCACCAAACGTTCTCGCTGGTACTTTGAAACCTTGAAACCAAACGTTCCCGCCGATGAGGAAATTTCCGCGGACAGATTGACCGCCGTTACATTGACATCAAACGGGAATGTCCTATTGATGTCAATCTAACGGAGTCGCTACTCAGATAACCAACCGTAGCACAGGCAAACAAGGGCAATTGCTCGTTACCAAGCGTCCATCTTTCCTTGCTAGAAATATTGCAACAATAGTTTCGAGCACGAGACTACAGAATATTGGTAGCAAAAGTCTAACAACGCTTGCTATAAGCTGATTTCTTATTCTTAACAGCCGTGAAACAGATCAAAATTCCTCATCAGAAGCCGAGGTCCAATTACACATTTTCTCAATCAGCGTTATTGCTAATGACAACGAAAGTTTATTTTTCATGCATTGAATTATTTCGGTAATGAGTTGATAATGAATTACGTTAAATTAAAATGAGTTATTTAAGAGCTTGTTTGCCTAAGTGCATTGTTTGATTCATAATAAGTAACGCCACAATTATTGTATTACAATATGCAATTTTTTTTTTTTTTAAATAAGAGTGAATTGATTGGTCTAAGAACGATGTAAATTATAGCAATGACGAGGTTATGTATGTGTGTCGACTCGCCCAAATTAAACCTCTGAAACCATAAGAAGCAATGTGCGTTTTTGGATTTTTAATTTTGTTCGAAAATTGCATTAAATTTCAGGTTCGTTTATGATCGATATATATTTGTAAGATATGATACGCAAATGGACTTGCACTAACGATCCTTGGAATTGGATTTTTGTGAGAATCGATGGAGGAACTTAAGTGTTATAAGAATTCTAATTTAAAAAAATTTCACCCAAAATAACCATGACTCAAGCAAATTTATCTCCGTAATGAGACACAAAGCACCCGCAAGCCTTGCTGACAAACCTGCTGACAATATGCTCCTAAGAATTTTCGACGCTGAATGCCGACAAAAACATAGGCAAGTGCAGACGCAAATGCGGCAATCCTATGCGGAAATTAGTTGCCTATTTGCTGGCAGTTTGTTGGCAAAACATCTAGGTATGCGCACGTGTGTTCGAAAATATGAGTTTCGCAACGTCCCACTGTACACCATCGTCGTACAGATATATCTGCGAGTCTATGTACAGTTACGTTAGTTTTACGTTACCGATGAGGATAAGATTACAAATTGTCTGGAAACGATATTTTTCTTACTCCCGGAATTACGGACAAAATATTCTCTTACTGTTTTCCCGCAAAAAACTTTTCCATGCACACTGCTTCGTAATTGCAGTAAAGTAGATTACAAATGCAACGTTGACTATGCTCTTCAAAGTGCATTTAAGCGCGATTTTCATAAATTCACGCAACTCGAATTTAATGCGATCTGATTTGTTCGCAAGGCTTACCGCACACCCAACACAAGCACAATATAACCGGATGAAATGGCTCGTTGAAAATATGGAAAATGAATTGAACGGTTTCCGGGACGACCGTGTTATCAAGAGCCAGGTTGCAGCACAACGCCCCAGATACGTGATTAAAAATGCGGTGGAAATATGTTCAACTGGCGCGCAACCATTTAAACAATTTTCCAAAGAAGTGCCTCATAAGTTACATCGATATTTCAATGATTATTTGTTCCTCTTCATTGTACAATCATATAAATTTCAGTATCGGGTTCGTAGATAATGAAGAAAAATTGTAAAATTAACAAGAAGATAAATTCAAAACCTTTGTGGGCGAGAAATGTTTGTTAGATGTACAAAGAATTTTTATTGCGCACGTAGCCGGAAGCTCTTCATCGTTTTTTATTACTCTGCACGAAGCTTATTTCCAATATCTCGACCTTTCATTTTATTCTTTTTTTTATTATAGATTATACGCTACGACGAAGGCGTCCCATGACACTGAGGATCGGCCCACGATTAAGTCTGCCGAATCGAAGCACATCAGCACCGACGACAACGACCGACGGAGAATGGCCTGCGCACAGGTAGGATTTTTTTCTTCCACATTCAACCCATGAAGACATTGTTTATATAAAGCTGAGCAATTTATTTTAATAACGAGGGACTTACTTCGCTCTCGCTACCGACGCTGCTAATGAGAAGCGATGGTGTAATTAATTATGTTACTCGAGATTGGTTATCGAATTGTTGACAACGTCTTCGGGGAGTCAATTCTGCTTCCTCTCCGTCAATATTAAAACCTCGCGTTGTAATCCAGTCGAGCTGTTAGAGGCAGAAGTAGTTACACGGATGTAATAGCTTCTAACAGCCGTGTAAACGGCACGGTTACGCTTGATGATAGAACAATAACCTGAGTGTAACAACAGGTGGAAAGATATATTGTTTGAAAACACTTGTTAACAGAGTCTACCGCATTGATGACGCACGAGTATTTAAAGTGGGTCTTCTGGGAAATCAAAATTTTTATCTCATTACAAGTTCCCACGAGGCTAAATTATATTAAATAAATTTTACAAGAAAGTTTCTCCGAAACGGATAGATTCAGATGAGCACGAATTTTCCCTCGGGCCGTCGAGTGAAGGAACTGTGTCGGAAAAAGACCTCGGTGGCCATTTATTGTTCTGATATATAAGGGGGGTAAATATATATACCTTGAATGAAAAACAAAAAATACAAACAAGTTTCAGTACCGAAAAAATAGATTCTTCATCGTTGGATGAACACCCAAGAGCAGTGAACAAAACATCACTGACAAAATACCCAAATCGAACATTCATAATCGTCAGTAATGTGTGTATAAAATCAGGGATTGCATCGAATCGTTAAAGGCATAACACTGTATCGTTTCAAACCATCTGTCACGTACGTGAGATCGCTTAATGTTCGGGGATTTAAAGAACGGGCGCTCACGGGGGGGTATCGAATGAAGGTTTAAAAATAGATTTGTTAAAAAAAAAAAACGATAGTCTCACCTAGTGTACGGGTACTCGTCGGGAACTCGTCTTTGCCAAGTCGATCAAGAGGATATCCTACTTGCATTATACGGGAACACGTAAACAACTTAGGATTGATGCATTAAACGCATAACGAAACTCTGGTAAATTGTCGATCCATGCTGTTGATTGCGTAAGTCGATCACTGGAACGAAACTAATTTAGAGGTTCTACCGTGAAACAAATTACGACTCAGCGCCATCGATCGAGTGACTATCTTTGTTAGGCTTTGCTCACCGATTCTGGTTCTTCGCAACAGAGGATCTGGAGGATTACACTAGCGGAGCTTTACCGCTATTCCGCAAGGGACGGATTTAGCGCACGGAGCGTAAAGTAGAATTTTAAAGCAGCCTGATGGGATGAGTCGGAGGACTCGTACATAAATGTGTTTAAAGTTTGTGCGTTCGGAGATAACGCACCGAATCACACGCACCAAATTACTACCCTTACGAATACATTTCGAATAACATGGACTAAAATACCACCCGTATGAATACATTTCAAATCACATGGTCCAAAATACCACCCTTATGAATACGTTTCGAATTACATGGACCAATATACCACCCTTATGAACATGTTTCGCATCACATGGACCAAAACACCTCCTTTCTGGATACGTTTCGAATCACATGGACCAAAATACCAGCTTTATTTATACGCTTCGAATCACATCGACCAAAATAGCACCCTTATGAATACGTTTCGAATCACAGGGACCAAAATACCACCTTTATGAATGCGTTTCGAATCACATGGACCAAAATACCACCCTTATGAATATTTCCGTTGTCGCATAAACCTCCCTCCCCCCAATGTTCGACCGAGTTGCAATTAAGTTGATGAAAAAGCTAGAGCTCGAAGTTTTGGCCTTGCTATAAAAAAACGTATTCCGAAGAAGCCTTTTTTTACATTTAAAAATAATTTACCTACTCGTATTATGATGAACATTCCAGATAGTTTATCTGTCAAACGCAGCGTTTTCTCATGTAAAATTGTTGGGAGTGTGACGAACCAATCTGTTAGATAACGAATAATAATAAGGACTTACATAACGTTGAGGGTCGTTGTGCATACCGTTATCATATTCCCGATCGGGCTGTAAGAGATGGATCACTGGCTTGAAATATTACAAAAATGACTACACAGATGTATGAGGTTTTTTTTGTTATGCAAACTGATGTGTAGAATGTTTCGAAAAACGTTGATTCAATGGAGCGAGATTTTGGACAATACTTATGGGAAACGCTGCAATAATTACTGTAAATTTTTGATAGCATTGTTTTAGCGCATTTTTTTTGTCATCATTTCCATTTAATAACATATCGAAATACTACAGTCGATACGAAAATTAATTCATAAAACCGATAGATTACGTTTAACGTACCGGTTGGAGTTGAAAATTGATGCTCGGTATATTAAATCATGTTTTATTAAAAGTTTTTAACATGCCGATAAAATATGTAAATCAATAATTAATTTCGCCCCAATGTCATATATTAGATATTTAATCACCGGCTTATGCGTGAAAATTTCGTAATTTTGTAATATTAATTCTGCCGGAATTTCATAACTCATACACTACAGAAGCAGACCGTGTAACGCATCGGAACAAAAAATCCCTCCGACTCTCATCTGTTTAGCAACAAGTAGTGTCGTCGACCCCACTTGTTGCTATCCACAATGGTGACGCTTTTTTCTTTCAAAGAATATTTTTTTTACCGATGCCCGATAGCGAAGACCGCGAAAGCTCGAGCTTCTCCTCGACAGCTGGTTCACCCACGACATCCCAAGCTCTGATCGACACCCGGTCTGAATTTTGCCGCAGGCTCGCAGCGCCCTACTTTATCGGCAAGGATTCCGTCGTTATCGCCGAATCCTTACGCCAAAGCATTACCGATGGAGCCGGTGTGTTCCAGAATTCGCAGTTATCAACGACCATCGCTCAGTATGCAGGAAAATTGTTGATAACACGAAGAAATCCCCCAAAAGTATTTTCACCTCATCCCAAAGAAAATTAAAAAAAAATTATAAAACTAAATTTATTTTAGATAACCGTACATAATATATTGTTTTTTAAATCGATAAACTATCGAGCATTTATCGAGCTTTCAACCCGATGTGTTTAGTTGAGACTCGCAACGTAGTCGCTGTCGTCAGGGTGGTACGGGAGGGGGGGGGGGGGGGGGGTGGGTTGAACATCCCTCGTGGCTCAGACGCAGGAGCGTCGTTTGTTGTGGCCGGTAGCGACACAACATTCGGTCGAGAGGCGCGCGCGCGATCACAGCTCGATAGTGCTCAGACGTCTACCGGAGACGCTCGCACGTGTCGCGGATCCCAAAATCCCACCTCCGTGGTGGTGAAAAAAAGAAAAAAAAAATATGGAATAAAACCAAATTTAAATAAAAAAAGAACTTTCCATTTGGATTTTCCAGCGTGCCTCGTCGCACTCCAAAGCGACAAAGTTTTTCTTTTCTCCGTCCTTTTTTCCTGAAGTTTCAAGCCGGAGAAAGTTGATTGGTACGTCAGTGAGTTCTAATTCCGAGCATTTCTCGGTCTCAATTACGCTGCACCGAAGCCCATTCAGTGGCCGGTCTGCTCGCCGCTTCGACGCACGACGGACTTTTCGAATCGTGAAAAAAAAACCAAGTATGCGAGTAAAACTGGAAGTGTGCGGGATAAAAAATAGACGAACAAAAAAATTCGATTGATATATATACACATATATATATATATATATTTTATAAATTCCTTCGAGAGCGACGGAAGGGTAAAAGACAATCTGGAACGCAATCGTGATGGAATACGTGCGATAAACCCGAGTCATGCGCGCAATATTACGTCTCGTTGCATCCGAAGAACTTCGAAGTGAAGCCAAAGTACGCGCAACTTGCGCACCCGAGCCACTTCGATAAATTATGCTCTACTAATAATTACGTTTGTCGATGTGGCTTGTTGATTTTTAGTGCGGTTATTTTTTTCTTTATTTATATTTCTTTGAAGCAGAAAAATTGGAAAACGGCGTGGGCCGAGTCTCGAAGGGTTTTTCAGCCTCAAAGCTGGCTTCCCAGAATTCGCGTGGAATAAGATCGGAGAGAACATGCACCGACCAACCGAAGCTTCGGCACTATTAGGGGATGCGCAAAATATGCGACTCTGAATTATTCATCGTTCGGCACGTTCTTTGACAAAGAGTCGTTTAATGCATGGTAAAAAAAAAAAAAAATTGTGAAGGACGAAAACTTCGTACTCGTTCGAACTTATTGACAGTGGATTGTTTGTTCGTGTCCGCGTCGCTTCGTTAAATAACGAATGAAATATTTTCGACGTTTTAACGTTGATATTCCAAGTGGATAGTATATGAAATGTGCACGAGATCGACGAAAAGCCCGAAAATGGGATGAGAAGAGGGTGAATCATTTGCGATCGTAGTGTTACGTAGTGCAAAAATATATTTCAAGTGGAAACTCCGAATGCAGTCTCGGAAACGGGTGCAAAGTGAAAAGTTTCGAGACCTCGTCGTCTCTAACAGTATTTAGGTAATATTTTATGTACAAGTTACATGTGAGAAGCAATTTTCGCAGCAATTCTTTTTTCACCCGGACATCGACACGCTCGATTCGCCGCTGCACAGTAAAGAACGATTCCTTACACGCAAATGCCCACGAAATGTTTGTCGTCAAATTTACAATATCTTTATGTCGATGATAAAATGAACGGGACAGAAAAGTATCGGATAGCTTTTTTTTATTTATTTATTGAGAGTTGTACGCAATTAACGAATATTTTTCGACAAGGGTTTTTTTTTTATATTTTAACTATAATTCAGTTTCAAATATTTTTCCATGCTTGGTCTTCAAACTTTTACCGTTCAAGAGATTTGTCTGCGGTGGAACGGTAGATTAATCGCGCGACAAGTTCGTCTGTGGTGAATGGAAAGATAGTCAAATCCGACGAAACTTGTTTCGAACAACAAGTTTCCGCCCAGAAGGGACTTAAGCGCGAAGCAACAGAGTTTCGAGTTTCACGTGGTAACTTGGAGTGCGCTGCTGATGACGCCGCATCATTCTCGGAGCTATCTAAAGTGCATTTCGACATGCACAGTAGCATCGTGTTAACGACAACCAGCAACGTTGTGACTTCGACGTACAACGTCGCGGTGAACTTTTTAACACGTTGCGAACGATGCGACTTCGAAAGTTAACGAAAATAAAAAAATAATACATTTTTAAAAATCGAAATTCAAAGTTACTTAAACTTTGGGCGCGTTTCAATTGGTGCATCGTGTAGAATCGTTCCAACTATCAATTCTCTTCCATTAAAGGTGGAAGGTATGATAATGAAAGTATGATTTTTTTTTTTTGGTGATTTAACTGATCATCGGTGTTCGACGTTTAATGGTCTAAGGGTCGAATTTTAAGACGTTAGGTTGAACCTAATGTCTTAACCTTAAGATCGCTCTTGAGATCAAATTTAAGATCAAAGTTTGGCCAGAACTTCATTGCGTGTTTAAGATCTATCTTAAGATCGGACTTGATTTCATGCTGAATTTCGATGTTAAATTCGAACTTAAGATCAAACTTAAGCAGGAAATCAAGTTCAAGTGAAGCACACGATGAAGTTCGAAACAAACTTCGATCGTAAGTTCAACCTAACGTTTTAAAATTCGACCCTAAGTCTCCAAAATTGCTGGAAATTGTAAAAAAAAAATTACTATTCACTTTTTTATTAAGGTAAAAGATCCAGTTTATGACACTTCTACGCAGCTCTCTCACTTTAAGCGTGTACAATCATAGGGATAAACGAGGCGGACCAAGAGTCGCAGTTTGTCACAGCCCGAACGCGCGTTACCCACTGGCTGCACATGAAATGGTGGGGGAGCCGGCTATGTCAGAGGTACTCCCTTTCATAAATTGGGAGAGTGTCAGAAACTGTGTCCGTTACCTTAATTATTGTTTTTGTAAAATAAATAACGGAACGAATCGATAGATCCGAAATGCTCGACACACTCTCGCGACTTAACCGCTCTCAAAATGACATTATTCGGGATTTTGCGCTGAGTACGAAAACAAAACTGCGATAATCTATAGTCAGATGTGTTCTGCAGGTGAGAGTTTCGCGAACCGTGGCGAACGAGATCTAATAGCGAGGGAAAGATGAAGTTGACGATAAAAAAAAAAAAGAAGTTCGATAAAGATCATTGTAGTTCACGGCCTCGCCAAACACGTCCGACCGTGTTCCGAGTTTCTCATCCGAAAACAGTTTCGCGCTCCAGCTCTAAGATCGATCGACCTTTGTTTTCATTTTTATTTTATTTTATTTTTTTTTTATACATATTCTATTTTCCTTGTTGTTTCGCAAGCATTACAGTCAGCGACAGGATTCCCGCCGCTCAGATCAATGTCATTTGTCCGGGCATATCTGCGATGGAAAAACGAAGAAGTATCGAATAGCTGCTACGAAAATACGGTCGAGAGCGGCACCGATACTTTTATTCGTACTTTTTTTTCGTTCTTCTGAATTTCGCTCGACACGGATAGATTCGATACGTTACGCGCGGGTCCTCCACCCATCCCCGTCTCGAGCGCCCCCACTTCACAGCCCATTGACCGAGCCTTTTGATCTGGAACGACGAGCTTTCCAAGCTTCGTCGCATCATGTAACCTCGACGGCGAACGTTCAGACCATCGAAGCCTTCGTTTTCCGTCAACGTTGCATTTTGCACGAGTGTCATCGTGTCGAACACGGTTGTTATCCGCTCGAGCGATCGAAAAATTACGCGAGTAGAAGTTATCAGACGAGAAATTAGTTTTTTTTAAAAATATAAAACAAAAAAATCTTATTGTCATTGAAAGAACTTTTATAGAATTTTACTCTTTGGCGAGATTCGATCTCTTCGTCAAAGGCATCCGTTTTTTTTAATCGTCTCGAGTATATTGCTAATTATGAGGTGGAATTATCGAGGCTCGGAGGGAATCACTTCTCAAGTTCTGCAAATAACTTTGTCGATAATTCATTGACTCGGGACTTGGCGAAAAAATACTTTTAAAAAGTTTGTCGAGAGGCTGTTCGAGTGAAACTGTGAAATGTACGGGTTTTTTTTTATCTTATCGACTGCAATGGTGTATTCGTTAAACGGTGTATTCATTACGGCACTCGTGACGTGCAATTATCGTCTTGCTAATTAATCTCTCAGGATTTGTTTGTCGGTGAAGCCAGACGAGTGGCGACTGTTAGTTTCATCGGGTTTTTTTTGTTGTTGCTTCCTTTTATCTAAGCTGCACGCTGCAACTGGCAGGCTGGTTTTCCTTGGACTTTCGTCAGTACTTTTCAACGGTTCACAATTTCATTCGGGACTACGTGGGTTGAACAACTATGTTGAAACGCAAGCGTTATTTTTCTCACTGGCGAGTAATATCGCAGGGATTTGAACATCAAATTAAATCCGTTTTTTTTTTTTTTAATAAAAATTAATTAACTTTGGTTTAGGATTTTACCTACTCTTTCATCACTTCTCTTTATTTTGCTACGATTTGTTTGTTTTTTTTTTTGCGTTTATAAAAGGTAATGCGTAATAGCTTTTCCTCGTCGTTCGTTTGCTATCTCAATCTTTCCCTGTTTTACAAGTTAATTACTCGAGAAATTTTTGTGCCTCCCACAGCTTTAAGTTGAATTGCTAGGAACTTGCAACCGGTGCGAAACTTGTTTTCAAGCTTGTTGCGGGGTTGGGTGGGGACGCGAGAACGTTAATTAACGCCTTGAGTGCGTCTACACGTGCCGTTTCTGTCACAAGATTGTAGGCGAATAGAGTACTAAAAAAGAAACGAACAAAATTAGAGACAGATATAACTATGTTCGGGTAAATTGTAAATTTTCTTATTGCCTTTTATGGGGGAACGCCAAAATAAATAACTCGATACACGTGTGATAGAAAATTCGGTGAATTGTACAACAGTGCCGAGAGAGTATCGAATTTTAAGTGAACTTTCGACCTCTGAATTTTCCCACTTTCATTCGTTTCACGTTTTGATACGTTCTCTGCACGCATCGCTCATCGACTCACTCTCATCGCCGATCCCGAACTTTGCTTCTTCTCTCATTCCATTCATCGGTAGCTATCCGCAGTTCGTACTCCACCAATTGCTCTGTAACCGATGCTGAACATCGACGTTGAATGGACCCGAAGTGGCATGATAGCTAGACCATTGTCAAGATTTCTCGTGCACTGTCGATGAGCCTCTCTCGACAATGCGAAACGATAAGTGCGTGCGTTGCAGTCGTTCGACGTTTTCTCATTTCGACGACGACGACAGTCGTTATCGTCAATACCACCTCTTTTTTTGTTATAAGTCCTTATTCTTTTTTTCGTGTTTTTTTTTTTTTTTAAATCTCGTCAAGGAACAAGGTTCTCAGCAAGATTACATCTTGCGTAACCTACCGCACAGAAGAAAACTTATTTATAAATAGCCTTTTGCCACGAGTTCCTACGCTCCATAGAGTTAGACCCGCTTGCGCCGAACTATGTAGCGCTCGGCACGTCTATCGCCAACTCGTGTAGACATAGATAGATACGTTTATTGCGTGTTCTGGGACCTCAGCCCTATAAGAACACCGTACAAAGTTCCAAATCATCACATACGCGAGCTAGTCCCACCAAAATCGCACATAAACCAAAAAATACAAATAAAAATAGAAAAAGTTAACGGGAAGTAACATAAATAGAAATATAGAAAATATTGAAAAAAAAAAAAATACAATAGAATGAAGTAATATTGGAAACAATATTGCAACAATATAACAAAATGAAACAATATTGGTAACAATATTGCAACAATATAAAAAAATGAAATAATATTGGAAACAATATTGCAACAATATAAGGAAATGAAATAAAAATATACATAGGAAAAATGTCCCATCTACTTGACAGTATTGTCTGTTCCACTGGTACGGGGTCGCTTCCCTGTTATACACCTCACCTCGCCACCAGCCCGGATTGCGTCCGCTGACGACTTGCTCCAGCCAACAATTTTTCCAACCATTTTTTTTCTCAATATACATAATCTACGAGGCTCCGAAGAGCGAGCAAAGCTCTGCAGAGTAAATCAGCCAATGAGCTAGCTATTCATTGCCTTTTTCGTTTGCTTAACTGTCCATTCATTGGTTTACCCGACGACGAAACTCTGCCCAATAGCACTGCGCAGCTGACCTTTCGGAAATCGACATAGTCTGGTTGATTGTATTGCGAGAATCTGTACATCGCCTAAAGAGAAAATAAGATATAACTTCCTAGAGTCCCAAAAAGAATCATTGAGTCTTCATTTGTTCTGCATGCTCTACCACAAGTAAAGATCTACGAAGTCTCAAGTACTCTCTCTCAACGCATCGCTCGCATCGTAAGGCAGTGTTAGGCGAGCACTTCGTTCCTGATGTAAATGGCCAACGCCTTGACTCGAAAGCGAGACGGCCGTTACGCTTCCTTCAGCGCGAACTCACCGAGAGAGTTCGTAGGGACGTAACAGAAGACGCCTCACAAAACACCTCCTCTATAGTTGCATTGTTACTTTGCGTATTGTAAGTTTTTTTTTCATTGCTGTTGTCGGACGTTGGTAATTCGTATATTTCGTTCGGGCCCGGCACGTTCTTCCCATTAGCGTCGGATCGCGTGTCGGTGAACTGTTTCTCCGATAGGTCGGCAGTAACTTTTCCCCTCTAACGTGCGTTGCTCCATCGTGTAGCATCGCAAAACGTTCCCCCAATCTGGCGCCGCGCACCCGGTACATATTTTCCAGGCACTGATGACTAATAAATCCGGATACCGCTGCACGCTCCTGCAGCGAATGGTCAACGAACCCTGTGAACTGGTCGGAGATGCAGCGTATCCGTACATACGGGTCGGCGGAAATCGAGTATATACAGATGTACTAATGGATTCCTCAAATCCAATTATCCGTAAGATTCGCGATTGGTCTGCAGTATCGCACGCGGATGTTGTCAAATGGCCGAACCGATTGGCAGACGCGACTATCGGGAAGTGACTTTCTGTTTTTTTTTTTTTTTTTAAATCCGTTGGCTAATCAAATAATGTTTATGTAGGTCGAGCGCTCTCGACCTACATGTCCGTTCGTTCGACGCTCACAGCCCTGCCCGGGAGCCTGTAAAGGACCAAGGAAGTTGGACACAGATTTAATTAAGAAGTTTCGCCGCTGCACAGTTCAATTTCGGGATTGAGGTGCTATGCAGCGATGCAAAAAAAATGTAATGTTCCCGGGTGATGCGCTCTCGTGGAAAATTGTATTCCAGGGATCATGGAATCGATGACTTCGGGGATGCGACGCTTCCGGGTGATGAACACGTAATAGACGTATTATTTGCAATACGTTTATTACGTTTTTTTTACGTGATATTATTTGGAATATTGCTTTGATCTATAATTTGGCGGTATTTTTGCAATATTTTGTATATTTTCATTTATTACGTTAGTTAATTTTGTTAGTATTTATTTTTATTTGTATTATTTGCTTATGTGCGATTTTGGTGCAAATTGTTCACGTATGTTATGATTTTGTACTCGGGCACGGTGATCTTAGGGGGCTTGAGGCCCCATAACACTCAATAAACGTATCTATCTATCTATGTTTACACGAGTCTGCGATAGAAGTGTCGAGCGATAGATACACTCAGAAAAATAATTTATTTGACGGCCACCGTTTGTTTAGATTAAGTAAAATACTTACTTGATTGAAATAAACATTTATTTAAATTAAGTAAATAGTTACTTAAATTAAATAAATATTGATTTAAATGAAATAAATATTTTACTTAATCTAAATAAGCAGTGGCCGTCAAATCGTGGGTCCAACTCTATGGGGCATAGGGACGCGTGGCAAAAGGCTATGGTATTTAAAGATAAGTTTTCTTGTCCTGGAAAATTATATTCTGGGTATCATCGGGATCGATCATTTTTGAGATGGGACCGTTCCAAGGGATTCGTAGCTTAGTACATGGGACGTGTAAAATTTTCGGCGTGCAGTAACTTCCAATTACCCTGGATCATTATTCAAATTGAGAGTTCGTAGCGTGAGCCGCAGGTATCGCTCCATTTGTGCCTGTCGGATAGATGTCGTGTCCCAGGGATCACCGCAGAGGGAGCTGCATTGAAACGGGGGAGAATAGACTATTGCCGGGATGGGTTTTCTCTTATCCTGTGGGATTCCTCAAGGATCGTCTCAGGCCGCAAGATGTACGAGTACAATTTATCGTTCACTCCCGAGTGAACAATAGCCGAAGATCGAGACACATAGTGAGTCTGACGCGTCATCTCACCCACCATTTACATGAGTTACTTCTCTCGGGCGTTAGATCACGGTATAGGTGTATGTGCACGTATATGCATTAGGGCAGCTTTGCGTCACATCGGGAAAGTCAGGCCGATATGACATTAATAATATCTTTTAACGTAACAAAGGAATTGGGCTGCCGTTTGCACAGTTGTTAGAATATGTGGATGCAATATGATTGCACCGAAAATGACAAGACTGCATGTGCAAGAGTCAGTACGATATGTCACGTGATCATATCCACCGCATTTTCCGGGTGACATGGCCAGTAAAATCTTTTCCTTTTTAGATTGGTATCTGAAACATTTGGAGGAAATTATTCGTAGGTAATTATTGTTTTTCTCCAGTTCATGTACAGAACATAAAATATATTAAGACTATGCTTCTCTGAGTTTGGCATCTGAAAAATTTAGAGGAAATTATTTCAAAGGTAATTATCGTCTTTAGTTCATGGAGGCAACATAAAATATACAAAGGCATGTTTTGTGCGATCTCTCTATGCTGCTCTGGGCCTAATGGATTACAATTATTACTATTGCCATATCACCGGTAGTGTTCCGATGATACGGTTGATCGTAAATCTTTACTTGTAGAGCTGCAATCAAATCACGCATCGAAAATATCGAATGTTCCGAGTGAATGAATTCAGCTCGATGTTTCTAGAGTCGATTGTGATATGACCAAGATTTAAAGGTTTTTAAAACTTTAAACCTCCACTTTTTATTGGAGGTTTAACAAATCATCGTCATATCACCCCGACTTACCCTGAAACCAGGTGCGGTTGATCTGGCGGTTAGATCCGCCGGTTGCGATTGAATTCTCGTCAGAAAGTTGACGTCTGCCAAAGGAGCGTTTTTCCATTCCCCAGAGCTCTTTTTTCTTCTCCCTCCCCGAGCGAAGATAAAAGTTCCAGGTCTCAGGGTAAACCTAAAACTTTTTATATTAACGAACAGGAGCCCCCGGGGCCGATGGTTTTCGCGAAACCGGAGTCGAAACCGGAGCCCCCCTCCTTTCGTCTCTCTTTCAATTACCGCAACTTTTCGTCGTTTTCACCGAGCAGGTGAACGATAAAACTGTACGGTACACGAGAATTGCCGTAAATATTTTAGTGGCAGGAAGATACACGACAATGCGGAGTCCGGGGTGGGTACGTCGCTTCTCGACTGTGCTCTACTTTTCATTCCGAAAGTCATTGAGGCAAAACGACCCTTCCATTTCGTGTATTTTTTTTGTTTCTTGTTCACATTCTTCCTTGAACTATCACCCGGCTTTAATGAGAGAGATTCACGACAGTATACGCTCGATATGCGCTGTACATGCATACATCCGTGATTATCATCGCGATGTCTCCTGCTTGTTGGCTTCCCCGATATCCAGCCATCTGAAACATTTTCCGTATCCGATTAAGCGTGCGAGAGCGCGCGGGGCAAAACGGAATATCTGCTTTTTTTGTTGTTCGTGGAAAAAAAAGAACCGTCTCATTTCAAACGGAGCACACGAGTCCGTTTTACCCCGCTATCCCCATTCGGCCTCCCCTCCGCGATTCGTATTCACTGCGCGTCGGAATCCGCTGCACGTGTATCGTATATTCGTATATACCATTAGTAGCTACGGCTAACGAGAAACATTCTCACATCCGAGTGAATTTTCGAGGACCGCATGTTTATTTCCGATTCCCGATCCGACGCTGCAGAAGGTAGATAGAAAGGCGAGAGCAAGCTGTGAAATTGGCAAAACATCTCCGCGAACTCTGTCTTCACGGCCGAAGAATATGGTCGATTAACCCTTCACTGGCTTGACGGAGGGTCTGGCAGATAACGCGGTGAGACAGATCGTTACTTGCGGGCGTGACTCAACATCATTTATCTTCTCTGTGTTATATCGTTAACTTGACGCCAGAAGTCCGTAAACGATTGCACAGAACCATCGGATGTACGCTCTTCTGGTATCGCAGTCACTGTGTAATATCGGAAAATTTTTTTTTTTTTTTAAATCGGAAAGTGGTTAAATATTTATAAAAACCCAAAGGCTATTACGGGAAGTTTACTTAATGACGTTTTTTTTTAGTCACTTCGCACCTGACGGTTGTGCGAAAAAGGTCTGAAGCCCAGCTCAACGTCCCCAAAAAAAAAACAAATAGTAGTGGACATTCAAAAAGGCGTTGTGAGAACAAAAAAAAAAAAAAAAAAAAAAAAGAAAACGACGACGATCATCTCGAGAGGGCGAGAAGAGGACTTACACACCCTCGTTTGTCAGGACGACGAACCTTTTTCCCTCTCTTCTTTTTTTCACGATATGTTACGCTCACGCAGCGACGGAAGCTGACGGTGAACTACGACAAGTGCTTATCGGATCGTAATATTCAGGATGACCGGCATATATATATATATGCGACGTATAGCTAATGGTTCGAACCATTCGGCAAGCGAGGGTAAATCGACTTCGAGTCGTTTGCTGAACCGGGGAACGCATTGGTCCATTATTTTTTAGGTGAGATGATAGCTATAACTGAAGGGGGAATTCAGCGGCGGAGCAGAATACTCGGTTCACCTAAAACCGTGTATATAATTCAAACAAGTCGAAAACTATTTTTTTTTTTTCATGGTAGTAAATTTATCAATATCGTTCGGGTCGTCGATGATCTTTGAGAGAAACGCGATAGTAATTCCGCATCTTAGTTTTTTTTTTACTTATTATTATTATTATTATTATTATTATTATTATTATATAATTTATCATTCTGAGCTCTAAACTGGGATTTAATGTAAACAGATTGTAAAAGGAGAAATCCGTCAAAATAAATAAAATAAAAAATTACCTCGGGGCGATGCGAAACAGACTTCGACCGGGAAGAATCTTCCGCGATCGGCGTTGTCGGCGAATCTTCACACAGCAAAATAAACACGCTGCGACAGCAAATTTTTTGCTTCGTTAGACAAACATTTGCCGCTTCGGTGAGTGTTTTACTTCCAGAGCAAAAAAATTTGTCGTACCGGCGCGTACAGTTTTCTCAGTGCCGGAAATTCTCGTTCAACTTCCAAACTTCATTTCGTCCGGCTCATAGACAAAGGTTGATGCTAGTTAATTGTATTTTCACGCGGTTCGGAGCGTTATTTGCCCCCGAGACAAACCGCCGGTTTCCACCTAGGAGACATTTCTGCGTCGCTACACTAGTTTTGTCTGTCGCGGTATTTGTCACACGGAGCGCTGTGTTGTGGCAGCTGAGAGATTTATCGAGGTGTGAGTAGACGTGTCAGGTACACAGAAGTCGGTCGCCGGGGCCGGAAATCAATATGAAAGAGACTAGACGGAGAGCAAGATAGTCGTGTACGAAGCTTCCGCCGTTCATCCTCTCCGGTTGGGGGAACCTGAGAGCGGGGCACATCCGTGATATACTTAAAGTTGATTGGTTTCCCCGATTGGAACAGTGCTGAGAGTTTCGACAGGGGATTCCGGACTTTGGTCGGAAGTTGGTCGGAAACTGGCGAATCTGTAGATTTCCGCGACCTTGGAGACGATATAACTATCGTATCTGTTGTAGATGTTTTTCTTTGTTGCTTTTTTTTTTTTTGACACGGATTGGCGGATACTTTGCGGATTAATTTTAGAGACTTCTTCGGCGGAGTATCGGAACGAGGGATGAATGCTAAAGATTCTACAACGCTGGGAAATCGCCCTTTGGGACAGAGTCTTGGAAAGAGGGCTGTGATAAGTTTTCCGGAGTTTCAGGAACGGTGCGATTGAGTTCCATGCAACTTGGAGATTGTTCTTGAGCCTCTTATCAAGAATATTCACCAAAGCGTTTTCCAAGGATGCCTAGAACTCTGCCCTGAAAGGGGAGGGGGGGGGAGCGGTGAATTCCGGACATTATTTTATACCGGCCATGCTCTTTTTTTATTGCGCATTGTTGTCAAATCGCAAGACACGGTCAAGGAATATTTATTTATTTATTTACACCGAAAAAAGGTTTGGTAATATCAAACAATATTTGTACGAATCAACCAAATCCGGCCGTTGCAGGTGACGAAGAAAATATTTAAATGCGCCTGGATTTGATTCAAACCAATTTTCCGTGATCGCAGCTGTGAGGTTGACATTACCAAACTCTTTTTTGCGATGTAGGATCGCTTCGCTGACATCAAGTATTTCTTGATGACGTGTTCGATGTCTTGAGAAAGATTCGAAGATCGCAACAAGAATCGTTGCCAATATATTCTTGTTCCAATGCTCTCTGCGGTTTTACGATTCTGGTACTAAAATTCGACTCGCCGAGCTTACGAGTCTGAGCTTTTTTTTTCCTCCCGAAGACCACACGCAAACAAAGAGGATTCGCGCGTATAAACTTCGGTACGTGCCTATTTGAGTGTTATATATAAAGGCCTACCGAGCGGTTAAGCGTTTCGCGGGTTTAGCAATGATCCCATGCTATCCAAGCCTCGCCAAAGCTCCGCGCCCGTTCACTCCCACGGTTTTATCACGTTCGAATTAACCGGCGAAGCTCTCGACGACGATTCCAAAGTAAATTGGCGCGGGCGACATCTTCATCGTTCCACTTCGCCGTCCCTTGCCCCGAGGACAACGAGCCGCTGCTTCAACAATTTTACTCGCAAATCACCTTGTCTCTCCTACAGTCAGCGGTGGAAGATGTCTCTCGACATCTTCCACCGCTGACTGTATTTCCGGACAACCGTTCGTTTGTGTATTCCTCGGGATCGATACAGATATAGTCGCGCACTTTGGAGAATCGGATAAACGAGAACGTTGGCCTCGATTCGCTCAGCTACGAGATAAATTTACATTGCCTCTGCCCTTGATAGCTTTGCATGGATGGCTCATTGGACGATTCGGCACAGACGAATTCAATCTCTGCGCGATATTTATATATATATATGTATACACAATGAGTTAATTATTCATTTGCAAAAGTGTTAATATTTTCTGGCTACTTTTGATACATACATTTTGCGAGGCACACAGTTAAAAAAATATTTACACATTTAACAAACATTTTTTTGTCTACAAACGTTCACAATTATTTTGATGTTAATTTTACAAAAAAGTATTCGTAAAATTAACAGACATTTTTGTAAAATGGACAAGATTTTTTTGTAAAGTTACCATGAAAAGAATTGTGGAAGTTTGTGGCCAAGAAACATTGTTACCGATCTTACTGTGAACTCCACACGAAGAAAATAAATGTTTGTAGATCCTTAAGAATCAATTCTGAACGAATTCATGAGAGTCGACGACATCTCAGAAGTGAATATGGTCCTGTGAACAGTATACATTTATTTTTCTTCAAAATATGTCCCCGCGAAGAACTCGATTAATTGGTATCTCTCAAGAAAGCAACAAGCATACCCAATCTTATTCGCGAGCAAAATATCTAGGATCTTCACGAGGTGTCTAAGCTCGAGGGACGAAAGAAGTTGAGGAGGTTGAAGAGAAATGCCGTTCCGTTGTTCTCGGTTACGAGACTGCGAGAGTTCGAGTTTCAGCGAGTCTCGTGTTACCTCCGATTTGTCTTCGGAAACTTTTCCGAGACTTATTTCCCTTTTCCTCGGTCGCGCTATCCTCTCTTTCATTGTTCGTTGTATTTTCACTGCTTTGATCATCTTCCTCCTCTCGCATCGTTGAAACTTCACGCTTCTCTGACTTCGCCCAGGATAATGAATTTTTCAAGCTGACAGTCGACCGAAATGCGTTGCTGCTGCTTCTGCTCGTGGCAGCTTCGGTATAGAAGTTACCGCGTTTCGGCGGAGTCAAGTGGACTGTCGGTTGATGCCGCGTCTCGTTGCTTTTGCCCCACCCAAACATCTCTCCTAGATGGATACACGTTACGCGCAGCATCGTGCTCCTTCCAGCTTCCATCCTGGCTCGTCCAACCTGGTCCTGAAAAGCCACCACCGTCGTCGAATTCACACTGCGAAAATAGCTCGCTCGCTGTAGAGCTCCTCGTTAATTACCTGTGCGTGTTTCACCATCGCCCGGGCCCTCGTCGTCGCTCCTCTGAAACATGTCCTCTGATATCCTGTCATCGAATATACCCGGTCGATAGCTTTCGCCAATTACCGATGAGGCATGTTTGATGGACCAGCTTGATCGCGTTTCGCCCGCGCGCCTTTGTTGTTCGTTTCGTCGTGACATCGCATTAACGCTGCCATTAGTCTCCGCTGTCCGTGTAGATTTTAATTTGAACAAAACGTCGTCTCCTTAGAGAATTTTTCATGTTTATATATTGTGTACAATTGATTCAACGGTTTCGATAAAGTTAGCCAATTTTTTTAAATGAATTTCGTTGAGATGCGGAGGTCACTTCGAACATGGTGTGCAATGTTCGCACCGATAGAAAGAAAGGTAAAACTATCGAAGGCAGCTTTCGTACATTTCGGTAAAAATTTTGATCTTGATCTGAATTTCATTCAAAATTTGACATTTTTCTCGCACGAAAGAAGCTTGCGAGAAAAAATGGCTCTCATTTTACTTTTAGCCCGATCGTTTATCTCGCGACTACTCTTGTTGCATCTTCGGAATACTGGATACTATCCGCACGGTAACCCACAAGTTTACCCATCGTCCGTTGCAACTGCGAACCGTCCCAGATGCGGTTTTAGAGCCGGGCTGACGTTGCACCAACTACGAATGCCTGAGGCAGAAAGGCGACCCGACTCTGGTCGCCAATGTAGGTCCGACGACCGGTGAACATCAGAACGATAACATCAACTCGTCGTTATCGTGCCAACGTTATCGTTGGGGCGACGTTGGGTGAACGACGTTGACCCAATGTTGGTTGTCGATGTCGCAAAACTAGTGCTGGATGATACGATCGGAAAGTTAACAAATAACAAATTCTCGACGTTTGCGGACAATAAGTTGTAAAAAGTACAAACTTTTTTTTTACTGTGTGATAGACAGCGTCTTGCAAACTATGCTGGACACTAGTGCAGATCCGATTATCGGCTGCCAACTTGCTGCCGTCTAAAAGCTAATCGTCGGCCAACCGCATCTGGGCGTGTATTTTTTTTAACGATGGACTCCGAGCTGTTAAAAAAGTGAAAAAAAAAATTAAAATAAAAATTATTCGCGTATATGCATATTTAGAACATGCCTCTACAGGATCGTACACCGAGATAGAATTATCCCTTGCTTCTACGATGAAAATTCGATTTTCGCTATCGTCGTTACTTGCCTCGGTGCTCTTCGAGTTTCGAGAAAAATTCAATTTTTTTACCGAACCGCTCCCAGGGTAGAAAGTCGGAGCGATGGCTCTCGGGTCGTCACGTTCCGTCATATCGCATTACCGGACGAAGGGACTGTGAGTGAAAAGGTCCCGAGGATCATACAAACTGCAAAAAAAAAAAAGTCCTGTGATTTCGTTATGGGAGAAATTGACCTTGAGTCTTCGTAGTTTTAAAGGAATTCGAGTCTGAGCCGGTGTAGAGGATTTTTTTCTTTCTTTTTTATGTAACGACAGATTCACAGTCGCCGCGTTTGTCCATTTATATCCACTGAAATCATTGATGAAACTATAAAACACGACGATGATTCCCACGTGGCGATGATTTACGTTTTTCTTTTGATATTCCGCCAATCCCCGCGAGTTGCAGACAGGGATCGTGTACACACGAGGAAGAGGTGGCATTCGAGCATAATAAAATGAGTCGGGGGCGTTGAGAGAAACATATCACACAGCCGAACGATTCGAACCCTCGTTCACGTTCGAAGTTGGCATTTCGATCCAGATCATTACATTCCTGCTACACCCCATTCCTATTCGCTCCGATGCCCTCCTTCGCTCGGAAATATTCTCCGCGGTAATTCGGCCCTCTTCTCGTCGACGAATATGTCCGAATGAGGCAAACGATGGGAAATTCCGAGCACGGGGGTCGAAGAAAATATTGTGGGGACACGGGAAAAAACAATCAATCACCTTCAGTCCGTCAAAGCGGATATGTGTCCTGATGTTGTTACTACAGTTGTGGTATCCGAATTTTTTTTTTATCCCTGAAGTAAAACGGATAATGTAAATGTAATGTAGTTTGCCCACGACGGAGGGCAAACTATCACTTCGCGAATGTACGCGAATGTCGTTACTTCAAAGCTCGAAAACGGAATACCGTGAGTGAAAAGTTGACACCTTTGCGGAGGATGGTCAAAGGTATCGCGTTCTGTGTGGGCTGCTCGTGTGTCGGATAATTGTAGAGTACCGAGCTGCAACTTGTTGGATGATGTACTGGCTCGACCTCCTGTACTCCCGAAATAACTTCCCAAGGCAACTTAGTTTGAAACTGAATAGATGGGAAAGGTTATTTAAAAGAAATTAAAAGTTGAGGTAAAGCAAAAAGTTGGGTTCCGAAGAGGCTCGCGGCCATTCCATCCTCTATAGACAGAACAATTAATCAGCCAGTGCACAATAGAAATATGTGACTGAACGGAAATGGTATAACGATACACACCACACGAAATTGTATACGTGTAGAGATTTTAGACTCTATTTACATCCCGTCTCCCGTTTAACGAACCGACAACGTTGACATAGTTTGCCTATAATGTGTGGGTAGTCTGAAAAGGAAAATCGATCAAGTGAAAGCACTGATGTATGACTAATTAATCATACACAGCTATCTACACCTATATATACGAGTCGAGTCTCAGCTAAATATCACTTTAAATTACACTTCGCTTTGCACGATTATTATACTAGACGTTGTGCGAAAACCATCTACAACTACGCGATACTGACGAGGTTATCGCAATTCTCGGGGCTTCATATTGAAGTTTGTTAGCATCGCTTGTTCGCGTAACTGTTAATTCACAGTTCGCCGATTGATATTCGACATTTTGACGGAGCAAATATTCCCAAGTGTATCGCATATGCCAGTTAGACAGGAATACGATACTTCCCATCCGAGAACTTCGTTCTTAGCTTCACCAGATTTTCACTGCAGAATTACATGAGTTACTCTTCCCTTCGAATAGTTTACATCGGGCTATCTGCTGACCGGAAAGTTTGGACGCTCAGGTTCATGATATTTACATTCCAAGTATAAACTCCATGCTTGATAGTGTTTTCGAACTCTAACAGGATTTGCGTATGTATAATCCATTAACGCCCAATGCATCATATTTGCGACGACGATAGAACAGCTGTGTTCAAAAATATTTTCTTGAATTACGATCCTGAATTTTTTCTTTTTAAAAGTTTGGTTTTTCCCAGAGCATACCGATGAATCGGTTTTTTTTTTTTGTATCTCTTATGATATATCCATACATCATATTGATAGCACTGTACGCATGTTGGTAACCTCGCCGGATAATCTGGGTGAGATCGTGTGCAAGTTCTCTTGGACTTTTATTTTTAACGTGTTTCATACCAGTGCGCGAGCTCCTTGGCCTCGAATGCATGTACATGTATACATAATGCATATGTCAGAGCTGAGGTGTGTTATCACTGCAGGATAGAAACATCGATATTCCGTTGAAATCTCTGTATTGATACGGTCTACAATTTTTCATTTTAAAAATATTTTTATCTCGTTTTTCCATTTCACCTCCGAGGCTTCGTAGGGGATAAGCTCTGAAAATAACGAAACCTGCGTCCCTTCGGTGTTTTTTTTTCCGGGCAACGTCGAAGGAAAGATTTATCCTTCGGTCTTGGATCAGCGTGACGCGCGTACACTGAGAGAAGGATCTAGTAAATATGACTGTACCGCTTGAGAGATATAACGATAGCACATAGTCGTAGGAAACTAGAGCGCCGACTGCGACAGGAACTACCGGATTTACAACAATTTTTCGTAGATGTGGTAAAAATTATTGGACAATTTGGCGCCCTAGTCGTGTACTAACATGAACTGTCGTAATTCTTCTTGGATGACCGGTAGTTTTTATTACATCCTTCTCTCAGTGTAGGCGAGAGCTAACCAACGTTTTTAAAATCGGAGAAAGCTTCTCCAGCTTCGTCCAGTGTAAATCGATAGATGAAGTTTCTGGCAGTTTAAGAGAAAATTCAATACGATCGGTGCACATCGTGGATATTATTTTAAATAATTGGAGAGAAAAGTCCTGGCATATGAAAAGGTAAAATGCGAATATCGAACAGCGCATATATGCGAGTAACGACCAAGGTAAAGCTTTTTTCTCTACAACTTCTCTAACCCAACAGAAAAGATGACTTCGTTAATTGATTCAAACAAATCACTTCTTCCGATGTGGAACAACGATAGTCACGATCAAATGAATTTCGCACAGATGGGTATGCTGCAGTCATTGCTGATCAGGAATTTGATTCCTAAAGTTTTATGGTTTCATTTTTTGTCAACCAATTCCAACTCATCACCTCAGCAAAGCGGCAACCGCATGTTCCAAACATTTCCCTTCCGCTAACGTTCCAAAATTCCTCCTGAAACGCAAGAAGTCTCCCAACTTGTCTCAACATCTAACGCCTTCACTGAACAGGCCAACGCTCTTATTGTTTTCCCTAATCTCACTCGTTATTCGCTTGTCCGGACGCAGCAGTCAAAAGCGCCGCTCACAATCCTGTCTCGACGCCGTCCCGCTTCGTTTACCTAAAATCAATGTCGCAGCCTTTCTCGGAATTCGTACGGCGAAGATTAGTCCGCCCCCGACGAAGCTGAATGTAACTCTCGTTGTGGTTCCCATTTTCCAATGCTCCGAGAAACTTTCACCCCCGGTAGAACGGGGTAGAAGCTTCGGTCGAAGCTAAACAGCGAATAGAACTGCCGTTTTCGCGTGTGAGGAGCGCGACAGAGGCGAACTGCGGGCAACGCAGGTACGGAAACAGGGGCGAGCTCTGGAAAGCAAGAGGTTGAAAGGGGTTGCAGCGCCGCGACCGGGGATCCGACAGGCAGCACGTACGGCACTTTCAAAGCGCGTTGTCGCAATCACGCTCGTAATTTTGTTGCCTTGTCGAGTTCTCTGGCGAACCCTCGCTGACGTCGTCGTCGTCGTCATTTACCGGTGCTACGCGCCCGGCAACGCGAGGATGGAACGCCGGATAGCGAGACGAGAGGCCGGAACTGGAATATGAGCTTTTGTCGGGCTCACCGCGTATTCCATCGTCAAACCCTGAAGCCTCTCCAGCGATCCTAAGATACGCTGCAAAAAAACTCGCGACCCCGAGTGTCAGACGAATCGCGTGCGAATGAATCGGTGAACTTTTTACCGGAGTTATTTGAAACGTAAAATGCAGCTGCTTTGCTCGCCAAGGTGACGCGCTGCAACGCGCTGGAGGGATTGTCTGCTTCGCTTGGTTTACGTGCTTTCGAAGCTGAAAAAGAGGGCTTCGTCCTCGACCCACGTATGTTATTTTTTTTTTTTTTCGCCCGACACTGTTGCAATGCCGCGCATGCTGTTCTTTGTGCTGGAACGGCTAACTCCGAACGACCGCGTGTCCTCGCATGCACGGGAAAAATCTCGCTGGTAATACTCGAGCGCACGCATACATGTAACGTTGTGCCGGTGGTATTTTACATGCCGGTCACAAAGAAACGTTTGAGCCTGGCGGGAGATGACCCGGAGATACCGACGGACCGTCGGCGTTCGGTGCCAATTTCAGGCTTTGTACACTATTTTTGTCACGTTACTCAATGAACATTTTCGTTAATGCAGTTCGTAAATGGAAATATTGCAAATCAAATTTACATCTTTTTCGAATTTGTATTAATAAATTTCGGGATTATCGTCGACAAAGCTTTTCGGGCAGAATAATAAAGAAATAATGGGCGAATGTCATATTCGCGTACTGATTTTTTTTTAAAGTGTCTGTATACAGTAGAACCTCGCTTATTCGGCCTTCGATCAACCTAGCCTCCGCGTTATCCTAAGCACCCAACTTATCCGAGCCCTCCGCGTTAACCGAGGTCCAGGGCGCGGATAATACGGAAAACTCGGATAAAACGGATAAAGAGGGAATGTCCTCTTTATCCGATCGGAATACAAGGCTACCGTCTAGCCTTGTATTCCGGTAGAGTTTTATTTCCATTCCGGTAGAGTTTCATTTCAAGTCCGGTAAATTTTTATTTTTATTCTGGTAGAGGTTTTTTTTACTTTCTGGTAGATTTCGGTAAAGTTATTATCCGGAAGAGTTGTTATCTCGTTCAGTTGTGAGTCATAGAGACGTAAATGTGCCGTCTTCTGAGGGCAGTTTCTTTATTACCATTTTGCCCCCATCTTCGGCCATTAAACCAATACAAGGTCGACCCGGGTCGATTCAAATTAAAATTATCCGGTGAATCAGACGAGATCCAACTTTTAAACGGAAATTCGTCCCGAATGGCGAATCTTACTGTTCAAAGCTTTGGAGCATCGGGAAAACAGTCGTGAAGAGCATTCGGATCTCATCATTCTCGTGACGGTACAAATAAAAAGAAAAGAAAAAAAATCAAACGAATAAAATGTCTTTAATGTTGTCACTTTGTGTTGCAATTTCAGATATCGTCATTCAATATCGAATATCAATAGCGAACGTCTCGGCGAGGATTCACAAGATATTTGCAAGTATTGATATTTCTCTCATGCAGTGTGCCCGCGAATAACTTTGCGCGTTGCCGCAAAGGCTTATTAGTTTGCCGAGCCAGGCGAACGCAGTCGAAACTTTTATCGCGACGAAGTCGTTTCGCGAGGCGGACCGGACCAACTTGGGAGTCGGCCGGAAATTGCTTTCGACTTGAGGATCGGAGATGAAAACAATTCAGTGCGAAAGACTTCGATCGAATCCCCGAAGTAACACGCGGGTTGCGTTCTCGTGCAGAGGCCCACTCGTTCCCCTATAAAGACAATGTGAGCCGATGGCCCAGATATGTCCGTAACTTCTTTTTGGCGCGAACCATTTGAACAACAAACAATCGTGAAGAATATTGGCACCCTGCAGTCGGTTTTGTGTCATTGAAGCTTCGAGCGCCGTTCACCGATCAGCGCTGTCTGATTAGTTATGTAACGAGACCGATCGATCTCGCAAAAAGTTGGCAAAAAGTGAAAAAATGAAAAATCAATGAAAAACGAACTAGTGGTCAGTGGCAAACGAGTCTAGCGTGCCAGTTAGAGTAGGCGGTGAAAGATTGGTCGTATCGATCGTAGGGTTAACAATCGTGACGAATATTGGCACCTTGCAGTCGGTTTTGTGTCATTGAAGCTTCGAGCGCCGTTCACCGATCAGCGCTGTCTGATTAGTTATGTAACGAGACCGATCGATCTCGCGAAAGTTGACAAAAAGTGAACAAATGAAAAATCAATGAAAAACGAACTAGTGGTCAGTGGCAAACGAGTATAGCGTGCGAGTTCTAGTAGGTGGAGAGATAGAGAGAGCGAGAGAGAGAGAGAGAGAGAGAGAGAGAGATCGGTCGTATCGATCGTAGGGTTAACAGCCCCCCGTAGTCGGAGAGTCGTCGTCGTCGTCGTTCGTCCACGAGTGAGGGGTAGCCGGTGTGGTCATCGTAGCCGGCACTAGTCGGGCAATCAAACGGCCGAGTCTGTTCGAAGAACCGCCGAGGCGATACACAACGTCTGCCGCAAAACCCCGACGAATTATCACTCTCCTGGAATTGATTAGACCCGAAAGGATAGCCGCTGACTTTATGGTCGGCTCGGAGGTCGTCTCGGTGGTGGATCAATCGAACGGAGAAACTATAGAGATGCGTCCACTGAGGTCGTATCCTTCGCTTCCGTATCCGCCCGAGCCGGTACCAGCTTGCAGACGTCTTTGTGACGAGTTCAGCGGGCACTTAATCTCGCTGCGAAATTTATCCGGAAATCCCTTAGGGAGCAATCCGACCTGCCACTACCAAGACAGCGCCTAAAAATCGCGAACCAGGTGACGGAGTTTCGCAAATAAAATTGCCTCCTATCCGGATGGTGGCGCACGAGCTGCGAGTGAAAAAATATTCAAACTTTCTATAGGGGAAAGAATCCTCATCAGCGAGAGCTTCGACGTGTTGATCTCCCACCAGCAATTACAGAGTTTCGCGCGGGTGGCGGCGGTCGAGTTTGGAAAGTTGGCGCGTTGGACATTGGCTTGCTCTCGGAGCTGTGCGTGGGACTCTGCCAAATTGGGAGAAGCGGCGGGCATGCGTGAAACTGCGGATCAAATTGTCGACGCGTAGGAAAAACAGGGAGGAAAACAGTGCGAGCTACGAGCGAAACCGGAGCTTCGCTATAAAGTTATTTCGCGTATTCGAATGATGGAACTCTGACTAATTGTAAAAAAAAAAAAAAAACAAAAAAAAAAACTCTAATCCGAAAGTTGGATGACCTCATGCCATGCGAATACTGGCTCGTTAATGGGACACAGCCTAAGACACGCCGTCGAGTCAGGTATCCAATATTTTAAGCCAATTACTCGATTCTCTGGTTCCAATTAAGGAATAATTATCCCAAGACTGCGATTCGTTAAATCCGACGAATTAAACGAAACAAACTTTGTATAAGTGCAATTTATCAAGGTACCAATAGCTTTCTATACTCCAACACGCCGAATCGAATGTAAGATAAGGTTTGATATTTCACACTAACAATCTCCCTCCCTCCCATTAAAGCCGTATAAAACGATAAATCCTGTGGCATTGGAGTTTTCTATTGATTTTCTTTTATCTCATACATCGCCGCGATAAAACTCGCAGGAACAGCCGAGAAGACGGCGAAATGAGATAAAGAAGAGGCGGCGAAGCATTATCGGATAAAGTGAATATAGCGGCGCTGTACGATAAACCGTACGTTAATAGACAGTGATTGGATAGCGTATCGCGGAAGATGATGAAGTGCGACGAGATAAAGCGCGAATTATTCTCGCGTCGGGCATGCAGCGAGAGCGGTCCGCACCCTGGACTTCCTGGTCCCGGGGCTGGAGGTGGTACGAGTCATCTATGGGGCAAGCGAAATCAGGGACGCACATCGGCACCGATCGTCGGACACGTTAGGCCTCAGGCTATCATTCTCAGAACGAGGAGAAGCTGGCCGGTCGCTCCTATACACTGCAGAAGGTGAGCACGCCTTCATTAGTAGTAGCAAAGTAAAATCCGTTGACAATTTCAGGCATTTTTATAGCTATTGTGTTATTCCAACTTCGTACCTTCGTAAAAAAGGATTATATACGGTGACAAAGGCCCGTCGACACGAGTCCATCAGCCTCTCCCTCTACGACGACAATATTTTCCGAATAATAGCACTTATCCATTTGCGTCGATGATCATGCTTGCATGAGATTAAGTTGAAGTTTTACGGAACCGTTGAATTTTGTTTACACATGCACTGTAAAAAATTTTTGTTTGAACATCAATGAACAGTATTGGAAGCTTTTTTTTACATAAACTCTTTCTGAAATTTCAAACACACGAGCGTTGCAATCTAACAGTAAAATTTGTAGCTTTCATGAAATTTTTTTGTAAATTTCAAGCAAAAGATTTTTAATTTTAATATGTGGTATTTTTTATTTTACGAGCAAAGTTCATCAATGTTCAATTAATTTAAGTAATGTTAGCAAATTTCAAGTTCCAGTACGTCAAATTTCCAAAACTTTATTTATCCGAACTTTCATTTCAGTGAAAGTTACTCTTCGGAAATGATAGTTGTTCGTTATTCGTTATTTGACCCACTGTCATTTCTCCGAATGATTGAACCTCCAAACATAAAGTGGCCGCATCGTCATTCCTCGTGAATCGCCAATCAACCGAATCACGAAACTAAAGAATATGAGAGATTCTGCTATTATATCTATTCGTAAAAGATTCTACGCTTATGTACCGCAGTGGATAAAATTCAGCAGATTCTCGGTATCGTTGAGATACGCGCAAGCCTGACCATTGATATTCACTACATGACTTGTCGGATAAATATTATTCAGAAGAACGATGATTCGGGGACTTGGCCTCTAGAAGGTTTAACGATTCGAGGAAATGAAGTTCGATGAAATTATTACCATTGGGAAAAATGACGTTTGGTTAAATGTTGATTCGGAAAAATAACTTTAGGCCAATCACCATTTCCGAAGAGTAATATTCGTTCAACTGACAATTCGGAGTAATACAGTTATGGAAATTTGACGATCCGAAAAAAAGTAAAATTCAACAGTTTGACGATTTGGAAAAATTAACTTCCGCAAGTTTCACGATTCGGAAGAATTGCGTTTGGGCGATTGAAATTTTGCCAGAATAATGTCGCTCTGTCCCCTAAGAATTTTTGTTGTAGTGGCCCATTTTGACCCCGCTCTTCCTTAAATCTATTCGCATTTTGATTTTCGGCTAAATAACACTAAAGCTGTCCTACAGCTGGCTAGGGTAACCCGATGAACCTCATTTTGTCACATCTAATATCTAGTTCTATTTTTTTTTAATCGTGTCCTGAATATTCTTGGTGTCTTCTGCGAGATCGAAGGTTCTATTTATATATTTTTTTTTTTATAAAAATTAATATACCCAACATGCCTTACTGTTATTTTATCATAGTAGTTAACAACAAAGCACGACAGAACAGTGACGCGGATGATACATGTGGCTCGAAGAGTCGACAAAATAGGATAATGGCTTCATCGTATGTCGAGTACCGGTTCGCCGGGTCAATCGATTTCCCGATACTTTAACCTCTCGTGTTTCGAAGCCTCGAGCTTGTCTGGAGAACGAGCTCGTCAGTCCCACTCGAGTGCCAAGTGACTCGCGTACGGTGGAAAATTTTTCGAGAACTTAACTATACACCGCACGTCCTAAGGTCTCTGAAAGTTCCTCGAGAATACTCGTATAGTATTTTTTTTCCGCGTAGTTTTATTCTCACCATTGGGATCGGTAAATGGCACGACTTTCACGGTGCGTTAGTTAGGAGAGATACCGCGCCTTTCGCGAACATTATTTTACGAGTGGCAGTGTGATGGCTCTCGAGTGCAAAAGATAAGGGATAACATAATCCTCGATAAATCTCGGAGAGAAAAATCTCCCATAAAACGTTATCTACGGCCCTTTATGTCATGCTTTACCGATCGATCCGGTACTATCGACCTATCAGCCTCCTCAAACGTTGTTCTATCCAGCTAAAAAAAAAAAAATACAGAGCCAGACTCATCGAAGTATTTCTCCGGTAAATAAAGTCTTGATAGTCCCGAGCGTGAAATTTGGCTTTGATTTTCAGTGAAAGCGTCCTCAGCAATATTTCTCGTTGGAGAGAAGTTCGAGGATCAACTTTTTTTTTGTTTGGCGCGAAGAGAGAGAGCGTGGTTAATGTTTTCGGGCCGACACGGGCGACGACGCTTTTCTGAGAATACTCCGCAGTCCGAGACTTACACTATTTCATGTTTCTCTCTTTCCCTCCCGTGGCGTAAAGTTCAGAGAATTACTCGTCCCGCCGGTGCTGTGTTCTTAATCACGGGCTAGGCAACATATTGCGTCTGAGGGATAACCGTGGCAACGCCGAGAGCAAAATACGTCTCGGAATAAAAGCGCGAAAAGAAACGAAACGGTTGCCGGCGAAAGCTCGCTCAAGATCCCGTTTTGCTCTCCGTCTGTCTGTCTGCTCCCACCCAAACGAGACTCGCAGCGACCGTTTTCATGTGATGATCTACCGGCGCCTCTCGACGCCTGGCAGAAAAAAAATATGTACACACAGTAGAATCTCCTTTCTTCGACCTTCGATCGACCGAGCCGACGCGTTATCCGAAACACTCAACTCATCCGAGTCCTCCGCGTTAACCGAGATCTAGGCTCGGATAATACGAAAAAAAACGATAATAAAAAAATAATGAAATGACCTTCCTGACAACAACGGACTCAATACGAGGATAAGCTGTCTTCGAACACAGTATTAGCACACCATCAATCTTACGCTGCTGAAACTTCTTGAAACAACAAAAATAATAATGATCTAAATAAGTATCATATAACTAAAAATAACACCGCACATATAAATATTTTTAAATCCTGTATTGAGAAAAATACAACACAGCCAATGGAGAAAAATAGGATTCTTGTTTCTCATTGACTAATCAATATGACACTGGGAACTATTAATTTGTTCATCGGAATATAGTTTGTTTACGTGCGTTCACACATCAGCTTACTATTCTATTGGTCACAAACATATACAAAGAATCAATATGCCAGATTTGGTTGAGTAATATTTTCGTCGTTTCGACAAACACTGGCGCCTTCGAAAAGACGCCAAGGTGGATCATCGCAGTGAAACGCATAACTCCCGTTTTGTCTAGAGGCCAGTCGGGACATAAAAACTCGGATAAAACGTATAAAGCAGGCGTGTTCACGCGCTGGATAGTCCGCAAAGGCTACTTTGTTGCATACGCACTTAAACTCGTACAAGTTTGATGCGTCTTTGCATTGCGAGGCAAATACAACAGTTCCGATTTTTAGAGTCAATGGTTTAGTTTATACGAAGCTAATGTTATTTAAAAAATATCTAATAGTAGTACAAGTTTGAAATGAGTGTGCTATCCGTGTTATCCGAGATTTCACTTACCCGACGTACTCTCATCCCACATTACCTCGGATAAGTGGGGTCCTGTACTGTATACACATATTTTTTTTGGTCGGGCTTGATAATCGCCTTCGAAATTGTTCTGCCGTACCGTGCGTGCGTCAGAAAGGGTGCCAAGGGCAAGAAACATTTTCTTTTCTCTTTATTCGATTACACAGAGTTTAATTGATCGAGAAAAGTTTTACCATAGGCCTCGCATGTGCTATGATTCATCGAACCTTCGTCGAGGATCCCGGGCTTAATTGGAGAATTCTCGATGAGCTTTATCGCCGGTGTCGGCTCGATGCGGACTAGGAAATTGCTCCGGGAAAGGCGCATAGCCGGCTTCTCCAGATTCTCGTTGTTTCCTTACGGTAGCGGTGATCGATCGATCGAGAAACGAAACGGGGTCGGAATCAAATAAATGTCTCTGCATCGAAAAAATTGCCCTCCCTGTGGTAGGAACGTCGACAATTTTTCATGTCTCTTGTGCTGGAACGCGTATTGTTGATTAATTTAAAACGAAGCTGAAAGTTATTTCTCAATCGATGATCTTTGAGCCAGGAATCCGATATCTGTGACGATTGCTAATTTCTTGTCAATCGTCGATTCACGAGCTGTAACAGTTATTTACAGTCGGACTCGCTACTCTCGATGTTCGTTACAATGCAGCGCATTACTTATACATGACGAAAATTGGACAAAATACGATTACCATCGATTTATACCGCGAACGAGCGTCGAGAGCTCGTGCAAACGTAATGATATTTCTGAACCGCAGCTCTCCGGCAAGATCGTGTTTCGGGATTTCAAAATGAATTCGACACTCGCATAGATTTTAGTTCGGAATCATGGACTGTCGGTAATGGAAATTCAACGAGTATATTGTTCCCGGGGGTTAATCAAGTTTATCGACAATCCTATTTCGAATATCTTGTTTCCAGCAAAATTTATAGTTTACGCTCATCCATCGATCGGCACATTCAAATCTCTGCCAACATTTTTGTACTGTATCAATATTTCATATTGGTATTTATTTGTCAATCGATCAGTTTTGTGAGTCCGATGCACGCAGCCCTAACATCGAGAAAATTCCTCAAAAAGTAATCAAAGTTTTTGTAGCGTGGTCTTTATTTTATGAACCGTGATTTATAATTTTTTAATCTGAACATAACGTCCTTAGACATTATTTTTCTACGTCAGAATATGAAAAATATCCCGACGGAGCCTTTTGCCATGCTTTTTTTACACTAACAATAAGATTTTGTCCAATCTTATTGTTCAAATTCACAGCTTTACACAACCAACAAAACGCCGGCCTGAATACCCAACCAATGTTGCTTTTCGCACGTTTAATATGCATTAATAAATCTCCGCTTGGGGACAATAAATTGTTGTAAAAAGTACAAACTTTTTTTTTACTGTGTAGCTTAGACTAGCACATTAGCCCTGGATTTTACCTCAGGATGCGATTGATATTTGCAAAGAAGTAATATTTGATTAATCGAGAATTTCTCGGATTAGTCTCAGTCTATGTATTTTTGGACTTCGTCGTGTGAATGTTTTTCGCAAGTATGCTCTGAAAATGTGCCTCTCGAGGCTTTAAGTTTTTCATGAGCTAAATCGCGTTATGGAAGTAACAGAAACAGGATAGATGTAATGAGCAAAACTTGTGCGTTTCAAGATCCGTCGAAGCTGAATCCGATACGCATCGATTGTTGATACCGGCTGCTTATCTCAACTGTATCCTACGAGCGTCCTATTAGCGAGGAGTCATATGAGCTTGGTGACAACCCGTCTCCGTGGCATTCTGCCTCGATGACGCCTTCGCGCGGGTGTGATTCCTCTTTATGAGATTGCAACGTAGTTTCGTCAGTGAGCTCGGGAAATTCGAGCTGTAAACGAGCCCGGATAGGATTTCAGTACACTGACGTAAATACGCGGCCGGATGCTTAGCCTAACTTAATTGACCCACATTCGGGCCAAATAATGTAACCCCGGGCACTCTTTGGACAAATTGATAGTGACGCGTTACAGCGACAACCATACGTGCCAGCGTACCGGTGTCAATCCGCAATCGAGAAGAGGTTTTTTTTTTAAATTATTTCCAATCATAAAAAAAAGTTACCTCGATGAATTTCTTTTCTATTCGTCAAAAGTCCGACAAAGCGTGCGTGGACAATTAGGTTTTCGACAAATAAACAGTTAATGGTAGACCAGATTTTTTAACGGGCTGCACAGTAAAAAATAATTTGGTAAAATCTGACTGAGAAGATTTGTAAAAATATTTTTTGTTAAATAAATGCCAATCTCGTTTGTTCGGGTTTGAATATACAAACCTGTCCTCTTATTTCCGGTGTCATTAACAATTTTCGTTTGTACTTTTCTTTGTAAACTTAGAGTCGGATGTTGCAATCGGGAGTCAACAAATAAAAAATCGTTAACGTTTCCGGCACAATAAATTGTTGTAAAAAGTACAAACTTTTTTACTCTGTAGCTTAGTCCAGCACATTAACTCTGGATTCTCTCAGGATGCAAGTAATATTTGTGAAGAAGTAATATTTGATTAATCGAGAATTTGTCGTTTGAAGGATTTGTTTTTTTTTTTTCTCAATCAGCTTGGCTATTCTTTCACCCTCGTAACTGCACACGATCTCAATAGCCCTTTTTCCCCAGTGTGGACAGGAATAATAAGGGCGTGCATCGCGGCGAATTGGCACAGCGTGCGCAACAATTTGTCAGGCTATACGAATGGATTATTGAATTGATGGTGGAACGATACAAATCAGAACAATGGATCTGCGTATTGTGTGCGGTATTTTGGGTGCTCCGTAATCAAACCGATCAGTAAAGGGGTAGAGAAGTTTCATACATTTCACGCGAGTCGCACCTGAATCGCCGAACGAGAGTCAAGTGCTTTTTCATTTCTTTTTCTTTCTCGGTACAGAGAGATCCGCAAATGGATTCCACGAAATTGTACACGCGAAAGTGGCGATGTCGAGCGGCGGTGACCCATTTTCGCACAGGTGGCCGAATATATCACCGAGCTGGACTGTATAACCACTGTCGCGGTTTTATCCGGCTAATCCTGAACGATCGGCACGATACATTCGATGGTTCAAATGAAGTAGCAAAAAAAAAAAGGATAAAATTACACTCGACTCCGAAAGCTGCAAATAGGAAAATATATTGCATATCGAGAGTCCGGTATTGCGTCGAGCTTTTTCACCGGCAGGACGGACTGTCTTTTTTTTTTTTTTCTTTCTCGCACAGTGATAAGCGTGCGTAATTAGCATCGGCGAAATAAAATGAAAAAGCTCGGAGGTTACGGATGACGCACGAAATTGAAATTCGAGCATTGAGATGTAAAATAGTTTTAACGTGGAGAAAATTGTCGAGGTAAAATATCAGCGAGGCTGAGGCGTAAATAGCAGCAGGTGGGTAGCCGAGCGGGATTCCCAGGGAAACAGTTTACTAAGTCTGAGATGACTGTCGACGGCTTTAAATCCCTCGGGACATTGCACAACTTTTCTGTTAATACTGCAATGGCCTTTAGTTCATACTTTGTATTTTTATTTACCCCCGGATAACGGTCTTGTTTCTTGAAATTGAATATGCATTCGCGTTTCGAATTTAGCCTAAGATATTACAATTTGTATTCCTTGGATTTGTGTTACCTTCGGTGGTCGCTTCACTTCGGGGAACAGTCGAAGACCTGTCGTCGGAAAATTACGAAACGACGTAAAAAAGAAAGAAAAATAACATTTTTGTCGGAAAAAGAAATTGTACGGTCGCCGAATGATTTCGAACAACCCTCTTATTTTATTCAAGAATTATGTTTCTACGTATATTGACCCGCACGCTCATGTATTCCAATCGCTCCATCATGTTTCATGTGTGTTTCGTGCAAAGTAATTTATGTTCGTAAAAAATCTATTCACTTTCCTCCTTTGTTAGCGGAGGCCTGGGAATAACTGAACTACGGGGCGAAACGGACTATTTTCTATCTATGTTTTGGGGACAAAAAAAAAAAAAAAAAACAAATTCCCATGTCACATGAAGGTGATCCATTTTGACCCTGCCCTTTCGTGATCCATTTTTACCCGCTGCCCTTTCGTGCACCTTTTGCGCATGGACTTTTCGTGTTTATCACTCAATATTTTCCAGACTTTCTAAGTGATTAAAAAAAAGTAGAAGGAACTGCTTCACATTTTACCTGACATCATTCATAGTCAGTGTAACTCAATGCCGATGTATTTTGATTTTCACTGCGGGGACCCTCAATCAGGCTGATGTAGATTGCGCAATTTTTGTAGATTGCACTGAGGGAAAAAAATGTTTGGATTAACCAAAAGACGCGGTGACATACGTGCAAAGCTCTTATTTGTTGGTAAAAATGAAGCATTTTTTTGTTACACAATTATTTGCATCGATTGATTCAAGATTTATCGATTGAAATAAACATTTTTGTTGTACCAACCAAATAACTCATTCACCCCTAAATAGCATTTACCCTTCCGTCAATTAATTATGTGCAAAACACATTCGTGTAGACGTTCATTATTTGCAAAACGGTTTATTACATGTCATAACTAGACACATGTGTTCCATCACATATGGCGTAGTCAAACGCGAGGTTCGACCGAAAACCAACACGCCCGGCACTGGTCAAGCATTGATTTGCAATGCTTGGCCGAGTGTCAACCACCTCGTTCTGGCAATATCATTAATTCATAGGTATTTCGCGGTGAGATTATAATCAAGCACGATTCTCTGTATCGATAATTTCCCGTCGATCGGCTGGAGCTGCATTTGTTACCAACCTTCGGTTGGAAGGGAGTTGGTGCGCACGTCTGCGCCCTTTCGCAAATAGAATTATTCCGCGTAACAGGAAAGCCCCCGGCTCGTGCATACGCTGCCTCCAGAGTATGAGCTGAAGATTAAAATATTTCACTCGAAACGCTGAAACGCCGAGCTGGTTCGAAACCACTTTAAGCAGTTTTCGCCCGCCCGTGCATTCCAAGCAGACTACTTTGCAGTGCCGTTGTATCGTACACCCTCGCATTATTAACGTCTATTCACACCGGTGCTCTTACCTTCTGCCTTTTAGCGCACCGCAATTTAGCTATGCGCTTAGCTTCGTTCATAGAATATCTGGAGACGCGGCGACGTCTTGACGCAGAATTTTAAAAAAGAAGTTCATATCGTGCTCCAGCACTCAGACGTAGTCTGTTCGCCAGAAAAGACTTTCCAGACCGCCCGTTTTTATATATATTTTTTTGTTATTTGGCAAACTCGAGCAGACTCCAGCAGAGAAGTTCGGACTCTTGGCGTGCCATTGCGATGCATTCACCCGAGTAAAAACCGCAACTTTCCCGCAGGATCATCGGAGGGTCGCGAACCTTGAACAGTTCATTGGGGACTCTGCCAGAAAGTCCCGTTAGCTCCGGAATGCGTGATAGGTGGAAGGTCTAAATGAATGTTCAGGCATTTGGAGCTTCCAGAGAGACTTGCCAAAGTGAAGAAAAGGGTTCTCGATAAGCATATGAAGGAAAAAAAATGGAGTGCCTGGTCGTCACGCGTGTTAGTAGTAAAACTTGTGCCGGCGAGCGCGTAAGGAAGGAAACAATGCCATGATTGAATTTATAAAAAAATTGTGATTGTAGTAATTCCAAAAATGTATTCAAGTTGAATGTACAAAGTTGCAAATGAAAATAAGTGTATTATTCGTAAATGTCCATTCTTTGATAATCTAAAACAGAAACAAGTGTTACGTCAAAACCGCGCGAAAGGTGAGTTCGAACGGTCAAGATCTCAAATGTCTTGCTTTGAGTCAAGATGTTAGCCCTTTACTTGCGGCTGGAGACTTCGCCGTACTGCCGTGGATATCCAAGGAATAGACGCAGCGAGGTTGTGAGCCTCTGAGAGAACATCAGATGGCCCAGGAAGCATGCATACATAAATGTTTAATACGGTGGTCTGCTTGAAATACTTACAATATATATTTTAAGAAAGGTTGCGTGGATAAAGCTCGTTTGACTGCCTTTGGACCTTGCCTAGGTCGGCTAGAGGTTTCGTAACAGAGCATTGCTCGCTCTGTGTAGATTTCCGTAGTGCAGCAGATCTGATGGTCGATTAATGAGTGAACACTTTACTCGAAATTCGTGAGCCTTACATACTAGTCTCTTCCGTATGTTTCTAAAGTTGTGGGATTTTATGATCCGGTGGGAGAGAATTGGATTTAGAAGGGTTTAACTATTTTAATGGAGATGAGCGTATGCTTTCATTGTGGGGTGAAGGGAGAGAGAATGTCTTTTGTTTTAGACGTATTGTCCCATTTATAGGAAAGGGGGAGGGAACGTGTTTACGGTGGAGATAAGAGAGCATCTTTAAATAAAGGTGCGGGCGGAAATATGGGAGTTACGTAGATTGGACTAAGAAAGAGCGTCTTTAGGGAGTATATTACTTTTGAGTGATTAGGATTTGATGAGAGCGAGGGATTAGATAGTGAGAATGGGTGGATGAGAATACGGTAGTGTAAATAAGGAGTGAGATTTTATGGGTGTGAGCGATTTGGAGTGGAAGATTAAGAATTAAAGTGAAGGAGTGAACAGTCAGCGTGTGAGTGGGGATGTGAGAATGTGAGTGAACTCTAATGGTCAACTTAGCTGCAAGTTTTGGCAGCTGCAATATGATGTATATGTGTATATATACATACACATATACACACACTTTAGTACATTGCAGTATTTGTATTGCATTGTAAATCTCCACATCAATCATTCTATCACTGGTGATGCGACAATGAAACGAAATAGTGAAACCTCACTTCTTACTCTAGCCAACTCGCTAATGTATTTTTCCCTTTCATCCCTATTTGCAAGCATCAAACTTCAAGAGTGCCTAAAGAAGTTTCACTTCGAAAATATTGCATAGCGAACGAATGAGCCGAGATAAGGAATAGCGAATTTGGACGACGATGATGTGGATGCAAATAGGTCGATATGGAAAACTGGTAAGGGCATAATCGATGTCGCGGATCGAGGGGCTGGGAGGGGGATGAGTTAACCGCGACGTCGACGTAGCGCGCCGGGCAACGAGCCGCTTTCGTACGTTCGTTCAATGGTATATGTAATAGGGCCACCCTCCAATGCACCGACCCTCCCTTGGGTCACTGCAGCGCTGAGGCACGAACCACTTTAGCGTGTGTTAACCTCCGGCATCCTCCGCTAGTCTCGCGGTACTAAATCCGTACGTCTTGCGAGCTACTCGGCGTCCCGGCTTGGTTTTACAGGACTTGACCCGACCTCGTATACCACTTGTGCTGGGCGAGTCGGACACAAAACGGTGACTGGTGCATTAGCTTCACACATTGCAAATTCATGTTCCTTTGCAATATTTATTTCACAAAAAATTGTTCTCTATTGTCTAACTCCTTTCTTTGGAGGGGGGGGGGGGGGGGGGGGGCAATTCATTTTCAGGAGTTCAGTATACTTTTATGCTATCACACTGGCGCGATAGCTTTATACGCTACGAACAAACTAAAAATGTTGAACTTTAATTATTTTATTTACTTTATTTGAGCTGTTCTTGAGAAAATAAAAAAATTTCTTATCGGATCACGACATTGGATGAATTAAGAAACACAACCTCCGTGTGAACAACGGAAGAAGACGAATGATAGTCAACCACAAAAACAGATCTTCATGATTATTATTATTATTTTTTTTTCAAAACTCATACAGCCTTTGTCAAGGGTGTAATAGTCTTCATCTTCGTTATCGTAGGTGAATCGACATGATCGATCCATCACGTTCAATTCAAAGGATTTTCAATAGCGAAATCAGCCGTGCGACGATGGCGGATGCACTCTGAAGGGATTTCGAAAACCGATAACCCCGACAGATATATACCACCATGGTAGCGGCACCGACTGCCTCACTTCCGTCGAGTTGGATGAACAATTTGTCGTGCATGGCATACGAAATTCCGACGTTCTGGAACGATCGAGAACCATTTGCCAGTGGGAAATATATTTTTCAGACAGCCTCGTCTCACCACCGATTCGATTCCTGATGCGATGATAGCGTGAAAAATATATTCCGCCCCCTGTTAAAGATCAAACTGCGGATTGGTGAGCGTAAGTTTTATTTGTGACATTTAAGTAAGACACGTGTTCTACGAGATCCAACTTTGCCTTAGCTAATATTTTTGGAAGAAAACATTTTTTTAAATGATATTTTATGTATTGAAGTACTGGCGCTCTGGTTCCGCAGTGTAGGCTTGAGTGATCTGCCGATTACATGGTGCAGAGCTGTTATTGATCTAGCGGTCGAGACCGCCTGTTTATCGTAACGTTATGTGAAACGCGTTGCGCTTGTACGTATTACACAACATGTCTGCGTTGTTACCTAAGTTGAGCAGCTTATTAGGCACTGTCTGTCGAAGTCAGTACCAGAGACTCAGGTAGAAATTGCAGAGAAGATTTTGGACACACCGTACGTTGGCATCGAGAAACATTTTCGACTGTGCCTCGCCGCACCGAGAAAGAAAATTATGCTCGGTTGTCCTACCCATCGTTGAACCGAGATTCGAAAAACGGGCTTTCGGCGGATTTTCCGATGTCGATATTGCGGTCGAATCTTGCACGGTGCTAACAAATACGGGAATCGATGCGCCCAAAGGTCAAGGTAAGACATCAATGATTTGTTCCGCAAACTGAGAGCCCTCGGAAGGGCACAATAAATTGATGGCTCCCTTTAGTGTATTGTATTGTATAGTAAGCGTAAAAGCAATATCCCGAGGTGAGAAGAATTTCCGCCGATGTAGGAAAGGCAGTGGATCTCCCGATAAAGCAGAGAAAAATAAAGTGCTCAGTCGAAAAAAGGGGGAGTAAAAGCAAAAGAAGGAATCGGAGTTCCGTGAACAGAAAACCCGATATACCGCTATAGCCGGGGAGTGAAGAATATGAAAGAGGAAGCCCGAAGGATTCCGGGATCAGTCTTGCCTCTTCGGCCATTGACGACAAAAAAATACATCGGGTATTCACAATCCGAGGCTCGCTCGTCGCTATTGCGGATGCCTCACCTTTGAATCAACGACGGCGATGGTGGTGAACGTTTGCCGGTGGTGGTCGTTACCTGCAATGCAGCTAGTAACAGGTCGGTATCGACCTGTTACTCGCAGGAAATCATCAGCCTACGCCAGGTGAACCACCTAGGCAACCCACCGGGGCACGTGCAAGTTCACGAGACAAACGTACCCAGAAGGAGGAATGAGTTACATGCTACGTACCGAGGGAACCATTGATTGCGCACTGTCCTCTCACTCCGCGCCAAAGTAGCGCGCGTGCAGCACAAGATCCTTGAAGTGCACGAAACGTCATCGAGCCAAAAATAACAATGCAGCTGTATAGTTTATTAGGCGATTGATTTTGTATGTGATTGCGCGCTACGGTTGGCAGAAGGTAGTTTTCCCAATATCGATTGGTAGGTTGACGACACATATTAACCAGAACCAGTTCTTCTAGATTAACCTAGAAAAAGGAACATCAATGTCCTCAAGGAATTGCTCAAACATTACAACGTAGCAATTTCTTTTAAAAATATTTTCTCCTCAAGGCGATCCAAAACATATTTTCCATGTTTTCCTGCCACTCAACTCCACACAATGGCAATAGAATTGCTCAAACATTACAACGTAGCAATTTCTTTTAAAAATATTTTCTCCTTAAGACGATCCAAAATATATTTATCCATGTTTTCCTGCCACTCCACTGTGGGCGTAATTGGCCTCGTCTCTCCCTCACCCATACATGTTTCAAATCGTCTCAATACGGAAAAAGGTCTCTGTGATCGATATACAGACGTCTATCCACGGAACCATTCGCCAACGACTCGTTGCATCGTATAGGTGAAAACGCGAGTGTTGCAGGAATTGGGTTTCGATATCGAGTTGTTGAGAAGAGGGCGAACGGAAAGCTATCAGAGCGGCCCTCGCGAAGAGACGAAATACCGAAGGTATGCGTAAATCGACAGGCGTAAAGTGGAATCGAAACATTTTCTCGAGCTCACCATCTTGTTTTTCTCGAAAAATTGAAGAACACTTCCGGCATGCAGATTCGTCATGGTACGTCTTTGGTCTCGGGTCCTTTGATTGCTCCCCTTTCGCACAAACGTCGTCGGGAAAATTGGATTTTTCATTCGTCACGGTCTCGGGAACCGGACAGATGTAGGTCACATAAAGTGCCATTTCTGGCATGATCGGCAGTCGCAGTTTGGTTCAGGAATCAGAAATCTGGAATTAGAAATTTCCGCGAGTGGTTTTTAATTGCAAAGTTCTTTGATTTACGTGTAGAGGCCCGTCAGAGATATAAAAAACCTACTTTATCATATATTATTCGCGTGCTTCGACGTTAGTTGTCATCCACAAAGGCAATTAATGGAAGACATTTATTGAACGTTACTCCAGGCATTGGGGCGGGCGTGTAAGCTTATCTAGTTTAATTAGTTCCCCCGATCTTGTTCACATGGCTGCTCTCGTCATTCTCATAATTAATGCTCGCTTCTCGACTTAAACTGTCGTGCCCTTGAAGAACTTTATTTTTATTTTTTTAGAAGTTTTATATCCGACGGATCTCATTATTTTTCCATTGTTATGATGTATATACTTTGCGTAAAATAGCCGCTTCATCCCTTAAGGCCATGTGAAAGATGTACCACGTGACACATGAGTGCGAGATAGATAGATGCATTTTTCGAATCAATGCCATTTAAAATCGGTTGACGTTTCGGATAAAACGAAAGCATTATCGGACGCGGTATTAAATTGTCCATCCGCTAATGCTTAGCTTTTTCCCCGAAATGTCTACGGTCTCTGAATCGCATTCATTACAGATTTTGTTTACCGACTGAGTCGTTTCACATGTCCTTAAGGTGATGTGGAATACCCTCCCGCCCACTTGTCCCGTGCTCAGCTGGTAACAAAAACTGTAATGAATGCCGTTTTCAGACCGCGGCCTCCAGAGAAAAAAGAAAATTGTCTTTCCTTGTGTCTGCCGCTTCCCCAGGGTAAGACCATTTTCTTTTTCGTCGACGGACTGCCGTCTCAAAACGGCGTTCAGTACGGTTTTTGTTACCAGTAGCGGTATTTCACATCACCTTAAGTAAGCTAAATCTCATCGCGGTAAGACAGGAAAGCTCTCCGATGACTGTACCATAAGGGTGGAACCTTTTTCGAACGATCGATAAGGTAGAGCTCGTCACCAAAGTCACCTTTCACGCTTTCGCTATCGGTAAAGAAGCGCGCGGTTTCTTAGCGTACAGAAACTGAGTGTTTCATGCGGTGGTAAGCTATTCTACTAAATGCACAAACAAGCACTCATAAAACAGATCTCCCTCGATAGATATCCTCGAAATCAACTTCTGATAATGCAGCTGTTCGAATGAAATTCATTTTGCTAATTGTGACATTTCACAACGGTTGTATTAAAACTAAGAATTCGGTAATTTTTTCCTGTTTCAGGTAAGACAAAATCTTTGATGTTTCACTATTATCGATGCACGCGTCCGGTGAGTATAACGAAATTCTAAGTAGTTTATAACACACGTCTGGCCATTTATTCGTATCGATGTACCCCTGTGTGACAATTTTATTTTATTAACTTACAGCGAATAGTTATAGATAAAGCTTTCACGAAATCACAAAAAAAAAAATGTCCAATTTCTTCAATAGCGATTTCACGCCACATCGCAAAACACTTAGGCACTCCCACGCACGGGGTCCAACGGATTTGCGTGTACATAGCCCAGCTTAACGGCGGGCCGGTTTTACGGAGAAAAATCGATGTATGGGATTCAGTCTCGTTGATGTAAATTATTCACGCGAAACTTCCACGTTCTACTTTTACGATCAAACTACTGACGTCGATGCCGACACTGCCGACGCCTGGCTCGGTTATTTTCATTATCTCGTTCGTTCAAGACCACCATCCCGGATATTACTACATTCGTTATTATTTTTAACGAGAAACCACGCTTTCCCGCGTTCGTCGAGATGATGTTGAAGAAATTACCGACAGCCATAAGCTGAAAATGTATGCATTACGAGAACACGTAAATTCACTTTTATTTACCTTTCACCGGCGCTCGGTCCGGACCACCGCGAATGCCATTTGCAATTAATAATATTATTCATAGTAATGTTTCTAATTAAAATTAAAAATTATAATTAGAAATATCAATAATATGATTTTTCTTTATTAACAACGTTGCTCTCACCGATCGCCGCGAATACAATCATTGACGACGGAGCGGTTATTAATTAGTAAACTAATTATATGGATAGCAGTAGTTCTCAATATTTGTATTTCAGCCTTTCTAATATTGGCTTTCCGTACAGTGGAAAGTACTTTCGTGCCTGTTCATTTTATACAGCTTGGTACATCTTGACTTCATGGAGTTTGCACTGTACAAACATCCGAATTTTTTTTTTTTTTTTTTTCGTTCATCGACGATACTTCGGCACATCAGCTCGAAGAGTGAGCCAATACTAAATAATATTTTCCGCCATCAAGAGAAGCAAGAAATTTTACCTATATAAAGATTTTTAATAAAGTCCGTTCGCTTGGAAAAACTATAGAAAAGCCAACATGATAACGTCACAAAAACCTTTGACTTTGATAATTTAATTAATGCAACGCTTCAAAACGATGAACTTCGGCCCATCGACGCACATAGTACAATAACATATACTCGGGATGTACCATACATGAGACGCTATTCTCGTCGTAAGCACAGCGGTGCTGGTGGGGCGATAGTTTTTCTCCCCTTCCGATACGTTAACTGGGTCGCCGCTATCGAATTATTTCAAAGCGAATTCGCGGCACATTGGCGGACGCACAACGGACCGCGCGTTTCCATGCTTGCAAAACGCGCCGCCATTTAACCTGATCGTATAGCAGCGATAAGAGTCTTTTCGAACTAAACGTTTTGGCTCGCTTATTCTCGGTCATTCTCGGTAATTTTTAAAAATTTTACAATTTTATGTACAGTATTTCCTTCTAACCAAAACGCACGTTCTACTTTGAGTTATGATACATGCGTCGTTTCGTCCGAAATGTCAAAGAAAAAAAAAAAAAAAAAATACAAACTGCCTGCGGATTAGCTAACTTTCGATGAATTTTATAAAGTATTGAGTTAATTGTTATATTGATCTTCACTTAAAAATTGATGAATTCCGATTTGAGGGAACAATTTCAAATCCCCTTGTGATTTTTTTTCCCTCGCAGTTATCGAGCTTCATCGCCTCATAGAAGTCGTCAAAAGCAACCCAATCTCCGCGATTCGGATCTCGGAGAGCATTGAGATTCGCAGTTCGGCTATCTTGGTGGAGTGAAAAAGATTTTCGTCGAGAATAGCGTTTGTCGGAAGGGAGGTAGCACGTGACGAGTTAGTTTCACGTCGAGCTTGGCGGCTGCTCGAAGTTAGCAAATGTCGCACCCTGGCCTCTGTGAAGGCCGGTTATTGATTGGCTGCCTGTTGCTTTTAGTCCTCGTTGCTGTCGTCGACTAACTGGCACATAGGCACACTTGCCCCTCAACCCCGTTAAAACCTACACTATAGCCGGGATGCATACTCTACCCCGTCACACTGTAGTCAGCAACCGTGCTATTATCGCCTGTGTATGCCTTTCCTCGAGACGATTTATTTGTTTACTCGGTCGAGACTCCGCTTTATTTATTTACCGCTCATCGGGCAGTATCCTCCGAGCATCGAAAAACAAACGCAAGCGGTTATAGTCTTTTGCAAACAATCTCGATATATCTATTCTCTCCGTGCAATTTTTCTTTCCTCTTCTGCTTTCTTTCTTATTCTTCTTCGCCACGGTCCCATTATTATTGTTATAATAATAATAATAATAATAATAATAATAATAATAATAATGTTCATCATTTTTCTGACCCCCCCCCCCCCCTGCATTTTCGAGTAGCGTCCGTCTGAGGATAAACGAATATGAATGTCAACCTAGCATCCCGACCGCTAGTAATAATAATAATAATAATAATTATGATTATTATTATTATTATTATTATTATGGTTTCCTTTGGGCAGGAGAACGCCATTTTCATTTCATTCGCTTGGGATTTGTCGAGAAGTCATTGAAGTGGCGTAATCTACGCGATTCCCCCTATTATTTTAACTCCCTATACAATTTTACTTTACTCTAAGAAAAGTTGCAGACCCAGGTGCTAATAAAGTCTCTGTGTTCACAGACTGTGAGCCTGTTACGCTCTGCCTCCTGCTACCCTCTTTACGTCTTCTCTTTACGTTGTGTACCGCGGGCAATCCGTAACGTTTCTAAGGCTTGCCATGTGCCACTGTTATCCGCGTCGGGAACTAGCCGTCGTGTTTTTTTATTCTTTTTTTTTTAATTTTTTTGTTGGGAATAAATCCGAACGCTTCCCGGATGATATTCGAATAAAATTTCAACCACTAAATTAATTGCTCGACGACTGAACAATCTGTTAGCCCAACCGAATAAATCGCCCAGAGCGTATTCGACCACGTAATTGGCCGAGACAACTAATTATTATTTTTCTCTGTGAACACTATGAACCGACAATATTGCATGCATTCTATCTTTCACAGATTTATATTGCCGAAAAAAATTAATTGTCGCAATGTGACAGTCTATTGTTGATATTTAATAAAAATACGAAGGACTTCGTTCGATAGACAATTGGCAGTGTTTTTGTGAATCAACTTCATTGGGATATGTTATTTATGTAAATTAGTCCCATATATGAGTGATTCTCGACCAAGTCAGCCACTTTTGTCCCATAATGTGCCCCATAATTTACCACATTATAGTACAGCTACATGTACGCTCTGCGATTTTTTTAAAGATTTTTAAATCGGAGCGTTTAGAAAATGATCATTTTTTTTGTACAATTGGTGTCTCTTAAAAAGTATTGGTCATTCGATAGTTTCTCACGATTACATTTTTTCTGGATGACAATGTTCAGATTTCTGAGACTTGGAGCGAATTTTTGCTTGTTTCTACGAAACGCTCGGCGGCGCCACTGTGGTGATTTTTTTTTCCGCAGAATCTGCAGATATGCTCGGAGATTCTATGATTTTTTCAGCGAGTTTAAAAGAGTGTTTCTTAACGAACAAATATTTTTAAAAAATTTCGCGAACAATTGAGTTTTTAAGGTCTATAAAATGATGAAAACAAATTTCATTACCAAGTTCATAGAAAACTACAACTTTTTTGTTCGAACATCTTTCCTCTATGACCAATATTTTTTGGGATACTCCCATTTAAAAAACATTAATCACTTTTCAAACGGTTTGATTTAAAAATAAAAAAATAAAAAATAAAAAATGCACAGAAAGTACCTTTAACAAGTGTGCAATGTGGCGAATTATGGGACATATCGGAGAGGGTCGGAAAAAAGTGGTCGACTTCGTAAATAATCCCTCTTATAACACGGCAATAAACTTCTATTGCTGCAACTACTATTTATGTGAATTATGTAAATGTTTATTTCGAGAGCACCCGTAAAACGAGTTATTCTTCTGGGCGCCTCCCGCGCGTGTGCCTGTCGAAAAATTCACTCGTCCACCGCTGCGCAGAAGCCATTAGAAGGTCCTTTCGACGAGACAAAAAGAAAAAAGAAAAAAAAATAATAATTTAGCGAAAAAGCCGGCAGAATAGCGGCAAAGCAGCAGGGTAAAAGGAAAGTCCGCAAAGTTAATTTCCATGCATCACCGCCAAGAGATAGGTAGATAGAGTAGGTGCGTCGTACGCGATACATTCGAGTGTAATAGTCGTTCTCGTCTCCTTTCAGGCAAAGGAGCGCGAGGGGCTTTGTAACATCTTCTTGTATCTCACTTTACCCGGAGCTTTTCCATCACCGACACGACAGAGCAACGTAACTTTGTCATTACATTAATGGGCCCAGGGCGTTCTGCATCGCAAGCTCGCCGTACGTTAGCTAATATCAGTCCGACATCTCGCGGGCTGTCGGGATCCCGAGCCGTCGTTTCGCTCTATCATCGTACCTTCCGCATCGCTTGTAGCTGCGTTTTACCCTCGGTCGCTCACCCGGCGTTGCACGTAGGATGGGACACGAGGCTTTGAGAGATTTTCTCCCAGAGCTAAATCTTTCAAGCTCACGTGGGCATCCGCGGAACCTTGCAGTATCCTCGCCTCTTCCATTCGAGATACAGCCGCGCTATCGATATCTCTCACTTTTATTCCGCTAACATTTTTTCAATACATATTTTCTTATTTTTATATTTTATCTATCCCGAGGAGCTTTCAATTTCCGGGAAATTTCGCATACCTGCCTTATTCCTTCGCGTATCATGTCCGCCCGCATTGGGGTCTTATGTGCGTGTAATATTCAAAGCTCCGGCGAGGGCTGATGTAAAAAAAAATGAATAATAGCACATAATCGTATTGGACACAAGAAGAGATATGAAAAAAGTTCAACGCAATAAATTGGCGCTGCATTCCGGGGAAGAAGAAGAACGAGCTCTCGAGATAGACACACGTTGATAAATTCGTATTTTGCGAATTTAACACTTTATTTTCACAGTTTTAACCTTAAAACTCATCTCTGTAAAATGGCGTTTGACATTTGAAAATCGGACATTTTTTTTTTCTTACAAAAAGTGCGGTTTTTGCAAATTTTCGTTACGCTTTGAGCTTTAAAGGTGACTCCCCCCCCTAAACTTTGATAAAACTAAATCTGCCGCATGCCGTTCTCTTCCTTATGAAAAAAACGAAGAAATTCGTGTGCGGCAAAACCCATTTACTGCTCATAGAACCCTTGTAAGTTGAAGAAACGCGTGGGGTACATATGTGCCCCAGTCATGAGTAGGAAGGTAGAAAAAAAATGATACACGAGTTCTAGGGTTAATAACATTTTTCGACTAATTACATAATTAGTCAAAAAATGTATGCGTAGTGACAGAGGAACACTTGATTTCATTGATTTTACGCAAGTCGAAGAAAATCCATCTTATTAAGAATAATTTGCGACGGAAGTGCCGGAAAAAAATTTGACTGATGCGCAAATGAGTCACAAATAAAGATAAATGGCGTGGTAAAATTTTTGATCGATAGTATCGGGAGCGAGGCACGTGGTATCGAAGAATTACGCTCTCGTATTTATAGCCGATCGGAGATCCCGCGAGTTCGCTAGCGTGGCATCGTCGATGCGCGCGATTCGGCCGGTCTACCTCAATATATCGGAAAAATTTTTCAATTTCTTTTCAATCCTTCGGAGCTTTCGGGCTCGTTCGGCATGCAAGCTTAGCATTGGCGGGAGTGCGGTGGTACAGGGTAATGGTGGCTGTACCGGCCGCGCAGCATCGATTTCCCTCGATAGACGAACGGCAATGGAGTCCTTTCTCATCTCTCCCGTTATTCTCCACGCCGCCGTACCGACATTGCTTTTGCGCCGTGGAGTTTTTTCAACAGTTCGAGCCATTCTACATTTATCCATTATTCACGCAGTATCTATTTCAGCGTACCCATTCGCGGAGGTGGGCGATAATACTCCGAAGTTTCCGCCATATTCTCTCTCGCTCATCCGAAAACCAGCCAATATTAGAAAAATAAAAAAATAGAACAGAAAAAAAAAAAATTCTCCGGGATTACAAAATTTCTATAACACTGCACACTGTAAAAGCTAAACTGTAAATTTAATGTACTGCAACTTGAAATTTGCTTCTATTAGTTACATTAATTCAATATTGATTTACAGTAGAATCTAGATTATCCGAACCAATTGTGATCGGAACTCGTTCGGATTAACGAACGAATTCGGATAACGAAACAGTGAAGCTCTGTTAATCGATATGGCGCGCGATACATATCGAAAGAATTACAGTACCCATATATTTCAAATAATTATATATATTCGAGGAATAACGCGATATATGTATTTTTATGATATTCAACGATAACTTCAAACCTTCATCCCGAAATCGACAATTTCGCGTTTGGCACAAGAGAGTTGTACGTTTTTTCGCAACCAATTTTGTTTTGTTTTTATATCAGAGATCGTTGACGCGCACACATCATACGGGCGCTCTAACAATATTCTGGTCCCTCCCTTATCGAGTTTCGAAGGGGTTGGACTTTGAATCCATAACGCACTAAACCACGAGACTAGTAGATTAACGAAAATAAATTTTGAATACGTGTGTATTTGCTCGACTGAGAAACTAATAAATACTGCGCGTACAACTGACGTGCATTTACGGTAGTGTTGTGTAATAAGTCTATGCGAGCTCGAGGATTCTTGAAATGGCTTGTTGTTCGTAGCCACGAGAATGCATTGGCGCGCAACAATGTAAGGATACGAGAACTTCGCGCAATAGTTCGGATAGTAGAAGCTTTATCCGAACAAGCGGCGATGCTGATAACAGAGGGTTCGGATAATCGAGGTTCTACTGTACCTTGTTTTATAAAATTGTAATACCAGATATTAAAATTAGAAATCTTTCGTCCGAAATATACAAAGTTGCGTTAAAAACAAAAATTTACTCTAAAATTGCAACGCACATCTATATAAAATTTCAGAAACAGTTCATCTAAAAAATAACCAATAACGCGTTTATTAATTCAAACAAAATTTGTTTGCAGTGCAGTTGATAGCGGAGATTAGCTCCCCCCCCCAACAATCCTGGAAAAAGGTCATCTCAGCCTCTTCGCGATATTTCCCAAGTTGCTCGCGGACTAACTGTTCATTCCTTGCCGGAGAAATGCTTTAACGGTAAAGTTGCATTAACGTTAAAGTTTAGCGAGCTGTCGTTGACGCGGGCGGCGACTTCCGGAACAGTCGAGGAGACCCGGTGTGCACGAGTTTCTTCGCTGGCTGGTCATTTCGCTGTCGGAGTCAGGCATTGCCGAGCAGACTCGACGGAAGTTGCGATATCTCTTTCATTCACGGCGTGACCGACATTAAGCTGCCGCGGCGCTCTTCTCTCCGGGTCTTGCGGCTTTCCAGCTCGAGCCAGATGCGCGATGCACCCTCCGGTGACACGATACATTAACCGTTGGCCTGCACTGCACACTTCCGGGTTATCGTCTCGTGCGTTAATTCACCTCTTCTACCTTCGTCATTTTTTTTTTTTTTGCCCTTTGTTCATTTTCATATATGTTCATTCCTCTCGATTATACGCGCGTCCAACGTTCGCGCAATCTTTCCCTCGGTGCTCGTTCACTTTATCGCTATCTCGCTGCCGCATAGACGAGACATTCTCGGGTTGCACAACAGCGCATCTCTTCACCGTCATGACGACATTTCTCCCTCGCATTGTTCCACGCACGGATGTTTGTTTGCTCGCCAAGGAGAGTATCCCGTAAAAATAGTCCCTTGACGCACGTAGCAAAAGAGTCTCCACGGATGTATGTTTATTCATTCGTTTGGCAGACCAAGCTCCGTTGAATCTGCGATTGGTAAATGCCGTTAAAGGTATCTGTATGGTGTAAAGGTGTATTTGTGTTGTGTCAATTTGTGTGTGTGTGTATATACGCGCACACACACACACACACACACACACACACACACACACACACACACACACACACACACACACACACACACACACACACACACACACACACACACACACACACACACACACACACACACACACACACACACACACACACACACACACACACAAATGATAGGAGATAAAACCTTACATTCTGTGTACGACAGCGTCGCGGAGAAAAATCTATCTCCGATACATCTATCTTTCGTGGCGTCGAATCGGTGTGGAGATACCCGCGAAATTCACGAAGCATCTTCTGATATAGGAAAAGAAGTTATTTCGGGTCGTCGGAATACATCCGCATTTTTTTTTTTTTTTAAACATATTTCTTTGAATACGGGAGGGAAGACGCGTCAAGGGGAGCACAACGTTTTAGTCAGTGCAGAATGAGTGATTTATTTTTGGAAATTCGTTGCGGATTCTCAAGAGTATTGACAAATCGTTTCGGTTTCTTTTTCCCACTACATGCTGGAGCTGAAAATGAATGTCGAAAACTACTCAGCCCTTACTTTTAGTAAAAGTAAAAAAAAAAGCCGATCGTAAAAATTTTTTAAAAATAATTGTGAGTAAAAAGGGTTACATTTTTATTTCCAGGTTATAAAGTTCACGGCGCAACGAATATTAAATGCCTCATATCATCTATGTAATAAGTAAATTTTCGTCTGCGTGAATTGGCTATTGCGAGAGTCGCGCACGGCATAGAAACAGGACGACAAAGTTTATGTTAATGTCGTGGACATAAATATATGGATATATGTATATAGTGTATTAAATTAAACTTTATTCGCCCAAGCGTGCCACGAGTGGAAACGTAACACGGAAATACGTTACACCCACGCGCGTTATAATAAATTGCGTGATATATCTCACGGACACTTGTCTATTGCTTATGCGCCGGTGTTACCTCGCCGCCACACTTGGTTGGTCCGGTGTTCCTCTTGTCTCGAAATAATTATACGACGTAGACTCTGTGGCTCTCGGTGCTGCGTTGGTTATTATGAGCCACTTAACCCTTTATAAGTCACACCATCCGAAACCGTGCCGAAACGGGAGTAACGGACGCGGAGTGGGAGCGACGCGCTGTTAGGGTAGCGTCTACACAGTACAAAAAATTTGTACTTTTAACAATAACTTTATTGTCCGCAAATGTGCAGAATTTTTTATTTGTTAATTCTCTAGTTTCACAGACAAAAGTACAAACTAAAAATTGTCAATTACACGGGAAATCAAAGGGCATGTTCCTATACGCAAATAAGTGACAAACGACATTGTCACTTATTTAATAAAATTATTTTTTTTCGAAATTTCCCATTGCGATTTTACGAAATTATTTTTTACTTTGTAAGAGTGGGGATAGTGTTGTGACTTATAAAGGGTTAACGAGCAATTTCAACGATTCGCGTCACTAACGTGGCTTTCACGCAATTAAATCAATTAGACATTTTTTTTTTTTTTTAAACCGTCTGTCGGTTTCACTACGAAGTGCCTAACGCACCGGAGAGCTCGTTTCTTGAAATTAGTCAAAGAGAGTCGCGAAGTAATATAAAGTCGAAAAAAAAGATGCACAGTTAAATTTACCCGCCAGTGCATCCGCCGAGCTAGACCGTGGAAGATTAATTAACGACGTTCCAAAAGGAAGAGGGAAAAAAAATTCTTGACGCGACTCATCGGGTTGCCAGTGCAGTGACTCTTCCGCCTCGGGGCTATGATATTAATCTAGATACTAGATCGCTGGAAAAAAAAAAACCGTACCGAAACGGGAGTAACGGACGCGGAGTGGGGGGGGGGGGGGGGGCACGCTTTGCTACGGTAGTGCCTGAGAGTGGGGATAGAGGTGTGACTTACAAGGGGTTAATTGGAAATTTCAACGATCCGCGTCGCCGTCGTGATTTTCACGCAACGAAATCACTCAGAAAACAAATCATGCCTAACATTTTTCACGTAAAAAAAAAAAAAAACGGACCGTCGATGTCACTGCGAAGTGCCTCGCGCACCGGAGAGCTCGTTCGTTAAAGTTAGCTCAGAGTCGCGAAGTAATATGAACGCAAAAAAGAAAAAGCATAGTTAAATTTACCTGCCGGTACATCCTCCGAGGTTGACCGTGGAAGATTAATTAAAGAAGTTCCTGAAGAAGAGGGGAAAAAAAAAAAAATTCTTCACGCGACTCACCGGCTTGCCAGGTACAGTCACTATTCCGCCTCGGGGCTCTGATATTAATCTAGATACTACATCGCTGGAACAAAAAAAGTGAAAATAAAAAACCGTTAAGAGTTATGATACACGAAGGAACATCTGGAATCGATCGAAGCTGATGCCGTGCGTGTAAAAACACTGACCGCGATGGTAGACATCAATTTACTCATATAACTTCGTTTTTCACTATCCAACAGGCAATACGAGAACGCAGTAATAATACTTGTATCGTAATTCGTCGAAAATTTAATTTCATGGAGAGCGGCAGGTTTCGCGGCCTAATTGTACGTGCGGATATCGGGGAGTAATTAATCAGGCGGTCGGTGATCGATAGGCACATGCTCTGAACCCGTAACCCCCTACAGCTCGCGTCAAAGGGAGAGCCACCCTCAAAGAGAATTAACGTTGCCACTAATTACCTCTCTCTGCTACTGTTACAAAAAAAAAAAAAAAAAAAAAAACAGCCCCGTGTATCGCGAGGTGTGTACGTGTCAGGCTGGTAAGGTTCTCCGCACTACCGGACGTTCGTCTATTATCTTCTTTAAATCTGGCTCGAATACCTGCACTGTAGTTTATTCACCGGGATACTGTTATCGATCATACGCAGTAAAAAAAAAGTATGCACTTTTTACAACTTCTTGTCCGCGAGAGTCCACGACTTTTTGTTTGTTAACTTTTCGATCGCACGACCCGGCTTCTAGTTTTCCAAACAAAAGTACAAACTTAAATTGTTAATGAGACGGGAAATTAAAGGACAAGTTTGTATATTCAAGCCTGAACACACTAGTTTGTCTCTTATTTAACCGAATTGTTTTTACGAAATTTCGTATCCCGATTTTATGAAATTATTATTTACTGTGTATTTGTGCACAAAATATAATGACGAACTATCTTAGATTGTGTCTGTATCTGTAAATTTAAGAGGTGACTATGTACAAGGGGGGAGCTATGAAAAAATTCATGTGGGTATGCACGAAATAAAGATTACTACTGTGCATTGTTATCGATGCAAAATCTTCGCGAAGGGAATATCGCTTGCTAAAGTAACAAAAAATAATTTCGTAAAATCGGAATACGTAGTTTCGTAAGAATAATATTCTTAAATAAGCAAACCTGTACTTTTATTTGTCATTAACAATTTAGTACTTTGTTTGTAAAACTAGAAGCGGATGGTGGGATCGGAAAATGAACAAATAAAAAAAAAGTGGACATTTGTGGACAATACGTCGTCGTAGTAAAAAGTACAAACTTTTTTTTACTCTGTAGTATTTTTCTGGATGGAGAACTTCATAATAATTCAACTTCATGACAATTAAAGGCTCGATAAGTAGATAACGCATGAATTGGTCAGACACGGTGTTACGTCACGTGGAACGTGATTCATGAAATATTATCAATAAACCGTAAGGACAGATTTAATATCGTGTTCGATAATCTCGAAGCTCCGCACAAAAGCTTCAACGTCTAATAGCGTTACCGAGATGCGCGTGCGCAAACTCGCATCTTTTCCGTCCTATATCGACCCTAGACGAGTATAATTTCCTAGCGACACCGTAACCGCACGTACCGTGTCACGAACCATATATCCATAGATTATTTTAAAGCTTGAGGGAAAAAAGACATGTTAACTTGTAACATGAAAATCAGCACGATACACAGTAAAAAATTGCATAACAATAATTTCATTAAAATAATTTAAAGTTTTGTAAAAAAACAAACTCGTTTTTTCAAATTTTAATAAATAGACCTGTCCTTTTATTTCCCGTTTCATTGACGATTTTAGTTTGTCCTTTTATTTGTAAAACTAAAGTCGGATGGTGGGACCGACAAATTAAGAAAAAAACAAAAAATTGCGAAAGTTTGTCGACAATAAGTTGTTGTAAAAACTACAAATTCTTTACTGTGTAATTCGTTTGTCACGGTAACTTAAATATCCGGCACAACGGACAAAAATTTTCCAAATTTTTCTGTCTGGCCATATTAAGATGTTTTCGACGACTCGGATGCTAGGAGGGCAAGATAGCAAATAAGAATCAAATTTCAATCACGTATATCCGACTCGACCCTCTCAGGAGAGTGACGGATGGTGTTTTTCCGTCTATCTCCGTCAAAGTCGCAGCGGCAACTGCCGGAGAACCGAGGAAAGAAAACAAAAGGTGAATCGTTAGGTCGGATGCGATAGCGAAATCTGGTGTACAAGGCGACTCCTCAGCGTGGCACCAGATGAAGAAGCTATGGCAAGTCGGCGAGTTGGCACGGTCCGAGTTGAACGCTGGCGCAACCATGACGACGGTTTTATGGCAAGGAAGATAGGGCGTCGAGCTGTTCGCGTCTCTAGCTCTGTCGTTCTTCTCGCGCTATTTCGGGAGTGTATCCGGCCCGGCGATGGCCACACCTCGGCCGTTTCTTTGATTCATAATTTTAATGACTCGGTGGAAGCGAGACCGATCAAAGCTCTCCTCGGGAGAGGCGAGCAATGGTTCACGGCAAATACTCGGCACTCGTCGTCCCAAAGGATGACTTCCGTCACATACGAGCAACACGCGACCGCATCGTTAGTTTCCGTCGCACAACGCAAAGTTGCGCCAATAATTGTGGGGAGAGGGTCTGAACATAGTATACGATCGTGGCTTCGTCAAGTTTTACCAAAACGTGTTTTACCGAACCTATTCAACCTCGTGATTTACTTGTCTCCCGAACACCCCGACGGCCTCTTCAAAGACACTGCTGCCATCGACTCGAGGCACAACTCTAGTCCGAGCCACAACTATAGTCACTACTATAGTCTGACGGTGTAGGTCGATCGTGTTGTAATATTGAGGTGGTAAACTAACTCCGTTAAATTTCTCTCCGTGACTGTGGACCGGTGGACCAAAATGCTGGTGCTCGCTGCTGTTCACCTACGAAACTATAACAACCCAACAACTTAAAAACTAGCAACAGCTTGCGACAATAAGTCGACAGAGTGCTAAAAGTAGATGAGGCAAAACAGCAAGTGAAAGAAACTTTTTTGGAAAACGGAAGAGATTAACTGCACAGAAACAATGATATCCTACAAATCAACGTGACATCTTGACGGTGACACGAATCCTTCGCTGTTTCTCTGAGATCCGAGGACCTGGGGAATAGGTTTGGGTTCTTGAGCTCTGAGTTTTACCATACAAGATGTCACACTGTTCTTCCCTGGGTTCTATGCATGCGGTGACCCTTCACCTATTCAGTTCTATCTTTATTCCGTACGGAACTCGATCTTTTTCCCTCGCTTTACAGCCCTTTCTCTCTTATTCGGTGCTTCATTGCTTTTTCACTATTTCCCTAGTCATGGAACACGAGCTTGTATCCCTATGGATAAGTCTTCTTTTCTTGCGACCCTCGGGATGACCCATCCCGAGTTATTCCCCCTTTGCGCCCGCACCGTCCTTCGGTTTTTCCGTTACTTGGTGGTCTACCGGTTGCATTCTCGTGACACGGTCTTCCAGAGATGCGACAGTGGGCATCTCTATGGATAGTGCTGAGTCAAAAGCGGATCTATAGGAGTGACATTACTCGCGGAAGGTTCTCCGTTTTATTTCCACGATGCATGAAAAGTTAGATTAATACAGTAGAACTTCAATTGACCCGGAATCGCGGTTATCACCCTTCAGAAAACCCTTCAGGTTTTATTTCCACGATGCATGATGGATGCCGTGCAAACTTAGATTAATACGGTCGAACTTCAATTGACCGTGGATCGGTTATCACTCTTCAGGAAAGAAATTACCCTCCAATGTAACTCCAGGCATTTTAATGACAACATATCACCACATTTTTTTCAACGAAAAAATCGTGTTGTAATATACACGATTTTAGTGTTGTAATATACATTACAAAAAAACTCTACCAGAACGAAGTCAAAGCCTTGAAATTTTCCGGCCAGCGAAGGCCAGCGCCTAGTCAGAACCGACTACCCTGCGTGAAGGATTAAAGCGATGCTCCAGTTTTGCTGCATCAATGTCCCTCACTGTCACCCGTCTAATAAGCTACATGTATAATGGAATTATCGAAATCCTGTCGCAACTTTACCGTCCCTCTAATTGGCTGACGTTCGCCATTCGATATATCGATTCATCGTGGATGTTTAATTCAACCGACTTGAAAATGATGCGGAGTCATGCTTGGCACGCTCGTTGGAAGTATAGTTACATAAAAATAACGGATAAGTGTTGCTAAAGAATTTCGCCTCTCATCCCTCCCACCACGTGCCATCGAAATTCCTTCTTGCTGCCCGCTTATATAAAATAAGCTCTTTACGTCGTGATAGTAAAAAATTCCAAGCGCCGTTGCCTACCCTCATCACAGAGTCAGACCAGATTCGTGAGTCGGTATACTTGACGCCGCAAGGCTGCGAAGAGTTTATATCCAATCTATATATATTCTCTGTCCGATAGTCAACTTATTACGGTTCACCTCCGGCTACTTTGCCTCGACAGCTCCCGATGACACGCCGTCGTCGTTTTAACAAGCTCCCACGGGGAAGATAACGCTGAATCGCAAATTATTTTTGCCTCGCCTCGGTTCCCAACGAAATTCTGTTATATTCGCTCCTAGTTTCTCGTGCCGCAATGATCTCCGCACTGGATGTTGTTATCTATCGGAAAAATCTGTTGTTGTCTCGGCCGTTGTCAACACGGCACATTTACGTCTCTACCACTCACAACTCTACCGTATTAGAACTCTAACAAAATCTCTACCACCGTACGAAAAAACTCTACCAGAACGAACCAGTCGGCAATGACTCTATCACATCGGAACTTGAATAAAATTCTACCGGACTTGAAATAAAACTCTACTAGACTTGAGATAAAACTCTACCAGGCTCGAAATAAAACTCTACCGGAATTGGAATAAATCCCTACCGAAATTGAAATGAAACTCTACCGGAATACAAGGCTACCGGAATACAAGGAGTTTTATTTCAATTCCGGTAGTGATTTATTCCAATTCCGGCAGAGTTTTATTTCGAGCCCGGTAGAGTTTTATTTCTGTTCAGGTAGAGTTTTATTTCAAGCCCGGTAGATTTTTATTTCACGCCCGGTAGAGTTTTATTTAAAGTCTGGTAGAGTTGTTACGTGGTAGAGTTGTTGCCGACTGGTTCGCTCTGGTAGAGTTTTTTTCATACAGTGGTAGAGATTTTGGTACAGTGCTAATACGATAAGTTGTAATATAGTAGAGATATTTTTCTAGTACAGTTGTGAGTGGTGGAGATCTAAATGTGCCGTCAACGGTGGCATCGCTCTGCCGCTAGTCTTATCTTCCCACTGATATGCGAATTTCGCTTTCAATGAATCGAAATGGAATTCTGTTGCAAATCAAAGTGAGAAAGCTTGGTGCGTTTCGGGATTTTTCCTGCCTAATTTTTTACTTCGGTCATTGTACGATGATTGAATTCGCTCCGATCTTCCGTTTCGCCCCGCTCTCCCCTGATGTTATTTAAATACAGAAACTCTTTGATACATACGTCTATTGACGACCTACTCGTTTGAAGTTTCGTGCCCAGGGTCGGACAGGGCCTGCAATAGCGCAGCGTCGATTGGAGTGAACTTGAGAGCATACATCGAGAACTGCTTGAATCGCCAATTCTCCTCTCAGCAGTATTTGCTGGTATCTATCGTTGCACGGCAGATCCTGCCATCGTGTTGGATATAGGGTAGACCGGGGCAAAATGGGAATGCTGTATGCAGATACGGGGTAAAACGGGACACCACAAAATTTAATGTTTCCTTAGTGGACAGTCAACTCATAACACCGGAGTAATTCGCACAACTCTTATTTCTCAGTTCTCCTATCCTGCCCCGGTCTTCCTTATATATGAACTTGAAGCTGTTTTGAAGGGCTGAACTGTATTTACCTAGCTTATAGGCCGATCTATCGCGAAATAGCGCAGTACAATTGGATCCAATTTTATTTATCTGCAGGTCTCGTCCTCTTATTTTCCGCCCTGGCTCATGATGTCCCAATGATGTTTTGTCTTCAGAATTTATACCAACCGGATTCGCCGACCCGCCCTTCTTCCTCCCTCGCGTTGGCCCTCACGCAATATCGGACATTTTCAATTTTCTTTCCCCATCCGTAACGCTCGCATCGACCGATGCTGGACTGAATTTGCGGATGTCCGACCCACAGTTGTATCAAGAAATTTTATCGTACACGCCCCTCCCCCTGGCTTATGAATTTAATCCTAGGTCGGAATAAAAAATTTGCCCAATCTTTCGTGCAACGCGATAACGGAACCCGGTCGTTCCTGGCTAATCGAGCGTCCCTCCGACCTGACAGAGGATCCTTGACAATCGCAGCTTTTCGAGCCTTTGTCGAGAATCGGCCGAACGCGGACGAGGCCTGAGCGATTGGCGCTATCTTATTGCTTCTTCGAGAACGTCCAATATAATGCCATATTCGCCTCGGACGACGAATCGACCGATATTGTTCGGGAGACATTGTGACCAGCGAAAAGCCTCCGTAGCTTTATATAAATACATAAGTATAAATGTATATGTGTAGAAAGTATAGAAATACATATCCTTATCAATTTTTTTCAGAAAGTTACCCGAGAACTCTATCGCTGGTAATATGATTGTGCTACCGGATTACTATACTCGACCAAATGAAATGGATCCGTTGTCGCGCGTCTCGTCATGCGCGCGCACGCGCGCGTGTGTGTGTGTGTATGACACAGCACGTTGCGAGAAGTCGGAATCTTTTCAATTTCTCAGAAACACAATACGAGCCGTGCCACAATTGGAGAGTAATCCGATCTTTCATATCGACGCGCTGACACCGGAAAGACGTCGAGGCTTCGCTTGCGCAAGCTCGATACGCCCTGTTAGGTCCGGGACATCGATACGCCGAATTGATTTAAAAAGCATGCGTCGAGTTGCGTTTCTCGCAGGTGTAACGACAGAACCGATGGAGTTGCACACGCATGACTGGAAGCTTGAAACTTGCGGACAGAATGAACGACGCCGTTGGCTCTCGTCGAAAATTGGCACTCTATCCGCCCGTCAGGTTCGCTTCGACCGCAGCCAGCGAGTCAGCCCTTCCAGCGAGCACAATGTGTTATGCATAGAAAATTTTAACACACTCCCGACAGCGGGGAGTGCCGAGGAAAAGAAAAAATAACAGCGATACGCGTCGGTACTGAACTAAAAGGCTTTTTGGATTGTTTTTTTTTTTTTAACGCCTATACAAAATTTCAACGAGTTCCCTCGAAAAAGAAGCCGAGAGAGATTTTTGTTACATCCCGCGAAGAAGTTGCATTTATGCCAAATAAGGTAAACGGTTCCGCTTCCCCCGCTGTCCCAACTACCGACATCGTAAATACAGTTTTCGTTTGATACAAAATAAATTGATGCCATGGTGAAGAGCGGATTTTACTCTTGGTTAATGCTGCGATACGTATATCTTTAATAAAATGTTCCATTTAACAATTGAAGATGGCGGAATGTGGGCCGTTTATCTCAGATCGGGCTCTTCAGAATTTTTATTCACGTTTATCCGCGACAAAGCCGGAGACATTTTTTTAAATAAAATTCTAGTCATTCCAAATTTTTAAAAAAGGTTTGCTCGCGAATGCGAGAAGCGAAAAATTTACAATAACAGCGAAAACGTTACTACAATCTTCCGTATGAGTATTCTTGCCCTGCCGGCTCATCCCCTTCATGCGCATAGACGCGTTTAATCGTTCGGTGTGCATGTACGCCTCCCGGTCCGGCTCGTATCTGCACATACCATAGAATACGTAACAGTGCACAAATGCGTTGGGTCTTGCATACGAAGCGTTTCTAGTCATCTGCATGTTGCAGTTCCATTTCGCGGTAATGCGGCTCCCACCTCGGGAAATGTCCATTTCCGGTACCGATAATTGGTCTCCCCCCCACCCCTCACCCGAATGCTCCGGGATATCTCGTAATATCTCATTTTGTTTTACACGGATGAACTGCAGGAAGACCAAAGTCGGCGGATGTGTGCTACATAGACATAGCCGGATTGAGTGTGGAAGGGCGAACGGGAGCCAAGTAGCAACGGAAAGCATTGTCGGGCCGTAACTGCTCGTATCTTCTCGGGCTCGGAATTCCTCGATTAACACGACTGATTGGCTTTCGACTTTTGCTCACTTCTTACGTTCCCGTCACATACGAAGTACCGAATAAGAAAAAAAATTATTGCTCTTCGTGTGCTTCAACTTCAAAATCTTCGTATCATATTTCGGACTCATCCTCGAAGTGTCTTCTACAAAATGTTTTTTTCGGAATTTTTCCACCCCAATTCTACTCGGGTTCGGAATTCCGCGATTAAGACGACTGATTGGCTTTCGACTTTTGCTCACTTCTTACGTTCGCACCACATACGAAGTACCGGATAAGACAAGAAATCATATTTTGTCATATTTTGGACTTATCCTCGAAGTGTCTTGTACAAAATTTTTGTCTTTCAGAATTTTTCCAACGCAATTTTTTTACGAAGCTGACAAAGTCCAAAGTTCAGGAAATAACGAAATTTGGTTCCACCCCCCCGACTATGCGCAGTCCATGCCCTGAAGGATTAATTGAGGTTACGACCGTGCTCGGTTTATATGCATCCACATAACTACTCACCGGGTTATAATGAAGATGCTAAACCTGTTAAATGCTGATGAATGCTGATGTATTAAATAACGAGTTTTTCATCGTACACGGCTTTATTTTCAGCGAATTTCTGCGGAAACACGCACATACACAACACGAGTTTCAGACCATAATTTTTTTTTTTTAAACGGGTGGCTTGTACGACCCGAGTATATTGGATAATACCAGCCAGACCATAATTTTTTTCTTAATTGTCAATAATATTCACGACCCAATAATTTCATAGCTTACGGCGTTATTGTTTGCCAGCAAAGATCGCAAAGTCGAGCCATTCACGATTGTTTATCGAAGATTCGAGCGTACAGCTGAGATCTTACGGTCCTCATTTAGGTGGCCGGCATTCTCCCACTCTCTCCTTCACGATTCCATTGTACAAATTCACAATAGCTTATTGTCTTCGAGCGTTGGATCATCGTGCAACTTTGCGTTCAACGAGTTATCCTCAAGCAGGAAATGTAAATGTTTCTCCGATTCTCGTTTACCCCCGATTATTGTTCGCCCGTAATGACATCGAATTAGCGCCCATTGACACTCATTGGGACAAATTATGGAAAATGCGCAGGAAAGTAAAAGTTTAACGAGCCGGAAGAAAAGTATGACAAGTTAGCCTTAGCTTCGTGCCGTTCGCGCCAATGCGTCGTTGACGCAGCGTAGCTATGTTAATTGCATTCACGCGCTACACTACGTTTGCACACAAGCCCGCGGTAATTTGACATTGGCGTTAAGGGCCGGGTAAACAGAATAATGAGGGCATCGCAGGGGCGTTAAACGTGCATCCGTGAATAAAATATAATTAAGCGAGCCTGCCGGCGACGGTGCTGCTTGTGCTGCCCCTGCTGCTTGCGCTGCCGGCGATGGAACACTCAACGACGGCCCTTTGATAAATAAGGGCTCCTCTGTGCCCACCAGCGCGTATTCCAGTGAAAAGATATTTTCTATTTCAGTCCATAGACTCTCGTATCGTGTACTATAGGAAAACTACGTCGACGCGTCGTTCTCGTGTGTCCACTACGTGGATGAATTACTTGCGGAAACTTCGACCGACCTGATTTTCAGCCGTGTCTGTTGCATTGCAATTTCTCGTATTAATGTCATAACAAACGAGCTTCAGGGATGTCGATGGATCACCGAGCAAGCTCGTTCACCATTGTCCCCCCATTCGAATTTTATGTGTCGTATCGGCGCGACGCCGTCTGCTTTCCTGAAAGAAGAACAAAAAATAATAATAATAACAGCGCGCCATACGACGATAATGGAAAAAGCTCGAGGCATCGCGTGGCAAGAACTCGGACATCGACGACAATGTTCATCGCGAACAAAGCACGGCAGCGGCTCGTGCATGATCGTCCGAACGCAGCGAATGACCGCGACGTCGTAAAGAATTAAACGGGACATCCTCCTTCCCGCGTCATTCAGCTTACGATCAACTCCATTGTCGCACGGTGGCTCAGATAATCTCTGAAACGTGTTATCAAGCTTATTGATGATTGCGCGAACTCCGCGACGAGCGACGACGAACGAGCCCTCCTCGCACAGGACGACGACGAAAAAGTATACATACGTGTATTACATATATAGATTTAAATGTACAGTGAGAAAAACAAATGTCAACCAAGGCGCGTTCATCCAAATAAAATATTTCTTTATAACAAGTAACATTTATTTCAGACAAATAAATTATCTTGTTTGTACATCTGCCTACTAGCATTTTTACTTGTATCCTGTATAATTGTTTATTTAACTACATATTTATTATCTACTCAGTATATTGATTTGAATCTAATGCGATGTTGTAACCATATTTTTTCATTGAAAAAAATGGATTTCTCCATATTTCTCCCTCTCTGGTTTTTTTGTTTGTTTGTTTTTGGCGAAAATCAAATAAATGATACATTATCTAAATTGCAAATTTTAATTTTGAACTTTAAATTATACAGACTTGTTCTTAGTTACTTAAGGTCGTCGATGAAACATGTATATTGTCTAATATACAATGTTTTCATTACCGCTAAATTATTATACGGCATACGGATATATAGTAATTGTTTAGGAATCTGCGGAGATGTAACGGAGTCGAATCTGGCAAAGTTGTTCCCGGTGGCTCTTTAAGCCCACATTGGTTAACAAGAGCGCTGTTTCTCCGTCAACTTTTCACACACGATATCCCGTACATCAGTTTTCAGAACTGAGGCGAACGTGTCAGGGGGCGATATAGGCGTATGACGTAGACTAGCGGATGGAAACGCACAGTGTGCCTGCTGCAGAGTCTGAATTAGCGTCTTCTATCATTTAAATCCAGCATCTATTTGGTCGGAAGAAACGCTTATTTAAATTTTTCATTTTGCATGTCGTGATTAGGCGATATTGAATGAAATTGTTTTTGCGTATGCAGCTATAGGTAAATAAAATGATTTTGTTGAATGAAGTAACTCTCATAGGCGCACATAAATACAAAAAAACATTCCATTTGAATAATCAGAATTATAATGCATCGATTTATTCAAATGTAATAAATCATTTCTCTGGGTGATGACACACGTTCGAAGGTGTTGTTTGGTTGGTACAACAAAAATGTTTGTTTGAATCGACAAATGTTGTATCGAACAGTGCTTTATTTGTACCAAACAAATAACAGCTTTGAACGAATGTCACCGCGATTTTTGGTTAAGCGAACAATTTTTTTTTCTCAGTGTATATTTATAAAAAAAAA